>KN846952.1:3116290-3716290 GCA_000835395.1 Exophiala sideris | reverse complement strand
GCCGTGGGTAGATGGCGCTGTCAGGAGATTCAAAAGGCTCTCTCCGAACAGACATGGTTTGATGCACAAGGATGAGTCAAGCCATTGACTCTGTAAGGAGGATTTGGTGTGATTTGTTTTGGAGCGGCTTTCGAAGTGAAGTTACGAGTTTGTTTTTGAAGGTGCGGTAACATGACTTTGCAGCCACTGCTTGAGTCGAGAGGAGGTCTCCCAGTAGAGGTGCGGCAGAAAAGCCTCTTGTCCTGTTAAACGTTCCCATCATCAACATCCTTTGCCTGGCTTCTTGGTACCCGTCGGACCAGATGGGGCTTGACTCAATGTCCCCAGATATTGCTGGGACTTGACCTGACAACCTAGACCGTTGGGCGACAGTTTTCTCATGCTAGAAAGTATTCATTACTCCATCAATCATTATCATCATCACCATTTCCAGAATTTTGTCCTTTTCCAAAACCCTGTTTGAGCTTACTGGCCTCGTATTGCTCCATATTCCGTGGCTTCCATTGTTGTCCTCCCAAGTCATCATCCCTCAACCTTCCGGCCGCATCCATTTGGATGCCTTGATCGTCTGCCAATGCTTCCAGCCTTCGCTGCTCCAGTAACATATCCTTCAGATAATCGGCAGTTTTGCCGAGCATGACTTGTTCGCTACGTTCTTGGCCCATGGCTCCGGGAACCATGTGCGATAATTCGGTGAAGCGGTCACGGATGGCCGTCCGACGCTTGTTCTCAGCATCTTTGTGGTTGAAATTCTTTTGGGAAGCTGTCAATCGAGGTTTCGATACCTTGGCAGACTTCTTTGAAGAGCTGGGCTTGCCGGGGGTAGTATTCTGTTGAGAGTCCGACACTTCTGATGAACCCCTTGATGATGGAGCGGATTCGGTGGCATCTTCATTCGACATCGTGATTGATTTTCACAGGAGTCTGGGCACGTTGGAGGATATGCCGGCCTGGATCCAAGATGGACTGAAAGACTGTTTCCAAGGAGGGACTCCCGCAGATCGGAAGTTCAAAGCCTTAGCGAAGATGTTGACCCTCTTGGGTGACGAGACAGCGATGCTTGCAATGAGTGTCGACAGGAGAGATATGGAAAGAATGACAGAGAACCGACTGGACGTTGAAGCATGAGACACAAGTGGAGAGTGACACAAGGTTACAAGGTAAGGTAGGCAGGTGGTGACTGTCTCCAACGAGACCCTGACGTGAACGAACGTGCATTTTGTTCTTTTGTTTCCGCCGTTTGGACTTTCATCCCGCAGTTTCTCAACCATCACACCATCATTCCAAACTTCCACCTCAGAACAGCATTCCATGTCAAACACATTACTCTAGCATGTGCCTTTGAATCTAGCAGTTTTCTACAAGTTAAGTCTCTTTTATTCCTGCAGTCCAAGCAATGAGCACTTCAAAACCCCTCCAAGGCACCTGCAACTGCGGCCGAAACCATTACGCCGTCGTTGTCCCTGAGAATGCTAAAGAACAGGCCCAAGTTTTCTTCGATGACAGCAGTGAGAGCAGTAAGTAAAGCTCACCATCGTCGATCCAGTCAACAGTGCTGAACAGTGTCTCAGGGCGGAGTCAGGGAACGCCATTGACAGCATGGCTTAGAGTTCCGTTGGCCTGGTACTCATCTTCAACGCAAGCATTCTTCCCTGACGAGACGCACTCCTCTATCCGACGTACATTCTCCCCACTGCATAGTCCACATACCCAACGCATCTTCTGCGGCTACTGTGGAACACATCTCACCTTCTGGAGCGAGCAGCCTGCATCCGAAGCAGACTTCCTGAATATCACTTTGGGCAGTCTAGTCAACGAGGACATTCGTGCACTTCAAGACCTGGAGTTGGTCCCTGGAGACATTGACCCGGAAGATGTACGGCCCTCGCAAGGTACCACCGAACAAGCTCCAGTGAAGCAGCGGGACGACCAGACCCTTAGCCGGACGGAACGCAATGGAACGTCCGGAGGGCTGTCGTGGTTCGAGGAGATGCTGGATGGTAGCAAACTAGGCCGGACTCATAATATTAGAAGAGGCGTGGGCGTCACTTCTGACGGCACCACAAGGGTAGAGTGGGAAGTTTCAGAATATGTGGACGACGGGAAAGGAGAAACAAATCAGACTGGCTCAAAACGCAAGATCGACGACATCGGCAATGATGATGTGAGGATGCAAGAGTAGTTTTATCGACTTTCAACAAAAGTGAAGCTTTCCAGAGCATTGGGCGGGAGTTCAGAGCACATACTCAGATGGCCGTTACGGATACAGTGCAAAGATGCACAGACAGATGCAACAGCGAACTGTATGTACATGATCACGAAGAACAAGCCCAGATTCTATTCCGTCATTCTATCGATGAACAGCATGGGTATCATTCATGATCTATGCGGACCCAGTCACCTTCTGCCACGCCCCTCTCAGTGTTTCCGGCAGAGTTCCGACCTTGGTGCTGAACAGCTCTTCCGCCTGCTGCCATACCCTTGTCGTCTTGCGATCCTTGAGTGATAGCAGACTAGGCAATAGAGCCTGGCTGAACGCCTCGCTGGCCTCGCGCGGCAGTAAGCTGGGCAGGTGATCTATCGAGATCACGCTCAGAGGAGGATTCTCATAGTCAGGAACAGGTAACGTCGGATTCGAAAACGTGCTGTTCTCCGTGTATATTGGGACCGGGTTATGAGGATTTGTCGTATCGCACGACACGTCACATACAACCGAGAGCTTGCGCTTCGACGACGACAGGGACTCTTTGTTGATGAACGGAGGGATCGGGTCGGAAAGATATATGCAGTTGACGAAGATGTCGGACTCGACGATCTCGCTGAATGGCCCGCCCTTGGCCGTCTCCGCCATATCCCACTTCAGAATGTTCTCGTCCGGGATGCCGGCTTGTGTGCACAGGTCCACAGCACCTCTGCCGCAGCGGCCCAACGCGCCAATGACGAGGACCCTGGGTTTGCGTCCCGCGATCTTTTCACCTTCGCTTATCTTTGCGCGCACGTCGTCCAGGAGGAGGTCTTGGTTCGCGTAGCTGGAGACACCGGGCATGGTCTTTGCGGACGGGTTCTTGAGCTGGTGCGCCCATGCTTCAACGGCGAGAGCGGCGCCGGCATAGCCTGCGTGGTATCCGAAAGCTGCGACACGGCGGCCTGTTTCATCTTGGAGAAACTCGAGATCGAGCAGCGTGCCACCGCCTTGGGGAAAGCGTGACAAGACGTCCTGCCATCCGCCCTGGCCTTTGTAGCAGTGCGCGAACTGGACGTGTGTGTGCTTGAGAGCGACTGTTCCTATCAGCGATCGCGCTTTTACTGCAGCAAGCTGACTGCAACGTACACTTGTCTTCTGGCAGTTCCTTAAGACCAATTATAACATGATCCGTAGGAGCGTCCTTCCAAGATCCTTCGGCCACAAGAGTGGCACCGACCTCTTCGAACTCGGAGTCCTCAAAGATTCTAATCGGACTTCTCTCGACATTGACTTTGTAGCCGGCATCGATCAGTGCCTTGGTTGTGGTGGGAGTCACTACGACGGATTAGTGGTAGGTCTCGTGGACAGAAGTAATGCAACATACGAGCAGACCTATGCTCCAGAGGCTTCGACTCTGAGCGGAGATGTAAGATGGTCGCCATATTGACCTGTACTTTCCGAGTATAGACTGTTCTGACAACAACAAAAGTCTTCAGCGTAGTCGCATCTGCCTTTATATGTTCCGATCAAATGTTTGGAGCTATGAGTCAATTCCGCCCTGCGCTCAACTGCGGTTGCGGACGAACTTTTTCTCCACACAGAACTTTTCTGCCATCACCGAACCAGGCATTACGCGCATCCCATCTCCGCATTGTCCATGATGGTACCTGACAATGTTCAACAGGTTTCGATGCACCGTTTGATGCGAAGATAGGCGGAAGGTCCTTTATGTATTGCTCAATGATACTGATCCTAATCCTGAAATTTGATTGAATTGCGTGTCCGAGGACTTACCCTAGAATCCTGATTCACATGTGCATGTGCCGTTAGATGACGACGCTAATCCTGTAAATACTGGATGGTTGTCGGTGGGGTTGTCTCAAACGTGCCTTGAACTCAACAGTACCTGACTAATTGACGGTCTTAACGCAAACCGCTTCACGCAACAATGGCAGATTCGACGAGCGCCGGTATACCAACTGGTGCGCCTCCCTCATATGAAGCGCTTTCTGTCCCTCCAAAAGAGCCCCAACCTGGTGCTCCGCCGCGCCGCCTTCGACCACCACCGCCGCTAGAATTTCCGGCATTGAACTTGTTGCGTGGTAGAAGAGTCATCCTTGCGTCGCAGTCACCCCGAAGGAAACAACTACTAGCGCAAATTGGGCTGACGAATGTGGAAATCATCCCATCCAAATTCGAGGAGAACCTGCCAAAGACCGTATCACCATTCGAATATGTCCTCGCGACCGCAACGCAAAAGGCGCTGGCCGTGTACAAACAAGAATTGAACAATGAAGAGAAAGGCGAGCCCGGCTTGATTATCGCGGCGGACACAGTGGTCGTCAGTAGTCTGGGTGAGATTCTCGAAAAGCCCCGAAGCGAAGTGAACCACATGGAGATGTTGAAGTCGCTACGGGACACAGGTCTGCACCGGGTTTACACTGCGGTCACTGTTATATCTCCACTTCAGAGTGCAAGGGATCCAGGGTATGCAATGGAAGCTGGAACGGAGGAGACCGTCGTCAAGTTCGATCCAGAGATCTCCGACGAGTTGCTGCTTGCTTACGTTCGGACAAGAGAAGGGGCGGACAAGGCCGGCGGTTATGGCATCCAAGGAACCGGAGCGATTCTGGTCGAAAGGATAGAAGGAAGCTTCGACAACGTGGTTGGGCTGCCGCTGAGGACCACGCTGAAGCTGATTGAAAAGGTGGTGGCGAAGGCTGATGATGACGAGAACCTGGGTGAAGAGGAAGACTTGCTCGAGGAAGAAGAATAGCGTTCAAGCGATAGACTTGTTAGTGCATTGGGCGGCGTTCTGAGAAGTCAGCTCGGCCAGATTTGGGCCAGGTAAGAATCAGAGAAATAGAAGGTCGCTGGATCAATTGGTATCAAAACACGGAAACTCTTGTATCCTTGCGGGTCATATACAGATTGGTTCACCCCGGAACCCAAATGGTTCACCTATTTCAAGTGCTTGAGCTTGCCATCGTGTCCGAGTGATGAGAGTGAATCCGTCTTGCCGATAGTAGCATCATTGCTCTCACCAGCGTGCCATAATCTTTTAACAGCCTCAGTAACTCCAACGTCATTTGTCTCGAACTCGTAAAACCCAATACCAACGATCAGGGTTGCCAGGTTAAGCGCCCACATGAAAGCCCTTCGCAACTGCGGATGTTTATGGACAGGAATATAGTCGATGACAATTGATCTAGACGCATTAGTTGTGCCGGGCTTCGGTGGCTGCGCAACAAAGACTTACTGGAAACCAATGTGGGAATGCACAATGATGCCAAAGATCAGCAAAGCATCCAACGTCGGGTTGATCGATCCGGCAGCGAAAGGAGCCATTGTCAAGGGCACGAGGGCTGCCGACATGAGACGTTCGGCGGTCCAATGGTAGCTACCATGGAGAGGGTTGGGCTTCGGCACGGGCGCTGGATCATTGACACCTCCTTCTATGATCTGGGGACCTGCTGGTAGAATTTTCCGCTGCGAAGAGGTCGAAAATGGCGCGTACCGAGCTGCTGCCGACCATGATGGAACGAGCAGTTTCTTTGGCAGTACGGTCGGGGTCGGTCGGAGGAGACGAAGAGATTGGGTTGTGGTCGAGAAGGCTCGTGTAGATGGGGAAAGGAGGCGGGCTTGCCGAAGCATGGTGGTTCTTGAGGCTGCTGCCATTGTGACAACAGACTGGGCTCGCCTCGTTGGTGGTACTCGATAGAAGTGATAGAGGGTGGGTGAGGGTCTTCATGATTCAAGCGACCTGCGATTCAGTCCGATGCCAAGGGTTTGGCGCCGGGCCAATCAGAAGCTCGACATTTCATCAGCATGATTCTTAGAGTTGCTATCCCGGCTTCTTCAATCGCTCACCATCAGAACTCTTTGTAAGGCTGGGTTGCGGCAATGTCTACAGTTTCCATCCAGTCGCTGCCATACATCAATGCTCCAGACTGCTGCACAAAGATGCGCTGCACTCTCGGGACATCAGAGCAGACACGTGAACCCCCCGTTGCGTTTCCCCTTCTCTACAACGAAGTGATGTCTTCATACTGTCTATTTCTAATCGAAGGGCAATCGCTTCCCCGCAGGGCCCCAGAGAAGGACTGCATATGCGATAAACCCGAGCCTCGTGTATGGGCAAGGTCGTGCCATGACCGATATAGGTACCTAGGTACAGTAAGACGGCTCATCCGCCGTAGAGCCTTGTGGGCCTCGGGACATACGGTGGCACCTAAAACCGGGGTTTTGGAGCCGGAAATACTCTGCGGGGTTCCGCCGAACGAGCGTATATGACCTGATACCTATCTGCCCCTTCGAGTCAGCACTCTTCTGGATGATGATCAATTTTTCGTAACGGTAGGTTCTGCTTTAGCTGCTTGAAACGTTGCCAGAATGTCGACGGATAGAGTGATCACCATCTCCGCAGCTCCGACCGAGGATGTCACAGTACCATCTGATGCTCCACACGAGAACGACTGGTACAATGGACGCGACTTTGATGGTTATCGCATCATCGAACAGCTACTCTACCAGAGACGCAAAATTCGAGTGATTTGCATTGGTGCCGGGGCGGCGGGTCTTCAACTTGCGTACAAGGCAGAACGTGCATTGAAGGACGTCGAGTTGCAGATCTATGAGAAGAACAATGATGTTGGAGGGACCTGGCTGGGTATTTACTCTTCGCCCACTTTCCATCCTTTCGTATCAAGCGACTGATTTCTTCTCCTCTGTGCGTCTGCAGAAAATCGGTATCCAGGATGCACGTGCGACATCCCCAGTCACAGCTATCAGTTCACCTGGGCGAAGAATCCCAACTGGTCCAGATTCTATTCAGGATCGGAAGAAATCTGGCAGTACATGAAGGATGTCGCCGTCAAATATGACCTGGAGAAATATGTCCAGTTCAAATCGACAGTAGAGTCCGCAACCTGGGACGAAGAAGCAGGCTTGTGGCGCTTACAGATCTTGGCCCCAGATGGCTCACACATCGAGGACAGCTGCAATATCTTGATCAACGGGTCTGGTGTTCTGAAGTGAGTGGATTGGACAATTGGCTTGTTACCCTTGCTGATATCAAATTCGCAGTTCTTGGAAATGGCCTAACATACCTGGATTGGACCTCTTCAAGGGCAAATTAATGCATTCGGCGAAATGGGACAACACCTATGACTTGAAAGACAAGACAGTTGCCGTGATCGGAGGTGGTTCTTCTGCCGTGCAAATCGTTCCATCAATACAGCCCAGTAAGTGACTAAAGGTGGCATGATATAGTTCGTCCGTAATCTCCTACTCATTGATACTCAGCTGTGAAGAAGTTGTACCCATTTCTGAGATCGCCTGTATGGATAACAACTGGCTTCGGTGCAAAGTATGCAGGACCTGGTGGAACAAACTTCAATTGTAAGCCCGGCCTCCAATGTGTCTGATTGGTACTGAACGGGACAGATTCGGAAGAGCAGAGGAAAGAATGGACTGAACATCCCGAGAAGCACGCCCAGTATTGCCGCGACATTGAGGGCGAGCTGAACAAGCGCTTCACATTAGTAAGCTGTTCAGCCCTTTGAATGATCTTCCACCATTGCTTATGCAGGCCAGATGCACCTCAAGGCGAAAGATCAAAAGGTCTCCCGAGATCTCGTGGCCGATATCATGTCTGAACAACTTGGTCATGATCCGACACTCACTAAGCATATGATACCTCCCTTTGCTCTTGGATGCCGACGAATGACGCCAGGCTCGGGTTATCTACAATCCCTGAGGGCTGAGAACGTTGACGTGGTCCAGTCATCGGCTGTCCGTCTGACAGAGACAGGCATTGTGGACGAGTCCGGCGTGGAGCGTGAAGTCGATGTTGTGATTTGTGCCACGGGATTCGACACCACTTTCACTCCACACTTTAAGGTGGTTGGAAGGAACAATGCTGAAATACACGAACAGTTTGGTGATGCCCCTGTAGGCTATCTTGGTATCACTGCAGAGAACTTTCCGAACATGTTTCTTCTGATTGGCAAGACACTCCACTGCTCATACTGCATGGTGACTGACCGATATGATAGGACCGAACGGACCTGCATCTCACTCAAGCATACTGCCCATACTGGAATGGTATACGAGATATATCTTTCAGGTCATTGAAAAGATGCAGACGGAGCACATCAAAGCGATCGACCCGAAGCCTGAAGCCATCAAAGACTTGTACAACCACACCCACGAACTCATGAAGAGACTAGTTTGGTCCTCGGCATGTCGAAGCTGGTTTAAAAACGGAAAAACGCATGGTCCGGTCACAGCGATTTATCCAGGCAGCCGCTTGCATTTCTTTGAGATATTGAAGAACGTGCGGTGGGAGGACTACAATATCATCTATTGCGGTCCCAACAGATACGCATTCAGTAAGTGTGCAGATCCCGAATTGGACCGTCGTCTAACTGAGTCACTTTAGTGGGCAATGGCTACACGCAGATAGAGACTGACCCAGAGGGCGACCCTGTGTGGTATTTTGATGATCCTTTCGTCAAGATATGATCAGCATTGTAGGCAACTCATGAACACGGCCGGTCGAGGTATGCCAGAATAAGAGGTGTTTCACATCAAACGTGGTCGAACTATTGTATACCACGTACACTACTAGTACCGTAGTACGGACTGTCTACTGTTCCTGGTGAACATGCAGATATAAAACCCGCGCGTGACATGTGTATCCGCCTTTTCCGCCTAATGTATAGAGCACCAATGAATCGAATGGCCGCATTGGCACACTCGGTGTTGGCGTCGCCCCAGAAGGGCTTGGGGTCCGTGGGGGTCTGTCATAATGGGCGATAGGCACCCCAATTGGTGATTCGAAATGCTTGCAGTCCTCCACCATCAATTCTTCTCCGCTCTGCGCCCTGGGTGCTGGTCTAGAGTCAGAATCACTCCCAAGCTTGCAATTGAGATTTCAAAGCCTTCCTTTAAGATATGTCGATATCCTCAAAGCTTTCGTTGTCCATGCTGCGCACATAGCCAGTACTTGTGCACAACATCGGCTAGCCGGTCACATTCCCTCGCACATTCCCCGACCACAACATGTCGAAGCGGAGTTGGCAAGAGGCCAACCTGCCTTCCCCACGGTCGGCTTCTGGCTTGCAACGAGCACCCTCCACAACGTCACCGCATTCCTACAACTCCCCAGCACAAGCGCTGTCACCGAAGAGAACCAGTCGCCCCTCCTTCGACGAACCTCCTCTGATTGCAAAAGCTCCAGCAAAACCACAACCGCAACGGAACAATTCCACGAATGGCGCATCGGCAGACAGTAAACTGCCTGGTATATCGAGGAAGGTCAAGGCATGTGCAGCTTGTCGCAAACAAAAGGTCCGTGAAATGCAGTAAAACCTTGTGTCTTGGGACAATGAGCTGATGTATGCTTGTAGATCAAATGTATTATGCTCGGAGATCCGCCGTGCCAGCGATGCAAGGAGAGAGGCCTCTCATGCCGATTGAACAAGAGTCTGCAGACACTTATGTCCGAGGACTCGAAATGGAAAGCAGCAGTCACCAAAGACGTGACCGCTCTGTACGCTACGGTGGAAGAGATAGTCCGAACCTTGCAACTACCGTCTCTGCCGCAAATGCTTGTGTCCACACAAGATCCCGCAATCTTCATTGACCAGGAAGAGCAAGGGAACGATGAAGACGATGAGGACAAATCACTGGATAACTCACCAAAAGTCACGCCAGTTGCGGACAACTTGTCCCATGTTCCAATCGAATCATTATACCAGATCACAGGAATGCGATCTCTTAGGGCTACCGAGAACGTTACTGAGGATCAGTCACGCATTTGCAAGCAGCTCCGTGATACTGATTTCATTGCCAGAGGTCTCATCAAGCTAGAAGACGCCGAACATCTAGCCAACTACTATCTCAGCAAACTAGACCCCTATATCTGGCATATATGTCCGGATTACAAGGACCTTGACTCCTTTCGTCAACGTTCACCAACCCTGACTGCATGCGTCCTCACTGTGGCTGCGCTTCACGACACTAAGCTCGGTCATTTATACTCGATCTGCAACAAAGAGTATCGCAGACTGGTAGCGAACGCCATGTTTGAGAGGAAGATTGACATGGAGTATCTACGAGCCTTGGTCCTTGGGTCATACTGGCTGAGTGATATTTCGTGGACCTTGTCAGGTTATGCTATTCGACGCGCAAGCGAGTTCCATCTTCGGCAGTATTACCATGAGATTTCCGAGTCGGTCAAGTCACCAGAGAAGGTAGATCAAACCAAACTGCAGGAGGCCATCGACGGTATCAGAGTGCTGTATCTGCTTTACATCTGCGACCATCACCTTTCGATTCTATATGGCCGTTCATCCATCATGCGCGATAACGAGAGTTATATCACTGGATGGGAAGCCTACCTAGCATGCTCATTATCAACCGACGCCGATCGCCGAATTGCCGGTCAAATATGCTTGATGTATCTGATGAACCAGATACGAGAAAGTCTAGGTCCAGAAGATACCAATGCTGTCTTACCAATGTCGGCTCTTTCCAAGATTGCGGGATTTGAGAGAGACCTGGACGACTGGATAGCGAGGTTCTCTAGGCATAGTAAGTCGGCTTGCAGGATGGAGATCTTGTTGATGACTAACGGGTGCAGATCCAAGCCAATACATTGGCAACTGGCCGAACAAGGGTGCTATTATGCATTACCATTGGGCCAAGTTATATCTGCAGTCCTATGTCCTTCGAGGATTACCAGAATCAGGCGCCGTGATCCCAGAACACTTCCTGGAGAACGCCTCGGCTGCTGTTGCTGCTGCGACGGCAATCATCAACCTGCTCTTGGAGGATAAAGATGCGCAGATAGCTATCGGCTATGTGCCGCATCACATTCATGGAATGATCGCATTTGCGTGCATGTTTCTTCTCAAAATTGCCACCAAGTTCAGCGCGCAATTGTTCTTGGACACGGTCCGGTTTCAACGGCTCATTAATGCCCTGGCTCAACACTTCAAATCGACGGACGTGGGAAAAGATCATTTGATTCACAGA
This sequence comes from Exophiala sideris, assembly GCA_000835395.1. NCBI lineage: Eukaryota > Fungi > Ascomycota > Eurotiomycetes > Chaetothyriales > Herpotrichiellaceae > Exophiala > Exophiala sideris. Next base: position 3,705,063 of record KN846952.1, on the reverse strand, counting down.
ATGGCAGAAGGTCTGGAGAAGATGGCCGAAACATTAGGTGGACCAGCCCGTGTCAAGAACCGCAAGGTCAATGGAGAGCAGCCACCGAAACCTCAATTGACGTCTTCAGTGAGTCAAGCAGTCCTTGATGAGAGAACCGACCTCGATGGACAATCTGCGCTGCCTGATTATGGGTCTTTGAGTCCTACTGCGTTTGACTTTAACGACCCTGCTCTGGGTTTGGGTATGCCATTCTTTGACTTTGAGGGCACGACGGTGGGTATGAATGATTCGATGTGGAATTTTACAGCTTGAAGGAGCCCTATCAGATAAAGATAATTATACGAGTCTTCTAGACCAGACATGAAGGACAGATACCAGGAAATGAATGATACGAAGTCAATAGTAGTGGTAGTAATAATGAGATTGGACCAATCATACGTCGGCGTTTTCTGCTTTGTAGAAAGTTGCTGCTATTGCTTCTCTTGGCGAGGCATTTAGCGCGGTTTTCAAGCTCTCGAAGAAAGTACCTGCGGTTCAAGCTCGATCTTCATCGTCAACAGCTTCGTTCGTCTTTGCGCCTCTGTTCAACCTTCGTAATGGCGTCTCAACGGCTGGCGCTGAACTTTCAGCGTTCCCTTCGAAGCCGACAAGCGATCAATGCCATTAAATCTCCTTTACTCAGAGGCTATGCCAACCCCGTCACACCTTCGAGAACAGAGAGCACTACCCTTTCGAACGGTCTGACAGTACGACAATCCATTGATGCCACAGGTTTATCGGTGTGCTGACGGCTTGCAGATTGCGACGGAACATTCGCCATGGGCTCAGACCTCGACCGTGGGTGTTTGGATCGATGCCGGCAGCCGAGCAGAAACAGAAAAGACAAATGGAACAGCTCACTTCCTTGAACATTTGGCCTTCAAGGTAGGAAATGGACACAGGCTATCACACAGAGGACTCAGCTGAGATCATACAGGGTACCGGCAAGCGCAGCCAGCACCAACTCGAGCTCGAAATCGAGAATATGGGTGGACACCTCAACGCATACACCTCGGTATGAGCGCTTCGTCTACCAGCTTCCATGGCAATGCTGACTAGCCACAAAGCGTGAAAACACTGTTTACTACGCAAAATCCTTCAACTCCGATGTGCCAAAGACCGTCGACATCCTCTCCGACATCCTCCAGAACTCCAAACTTGATCCCGCGGCAGTCGAACGAGAACGAGATGTGATTTTGCGCGAGCAAGAGGAAGTTGACAAGCAACTGGAAGAGGTGGTCTTCGATCATCTTCATGCTACTGCCTATATGAACCAGCCCCTCGGACGGACTATTCTTGGACCGAAGGAGAACATTGAACAGATTTCGCGCGATGACCTGGTCAACTATATCAAGACGAACTACACCGCGGACCGCATGGTACTTGTTGGTGCTGGAGGTATTCCTCATGAGGAACTTGTCAAACTAGCTGAGCAGCACTTTTCCGGATTGAGATCTGCACCTCCTCCAACTTCGTATTCGGCCCAGGTTGCTGAACAGCAACAGCTAAAGCCCAACTTTGTCGGCTCCGAGGTCAGAATACGGGACGACACTATCCCATCCGCACACATTGCTATTGCCGTTGAGGGTGTCAGCTGGAGGGACGACGACTACTTCACCGCCCTAGTTACCCAGGCTATTGTGGGCAACTGGGATCGTGCTATGGGCAACTCGCCATATCTTGGAAGCAAGCTCAGCAGTTTCGTTCATGCCAACAACCTTGCCAACAGCTTCATGAGCTTCTCTACAAGCTACAGTGACACTGGGTAAGTTTGCAAACAGAGTACGAGCTGAATATCTGCTAACACGTTTTCAGTCTATGGGGTATCTACCTTGTCACCGAGAACATCACCAACATCGACGATCTCGTGCACTTCACACTCCGCGAGTGGACCAGACTAACATTCGCCGTTACCGAAGCTGAAACCGAGCGGGCCAAGGCTCAATTGAAAGCATCCATCCTTCTCTCACTTGATGGCACCACTGCCGTGGCCGAGGATATTGGCCGACAGATTGTCACGACGGGCCGAAGAATGGATCCCGCCGAGATTGAGAGAACGATTAGTGCCATTACCGAGAAAGATGTGATGCGGTTTGCTCAGAAGAAGTTGTGGGATCAGGATGTTGCAGTGTCTGCAGTTGGTTCGATCGAAGGTCTCCTCGATTACAACAGAATAAGGAACGATATGAGCCGCAATGCGGTATAGACGGGTGTCTGTTGTGATATGAAAGAACAAGGATAAGGGTCGAGGCAGGTGCAAGAGACTTTTTTGTATTGTACAGTGCATCATTCTCCGGAAAGAATTGCGAAAACATCTATGGGATCTTACATCAGCCCTTCGTGAACGATACGGGTCTCACTTGAGGCTGTACTCTTTGCTGGATCTGTTCGTGAAGCTAGCCACTTCCATGGCTTCGAGTTGACATGCGAACCCTTTCTCGTTCCCTTTTTGGAGGTCTTTGTAAACTCATCAGGTAAGTTTGTGTAGGCTTACCTTCGTGTTCACGATAATGAGATCTTACAAGGATGACTAATGGAGGAGTTATCTCCTGCGGACAATAGGTTCGTTCTATGCAGCATACCCTCCAACCACTTTTTCTATGACGCAAGAAAGAGAACTCCAACAACGAAAAACTTCGACTCCGCCGGAAACGAGTCCCGGAGGACGAGTCAGGTATCATGTCCGAGGCTTGCATCAAACATACATCACCAACCCATGTGCCGATACGTCCAGCGGCTTCTATGGAGCAATCATTGAACGTATTTCCGGGTTACCACCGATATATTGTGTATCCATGGGTATCCATATGCTGTATGTATTCAATGAGATTGACTTACAAATCCACCATTTTCCTTTCACCAGCAGTCAAAGTTTTGCTATCATAAAAAAGCAGTTGTGTCTTGTAAGAAAACTTCTTGAATTCTACCGTATTCTTGTTATCATCGTGGTTCGCCAGTTCTACAATACTCGTTCGGATAGATTTCCACTGCAGCAGACCAGGGGTTACATACCTTCAATTGACAAAACGCAAGCACCCGACCCTACCTTGTTGTACAGGACAGACACCAAACAGCCAAGATGTCGACGAGAAACCAAGCCCTGGTCTTCACCAAAATCCCGACGGGTATGCCCGTGCCAGGTGAACACATCGCCGTCAAGGACGTCCGCTTCGACCTGTCCCAACCCGCGCCAGAGAACGGATTGATTCTAGAGACTCTATACGTCTCATTGGATCCGTACTTACGTGGTCTCCTCCGCGACCCCAGCGTGAAGAGCTACATGCCTGCAATTCCTGTCGGCACGCCCATCTCTGCAGCATCGCTGTCTAAAGTGCTCAAATCAAAACTGGCCGGGTTTGAGGAGGGCGAAATCGTTCGCCACATGCTGCCCATACAGGAGTATAACGTTTGCGTCTCTAAAAGCGATCAGGACAAGCCGACCAAGATCGATACCAAAGGCCTCGATGATATCCGGCACTACCTTGGTGCGCTGGGCATGCCGGGTCTGACAGCGTATAGCTCGCTTTATGAGATTGGAAAGCCCAAGAAGGGCGAGACGATTGTCGTCTCGAGTGCGGCAGGTGCGGTCGGACAACTTGTTGGTCAACTGGCCAAGCATGAGGGATTGAAGGTGCTTGGGTCCGTGGGCAGTGATGATAAGTTGGAGTTCATCACGAAGGAGTTGGGGTTCGACGGTGGGTGGAATTATAAGAAGGAAAAGAGCACCAAGGACGCTATTGAACGATTGACGGATGGGAAGGGGATCGATATCTTCTATGATAATGTGGGTGGCGAGCAGCTTGAAGGCGCGATTGAGAGCTTGAATCTGTTTGGACGGTGAGTTTCCCTTGTACACCAAAGGCATTTCCTTTTCGGGAGGTGGTGAATGTGAGGTGCTATGGGTGAATGAACTTGCTGACCAACTCCTGACAGGATCGTCGAATGCGGCCAGATCAGCCAGTACAATCTCCCGCCGGACCAACGATATGGCATCAGCAATCTCTTCCAGACTGTCGCGAAACGTTTGACCATGACTGGATTCATGGTCGCCGACGCGAACATGGGGCCCAGGCATGCTAAGGACCACCAGGAGAATGTCAAGAAGTGGTTGAAGGATGGCAGTTTCAAGGCCAAGATCCACGAGACGACTGGCATGGAGCATGCTGGGGAGGCGTTTGTGGGAATGCTCAAAGGTGATAATTTCGGAAAGGCGATTTTGAAGGTGAAATAATACAGGCTGGGAAAAGGAAAATGGAGGTGAAAATGTACTCAGGTATGCATCAAGGTGGAAAATGGAGAGTTGGAGTGGTGGAAGAGGATATGGTATTCTTGAAGTCTGTCAGGGGTAAGGCTGCCGTGTCATGTCAGGCGCCCCATTGATCTGAGTATAATACAATGCTAGTCTTAAGATGCATGGACTTAACACCATACTGCTTAACGTCAACAACACCGATACTTGGAGGCTGAAGTCCTGTCATGTCAGCCTCATGGTACAGGCAAACGACCGTGTCTCGAGTGAGGATGAGGCATATACCCAGGTATGTAGTCTCTGTCCCACCGCCCAATAGCCATCACAAATCATAAGTGGACGCCTGGCTGAACGTATGCCACACTGCCTCAACTCCCCTCAGCCAATGTACTTATGTGAGGGAGCCCTCCCTGTCCCAACGCAGGTGATATAATCAACGACCACCAGCCGACTTGGCTACCCCTTCATATACCAAACTCCCGGGTTTTTGTCCAACAATCCAGACGAAAGCCATCCGCTTCTTGGCCACTCTAAGAGTTGGTTTCACAGTTAATGGGTGCTTCGGATGATGGATTGTCTTCGTAGAACCGTAGCCTCGTAGTATCGCGAAAAAACCTCATACGGGGTTTCACTTACCACTGACCAAATGAACATAAGTTCGATTTGCTCGGTGGAAAAGTTTTTGCTTTTTTGCCCTCGATGTGAGAGTACTGGACGGGCGTGAGAGTCGTTGAAAGTGGTATACGTGTGGCAAAACTCGAACATCCCTGGCCACAAGTACGATAAATGACTGAACTGCTAATGAGACCAAAAAAATTGTAAACATTGGATTGTGTAGGAATCGAACCTACGGCCTGCAGGCTAGGAGCCGGGACTTCGCCATTCAATCTGAATGGGTCAGGCCGGCTCCTATAATCCCCTGTCGCTCTAACCACTGAGCTAACAATCCTTGATGATTTTGCATGAAATTCATCGTGTCTAACACAAGTAGATCGTAATTTCTGCCTGCTCCAGAAGAACGTTAAATCTCGAAAGGGGGTTTTTAGGGCATGCCAGTATCGCTGGAGGGACGACTGGCCACTTTTGAGGCTTTGGTATCTGGTTGCGAATGTACCTTATAATTTGGAGCAGTATGACTTTGAAGACCACATCCGACGTCCACTCACTGACAGATGCGCGTAAGGTTTGATGCTTGTCTTCTCCCAGGCGTTTCATCCATTACCATCTCTAAGCACGAATCCCTCCGAGAACCACCGAGGAACTGTTGTCGAGGATTCACTTCGAGGAGAGCAGATTTCGTTGTTCCCACAGACAGCACCAGACCGACCCGTCTCCTGCTCTACATCAGCCGGGATGGCGTATTGCACTGCGCGGTCCCAATCTCTGAGATGTTCGTACGGGCTACGCAGCCATGCTTCCAGCTCATGCAGGAATAGCCCGGCGTTGTCTCTTCCTAAAAAATCCTTCAACAATTCCTCGGCTTGCCCCGTGCTTCCTTTCAAGTCGATCGATTTCAGGATCGAGACGATGTATTCGAGGAGAAAGTCGGCATTGCTCGCTCGCCGGTCTGACACCTCTCGACTCGACGATGGCGCTGATCCGCTGTTCAAGAAATCGAAGACTTGCAGTTCACGACGAATCCACATCCTGGCTCGGGACGTCAGGCGCTCATCCTTGACGAATGACTCGGGCGTCAGTTCTCGATATCGGGAGATGCGGTTCGTTCCAACGCGGAGAGAGTACAATTTGTGCCGATAGACGTGCCTGCGGAAATCGAGGGATGTGTCTGTGGAGCCTACAGTGCTCGCGCTCCCAGACGACGTGTGGCGCCCCCCTCTTGCATATGATCGACCTTGCCTTGATCGCCGGTACCTAGAAGAAGCTGATGAGGCGTGGGATGTATGTCTGCCGGTCGAGGTGGGCTCTGGTTCAGGCAGAGAAAAGATCCGACTCCCTCCTTTGCCGCCAATATTATATCTGATGGCCCTGATTTGGGCCTTACATAGAGGACAGAGTCGCGACTGTTGCAGCCATGTCCCTAGGCAAGGAAAATCGAACTGGTAATGACGACAAGGGAGGGCCTGCGCTCGCTCGGAGATATCGTCGAGGCATATCGCGCAGTTGTCGGAGGTCGGGCGCTCATTGTCTTTGAGTGCAGCGGGTGCAGTAGGAGAGCCCGAGGGCTCTGGAGTGCTTGGTATTATGTCATTTTCTTGTTGTTGTTCTGCCATCAAGCGATGTGTAGTAAAGCAAGAATGTGGCGGACATTGTCGAAGACCGCTTGAGGATTGTCATTTCAAACAAGTATACTCCGCCGTATGGCGATCTTTCAAATGACGCTCCTTACGTCCATAACAAGGCTGAACATAATGGCTGCCCCCTTTTTCACCAACAATGTTCAGATTTTAGGTCCGTCCATGGAGACTATCTCAGAAGTTGGAAGTGTAAGAGCATCATCATTCATGGCAAGAGGTTGACACTAGAGCTATGAAAGAATGGCTCCATCAAAGTCGCTTTACTGCATTATCCCTTCATACTTCCATATTATCTCCCGTTCTCATTGGTAGCAGGAAGCCACATCGAATCTTGGAATATTGGTTCATGAGATCCTGTCGGCACAATGCCATTCGGTGACCAGGTATCAGTCTCGAGGCCGTTCAGTGACCGCTGTAGCTTACGTTGGTGGCAACTGGCTCGAAGCCACGTATCCCTCCGCGGCTAGAGTCGCATAGTAAAGTTGTGTCTCTGCACAAATGACCATCCGACCCTTGCCAGCAAAGTTGAAGTTGGCCGACGTTGTGCCCAAGAAGATCTTGCCGAGAAGAGTGCCGGACGGATTCCATACGTGAACGCCATCGCCTACGCCAGAGTACACGTTGCCATTGGTATCGCAATGAATGCCATCTGGAATACCCGGCGAAGCGTAAGTGAAGAGCTTGCGGTTGCTGAATGTGCCATCCTGTTCGACTGTGAAGCGATAGCTAGGAGGAGTGTCAGCATGTCTGTGCAAGTCAACACCAGGGATTCTTACATCGAAGCTGGCGCTGTCATGTTGTAACCAGTGAACTACAACTCGTCAGAAAGTTGTGTCGGTAAAACTTGGGACAAACCGAAAGACTTGTGTTTCAATGGCACAGTCCTTCCCAAAGAAGAGTACTCACGCCGATATTGGCACCTGTGTCAGTCACATAGGCGTATGAGCCGTTTGGTGAAAATGTGATGCCTGGACGTGTCAGGGGAATGCGAGAGGACTCAAGGATGATGCATACCATTTGGTAGGTCAAAGCCATCGGCAACAACTGTGACTGCACCAGTAGACGGATTATATCGGTAGACCTGGTTTGGCAACTCGGGCGAGGGTCGGAAATCTTGCAAATAGCCGTACAACGTGTCGGTGAAATAGACGTCGCCGTTGCGTGGATTCACCGAGACATCATTGAGGGAGTTAAACTGGCGGCCGAAGTAATTGTTGACAAGAACTGAACTGGCGTAAGCATAGGCCCACGTCCCGTCAGCACAAGCATACCAGTGGTGTTATATGGCTCGACTGGATTGACCGCATAGAGTGCCGGGCCTATATCGTTGCCCTGGCCCTCACCAGTGAAGGCGAACTGGCCCCGATAGTTGGTCGCTCCTGATTGATGGTCAGCCATCTCGTTCAAGACCGAGATTTTGAGTGTCAGACCATTGGGGTTGATGACCGGAGGATTGGCAGGAACCACGGTCACGTTGACTTGACCACTAGCATTCCTCTGTGTCGAGACTGCAGCCGCTTGAGCCAGGGAGATCTTCAAGATGACACTGGACTTGTTCAATCCAGTTCCTGCAGCCATCGCACCAGCGTTCTGCACAAAGAATACTTCGTCCGTGGGAGGATACCTGAAAATTCCTTAGAAATGCGTTAAAATAACGGATACAGATTTGTGGCTCTTACCAGGAGACAGCCTCATGGTAAAGCGGATCGATCCCTTGACTAGCGATCACAGTTAAGGTAGGATTTGAGCCTATTATGTCGTAGAAAGCATCGTCGTAGATGTGGAATGGCTTGGCCAAAGCCTCGTCCAGGGTGATTCCTGGAGGTACGAAGATCTGCACTTGTCAGCCGAGGTCGAATCTGCTGTTGTTGGGACTGACCGTGGTTACGTTAGATTGTGACGGTGGTGGAACCGTGCTCAATGCATTGAAGCTCTTCTGGTCGACCACTAATGCTTGGTCAGGCACTGGGCTGTTCTGGGCTCTTGTTCCGAGCGCAAGACCAGCGAGAAAGATCAGAGAGGCTACCATTTTCGCGCAGTAACGACGGTCACGGTCAGTTCAGTCGAGGTAGAACAATCGAGGGCACGAAAAGCGGAGTATATAAAGCTCCCTTTGTCTTACCCCAGGTTCAACGTCTCCGCATTTTTGGGGATGAGATGAGGTCATCTCACACAGAACGCTGTGTCAGAGACAGACTATACGAGTAATAGGCAGATTGACTTTTAGCAATCGTCCACTCGGCAGTTGCCCGTTGGTGAATTTTCCATGGTTGGGAGCATACCAGATACCTTGGCCTGCCCTGAGTCGGCCTACCAACCGTGCGAAACCGGCATGTACCGGACTGCCACCGGATTGCGCAACGATAGACCTAGAGTAGTCAGCAGGAACTGTCGAAATTTATCTTCCGCATGTGCAACAGGGATGCTTTGTCCGATATCATGTGGTCCACAGAAGATCTGGTTTCGAAGCTTGTGACCGGCATTTCCAATACCAGTATAAAGTCACCACGTGGATTCGTTTCCAGATAAATGAGACAGTAGTGACTGGTCGTACATTTTGGATCGAATGAATTATATCTGGGTATGTAATGTCAGCTGATGCGCATTCAAGATCAAAGCCGACCTGCACTGGTGCGCAAGGCTCCTGATACAGTGTTGCCAAGCGGTTTGTTGGTCGTGTCCAGTGAAGTCTTGTAGCAAACATTCGTCACAACAAATTTTCGATCAGTTTTGTTGCTCATCCGTTACGCAGATCTCAAAATCATCAAAACAAAGCAAACATGGCGAACCAGCCTGAGCAAGAACAGCTTGGTCAAAGCGCTGCAAGCCGAAGTGTTTCATACCTCGTCCAGCATCTTGATGCACATAGGCATCCTGAAAGCAGTAAGTCCGCAAGATTTGCCTGCTTGAATAACGTTGACCTTGCTGCAAATCGAATACCTTCAGCAAACGATAGTCTCAACAAAGATATCAAGCTCGCCCTCTCCAGCCTAAGCTTTGACCATGAGTCAAGCACGACTCCTGTTGGTGACGGCCCAGTCATCCTGAAATCACCTTTAAGACACACAGCATCAGACGACTATCTCGGTAGCAACGCCAAGCATCTCATCGTGCACGCAGGTGATGAGGTCTTGGTATTCGCATGGGCGGATAAGGGAAAGACGGCGATTGCATACAACCCGGAGTGTGGTCGAGTTGGATGGGTTGCTGCGAATGTGCTGAAGGAAAACGATGGACAAAATGAGGGAAGACCTGTGATCTGGGTCGCCATTCACAAGCATCCAGACTACACCAAGGCAGCAGGTGTGGAGGATGGCAACCTGACTTGGGACCGAGGTCACTACATCTTGACTTGCAAGGTGAACAACAAGCCTAATCACATGTTTGAAGGAGTTGGGATCAATCTTGCGACAGGAGAATTCGGAGCGTTCAAGCAAGTGTGGGACGAGATATTTGAGACGGTCCGTCAGTGGGAGGATCGCAATTGATCAGGCCAGCCCAACATGCTTGAGGGTATGGCTTCCCTGTTGATGGTATTCGATCAGGTGAAAGCTGAGAGGATCTGCATCACACATACATGGCGTTGGCGGCGCGTGGAGGTCAATCATAGCCGCAACGTGCGCCGTACAGCACCATGCGCTTCTTCCTTGGATGTTTTTCCTTGCTTCAAGAGAGGTCCAAGGAGAGAAGAGTCAGATACTCGATAAGGAGTGAGTAGTACCAGATTAGGCGGCTCGGCCCCTGCGATACGTCATACTAAAAAGGCTAAACATGTCAAACATTTTGCCCTTCTGGAGTTCAACCTCATCCTGCTCAACTATCCTTCCATGTTGCCAGGCTACGTTACCTCTGTGCAAGGTGCGCCTCGTTCACTAGGAAGCGGCTGTCTGATAGATCTACAGTCCTGGGGATGAAGTTCCATGACACCGAGACTTCTCAAGCCTAATCGAGTTTGACAACGCTGACTTGGTCAGCCGTTGTGTCATGTCTGTGCGAATGCGCTTCCAGTATAACATCCATTCAATGTCTGTCTCCACGCCCTACTCGTTCTTGTGCAGCGAAATGAAATGAGTCTTGTACGCTGCATCTCTATGGCTCTCGGTCCACCGACGCGATATTCCTGCAATCTGCGTCTTCGACGCTCTTTTGCCAATCCGCCGTGATAAGGAATATCAGCTCGGCAAAAGTGACAAGCACCAAAGCGAAAGTTACACCAGCCCATAGCCCCTTCAAGCCCCAGTGCAGACCAAATGTGGTCCATAAAGACACTGGCAGTGCTACGACATAGTAGCACGATAGGTTTACCCAGCCGCCGACAGACTGCCTACCACATCCTCGCAACATGCCGTTACAGCACGCCACCAGCCCATCAAATAGTTGCATTGCAGCAACAAGAGGCAGGGTATTCTCGACGAGGTCAACAACGTCCGGATCATTGGTGAAGATTCTAGGCCAGGAGGTACGAAAGGAGAAGAATAGTATGCTATTGGTGGCAGAACAGAGCAAGGCCGAGACAAAGACGACAAGCGCACTGATTCTTGCCGATCGGGCTGATCGGGCGCCGATGTAATGTGCGATCATGGTCGTACCCGCAATACTGATGGAAAAGGGGATTTGCCAGAATGCCGAATTCAGAGTAGCCAGGATCGTTTGTGCCGCAAGATCTGCTGTTGACAGTTGAGCAGATGCAATCACAAGGATTTCGAATGCAAGGTATTCGGCTTCCACCATGACGAGTCCTGGTAAAGCCAGCTTCAACATGGGATTCCAGCCTCGCAGCGCTGTGGATGTCAGGTAGGGCAAATGCCCTCTCTTCCCAACCAAGGTGAGGTACAGCCAGAAATACATTGGGATCAGAGTCCATGTTGTTGCGACAGCAATGGGAGCCCCTATAAATCCCAAATCGCAACGCTTAACAAAGTCAGCTCCAGAAACATCGTGGAGGAGTTTTATACCACCTACCCAGACGAGCAACCAGCCCAGAAATGCGTTTGTACATGCCCCAGCACCCAGAATACCTGTCACAGGGAAGAATATACCTTCCGCCGTCAAGATCCTCTTTCCAGCTTCAAATACCACAAAGCCAGGAATTGCACAAATGATGATTCTCAGGTATAATCCAGCAAGCACGGATGTCTGTGGGTCCGGAAGGATAAGAGAAAACAGGTGGTTCGCAGAGAACCAGAGTATGGCTATCGGAGTACCGACTGCACCCAGGAGCACAATCATTCTCTGCACGTGCAATTGTTTCAGCTCCAGGTTCCCGGAGCCCCAGGCTTGACCGCAAAGAGTGTCCAGACTTGTGCAGAGACCTTGGAAAACCATGAAGCCTGTGATGTTCGCGGTCGTGGTGGCAACGCTTACTGCACCAAATTCAACCTTTCCACGTGGACTGATGATGAGCATACTCGACATGTTGAGGGAAAATTGGAGCATGTTGGCTATGATAAGCGAGATAGAGTATCTGCCCAGCACTTTCGTCTCCGTCTTCCATGTCGTTTCTTTCTCGGACGATACTGATTTCCAAAGTAAAGACGTAGATTCTGTATCCCGTGGTGCAACTGCAGTTACTGTAACGGCTGAGCCCCTTGACGTGTCCTCTGCCATCGTTGCCTCTAACATGGTGTCCAACAAGGTAAATAACCTCTGTGGAATCGAATTGGCTTTCATTTTGATTTATGCTCTCCTCATCCCTTCAAACCCTTAGGTCGTGGACCATGTTACCATCAGACAGTATAGCTTACCTTGCTATGTCGTATAGAAGCCGAGACCATTGTCTCCACAATACATCGTAGACTCCGTTTTGACACGGGGGAGTCAGAGTCGCTTGACGAGATCCACTTTCATCCACCTTCATATCCAAAAGGGCATGTTTTTCAGTTGAGCACTCGGCCTTCGGCGAAGGCCGCCCTCGGAATCCTGTATGCTAGTGCAACAGCTGGTAATCACGGCTGTATCCGCTTGGGCATTACGTTCCTACTATCGAACCGTTCTCTGCTATGTAGAAACGGAGCTTGTGGTAGTCTAGCACGAAGTGCGAGTCTGACTGTGGTGACACTTGCGGTACACAACCATCTTAATAACGCCATACGAGCGTTGAAGGGTCTGATTTGCATACTTATTGGTCGATGATAACTGCTTGGCCATCTTATAGTTGACTTTGATGTGCAAGCTCCAAGTCCAGTTAGCTTGTCAGAATATACTGAAGTTCCTGTCTTGAGCATCTAGAATATGATCTTTGCCATCCTGCCGAGGGCATCAGTATAAGAATAATTCAGCACCATTTATCGTCCTGTGAGCTTGATTTCAACGTGTCGGAGAACAGGGTAGGCCAAGCAAACAGCAACCAATGTGATATAATTCCCAAGGTCGCCGCCATAGTCTCCAATTGCCTTAGCTGCCGGCCCAACGTACTGTTTTGGTCTGGTCAGCAATCCCGCAATGAGAGTGATGAGACAAAAACCTGGTGGAATGACTTACCCAAGTCTGATCCATGCCCAGAAAGCTGACACCAATGCCGAGAGCCAGACTCACGCAGGCCGCAATACCCAAGGGCATCCGGTCGTAGTCCTGCCACCCCGCGAGATCGTAGCCACCGTTGCGGGGACGGAACCAAAAGTTTTCGATTGCAAGGATAGAGCCAAAGCAGATCGTCCAGTATCCAAGTAGGGACAGGAAGTCGGTCAGAATGTCTACCAGATGTTCTCTTCCTCCCCAAGCCAGCGCCAGACTGATAGCAGCGAGTAGACTGTTCCATACAAATCGTGGAACGGCCATGAAGTGCTTCCCCCATAGTTGGATTGATAAGGACGAAGAATAGTAAATAGCAGTCAGATTAGCCACTGCAAGTAAGTCAGCTTCTGATAAAGTGTCCTCCACGAGATTTGCAACTCACCCATTGACAAGGTATATATGATACAAACGAACTTGCTCCATCCAGAGGGCGACATTGTGGCCAGTATCAATGCTCCTATACCTCCATCGTCGTACTTGTCGGCCATGGTCTGATTGGTAAGCAAGATCCCTCCATAAAGATTACCGAGGACAATAACGAAAATTGTGGGAATCGTCAAACCAACCCAGGTCATCCAGAAAACAAGCCACCTGCTGATGTCTGCAGGATAGTGGACGTAGTAGTCACCGGACATGGAACACCAGGCGGCTGCTGTACCAAAAATGAGAGCAAAGTAACTCAATGCGGCACCAGTTTTAGTTTCTCCAGAACTGTATGAGAGAGCTGGCGTAGGTGAGAAGTATTTGGCCGACTGCCCGTATTCGACGCACATCAAGACCAGGATTAGTATCCAAGCCACCTGTTCGTATTGGTGAATAATGCGAAACCCCAAAAAGGAAATAGCATAGGCTGTGAGACTAAGAATGATGATTCCAACTGCGATTGTGACTCTGCCCCCGCTAACGGCACTGATGAGTTGGCCTGCGACAATACAGGCGATTGTACCGAAACCAAGGTTGACTATAATGTTGAGTAAACCGCACACTTTGGAGCCGAATATTCCAAAGGCGTATCGGGACACGGCGATTTGACGAAGGCCCGTTGGAGCACATAATGTTGCCGTGAAAGCGGGTACGACAGAGCCGATAGCTGATCCGAACACAGTGATGACAATCGAGTCATTTACAGACAGTCCATAGATAGGCCCCAACAATCCCAGGGTTATTGTGCCAGGAGAGATCAGCATAGAAAACCAGAAGAACATCATCTGCACCGCACTTGTCAGTATATTTTAAGGGTCTGTAAGGTGCTGAAAATACGTTGAAGATGCTCGGAGGTCGACGCTGATCTTCTGGGATGCGATCTGCGCCTGTTGTCTCGATACCGAGCTTTTTGTCGAGCCATGCCTCGACAGCTCTAAGCTTTCGCAGGATTGGAATACGGTCACGCATGGCCATGACCTCCAGCTCACCACGACCACGAGCAGGGGCAACATACTCGCCTGCTTGCAAAGACCCCCGCTCCTCATCTGGGTGAGGCTCAACCCCGGTCTTTGTCTCCGCGATGTTCTTTTCTGCCATGGTGATGATAAAAGTACCCAAAACTCAATTTAAGGAATGCCAATTGCTGGTGGAGAATAATGAGTTGGTGCTGAGGAAGACACCTTTGATAGTCCAGGACGAGGCTTGCGTTTTATATCTGAATGTCTCTTGTGATAGCACATCTTCAGTTCGAGTACAGATAAGACGGACGTTGCTCGACAGACTCTGGATGGCTCTTGAAAGGTCACCAGAGTCGGGCAGGTCCGATAAACTATAAGCACAGCCTAAACGGTAAGGAATAGATAACCAGGCATTTTCACATTATACAAGTGCATGAGATCTCGAATGGGAGAATCTGAGTTTCCAGGTTAATGGCTAAGTCACGTCGAAACCTTCTTGCACGCTTGGCATCAAGCCTGTTTCCAGAAAAAGTGGCACTGTCTGACCGCTGTTGGCCCCCAGCCTCAAATAGGTGCCATTCTCTGCTGTAATCCGAGAGTCCTTCGTACGCACCGAGATAACATCAGCCTTTAGTAAGGGGAAGAGCATTAGCTCTATGATACATTCCCATTAGCTTGGAGTTAAGGCGCCCACTGTCGCGAACCTGCTTGACTTCGAACTTGTACCGTCGATGTACGCCTTGTCAGACGGTGACACTTTTTCTGGAAATAGGCTCGGCATGTCACTCCAAGGCAGTGGATCGAGCGGACTGAAATCGTGACCTGTTTCGGACTAGATCCAACGGGATCGTGGGGCGACCTCGATCTGGGGTCCATCCCTGTTATCAAGGATTTATCAACCTCGACAACTGGCCCTGCCACAGCTTCAACCATCTGATGCGATTTCGGTGAGATCGAAGGTGTTAGTCAATATTCGACAGACCCGAATCGCGAGTCTGTTCGAGCCACGTCCCGCCCGGGTGTGCCCCGGATTGTGGTTTCTCAACCGTTATCTGTGACTCACATCTGCGAGATGGATTGATAAGCTACCAATCGAGCACTTCGGGACTGAGATTTTGCCCCCTTTGGGACATGAGTCGAAATAATTCATTCGGCATTGCCTGCAAGACATGCCGCCGTCGTGGAAGGAAATGCGATCGGAGTCTGCCGACGTGCACAAACTGCATTCTGAGGGGTGTTGAATGTGAGGGATATGTCTTACGCTGGGTCAAGGCCAATGTCCGGGGAACTTTGCCTGGCCAGGCATCCAAGACTGATGAGCATGTAACAGACTTGCATCTTGGTCCGGAGCCGCGTGCTTCAAGCAAGGCCAAGACAACACCTACCAGGGCTGATGGTTCAGAAAGTTCTCCCCACACTTATTATCAAACGAAACTAGCATCGAAACCTGAGCTGCCAGAATATCATGAACGCGATACAGAATTGGAATGCTTCGGTACACCAGATACCGACTCCCAAGCCGTCTCCATTTTACGCCGACAAAATTGGAGCATTCTCGAGGTCGTAGGAACAGCCCGTGATGGTCTTGAAGGCTTCGTCGAATACTGTACAAGTTCACCTCCCGACTGTCATTGAGCGCTACTGACCATTCTTAGATGCCCGTGATATCAGTACAGCCTTTTTCCTCGGGCAAGGCCCTGCTGAAACCCCTGACATTCGCCATATTCTGCCCATGGCCCGAAGCATACCTTCTGTGAGGTGTGCAGTGGCAGCTTCAGCAGCATGCCATCTGGCGAACAGGCTGGAAGACGACCAACTGAAGAGACAGAGCCTTCATTTACGACTGAAAGCTACGGAACTTCTAAGGGCGAAGCTGAAAAGCGAGGGTGACCTGCCAGATCTAGCTTGTTTGGCCTCTATGTTGCTACTCGCCCAACTTGATGTGCGTATTACTTACAAGTTCATACGCGGCATTTCTGACGGCTGTATTAGGTGTGCTCAGGGGATTGTGTCGAATTCGGAACGCATCTCAAAGCTGCAAGCACGTTCATCAAGTTACGTGGCTCTGACGGCACGGAGCGAGGATTTATTGAGCAACGCATAGCATGGTAAACATCTTTGCCATACCTTTAGGACCAGACTTACAAGACAGCAGGCTTGACATCATGGGCGCAACTACAAGCTCAAGAATGCCACATTGGTCTTCCGAAGACGTCAAGGCCACACTGAATAAGTTCAGGACGCCAACAGGAAGAGAATGGGGGTTTGACGTGTTTTACTGCCCGATTGATCTGTTCGAACATATTGCCGATATTACGGTTTTGTACAAACTACAGACTGATCCTCGTGATCTCGGTCAAGAAGCCATCCAGAAGGCCGTGATACTCGGCAATGCTGTCAAAAACTGGGATGCGTTTACCGACGACTCTGGCCCCCGCCATCATATGGTCGAAGTATGGAGATTGGGAATCTTACTCTATCTAATTCGACTTTTTCAAGTGCCCAAGCACATATTTGACACACCTCATTTGAAGCACAGCATCTTTCGTCATGCACGTGGGATTCCTTCCAGAACAAGCTGGAGCTACTCGACACCTTGGCCTTTGTTTCAAGCTGGGTTACTGCTACCCCAGGAGGACAATGACACCAAGGCTTGGCTACGAAATGAACTGCGAACGAACTTCCGTAGTCTTGGTTGCATTCACCAAAAGCTCGCCGTTGAGGCTTTGGAACAAGTCTGGCGGTCAGGCGAGGATGGGCTGTATGATTTATCCGACGCCGATTTTCCACAGCGCAAACTCATACTATAGCAGTACATATTGTTTTCTACTTTCACGCAATGTCTAAGTCTATTTCCTACCGGACAGGAATGCTTAAGTAGCATTCGGAGAATATTATCGCCGATGAACAAAAGGCCTATGTGCGTGTAGGATACAGCTCTGAGACTGGGGTCTCCAAGATTGACATGAGAAATCACTGGGGAAAATGAGAACTTTTCTCTGGTATTTCTATCGACCTGGATGGAACCTATCATAAACCAAGTCAATCTCTTGCAGGATATTCTCCTTGACTCCCTGCTGTGCCCAAGAGGTCTTGACAGCATTCCTCGCTAGAACCACAACATCTTTGTCGTCGAAGCCACACAGGTATTTGACCAGTAAAATGTTGTGCAAAATCCAGCAATCTTCCATATATGCTGGATCATCGCTATTGATGGATACTTTGACTCCTGCATCATATAGCCGACGGATTCTTGGCCCAAGCTCAGTATATGTTTCGTGTCGAAGGTAAGACCAAGGGCAGATCGTCATGCCCACGTCCTGCTTCAGAATCAAATCGACCAAGCCTTGGTCTTCTGCAGCGTTTAAACCATGGTCGATACGGTCAAGTCCTTTGCCAGCAACGACAGATGCAGCTTGCCTAATATGCTGATGTGTATTTTTTGAGCCCACATCACAATGCATCGTGAGCTTAAACCCATCACGTCGGGCCAGTGAAAAAACCTCGTCGAAAAGCATTGGCGGTCGATCCATCTCATTGGAATCAAGGCCGATTCCCACGATGATATCGCGATAAGGCAGTGCAGCCTTATAATGTTCCATAGCGGACTTTGTGGAGAGATCTCGCAGAAAGCACATGATCCATCCTGAATTCACCTACTTTCTGTCAGATCATGTCCAGTAGGTATTTCAAGGGACCATTCATACATTCAATTTCTCCTCTGCCTGTTTCGAGGCTTCCCTGAAACCTTCCATCATGACGCTCCAGGAGATTCCACGACTCGTGTGACCCTGGGGATCCCAAAAGATCTCGACGTAGCGAACATTCATTGTGGCAGCATGCTCAAAATAATGCATGGCCAGGTCGAAATAATCCTCCTTCGTCTTGAGGCATTCAAATCCTTCAAAATATGCCTCGAAAAATTGGAAGGTCTCTTCTTTGTTGTTTTCCATGCGACTAGGATCCGGCCGAAGCAAGTCCATTGCAGCCTGTACTTCTTCGAGACTCTTGAGCTCTGGACCATTTTTGGCGATCCTAAGCTTGGTCCCGTTTCTTTGAGTGAATTTCCATCTCAGCTCAGCGGTTATAGTCCCTTCGATATGGACGTGGAGTTCAACCTTGGGAATCGCAAGCTCGAATTTGTGGTCGGCAGCTAGCAAATCGTCTTTCAATTTCTCTCGGAGATCAACTCCAAGGGCTTCTTCGATACCCATATTTGCAAGTTCGAATGTTCAAGTCTCAAGGACTCCTGGTGTCAGTACTGGGTGGAAGCGGAAGGAAAGCACAGTAAATAACCATCATCTGCGATGATTGACGTCCCAAGTTGATTGGAGATAATAATACGACTCTGTTGACACCAGAGTCATACAGTGGAGGCCGATGACAGTAGTGAATTGGAGTTCATCAGATCTGGCCCAGATCTAGCCCCAAGTTGGTCATGATTTCAGTCTTTAAGCTCCACTCGTATAACAATGACTCTAGGTGGGTTTTCGACACATGATAAGTACACCACACCCGAAATGATTGAAATCCTAAGAGTACTGAAGGCAGTGCTGATCTTGTCTTGTTAGACAACGGAGACCGGCGTACAGTGTCGTGGATCCTGCTTTCTGTCAACGCTTCGTCGCACTTGGATCCTAGAAATTCTTACGTGCAGAGATTGCTGATAGTACGGCCGAAGTATAGCTCTTCGATCGCAAGTCAGTTACGATTAGGTTCTTAGGACGAGCGCTGGGGCTCGAAGGTAGACGATACCAGGCACGAAAGGGTCTCGGCGTCAGCGCTTATCGCGCCGAAGTTCAGCGGTACGGATCACTATGTGCCTCCGTAGACTTATGGTACGTTCTAACGAACCAGCAAAACTTGTCAAACATTCCAAATGCACTTCTAAACTTCTGCCTCATCCTGTTCATTTACCATCTTCCGTCTACGACCACGGACGATTCAAGCGAGGACCTCGGACCTGATGTGTCCAGCATGAAACTTGTCGGCGTTGGCGCGTGCTATCTGGACACCATTTTGTGGTTGGTCACTCCATGTTCGGGCACGGCACAGACTAAGATGATGCGTACAGCGTACCGTACTACCCGGCGGAGGACGAAAAGCTCAGAGCCACGAGTATAAGTCGCCGGCGTGGAGGAAATGTGCCAAACGCTTTCGAAGTCCTGCAACAGCTGCTCGAACCAAATCACCGGAATCGCCACTCACTCATCCTCTGCTCCGTCCTCGCTTCATTCTCATCTGTCGGTGTCGAAGAGGTCAGGACGTCATTCGGTCCCGTCGTAAACTTGTCACAATGCCTTTACCGAGAACAATGCCCCGAGCCGGCATCTAGCTACGTCGTCAAGAGTTCTTCCACAGACAGCAGAACCATCGTAAACTATAATGACTTGCCCGACATGACGGTCGCGGAGTTTGTAACAATTGCCGAGGGCATTGCATTGGGAGCTGGCTGGTATCACTTCGAAGTATGACCATGGCCCATACATAGTTTCAACACTAACCGTTGCCAGGGGCGGATCCCAGATGTCACCCTCCAGTGTATACAGTATCTCCGTCGAGCTTATCCGAGTGTCGGCATAAGCGTAGAGGTGGAGAAGCCTGGGCGCGCTGGACTGGAGGAGCTGGCTGCAGAAGCTGATGTGGTCTTCTACTCCAAGAGCTGGGCCGTTGAACATGGGTATGAGGACGCTGCTTCTTGTCTGAAAGCACAAGCAGATGTTGCCAAACGAGCGTAAGCTACCTCACCACAATTCCGCGCAGCTAACACGGTCGTTCAGGACTTCCCTTTTCTGCACCTGGGGTGAGGAGGGATCGGCAGCTCTTGACTTGAAAGAACAAGAGCTGTATCTTCAGCATGCGTTTCCAGCCGTATCACCAGGAGTCATTGAGTACGCCTAGCAGCTTCCTATCTCTCAGCTTAAAATACTGATTTCCTCCAGTACCATAGGAGCTGGTGATACGTTCATTGCAGGTATCCTGTACGGGGTTCTCTGGCACAGCGATGATTGGGACATGGTGAGAAAGCTCGCTTTTGCGAATGAGCTTGCTAGTCGCAAAATCTGCCGCGAGGGCTTCACAGGCTTGGGCGATACTATGCGCACTTTCGGGTTCAACCCACCTTGATTGAGACCGAATGCACGTGCCCTTTCAGTCCTCCACGAGGCATCTCGAAAGGATACCATGATCAGAATTGATGATCTCATGCTGTTCGCCGAGTAAAAACGGGTTCCTCTCCTGCAAGATTACAAGAGGTGCAGCCAGTCATACAGCGCTTCGACCTTCGGCATTGAGGTGACCAATCGTACTGTTTTGCGAGGTTACAGGATCGTATCACAGGGTTCACTGCATTGATGCATATGCCAAGGAGAGGAGTTGGAAAGACGACCGCCCGGTGACAGACTACAGGATGAGGTGGAACTGCTGTATGTACATACCCGACATCCTGGAAAGATGTCCTTTGTGATCGACTGATTTTCCCACTGGAGAGTTTCATTTCATTTGTCCTCACTTTACCTTCATCTCATAGTTATTCGGATTGCTCAGCTGACTGACCAACCACTAAGCCTGAAGGTCTGCACCTATGTTTGTTAGCTTTTCTTTTCATACTTTCACATCCTCATCACCAATCTCATAGCGTGCCTCTGTTCAATTCTCCTGTGGGGTTGCGGCGGTGCTGCTCTGTTGGTATCCCATCACTCCTTCTACACTAGTCTGGCTGTGTGGACCACCAAGATGCTTCCCGAATACCTTACCACAAGCTATCGCCGAAGTAAACAAGACACCGACTATCTGGCAACCTGGCTTGCGACAACTGCGAAACAATGCGGTTTCATCATCGAATCACGTCAGCCTGCACTTCCTTCAACCGACGAATATCAGAAGCTCAAGGGCCGGGCAAGAACACTGGCAAGACGCGCCGCACAAGAAGATGGGGGCTCAACCACCAATGTCGGCCAAGACACTGGAATGAGGAAGCAGATATACACCGTGGCAATCAAGGAATTCGTACCTATGGCACGCCGCGTCGCAGCCTGCGTGAAGCCGGTCATCAAGGTTCCTAAGCGGTTCGCCAATGTGCTTGAGCGAGCTATATCTATGCGAAAACAGATTAGCGCAGCCGTGATCAATGGACAAGACCCAACAATACCACGAAACGCTGAAGCCCAGTGTTCTGACTCGCAGCACTCTTACTTTGTCAACATTCTAGAGCAAGTGCGAGACGTACTGGGAATCGGTGTGCCTGTCGATCCGGAGACCGATGCCATGGGCCAAGGCTCCTGCAATACCAACAGTAAGCCTGAGACTGACTTCGTGAACATATTCGAGTGTCTCGATATCGAGGAACCTCTCGAAGAGCCTGAAGATCAAGACAAAGCACCTGCGGGCAAAACAAAACAGCCTCCACAGGCATTGAGCCTTGTATACAAAACTGAGACGATTTCAGACTTCTATGAGTCTTCCTTCGCCTTCTCTTGTCTGCTCCGCGATTTGAAGCAGATGAGAGATACAGTCAAACAGACATGGATCGGCTTCAAAAATAATAAGTATGACGTGGTCACGGCGGCTTTGACAGCTAACACTGCAATGGAGCTGGCGCGTCGCTTGGAAGAGGATATGGACGGGTTTGCTGCACATGGTGGCCCTGCCATTTTCCTTGAGGCCTTCCACTTGACTGGTTGGGGCCAGCTTTGGGCGATGTCAGGAATGTCGAAGTTATCTGGGAAAGAGATTGAGGCTGCAGGTTACGAGTTGGATACGGACTTGTTCTGGTCAACCTACAAGCAGCTGGAATGGTATGTCGACACGTTCGCCGAGAATTCAGACGCCGACAGGAAGCGCTTGATAGTTTATACTTCGCCTGGCCAGCATGGGAGCTATGAACCTCTCCGTGACCGCTCAAAACTGTCACCCAGCGAAAAGATCCAGGAAGACCACTTTCTGCTGGGGGACATTCTTCCAGATCTCAGCATATGGGCGCTCTTGAGGCGGGGAATGGGCATTCCTGGCGATGATGAGCTCACCCGCGGGTTTTGCCAAGTATCCGAGACTGGCAAACTCCCACTCTGGTTCGTCTTTGCCTCCCAGATCTTCCTGGATGTCCATCACATTCTTCGGGAGGAGGTTGAGCGAGGGTATGAGATACTCTTTGTTGTGAGCAGGCGGCTCGCGAAGTCCATCATCGACAACTTCAAGTACCAGGAAGAGGTATTGCACCAGGAACTTCCGTCCCACATCGACACGGGATTCGCCGGATTGCTGAAGTATATCGAGGCACATAGTCAACTTGATCCCATCGACGACTTTCGCACCCGGTTTGTTGACCATATGCCACAGCTCTCAGTTCTGAACGTGGAGAAGAATCATATGCTAAAGATGCATCCAATCCTTTGTGGCCTGAAGGTGTTCACAATAAGGGCAAAATATCGCGAATTGTCTCTCCAGTTGGCCAACTCTCAACCGCATATACTTGCCTGCGCACACCTCCACAATGCACTGTACCGCGAAGGCCTTGTGTATGACCAGTGGAAGGACATGACATACTTCATGACCTCGCAGGATAGGGACTGCCTCTTTGCTGGCAATCCTCCAACTGAAGCAATTGACTACCACAGTCGCTATAGTCTTGCTGTTCTGGGCCATTCCGCGTCAAATTATGCCAGAAATAGGAGAACGCCGGCCAACATCGCCATGTCGGCGACAGGTTCCCGGAATATCAAACCTCAAACTCCTCTTCTTGACATGTTCGTCGATCGGTATTGCGAGGACAAAACAACGAACCTGCGTCCACAAGACATCATACAAATCTTGGGAGTAAGCAGGTGGGCTTCTACAGTCTTGACCAAGAAGCAGGCTGAAAATTGGCCTTCGGCACCTCTTGCCAACGGTCGTGATATGCAGGTTCACATGCTAGTACCTAAGTCGGCCAAGAACCCACTTGGAGATCAGTCAACCCTGAACCAGAAGTCGAGTGTCTCTGAGCTTCTGCGTAACCTGCGTGGCTCACTCTATGCAGAGAACATATCAATGTCGTTCGATTACTTGCTGTTGCACCACCATTCGACTCGACTGTTGCACACTATCAATAACGAAACCGGAGATCTTGTGCGAAACTTGCTCGGTCGGACGTTTACAGGCCGTAGAGCTCCTTTGGAGTTGGTGGCATGCATTTTGGCCTACGCATCTGCACCAAGTCGGGGTGCTCGCAACGTTGGCCTCCCGGACTCAGGATTGGGTTACCGTGCTGTTGCTGGGCAGTTGCTGACCTCCGCCGCACAACAGATGAAGAAAGTGATGGGTGAGACCTCTCAAGGGGAGGAGCATAAGCGTGGTGAAGCCGTTGCTGCTTTCATGAATTTCATCAACCGAATTGACTACGTCATGGACCTGGTGGAACCTTGGTTCACAGGCGTACTGAAGGTTTGATGGAGCAGAAGTCGTTGCACAGAAGCCTCGTTGCGAGTTCTTGGGAATCGTCAGGCAAACCTGAACATTGCTCGTACTTGGAGAGTGAGAAGTTGGCCCTGGTTCAGAATTCATAGACAATTTCCCCGGCCATGATCGAGGCATGCTCCGCACCTAGTGGTGATTGAATACTTTCCTTCCATGCTGGCAAACAAAGCCTCGTAGCTGTAGAAGACTGCCCCCGGCTTCTTATGTCTGCCGGTAAGACTTTCGTAACTGCTGCCGTTTTCCATTTTGTCCATCTTGACCTTCCACTGCGCCTGGCTGTCGAGTCTCTTCAAATGCATCTGACGCAGTCCGCTTTCGAGTATGCATTGCCAGCGAAGATGTTGCTTGTGCGATTTCCCCTTTTACTTGCACCGCATTCGCCCATCTATTCTTTACTCGCTCTCGCAATGCGTCCGGCCAATTTGGATTCATGGGCAACATTCCCGGCGCGTCCGGCGGACACGGTATATCCCAGTCCTTCGGCGTCCAAAGCAGATGTTCGGCGAACAACCGCCAAAACTGCTCGTCCTTTTCGAAGTTCGCACCCCCATCTGGCAATTTTCCCATCTCGCCCATCGCACACGCAACGATCAACCGCTCTCGATAGCCCTCTGTGCTCAACTGTGCTCAACTGAGCGTTTTCGCGGTCCTGACACTCAGCCAGACCCTGCTCCACATCCCTTCGCAGGGTCTGTGGGTCCGGCCGATCCTGTGGGCGTAATCTCATGCAAGCCTGGACCAAATTCAGTAGTTTGGGAGTGTACCGGTACGTCACGCTCGGGTCGAAGCGTTTGATGGTGTTCGTGCCGTCGAAGGACCGCCGTGCTGACGGTGTGCCCATTAGAATATCGTTGACACGTGTGCTTAAGTCGTCGATCTCGTTGAGGGTTATCATGGAGTACATTACCGCGCCGAAGGCCCAGAGATTGGCTTGTGCGAGGATTTTATGCTGATCGCGCCGTGTGGTGCTGCTGCTGCCGGGTTGGTGGAAGTAGTACTTTCGGTAGTCTTGCATGGAGGATACGCGTTGTTCCTTCTCGTCGTGTCAGAGGAAGCAAAGAAGGAAGACCACTACCAGATATGGATGTAGGTAGCGGAGAGGACTTACGGGTGGATACCATGCTCTACTGCCGACTTGCAGAAAACGCGCTTGATTTCGCAGTGCCTCGTTGGGACTGGTGATGATCGATAGACCGAAGTCCGCGATCTTAGGGATGGGATACCACTTGCGCTCGCCGTCCAGGGTCACGTTCGAACCTAGAAGGATGTTCTCCGTCTTGATGTCATTGTGTAGAAGATATCCTTCAGGCATGTTTTGTCCGAAACGACTTGACGCGAGATTCTTGAACGGTCCAGACCCCAATCTCGCACAGCCCTCAGCTAGGGAAGAGAATACATGCCATAGAAATAACTCGGGGAGATACGTGTTCCAAGCTTTGTACATCAGCCGCAGCGTCTCGAGACTCTCGTACGGGCAGAATTCAAAGTAATACCGGGCATACTCGCCTGCAACATTGAACTGGCGGAGACGCACGATGCTGTCTGTCTTCCAGTCGTTAGTTTGAGCCATGATCGCCGCTTCGTGCGTGAGGTCGACTTTGTTTTTGTGCACTAGGGACTTAGGGTTAAGGTCGGCGACTTTGAGTGCGAATTCCTGCACAGGTCAGACCTTGTACATCATACCGCGATATGCAATATCGAAACAGGGATGTGATTACTTACATCAACAACTTTCTGCGTTTCATCGACCTTGACGAATAATGCGGCAGCACCATATGAGCCTTTACCAAGAGGCCGCTCGAAGCGCCATTCCTCCTCACCTGGGAGGTTGATTCTTTGAGAGAACAGGTGCCAGAATCGCGCTCCGACAGGCCTTACTTTGCCTTGAGTGTCGAATTCTGTCCATTGGAAGAAGTGTTTGATGGGAGAAAAGGGTGTGGCTTGTCGTGCCTTGTTCGATGTTGTCAAGATTTGCTTGTGGGCTGGGTCCCAATCGACCTTGAATTCGTCAAGTCCTTGCTGAGCCATGTCAGTTGTCAGCGGCAGTCTTTTGTGCGAGCATTGTAGGGGGCGAAATGAATTCGCGGCTGCAAGGCTGATGAAATGCAGAAGTCCACTCATCTGGCACCAATGAAGGTAGCCTACGCATTAACTCTGTGAGAATTCTTTGTATCATACAATGACATGACCGATTCCGGCGCCAGTCGAGGTCACCATTCAGCCCCTCGATGCTCGGTCCTCACACCTCAGGCTTTGTAGCCTTTGTGGAGGGCAACAATGGTGCCAAAATGTTCGTGTTGGATGGTCCATCCTGATGCTGAACTGTAGCACAACGAACCTATGTCCAGCATTCCTGACAAGATGACCTTGGGTCACGTGGAGATGTTGATCGCTGACTAATCGAGTTTTTGGTGCGCAACGATTTCATTGTCAAGACACATCCAATGTTGCAGGTTTTGCCTCACTCCGCTTCTTCCTCAAGCGCTTCCAACTCGGCCTTTTCGTAAGCCTCCATCGCCTTTGATTCCCAGATGGTCGTGTCTTTCTCTGGGATGCCATGTTTCATGTCTTTGAAGACAGGACCAATGCAAGTCTCCCACCGCTTTCTTCTGTCCATCAGCATCCTAGCACTGTCGCCAATATCCCGAGCCCGACTCAGGCTGAGAGCTGTACCTGGTCCAGCGACACCAGGACGAGGCTTGGCTCCTGGCCCACCCTTCTTTGTCTTTCCAAGAGTTCTGGTACGCTTGAGGTAGGCTTGTTGGACTTGGCTGTCGAGATCTTCGTGGATAGTGCTGTATTCTTGGTATGCAAGACGTTCCTTGGCCAAGTCAAGCAAGCGGGCTTTGCGTGCACCATTGGTGATCATGACTCGACGAAGTTCTGCCTGCAATAATCGCAATCGCTCACTGATATCATCGTCATGATGAGCATCGTAATCGGGATTCTCGTCCTGTCCAAGCAAGCCGAGATGTCGAAGCTCGCCCTTTATTCGGTCTTCGGTCTGCACGTAGTCTAGACGCTGAGAGTTTGAAGCTTTCGAACCCGCTAGATCTGCAACAGCCGCAGCAGGTGCCAATGGCTTTTCAGATGGGTCGTGACCATTCATGAGACCGTCCAAATCCATAGTATCGTTACCATCTGCATTGAAAGCATTCTCACCGATTCCGTTCGTATCGATAGCGGGGACCCGATGTTCGAACTTGAGCAGTGAAAGAAGGCGGCTTGCCAAAGGCCCTGTTGAGACCTGATCGGTCGCCAGATTGTCGTCGCTGATTTGTTCCATACTGCCTCTGGGGTGGTTTCCAGGGGATTTATCGCTGCCACCATCAACAACCACAGTTCCATCCTCCTCAGCCCAGATTTCCTGGTATGAGCGCTTGCCGCGCGGTACAGCTAGGAAAGGGGTTGTGCGATCTCCCTGGGGATAGGTCAGTAAATCTGACTGGATATTGAGGTCTGTTGCTTACGCGTTCTCTGAGGAAAGCCATGTCCTCTTCAATCAATGGTCGGACATAAGGTTCCACAAAAGTAAGAAATGTGTTAGCAGAGACCTGATTAGTTGGCTTTGCGTTACTGAAGTCTTTATCAGGTGGTGTGCCAGCCATCTCGTCCTTGAGATCCCTTGTTGGAAATGATGTGACGCCGTAAATCTCCTTCCTCTCTTCATCCGACATTCCAGGAGTGACGTCTCGAATATGGTAGATGACAGGATCAGGTGCTAGAGGGTCAGGGAAGAATCCTTGCTGAGGTATCCGCGGTTGTCTGTGAATTACACGATTCTCTTCAGCGTCAGACATGGAGACATCGCTCTTTGTTGGAGAAGCGTGAGCACTGGCAGCTGCGGCATCCGGAGAATCGACGACTTCTGACAATGATGATGTGCCAGGACTCAACTTTGTCTTCTTCGACGGGGACGGGCTATCGACAGGCCCAGGAGTGTTGGCTGCTCGTATTTTAGTCTTGGAAGGCTCATCTGCTGATACTGTGTCAGTGAATGATTTATCAAGCCATTGACCGCAGTCGCATCCAGCTTCGCCAAGCGACAGTAGAAATGGATGTGGGAGGTATGGCGGGGTGAGTCTTGTATCTCTGACAATACATACCTTCACGTTTGATCTCTACACTGTCAAATGTCTCCTGTCTATCCTTGCGCTTCTTCGCCTTCGGATTCTTTTGAGATTGTGACTCCTCCTTACGAGCCTTTGTACGACGTGCTTGTTCGGCCTGGCGCTCACGCTCTTGATGATCCGAATCTATTTCTTTCTTCTGCTCATGGATCAAGCGGATGGCTTTTTCGCAAGACTCGGCGCGTTTCTCCGCAGCATCACTTAGGTGCTTCAATTGATCAATGAGGTCGTGCAATGACTTTGGTTCGAACTTGGTCCCATGCGTCTCAAGGTAATCGATGATTTCTCCATAGTTCGGTTTTGGTGACACGAGGAGTTTGGATGTTTCCAATTCCAACAGAGGTGTTGTCGTAGGCCCTGAGGTAGGAGCGCTGGCGCTCAGCACGGAACTTGGGGTTGTATTACGGCTTCGCGACCGGCGCGCGTCAACTTTCTTCCCCTTG
This sequence comes from Exophiala sideris, assembly GCA_000835395.1. Lineage (NCBI taxonomy): Eukaryota > Fungi > Ascomycota > Eurotiomycetes > Chaetothyriales > Herpotrichiellaceae > Exophiala > Exophiala sideris. Next base: position 3,676,617 of record KN846952.1, on the reverse strand, counting down.
CTCTTACTGGCGCTGCCGAGAGGAGGCATAGCGCAATGATGTCGCAGAGGTGGAAAGCGTTGCCCGCAATCGGAGGTTACAGATCGTTGTTCAATGAGGCGCAGGCCAAGACCTATCGCGTTCGAAGAGCGATATGAAACGAGGAAAGTCCACGATTCCGCGCATATATCGCACCGAGTGGTCCCTCTTCCGACCTTGCTCTCAAGTACGATATCGACAGCGAGCGTTCCCGTTCGCGTGCGATGACTGTTGAAGCGCAGTTTGAAGTCATAATAGGCGCCTAACCACGTGAATCCCCGGCAAAGATGCCGTGTTGGGTCACTCCACATCAGGCTTAGTTTAACCCCTCAAACCAAGGGATGTGGACCCTTGAAACTTGGCCACTGACGCGCATCTTGATTGAGTGGAGGAGGAAAGTGGCTGGCTTTCAAACTTGATGCTTAGCCGCTCTCCCGCTGGCAATCATGCAGATCATCCATCCTCTCTACAACAATCGCCGCCGTCAACTGCCTCATCAATTAGTTGTCAGTCGTGCGCAGTCTCCTGATCATACTCGGGGACTACAATATACAAGTCATCCGTGGTCAGCATGAGATGCTGCAGGTTATACTAGAAATCCGAACATCCTGGTAGCGGCTGTCCGCATACCATGTACTCGCCCGCTCGTCCTACCGAGTTCTTACAGAACACGTCAATTCTTAGGTAGAACTAGCCAACAATGTGTAAGTTGAGAATACGTTTCGCATGTCTCCGGCCACAGTCTAACGATGTCTCAGCAGCACAGGATTTCGACGTCGTCGCGGCTGTCGTGACACATGCTCAATACAATCCTACCGAGGGCATTCCGATCGTCAATGTATGAAAGAGAATGAACATAATTTTGAACATAGTCAGACTGACTCCAAAAAGAGATCCTATGGTTTCGCGTTGAGCGCGTCAAACTTGGTTCGAACATTGTCAGCCAACAATCCCCACGGGTATGGCAGCATTGGGGGCTTGCTTTATGTTCCAGACCTCTCATCTTCGAATTCGTGTGACAATTCCACCAAAGCGCTCATACCTGCAAATGTCAGCGCACTGGCGAACATCCCGCCTGGCGATTATCCTTTAATCGGCCTGGCACCATGGACACAGGCGCCCTGTGTGGAAGCCTACTTGTCTGCTATGGCTTCCGCTGGCGTCCAAGGAGGCATATTCTTCCACCCTGGTAACGACAGCGACCAACCTCCACCCGTCAGTGATCCATCATGGAGCCTCGAGGATGGCGGACAGTGGAAGTCCGACAATCCATATCCCGTTTATGCAATTCCTGGAATGCTGGGCGGCTTCCTCCTTGAGGAACTAGCGCTATACTCAGGAAACTTGTCTCAAGTGCCCTATGGCCCAGAATTGGTCAAAATTTACAGCCCTTCAGACCTGATTAGGCTGGCCGGAAGATTGGATGTGGACGCGTCCTCTGGGATACCTTCTTTATGGGTGTTTCTAATCATTGTCCTGGCAATTCTTCTGGTGGTAGTCTTTATCACGTCCGTTGTCATGCATGTGATCCAACGAAAGCAAAGGCGACAATTTCAGCGGAGAGTGGCCAACGGCGAGGTCGACCTAGAAGCCTTGGGAATTAAAAGACTTACCGTACCTCAAGATATTTTGGATAACATGCCGCAGTACACCTACTCTACTGCCGAGATCAACGAGAAGGGCGCGATCGAGCAAGAGAAGTCCTTCCAACCAGATGAGAATGAGCCAGTTGTATCTGGCAGACCACGGCGCAAGGCGATCTTCAACCAGCCTACATGTCCGATTTGTCTTGACGATTTTGACCACGGCGACACCATCGTGCGTGAACTCCCATGCAACCACATCTACCACCCGGAATGTATTGATGCTTTCCTACGAGAGAACAGCTCATTATGTCCGATGTGCAAGAAATCCGTGCTCCCTGCTGGATACTGCCCTGTGCAAGTTACAAACCTCATGGTCAGAAGAGAGAGATTGCTCCGCAGGACCGGACGGCAAAGTACGCCGGAGAATGGAAGACTTGCTGCACCCGTGGCTGCATTGAACCGCAGGGTTCGACGTCTCACGGTTGATCACCAGGGCCAGCAAGTTGAAGCGCCAATCGTGGATGTAGTGGCATCCGAATTACGTACCCTCCCACGGAGATCCCACACCAACATTGAGGATGAAATGCCGACAGAGGTTCGTCTGCAAGGCACCTCCGCCAGACGAGCTTGGGGAAGAGAACAACTTGCGAGGCAGCAAGCGCGCGACTACAGCCACCAAGCTGAAGAGGCGCGCGTCACCGATGTTTCCAGGCCATTGTGTAAGCTGTCTCCGTTTTTGCATGTGCTGCAAGGACGCTAACTTTCTGGCAGGGCGCCGAGTTGTCGGTCGTGTCATCCCAAGGCTGGACTAGGACGATATGATGCTAAGGTCCTTTGAGCTGGGTTCTCGCATAGCGTTGGCGTTTGTTGAGGAGTAGGATTGAATGTCAAAAGCGACTCTTTGTGATGGAAGTGAATCTCTGGAGCTCTCCAAGCCATCTAGTCCTCGTCGCTGTTTCTCACAAGCTCCGCAAAGTCCGATTCATGCTTTTCTGCTGTTCCCAAGTTCGAGCATTTCAACTGGCGAACTTGTCATGCTTTCCCTTGACTCTGACATCAAGCACCTCCTCATAATACGTCCCATCCTTCTTCGCGCGCTTAAGCCTCCTGACCTCATCGTCGTCCAATCTCCTTCCGATGACCCGCTCAAGTTCAGTCCGACTGACCTTTTCTTTCGCCTTTGTCTCCTTGTTCTGTTGTACCGTCGGCTTGAATCGTGCCTGCATTTTGATGACGATATGTGTAGAGGGAGAATCTGCTTCGCCGTCGCCCCGTAAAGAAATGGAAATCTTGTTATTCGCGTTGTCGTCGTCCTCATCGTGTTTCGAAATCGCACTTCCTGTCACTATTGCGCTGATGTATCGCCGACCATTCTCTCCGTCCGGTGTTTTGGAGGCCGACGTCCGTAATCTCCAGCGCTGTTTACCATTGTCTTCGAATGCTTCGACTGCAAACCCTTCTTCCGGTCCTCTTGCCTCGCGTCGCGCACCGAGAACGCCTAAGCTGTCGCATGATAAGAACCCGCCGTGGCTGCCCTTGAGATTGATCTGGCCGGCCGTCCCTACGACAGAGCTTGTCACCCAGACTTGTCGGACGTCGTGTGGTTCCGCTGTCTCGGCGTGAGATTCGACGATGTTTTCGATCGGCGAGGCGAAGACGTTGCCATGTGCGTCGGCGGCTAGGCACGTTGGTGGTACGGTTGGGAGGACTAGGATTGTCGGGCCGGAGAGGTCGGAGGGCTGGTCGGCGGTCGTCCAGATGTCGTCTTCGGTGGGCTGGTCTGTAGGATTTGTGGAGACGAGGGCTTTGTTGTCACTGTCGTCTTCGGCGCGGTGCTTGCGCTTTTTAGGCTTCTTGTCGCCTTTGAAAATGAGTGGTTTTACGGGCATGGCTGGTGTTTTTGATTAGGACGATGGAAGGATGCAGAAGACTCCAACAATTGTCGAAAGATATAAAAGTTAACGAGGCTGAATCTCCTCCGCTTTCCCCAAATTCTGGTCCCGCAGACTTCGACAGGCTGTTTGGACCAATCCGGTCTGCTAACATTTGGATATCACTTCAGTACAGCACGGAGCAGCTCATCTCGACGGAAGTCGTAACATAAGGAGAAACACCCTGGTTAATGGTTACGTTACAATACGTGGTGCGGGTGGCATCATCTGAGAGCTCATATCGTTGCCATTTGCTGATAAGACAATGACATGTTCTTTGCCAGAACCCTACAATGTCAATATCAAATACCAATTTCGCCGGCCAATTGATCACAATGATATCAGTGTCTTTCCGCCACTCCCAGATCAACCTTGAGTATGACTGTTATTTTCATTTCCAGGAGCCTTTCCGTCCATCAAACTTGCCGCCATCTTCCAAGCATTGTGTCTCAATATATCGAGCTGCTCTTCTTTCTCCTTCAATTCTCGGCGCAGGTTCCTCAACTTGGCATCACCGTCCATTGCAGCCTCCAATCTTGCTACTTCTGAGCGTGCTTCGTTTTGAATCTCTTTTGACTTTGTGCCCACCAGCTTGATGACAGCAGTGCACCACCGACATGTGGCTACTTCGCGTACTGCCTCGCATGTAACGAACGTAACGATGGGGCCTTCGGTGGAAGATCGTCGTAGTCGGGCTCTTACGTCGTTATCCTCGTGCTGTTCTACCTTGGGGTCGTTTCTGGGGTGAGTTGTGAGGATTTCTTCGGGTAGGGAGGTAGATGGCTGTTTAGGAAGGTCTTTCGGATGTTCGACAACGAGATTGCCACAGCTAAGGCGACCCCATGGCTTTGGCTTGTCGCAATACTCCCAATCACCGGCTTTGGCAGGCAGGAAGATCAAAGCAGCAACAGGATCTTTGTTGGGGTAGGGACATGTGTCTAGCTTGTAGTAGCACATGATGATTTTGGGTCGCAGGTGTAGATCGGTATTGCAGTCGAAGAAGATGTATGCAGGAAATGTCCACCATTTATACGTGCGAAAGATATGATCACTTGATACCTGAGTGAGTCAGGCAGTGACAGTGACAGTAGCCGTGAATTGCCGGAAGATCGTTCTGATGAAGTGAATTCATTGTTCAAGCACATGTCTCCGAACGAAGTTCCGCAGGCAGATCGTAGTTTGAGGTAATTGAAAAGCACAGTCAGAAACAGGCAGGCATCTTCTCCTTTCACATTGAAGCTTCTCAATCTCTTTTCAAGACATCTGCATCGACATTGCACAAGACTCATCCTTTGTCAAGAGCATTTATCTGCGTCATTGCTGAGTACAGTTTTGACAGGTAGATCAATCATCTCTTCTCCCAATGACATCAAAAAGTCGGTTCGTACTATTCCGTGATCGACTGAAAGTATTACCTGCTTTCCACTTCTGCAAAGCCGGCTGGCGACCAGATTTGGCCGCAAAGCCTGCGAAGCGCATTGCCATCAAATTGAACCACGGCGGACAGGAGGTTGCAGCACTGCCATTTCAAGCGCAGAGTCCTATCAGACAATCACTCAATCCACTATACGAGGCATCTGAACATTCCGATTCCCAGGCCACCGGTCCCAATCTGTCCACACCGCACTGAATGCTACGGGCGGGAGCTCCGAGCGCAATGTGTCGTCTGATCAAGGTTATGCACTTTGGATGTGATGGGAACCATTCTGAGATTGTCTTGGCCCGCTGTAAGGCTGGGCTTGAGTACGTCTTAAACATGCCCATCAAGGAGAGGTGCATGGGGATGGTCGAAGTAGAAGATTGGGTGATGTCTCCTTGTCGCTTTTGCAAAGAATATTCCGAGAGACCAGCGAGTGGCCGTGATCGAGCGGTGTCGGTGCAAGAAGACGAGCTCCCTTATGTCAAGGACAGTCTGATGGCAGATTCAACATCTGACAGCGCTGCACCGCTCAAAGCACAGAAATCTTTCGACTCGACCATTCGCAGCAAACCCGCGTCTCCTTGTGGGTGTCCCGCTCGGTTCGATATTGCAATGCGCATCCAAGCCCGTTCTGATTCATCACCACATGTTCAAACCAGACATGAGGCATAAAATCTTGCCACGGAGACTCGCCATACACACGGGTTGAGCGAACGTGCGGCGTCATGTAATGTGCAATTCAGAACTCCTCAAACACGTTCGCTGATCCAGATTGCACCTTTGCAGCCATACCGAATGACGTCGGTCAGCGGCTGATAAGGTTGAGCTTCCTTCGCATCATTTTCGACAGCATGATCCAAATGCTCCAATTCCTCATCACGTATCCTCTTAATGTCGTCGATGAGAACTTTCAATTCCGGATCTAACTCTTCTCCTTTCGCCTTAAGCTCCTGGATCCACTTGAACATCTCCCGTACCTGCTCATTGTAGTGATCTCCGATTTCCGTCTCTACGGCTTCTGTGCACGCCATTGCAGCTTCTCTTCCCATCATTCCGGTTGTCCAGCCCAGAACAGTCGCAGCAGCTTGCCATACCGGATACAGTGCAGTGGGCCTGATTCGGTGCTTGGCAAGCATTCCATTGAAGGTCTTAAAATGGCCAGCTTCTTGATCGTACATGTGTTTCATAAGTGGGCGGAGGTGTGGGTGTGCTTTGACAACTGGTGGTGTCTGAGCCTTGTAAATCAATACTGCAGCTAGTTCTCCAGCTTGATTGACACGGAGTGCGCTGTCAAGGAAGCGCCTCTGCTCGTCCGAAAGGACGGTTCTGCCTTTCGTAGGGTTCTCGGTTGGGTCGGAGAAAGTGGTGCTCTGCGAGGAGATGCATCGGCATGTAGACAGACAGTGGGGTTGCGCTAGAGGCGTCGAACGTCTGACCTGGGCCAGAACACTCCTTGAAGACCGCATAATGCAATGGCCTGGAGGTATATCACGGTTCGAGAACATGTGTGAGGAAAGAAGAAGCATGTTGATGATGAGTACTATTGACTATGGTGTCCAATCATGGTCTACAAGGCTGTGTGATTGAGTCAGTTTCACAGCCTTGCCAAGGGCTCGTGAATCGTGATGATATGTCTTGTTTGCGGCCTCCAGAAACTCAACAACATGTCCAATTAACATTCACCCTTACCTTCTTCGTTGTACACAGAGGCACTCTTGCAGTCACATCATCTCTAATTCTGCTCGTGAACGACTCACTGGCTACGAACCTCTCTCTTTGGCAATTGTCGGCTACTGTCCGCCTTACGCAGCCAAGCAATGTCCTGGATCGTTTCTGCTGCACCTTGTTGTTAGTCCAAAGGGGAAGAGAACTTCACGACAATTCACACCTTCATCTCCCGAAGCAAGTTTAAGCGAAGCCGCCTTTGCTATCGCCTCTCAATTGGCGCTCGACACAGGCAGCATCGTTCGGTGAAACTGTAAACACCGCGGTCTCTGCCTCACCATGGCCGACCTCGATGCGGAGCTGCTTGCACTCGCCGGAGGTGATTCCTCCGGTGAAGAGAGCATGCCTTCATCTCCTAAACCAAAGTCTTCCTCCCCACCTCGAACCAAACAACAGTTACGAAGAGCACCGTCGCCAGCAGACATGGCTCGTAAGGGTGTGGCTAAGACTGTCAAACGTCCCAGACGTCGCAAGGCATATTCTGACGATGAAGACGAAGCGTATGATTCAGTACTTTCCTCATTCAGTTGCGAATTCTGACAACCCTCACAGGTCATCCCTCTCTCAACACTCAGAGTCCGCATCCATGTCTCAGTCTGACTCCGAAGCCGACTTCGATCCCGGCGCAGAGAAACCAATCTTTCCGTACGAAAAGCTGTACTACGATGCCGAGGACAAAGCACGTATTGAGGCAAAGCCTGAAATTGAGCGCGAAGAAATACTAGCTCAGCGCAGTGAACAGGTGGAACGTCATGAACAAGATTTAACACTCCGTCGTCTCGTTGCTGCAAGAGCTCGAGAAGAGGCAAAGAACGCCGCTAAGAACAAGCGCAAGGCTAGCGCAGCCGATCTGGAGGACACACAGCGCAAGAGCACCCGTCAACGTACCAAAGTTGGTGGGGGCCGGGTTGGTGAAGCAAGCAGTGCCATTGAAGCGTACAAGCAACAGCGAGCCGAAAAGAACCTACGAGATGAGCAGAGAAAGAAGGACGGATACACCAGAAAGCCGGCATCTCCGGAGGAGGACTACAGCGATGCGGACGCAGAGGGTGAGAGCGACAATGACTACGACGACCGAAAGTACAGAAGACGATCACCAAGTCCACCCAAAGACGAGCCAATCGCAGAGCTTGCGGACATCCAGCGAGCGAGGGTTGGTCGTGATAACTTTGCTCAAGTTTGCCTCACTCCTGGATTTCAAGAAGCCATTACGGACTGCTATGCGCGCGTCTGCCTGGGTCCTGGTCGTGATCCTAAGGTCAATGAATACCGCCTCTGTCTCATCAAGGGATTCACCACGGGCAAGCCGTACGCTATGGTTGGCTCAAACGGCAGGCCGTTTCCGGTTGAAACGTACATCATTGCTGCGCATGGCAAGGCGGAGCGACCGTGGTCTTTCCTTGAATGCTCCATGTCCAAGTTCACGGAAGACGAATGGCGCCGATACCGTGTGGTCATGGCTAATGAGGACTGCAAACTGCCTACTAAGAGGTTCATCAATGCGAAACTCGATCAGATCAATAAGCTGTTGGCACATCGATTCACAGAGCTTCAGATCAGCGAAAAGATCCAAAAACAAAACGATCTCATGGAGAAGATCACTAAGAGCCAAGAAAAACAGGATCTGCGCGAACAGATCAATGCCGCCATAGCGGATGGAAACGAAGAGCTTGCTGAAGAACTCGAGAACAAGCTCGCTAGCGTTGTGCCACAAAAATTGGCTTTTGGTACAAGTCTTTCGCGAGCACAGTCTGAATATGTCAACGAAGATCAAGAACGGATTGCCGAACTCAATCGACGAAACCAAAGAGTCAATGCCGAGAATGTCCGCAAAGCGCAGCTGGCCGAGATGCGAGCTAGAAAGTCAAAGAAACTCACAGTTCCTGGTGTTGACGACTTGTTTGAAGGTGGAAGCGATATCAGCCGCACTGGTACGCCAGTCAACGGTACAGGTACTCCCAGACTGGCTGCAAATCTGTCGCGTACTGGAACTCCTAACCCTCCAACCACCTCGAACGGCACCCCAGCAACATCGACACCGCCCGGAATCTTGGTCAAACCAGTTGTTGCCAAGAAGAAGGGACTACCCGTGATTCGCAAGGCAGCATTGGATGATGAAATATTGGCCACTATGGATCTTGGAATCGACATTGACGACCTTTGAGACACGACAACGGACGCATTGGAGGTTTTTGGAAAGCAAGGATTCATTGGGATTGGAACTGTACGATTGAAGCGAAAAATTGTGGCTTAAGACAGATACAGAGCGGGATGCTGATTGAGCAGGTTCCAACATCTCCCGCCCCAGGCACGAGGACGGCGCCCTAGTGAGCATTGAGCATGTATGAAAACGACCGCACTAACACAAATAAATTGTGTGCATTACCCAAACGCTGACACTGAGCCGGCCTTAGATTCTCCTCCGTTATCATCTGCAGACTGACCACCCATGCTGACCCTCCACCCTGATTCAACACTCACATCTCTTTCGCTCACCTTCGCTCCACTATCAACTTCCTCAAGCTCCTCTTCTGACCGTCAGTTGCCACTTACCCATCAAGCCGCATACAACGGGCTATGAGGACATGATCATTACGCTGCTCATCTACATTTGCCGGACACTTCACTCTCTTGTGTCTAAGCCTTCCTTCACTGGAGACACTTTGGCTACCTATCTTTGGTAAACACTCGGGCTTTCTTCTATCCAACTTCTCTCACCTCACATAGCAATAAGCTTCTATCCTCTGGCACTCAATTTTGGTCTTTACAACACCTTGCCCTACCGGTCCTCACACTCGCGATTGACAGATACGTTTTTCGCTCTGACTACTAGCGGCGTTAAGGCTGCTTGAAGTGTTGGGTATGGCCTATCAAGGAAGACAGTCTGGATGGCCCGGATATCAGAGCATGGATGAGCATCTGAGGGCTGTCCTGTGGCGGGAAGCATTTGACGACTCTCGTGATACCGATCGTGTTGAGACTGTTGACCAGCATATTATCTCTGCTGGAACAAACGGTCAAAATTCCGACGATGATCTCCAGGTCGTGAAGACCAGTCGCAAACGCTCATGGTCACCCAACTCTGACGAGTCCGACATTCCTCCGCGGGGTTCACGGGTCAGAGCATCCCTAGCAAGGAGTATTGTCCCGCGGACTTTGTCCTCTCCGTCTATGCGGCGAGCTTCGCAGCAGTCAACACGGACTTCTCCGGACGATCAAGACGGTCAAACAGCCAGAAGAATTCTTCAACGCTCGCCACAACGCCGGGACGGTCCGTTTGCCAAGCAAAGCGAAGATATAGCATTGGCAAGGGCATTGAAAGCCAGCCAGGAATCGTACGCAGCCGAGAAAAATGTGGCGCAGGAGAAGGCTCGTGGGTTTGTCTCAGCCATCGCAGACGACCGAAGAGAAGAGGAGGAACTACAATGGGTGCTACGAATAAGTAAGCTGGAGTATAAAGCCCAACAGGGAGACAGACGACAGGCAGAAGAGCCGGAGAGGAGGCCTACCAGGACTGCAACCACAGGGCCAGCAAAGATTCGTGCAATGGTTATACGCCCTTTTGCTCCAGAGACCTCCATCGAGCCCGACCAACGGTCGGCTTCTGATTCTCGAAGAGCTATTACGCCAAAGCAGAGCGCCAGGTTATTAGAGCCCTCGACGACAGAAGGTGAGGTGCTTAGAAGCCATGTTGAGGAGTCTTTACGATATCTGCGCACGGCAGCGGAACAGGTCCAGTTGAAGACCCTGGACATCGGCCCATCGACAGAAGACGATCATGTCAGGACTAATGTTGCCCAGTATGTCACGGAAGGGTCATTCGAAACAGACCTCACAGACTTTTGTCGGAAGTACGCCGGTGATATTGAACCTATTCGTCGCACGAGTGCACTTGGCGGAAACACTAGAAGTACCCGAGCGCTTACGGAACGTCTTCCTACTCCTCCACCGTCCCAAGGCAGTCCGCATGATGCAACTGAGAATGACACTCAACCACTAGTAGACCAGAACCATCGACTGCGAGCAGAAAACACTAGGCTAAGACGTCAAAACGCTTCGCTAGGTGGTGAAATGGAGGCCTTTTCGAAACGGGAAGCGAAGTTGAAACGAAGGGTGGAAGAACTGGTTGAAGAGTTGAAGGAATATGAGGGCTTACTCTTTCGCCGACGAGATTGAGAAGCCATGAAGGAACAACGCAAGCGAACGGAGGTAGTATACCCTGTCTAGGGCTGAGAGGAAAGAGTGGTAATCGCGAAAAGCAAGCAGTTGAAGGTCTTGTGTCCCGTATGGCTACAAGCGAGGGATGAGAGGATTCTCCAGTGGTCACGTCATGCGGAAGCATTCTGAAATTTTGAAAAAGCGCCTGGATGGGTTGCGTGGAATGTTTGGGACACCGCGAACGGTGTAGTTAGTCGAGATGGGGCAGCACGCAGGAAGGGAGATGTATAAGTGCGAGAAAGGGCTAGAGCATTTTCCTCGGAGCCAGCCAGCGTACGGATCTACCAGATCTACCATCTACATCACGATTCGTCTCTGCATCTCGATACTTTAGATGCACGCTTGCGCCTGCGGGTCTGGTCAAAATGGTCCCGCGAAGTGGTGTTACAAAGACCCAGCACTGCCGTTCCCGATCTCCATATCTCTCATACTCGACCCATATTCTCAGGACAGGATTCCCACCTTCCACACGCGACCACACGCAACTACCAAGTATGAGCAAAGTCCTCGCAGTATTCGGCGCTACAGGCCAACAAGGCGGGTCGATTGTCGACTTTGTACTGAAGGATACCCAACTGTCCAAAGAGTACAAAGTTCGTGGTGTCACAAGGGACATCTCATCCGAAACCGCGCTGCGTCTCAAGGAAAAGGGCGTCGAGGTTGTCCAAGGAGACGTGACTGAGCCGTCATCCCTGAACACTGCCCTGAGAGGCGCACATACGGTCTTTGCACTAACTGCGCCAGCTTACGGACCGGAGTCTCGAGCGAAGGAGTTCGCCACGGGCAAAGCTATCGCCAATGTCGCTATTGCGGAAGAAGTCCAACACATTATTCTCAGCACGTTGCCCAACGTCAGTAAGATGTCTGGCGGCAAGTACACCAACGTAACGGGCTTTGATGCCAAAGCCGACGTGGAAGAATACATCCGCAAGTTACCGATCAAGAGTGCCTTCTTCGCTCCAGCGTCATTCATGCAGAACTTTCAGACCATGCCGATCAAGAAGAACGAGAACGGGGTTCACATCTTCGCACGGCCGGTTACACCTTCGTCGCTACTCCCGTTGATTGATATAGTGGCTGACACGGGCAAATTCGTCGGCGCCATCCTCGCGAGCCCGGACGAGTATGAGGGCAAGACCTTCTGCGCGGCTACCAAGGTGTACAGCATGACTGAGATAGCTGGGATTATCAGTGAAGTGTCCGGCAAGGAAGTCAAGTACGTGCAGGTTCCGCCAGATCAGTACCGGCAGACGTTGTCGGGTCGGATGGGCAGCTATGCAGATGTGCTGGTCGATATGATGCTGTATCAGCAGGACTTTGGCTACTTTGGACCTCAGACGGAGGAATTGGTGCAGTGGGCGGTGGACAATGCGAGAGGCAAGGTGACAGGTTTCAAGGAGTACTTGGAACAGCATCCTCTGCCATCTTTGCAGTGAAGTGCCATCCCGAAGGCTGGAGGAGGGGAGAGTCGTGAGGTCATGGATACTGTGGTGTATCGGTCGATCGAATGCCTTTGCAGTGGATTGTGGTGATGGATGAGTATTGACAATATCTATCAGAAGTTCTCGACAAGAGAGGAGTGGACTGCCCGCAAATCAGGTCGTTCGTAATGCGACGTGAGGTTAGCGTCGATTCTTAATATCCGCCAACCGGCACAGCCCAGACCTCTATTGGGGCGCCTGGAGTTGAGTACCCACGATGCCTAGACTCAATTGAGGTCTACCTGATGCCAGTCCTGACAACTACATTAAAACCGACGACGCTGTACGATCGGGCCTTGACGACACTCGGTCACAACAGTCCCATCACTCTTACCTCGTTTGCGAGAAGATGCAAAACAAAGCAATGCGCGACCAAGCGAAGCATTGCAAGACACTTCATGACTTCGAAGTGAGAGAAGCTTGCATGAACGACCTTTCGCTCGCCCATAGAACGGCTTCGCCCACACAGCTTCCTACGCTGCCCGGTATGGTACAGTAAAAAAACGAAGTATCATACAATGACCAAGGTTATGATTGCCACCACAGCAGCGGCGGCAGCAGAACATCCTCAATCAAAACGAAAGATCGCAGCGCATCGCAAGTCCAGAACAGGCTGTCGCAACTGCAAACTCCGCAAAGTGAGATGTGATGAAACGCACCCGGGGTGCATCAAGTGCGATTCCTACGGCATCCTGTGCAACTATGATCTCCGCCATGAGGATCTGCAGTTGTCCACTGGTAGGAGGGGTGCCGCTTCAACAGCCATTATCGACCTGTCCATCCTCGATTTGTCTCCTGCGGCATTCAATCTAAGCAGTGAGAACCATTTGACCAACGTCAATGGCAGGCGCAACACTAGCAACAGCAACAGCGAAAGAGGCAACAGCACTGGCAACAGCACCAGCAGCGATAGCAGCCACATTAGAGACAACATCCCGTCCTCCCATTTGGTCCAAAAAGAGCCAGAGTATGCACCCTCGCCAGAAGATCGCGAGACACTTACGCGCTTCTTGTCGAGGACGATATACACCCTCGGTCCAACAGGATGCATCGCCATCTACCGTGACATATACTCCAAGTTAACTTACTCGAACGCATTCTTGATGCACATCATCCTAGCAGTAACGCTAGTCCATGACACGACCATCAAAGAATGCCGTTCGCCAACCGATACCGAAGCCATAACGCGACACTGGTCGAGCGGCGCCTCCCTTCTCAACCACGCCATATCCCAGCCGCTCAACACACTCTCCCGCGCAACCCGTGACGCAATGTGGGCGTGCGCAGGGCTGTTGGGCTGTCTGGCCTTCAGCATCGTTGACGCCGACTGCGTCGAGCAGTCGTGGCCCCTGAAAGCCGACGGACAGCACGATCTAGACTGGCTGAACATGTGCGCAGGCAAGACTATTATCTTCAAAGTGTCGGACCCGCTTCGCGACGACAGCGTGTTCGCGCCCGCACGCCAGGAGATGGCGTATTTTATGAGTTTTCGGAGCGATTTGTCTATGAGAGAATTGCATGAGATGAAGACGCTGCCTGGTGAATTGATTGAGCTTTGCGAGGCGACAGATGCAAAGCTATCGAGCGAATCTTCTGCAGAATTATGTTGCTGCCGGGCTCCTCTTTCGTTGTTGGCGCAGTTGATGCCGCTTGAATGCGATCAGGATAGTTACATTCTTTTCTTGGGGTTCTTTCGCACGCTGGGCACCGGGTTCAAGGACTTGCTTGTCGGAAAAGACCCAGTCGCTCTGCTGCTGCTGTTGTTTTGGTATTCTAAAGCGAGCAAGTTTGATACCTGGTGGCTCCGCAAGCGGGCGAATCTCGAGTATCGTGCTATCATGCGGTATTTGTTGGAACGCCATGGAGAGGATGGTAGGATCACGAAACTTGTCCGCCACGCGCGGGAGAGTGGCGGTATTTAGAAGCATGAGCTGGCAGGATGTAGCGAAGAGCAGTGAGCACACATCCTCCAGAACTCAACTACGTGGCATGTTGCAAGAATCATGTGCATCTGAGCACATATTTGGGGTCGACCATGGACAATCGCTGGCACGCCTACATTTTGGCCTCGAAGAAGCAACACGAGTACCTGCATGCCGCTATGCTACCCCTTGCGTTTGTTAGATCAGCAGCATGTAGCAGACATGTGTCATCGTCACAACGTTTTGGGCCGCGTAAAGCAACATTGCACATGCGATGGGACCATGGGCAATCCTCACCCTCGTGTCAACGCTTCGTCTCGATGTGAAGTCGAGAATTGTTGTCTCACAAAGAGCGAAGTGGAGATTCGAACAGGATGATCGTGGTCTAGCGGGACAGTTGTGGCTTACTTACCTATTTGGGTCGCCCCTTGTCAACAGTTGGCCATATCGCTCAGTGCAGGAACAAAAGGAGGCTGTGAAGACCAGTATAGCATGTCGCTATACTTGAGAAACTTGGCGGTGCAAGGGATGTTGGTCTTGGGTACAGTAAGGCGTTCATCATCGAGGAATAAGAATGTCGGCGTTCGAGGTGGCCCGTGACCGAAGATAGAGAAATTAATGTTTTCAGGCTCACTGTCCAAGGAGTATTTTTCTAAGATAATGACTGCCTCATAACGAAGGGGTTTGGGTTTGATTGTACCTTTAATTCCGGTATGTCGGTCATTGGGAATCCTACCAGCAGGCGACGGAGCGAGCAAGCACGACCCAAGAGTATTTCTTGGGGCAGAGTGACAGGCCTGGCTTTCATGTAGCGACTGGAGCCTCAAGGAGTGACTGGCAAGCACGTACCCGTCCTCGTCCATAGGCATTTTGCTTGGGCGTTCGTTCGGCGAGAAATTTGAGATGGCCTGAAAAGCGGTAGTAAATGTGTACAGCGAAAGGAAGGTAGCATGGAAAGTACCGCCCACCTCACAGTCGCATTGTATGGCGGAAGGGGCACTTGATGTGCATGAACGAAGGAGGGAATCCTCCTATGCAAAGTAGATTGACGTATAATGTAGCAGCCTTCGGCATGCGAAAGATGCGTGGCTCGCGGCCTGTATGTGTGAAGACTGTGTTAGAGATTGGTCGTTTCGGAATCCGTTGAAGCATACGGGATGTAGCGTCAGCACTTATGCAGACCTCGACAATGGGGGGGCAATTGCATTGTAGGATTGCTAGCTGCGTCGGTCAATAAGGACGAAATGAAAAGAAAGCCAGTCAGCAACTCCCCACGCTTGACATCTGGGAGCCGAACTCGCTTCGAGCATGCAGGATCTCACGAGCAGTTGTACACTCCAATGCAATAATGGGCTGGGGACCTGCTAAAGGTGTGTCAATGCCAGGAATGATATTCGCGGCAAACGGTCCTACGCACTTCGAACCTGTCCAAAGTCAATTCGGGAGGGTGACACTTGACGGTTGCCAGCGGACACAAGCGTCGTGAAGGCCATTCTACCAGCGAAAGGTGCGAAAACGAGTGCATTCCTACGTTGAGACGATGTCGCCAGCGTCGCTCAATGTGGTGTTGTTTGATGGTTATCGCCGCTGTTCCTATCTCGATTGAAAATATGTCCCGCGTGCACGTGTGTGGTTAGGTGGAACGTGATTCGACTCTTGTCGTGAGATACCTGGAGATTCTCATAGCATGCTTTTCTGATGTCAATAGTTAGCAGCTCTTATCTTCTACCCGCATACCCACAAGGGCCGGAAAGCTTGCGTAGCGGGCACAGAGCTTCTTTTGACAAAAAGGAATTTTCGGACGACCTGCATATCATTTTTCGAGCTTACTTATGTTTGACGAAGAGCTTTCGCACAATCCCCGTAGACTGTTCGTACCACACGA
Source organism: Exophiala sideris (assembly GCA_000835395.1). Taxonomy (NCBI): domain Eukaryota; kingdom Fungi; phylum Ascomycota; class Eurotiomycetes; order Chaetothyriales; family Herpotrichiellaceae; genus Exophiala; species Exophiala sideris. The sequence goes on along the minus strand of KN846952.1, from coordinate 3,660,431 downwards.
CTGGTCATTGCACCATAATTGGGGCAACGCCAGAACCTCATTTTGAAGAAGCTTCTCGCAGCTTGAGAATCGTGGTGAATGACCTGTTGCCCCTGAAAATCGCATCGAGATGTTAGGTACACTTCCTTGGTGATCGGATCGAGACCTTTCCATCAGGGTCAGAGATCTTCAGGTCTGCCGAGCATTGAACGAAGTTCTTCTCCGAGAGCTTACCGACAGGATCGGAAGCCGATGGGATGGTGGCAGGGTAAAGAAAATGGCAATGATGTGCAGTTGCTGTTGCAGACGCGGGAAGTGAAGGATCAGTCCGAAGCGACACATCAATAAACACCCAACCAGAACCTTTGGGGCATTTTGCAAACATGAAACATACAAACAGGGGAAGTAGTGCCGTGGCATGCATCATTCTGCGCCAGGCTAGGTGACAGTAGGTTTGGCCACTCGCCTAGGCTTGGCCCTGGCCTTGGGCGTAGCCGGATAGAAGGTTCCTATAACCCGCCTATTCCTTCCTGGTTTCTTCTTTGACTTCTTTCTAGACGATCGCGATCGGCGTCTCGCCCGTAGCCAATCATCATACCAGCATCGTTAAGTAGGTCGGCGCAGGGCCGTTGGCCGTTAGCGTTCGCAGTTTGCCTCTGCACTTGCTCATTGTGACAAAGTATCACTCGCTTCCTGATAAATGTCGTCAGGGTGATGATTCTGTGCTGGTGTGAGTCCACTGGCAATGAGCACTCGACCTCCGAGATCGTTGCTGTCGCAGGAAGGGGGTGGAACAGCACTTGCAATTTACCTCGTCAAACACACATCACAACAAATCGACCTCGACCCAGTCCAGTTTGCGACCAAGCACTGGCAAGCAGATCAGGCGCAATGATTGCACGAATCAGGTGAAGCTGGACACTGAGTCGTCCTCTCCCAATATCTGTCCTGATGCTGGCATTATTGTTGCTGCTAACCGAATAGACCAGGGCCAAATGGGAACAGGCAATGATAGACAGGGCATTTAGTTTGCCTGTAGGATGTAGATTCCGCAACTTGTACATTGCCACCTTCTGCTTCGGGGGAAGATCGCAAACGAGGATGCATTTACTTATGCGACATCAAGACATGTCTCAATGGTGTTGATGCCCATTGCAAGCACCGAGTGATCTACGCATCGGTTCGAGAAACAAACCTCTATTCATAGCCAGATGGCGATAGTAGATCACTGGTCGCTCACGAGCTACATGATGAAAATTATCTTTAGCCTCATCCCAAATCGAAATTGCTGGCGAAAAATCCTGGGGTCGGCAAAGAGCAACCGGTAGGCCTGGTCCAGACCCGTGGCTTGGACTTGTCGATGAACTTCATGGTCTTAATTGCCAGTCCAACACTCTTGGTAGCGAAACAAACGAGCGATCTTTCTCTCTATGAGCCAGCCATCCAAGTCACAGGCTGGAGAATCCCTTGATGGTGGCAGGCACCATGATAATAATAAAATATCGAGGTCTCAGATGTGCAGAGATCGAATATGCAAGGCATGATTCGACGGTGCCTGAAACTTCCAATTTCCATGGAACCCACGAATGATATCCTGGTTTTTCTTCCGACGCCCGAAATTCGTGGCAGGTGATCTAGCAGGCTTCCCCAGAGTTTTTGGGCGCCACCAAACCCAACCAGCGTAGTCAGTGCCGACCTTGCTTTTGGGATAAAGTGAGTCGGCGGTAGTAAATGCCGTACCACCGACGCCAACGTGTTGTTTATCGATTAGCGTTTATCCACCACTATGCCAGCGGCGTCGAGTGGTCAAAGTTGTCGGAACCCGAAGCAGAACAGGAAATCAAGGTCCGGGCAATACTTCTAACATAATATCGTCATCGCATCATGTTTCCCCAATGAACCCTGGCAAAGGAACAGTATCAAGAGGAGTCTTGTAGGGGACTCGTAAATGGAAGCGCGTGATGCCTGAAGGAACATTGCCAGAGTAGTGCGTGCAGCGTGACTCGTTCCGTGGCGAGAGGTCTCAACATGACGTTTGTGCCTAACCTACCCACGTTCCCTCCATGTCGCCAAAACGGTTAGTGGTTATGAGGACGCAATATACGCTTCTCTCCGGCTCCAAACAGGCGCCCGTATCCCGCATAGAACACGTAGATTCATTGAGGCCTGTCGGTAGGATTGATCTCCCAGCCTCTGAACATTGCGCACGCAAACCAAGGCAGAAGGATCATAGCAAGAAATGCCACAATACCACATAGGGCACCTCATGGTCTGGTGGCAGGTTTTTCATCTCCCCAAAACGAATGGTACACGTAGTGCACGCGATGATTGATTGGATTCATCGGTCATGTCGGCGCCTGGCATCTCCGACCTCCGTTGAGCCATAGAAGCTTAAACTCTCTGCAAAGAACCAATCACAACAGTCCGCCAGAACAGTGTCGATACAACACAGTCAGTGTGCCCACTGCCCAGAGGGTCCCTCACAGTCTAACTATCGCATCTCATGGCTTTGCAGAAGCCCATGATGTACCTGGCGTGCTCCGCTCCCACCTCGTTATTGAAGGTCTGGGGCTGATCAGTGTCTGCAAGGTCGGAGCTGGTCTCAGATCCTATATCTCCATGAGCAACACCGGTGCAAGACCAACCTCATGTTGTCTCAGAACATCGCAAGGCGTACTTTTGTATAGGTGACGACGTGGCCAGCCAGCCTTTACTGACGCCCAATCCATTAGTCTTGACAAAACCAAAAGTGAGTCGGACGTCAGTGAGGCCGCAGTGGCAGGTTCACAACTGTGGCCCAATGAAAGCCAAAGCACTCAAAGCTTCACAGACTTGATAGAGTTGAGGCAAACCAGGTTGCACCGGATCTCCCAAGAACCAACGAGGTCTTTTGGCGGGCTGATCGTAAACTGTTCCGCTAATCTCTCTGACGTGACTCCCCGCGCCTCTGCCACTTGGAAGTGAACCCTGTTCTACCTGGCCGCGTTGTATCGTAGTCATTCGTGTTGCACGTCAGCGACAGGAGCCATCAGTAGATTCAGTACCAAGGAACAAGTGATGAGGTACTTGCTGCCAAGGGCGCAATACTATGGTAGGTTTACTCGGGGTTAATGCTTCCGTCTGCGCTGATCGAAGGATTGAGCAACCGGAGCCGCCAGGGGACCTCAAGCCGGGACGGCCACGAGGGAAGCTCTCATGACAGAGCGAAGCCTCCACAAACGCGTTGACACAGGGTTTTGACGGCATCCCAATCAATGGCTGGTTCTTTCCCATTGTAGCCAGCCAGCCAGCCATCAGTCAACAGGTCCGTACTTTGTAGGTGCCTCACAAATATCGATAGCTGACTTCAAAAGGTCCGTACCTTGGAAGACAACACACTTGGGCTGAGCCTTTGGCTGAAAAGAACGGGATGGCCGAGCGATGGCTGAGGAATCTCAGCCGCGAAGCGTGCTGCCTGTGAGAATCGTGACTCGGCGAATAACTCTCCCCAAAGGAATGCTCTGGGCGCTGGGCGGGCAAAGGACCAAACTAGACCCTGAATGTCCTAGTTGATCCCGGTCGGCAGCATGGATGCATTAGCAAGGAGACTGACTTTTCTGATGCTTGCGTGAGCATGGGCCAGGGCTGATGCATCTGCAGCTGACCAGGGTGTGCCAGGGTCAAGAAGCACGCGGTGGAACCACGGCGATTGTGGATTCCGTGTAACCCACACGGGCCTCTTTTTTCGCGGGCTGCTTCAGGTCCAGGGAAGAATGCTCGAGCCTGGCCCACGCTTGCCACAATCCTATAGCCAACCCAATTACGCTGGTATGGCCGCGCAAACAATCGTTGGCCACCCTCGATCCTGCCCTTGAACCCCAAAACGAGCATCGTCTGGATCGGCAAACCCTCCCCGTTTCATATCCAACCTAGATATACTCCATCCACTGCCCTCCACCCCTCCCATATACAATATTCTTCCACACTGTATGCCACCATTCTCACAACCATTTATACAAAGGGTTTCTTTGTTGGACACAGCCTCACAGAGTCTTTTTCAGATCACAAAGCTTTAGTGACAATTGGCTTTGTGAGATCGATTACATTATCGCCAAACCTCCACCATTATACTACGCTGACTGTATTCACACCTGAGCGTCCAAATTCACTCACACAAATCCACAAACCGCAGTCTGACCACCTGCCTGTCCGAAAGACTTGAAGGCTGTCGAGCCTTGCATATATAACACCATGACAGACTACGATTACCCCCAATCACCTACCATGTCGCAAGACAGACACATGGGCTCCCTAGCCGCAGCGCTCAGAATGAAGCTGGAACACCTGCCTCAGTTGAACCTGCAGAACCTGGAAATGCACCATGCACAGCATAAACGACAATCATTAGAACCTGGCTCTGCTACGTCCTCTCGATCAGCACACTCCTTCAGTTCCCACCCTTCAGACGACACTGATGCCACCGATCTTACGGTAACACCCACGAACAGATCACGCGCAAGCACATTCGACAATGCAGACAGAATAACATCCCCTCTTGTACAGACAGTCACTTGCAAACCTCCCCTGAGGATTATCCTTGGGACTGCTTCTGTAGGCTCACACTTGTCACCACTTGCCAAAATCACCACTGTGGAAGACGCCTCCAAGTTCATCAACCTCTTCCGGTCAAGAGGATACGCAGACATTGACACTGCCAGAGCATACCCAGTAGGCCGAGGTGGTACCTGTGAGAAGTTGTTGGGTGAGGATGAACTGCGGTTATCCAAGTGGGCCAATGTCTCGACCAAAGTGTCCAGCTTCATGCCTGGGTCTCACCGAGCAAAGAACATTAACTCCAGCATCGATCGGTCACTAGAAGCCCTCAACATGGACACGGTCGATGTCATGTACCTGCACGCTCCCGACAGAGTCACGCCGTTCAAGGAGACTTGTGAAGCTATGAACAATGCATACCTCGAAGGCAAATTCGAGCGCTTTGGTCTCTCCAACTACTCTGTTGAGGAAGTCGAGGAGATCGTCCGGATATGCGAGGAGAATGGCTGGGTCAAGCCCTCGGTGTACCAAGGCCAATACAATCCCATTTGCCGAGGTGGCGAGGAACGACTATTCACGGTTCTCCGGGAACACAACATCGCTTTCTACGCGTACAGCCCATCGGCATGTGGTTTCTTCTCCAACAAGGTGTCACGAGCATCGATCAAGGATAGAGACAGCAGATGGAACATTGCCTCTCCGCTCGGTGCCAAATATGCCCACGACTACTTCCACGACCCACTCTTCGCTGCTGCTGAGATTGTTCGGCAGCAAGCTAAGAACTACGGCATTTCTGGTCACGCAGCTGCTCTTCGATGGACCACATGGCACTCGCAGCTTGGCGCCGAATATGGCGATGCTGTCATTGTTGGTGCCTCAAAACTTTCCCAACTCAAAGAAAATATGGATATCCTCGAACAGGGCCCTCTTCCCGACGAGCTGGTTGAGACTCTCAACGGTGTCTGGGAAGATGTGCGGACGTTCGAAAAGGGTCCCCGCTTCTCATTTGTTTGAATCTGCTACGTTGGTCTCCATGATGTGAGATGGTTTCACGAACAGTTCTGGCTCAAAGGCGTTTTGGGTGGCTCAGAGGCGCCGAAATAATCCTCGAAAAAAGGGGCAACACAACTCGAACATTTTTGCTTCTTCGACATAGATCCCTCAAGTGCTGAGTTGGATCCTATAATCTACATTTTTGGTTTATTGCTACGAGTACGACGATACCCATATCTTGCTGTATGCTATGTTTCAGGGAAGAAGACGCATCTACCGGTCTCTGGGAGACACGGGCATGGACAGAATACTGGACACGGGACCTCAAGGGGGCGGGCTCCTGCAGCCTTGTCTATCATTCTATGAATATCACAGACTCTTTACGGCATGGGGAAAACATCTGCCATAGATACAAATGAAAGCTACCATTCAGAGCCTGCATATCTTCTCTATTCTCTCATCTCCCCCACCCTGTCTAAATTTGTTATGCTTTGAATTCACTGATAATTCTCACACTCCCTGGTCGCAAGTGCTTACGCCTGAAGCACCTTCCAAATTCATGTCAGGAAAGGGGGACAACTGCATACGAACTGCCCTCCATCGCTTACGGACTGCAATTCCCTCTCAACGAGTCAAGAATGTTGTGATGGTTGAACCACGCATTGAGTGCTTTTTTAGGCAGCCCAACAGTCCTCGCTCCACCACTACGGCACGATGTTATAGGTGTTTGTCCTGGTGCCCCTCTTGAGATGCTGTCATAGCCTTCACACGCCTGCCTCCCATTGCGAAATGAGAGCCAAGTCACCACATTCTCAAATATGAGCCTGATCACAAGGTGCCTCTCGCACGAATCGCTGCCGTAAAACCCGTGTGGTCCACCTGACAACCATGGGAGTAAAACCCGGACGGAAGATGGGTAAACATCTCATTATCGCCGCATCGTGTAGGGACAGGCGAAATATCACACTATCAACAAATCACGAGGTGTGGATGCGGTAATACGATATTCGAGAACGAACATGGGCATAGATGCAATCGGCAAATCCCTCTGTGTCTTCTGATTCCTCACCGCAGCACCCAAATAAGTCGCCAGCAATGAGGCGCATTGGAGTAAGAGCATCGCTTCAACCTCCTGAATGGTCAACAAGCTCAAGGTGTGAGCGCCCAGCATTCCTCGGGTGTATGCGTATGGCTAGCGACATTATTCGACAAGTCAAAGTCCTCTCTCCAAGCGAATCGTGGGGCAACAGTCCATAAGTCACAGGAATGTGGCAGAAGGACCAACCACTACGCGTGCAACGAATCCTTCAGCGACATGATGACCAGTGGCAAGGCGAGAATGACAGTGGAAGTATCTCCGTCGAGTCAACTTCATTTTACGTGGTGCGCTGCCGGCTTCAGGCCGCCCGAAATCGCGCTTGCATTCTCCTGGTCGTGTGACGGATGTTTCGCCTTTTCGAATCAGTCAGCCGTTTTGAGTCCAGTCAACCAACTCACTTCTAACCACCAAACCAGACGATTCGAACTCAATCCATGACGTTCAGGATTGAGGCTCCTACTGGTCAGCCGACCTTGTCGTGTGAGCGCTTTGCTTGACAGCACCGAGACTTGGATTGGGCTGACAAACTAGACCGAAGCCACAATCCTATCACCGGGTAAGAGAACTCTGTCTGACTTTGCCGCATCTCCCTCGACGCGCACTCATGAGGGCTTTTCTCGTCCAGCCAAGATCGTCGGGATCCTTGCCCAAACTAGAAAGAGTTGAGAAGGCGTTCAGTTATCCACGTGGATTCTGATTAGTCCCCAGTCACTACCCCCTCAACTCATCGAGCTAGCCTTAATCCAGCGCTTCGGAACGAAATGGGTGTCTCTGCAAAATCGCAATTGGCTACCACCAGTCTGGAAGCCGGATATCGCCTGGTTGGTTTCTAGCACAAATTCTCGTTTGTGTCCATAACAGACTTCAAAGGCTGAAACCATCAGCTTACCGAAGCACGCCATACTTTGGCATTCTTGGCTGAAGTGACCAAGATGGGAGAGACTTTTGCGAGTAACACACCTTCTAGTGGATGTTGATGGCTTGTGGCCTTTGGTGAATTGGGACTTTTGCAGCCATCCCGAGCAACTTCCCGTCCTTCCTCAGCCTCTCGGGCACGCCATGAAAATGAAATATGCAGTGCAAGTCCGTCCTTGTTCAGAGGGCAAGCCACAGCTTTCCCGGATTCGCACTCTCCCTTGTTGATGCATTATGCAGGAAGAGCACATGCTGCAGCGATCCTCAATCATTCGCGCCGTGGCTTGTGTATTTTTATATCTGGACTCGTGCCATGGGCTTTACGATCCAAGCTTGCATGAAGTATGTGTTCTCGCTCCGCAATCATGGTGTTATTTGGCTAGCTGGGGTGGTTATCGTTATCTTGTTCTTATCGATATCGATATTCGGCTCAGCAGAGGGTGTGGAGATCTAGGGATGTGCCCGCAGACGCCTGGCTGTTCGATGGGTAAGGCTTCGGCCCCCCATTCCCACCCCTTTAACCCCCTTTTCGCCATCACTTCTGCCTAGCGACTTCAAACCGACCATGAAGTACACCTCGCATTTTGCTGATGCAAAGGGCCAAAATCTCTCCGCAGATACACACTACTGATCTGACGACCAGGAGGTTGGCACGATCATGACACGGCAGGTCGAGGCAAAACATCGTTGACACTGGGACCATGACGATCCAAATCCTTCGTGCTGAGGTCAGCCAACCTCAAGTTTGACGACCAAGGCCTCGAGGTACAAAGGGTCCTCTATCATTGGACAACACTTGTCGCGAAAGCGCTTGTGGTCGCTTTTGCGGGTGCCTCGTATAGTGGCCATCATAATTGTGTCCTTAGGTCGAGACTTTCAGGATGCTGATCGTTCAACGCGAAAGTCGCAGAGGCGAGATGGGATATGACCTCCTACAGCCAGGTTTCACAGCGGGAAAGCTCGGTGATTCTTCATCGCCTTCGCTCTCGATTTCCAGAAATCCAGCACTACCATCAGGGACTGAACCGCAGAAACGCATCTACAAATGCCAGCTTACTACGTCCGGCAGACAGATCTGCCCTTGCAGATGTTTCTGCGCCGGTAAGCAACGGAGAATCTCCCTTGAACTTCCACAGGTAGGGTTTAGTAAGTGTCTACTGTCTACAATGCAGCATTCATCACATCGATGATCCGCAAGAACGTCAAGCACTTGATGCGCTTCCACGCTCACCGTCACATCGCTCTACTGCAACCAGTTTGTCGGCGGGTACCATTGCGCTGCCTGGCCTACAGCCTTCAGCACCATTCCGCGCTTCTGGAAGCTAAATGAGTTCTCATGATGCTACTGACGCAAACGCAGCCTTGCAGCAGCATATCCTTCCCTGCCAAGTACGACGTCGATGCAATATATGACATCAAACTTCCGGCGAAGGATTACTATATAGGGAGAAGCCTCCCGTCGTTCCCGCACATCCACGTGGAGGATGGTTTGGGAGAATTACTACACTGCTGCAAAAGTCAGGATTCGCTGTACTTGGCGAAGTGGCCAAAGCGTGGCTGACCGAGAGGGTATTTTCCACCGCGTAGGTTGGATGAATACTACCTTCGAAGTTTACTGCCGTCGAAACGTGATGCCACAATCGAGAACCAGATGAGTGCAAGAGGTTCAGCTTGCGCGTCTTTGTTGTGGCAGTTTTCTAGAGTTTCTGTAAACCTTCACATATGCCTTGCGATGTGATGCGCTACTCCAAAAAACGCCTCTCTGTCCTTGAGTTAATTACCTTGCTTGAGGTGATTGCCAACGGTGAGCGTTCTCTCCGACACTCCGACTGCCTCCGTGCTCTGAATCTCCGCATTATCAACTATTGTGTGATTGTCGAGCTGATCGCGTTGGTTGACATATGTCAGAGGGGATGGTGACAGCTTAACGCGTCTGTGCGGTGTGCGATCGCGACCGCGTAAATGGCCTACATGAGTGTTGACAGTGCACCATTGACTTTTGCGGAGCAGGCAAAGCAAGGACACATCGGCATCGGCGTCGAGCGGTCTATCGGCAACAGCTCGTGCACACGGATGGGGCTGTGGCGCCCTTTTGCTTTATAGATGCACGATGTGAACATTTGCGTCATCGCACGGACTCGACCACTGGAGTACTTTCTGGTTGTGAGTGCTTGGGCTTACGAGCAATATGAAGAACACACGGACTACAAGCGGTCTTTGTAGACCACCGACACGCCGTTTGTATTGGAGATAACAGGGTAAAACTGAAGGTTTGTTTTGCCTTCTGTGCGCAACAAAAGAACAACATCAAAAAGCAGGAATTATAAACGAGGTTGAGATCGAGATCGAGATTGAGGTAGGGAATACATAGTTGCAAAGGATTGCAATGATCAGCGCAACCGCTGAGTTTGTGGTCGCGAGAGCTGAGGACTATTAACAAATGTCATGTTGTTAACAGTGGAAGTCGATAGTCAACACTCCGTGATCAACACATCTGAGTAGCAGTGTCTGTCTTACACCGCACTCACGGTACGTACCTGGCAACGATATGGACCGCAAGGCCGAGGTGGGTGTATCTCTCATCGACGTGCAAAAATGAACTGTCTACTATTCGTTAGGAGTCCACCTGTTCATGCGTTGCCAATTTGAGGTGCTGGTGGAGATGTAACTCCTCTCTCCGTATAGCGTGGACGGTTGCAACTGCGTGGCCAACAATGGTAGGGGTTGCGAAAGGACACTGTACAGTCGCCAGTCGCGATCTCGAAGCCTGTCCTGTTCTAGATGATAATCGAGCTCTGCTCAACGCATCGCAGGAAGGTATGCCTGTTGGAGACCGTCACTGCTGGCTGCCCAAAGTTGCGAATGCGACTGCGACCACAGCATCGAGACACAACGAGTCTTGGGGGAGATCAACGCCAGTCGCAGGTAGGTGAGTAACGTCCCTTTTCAAACCTACCTACCTACGACGTCCCCTCTTCTCCAGACCATGCCAGGTCTGGGCTGACGTTGCCCACGTTCGACACCGGGTGAGTTGTGAACTTGTGATTCTGACGTCGTTCAGGACAATCACATTCTGTGACGTGCAATTCCATGTTGACGCAAAGCAGTGTCACCAGACCGTCACTTACTCCCCGCATTGCTTTTGTATGGAACCTGGGCCGAAGCTGTAGTCGTGCAAATTCAGGCCCTGCATCAGCCAGCAGGTTGGCGTCGTACATTTCCGGGCTGAAACCGACAACCACAACCACAACCACAACCACACCGCCATCCCTGGCCCAGATGGAAATGAAAACGCAATGTTCGATGTTCAAGCGCTGGCCACAAAGCAAAATCAAGTCTGAATCAAATCTGCACCTACTCTGTGAAAACATTCACCAGCGTCTTCGTCTGGGTCGTTGAGAGCTTGCACTGGTAGGGATCCCTGGAGCTCGAATGGCCTGTAGCGTTGTACCGATGCCCTGGTGCTTTCAGAGACAGAGAGCAAGGGTGTTCAGGGTACGACTAGGGTATATAAATCGACCCGGTGTTAGTGGCCACAGGTGGCTTCAGCATGCTTGAGTACTGCTCTTATCGCGTGACTTCATTTCGACCTCAGCCTTGTGCCCCAGCCTCGCAGCCTCGTGGATATCAACCACTTCACTACACCACTTCACTTGCTCCTTCACCTCATTACCCGATTTGAGTAATTCATGCTTCATCAATTAAAGATGTTCAGAAACTGCTAACAATTCACCCGCATCAGGACAGTCTGATGAAACCGCTCGAAATACTCGACGGCTCAGTGGCAGTGTCGGTGGTTGTTAACAACCACACAGAGATTAATCCCTCTATATCGACTACACACTACAACCAAAACTCAAGGCCTCAGATGCGAGAGACGGGGGTGGGCAAATTTGGGGTTGAGCGCTCATGCGAGGAAGAAAGAGAAGGACTATGAGCAGGAGGGGTCCGCTGCGAGAGGGGAGAAGGGCTTTCGAGTCCGGGAAACCAACAAACAATTTCTTTTTTGCGATTTTTGCAATTTTCATGATGTTGTGTGCTTAGTGAAGTGAATGTCGATCTCCTTCACCTTGGCAGGTTACACATAGAGACCTCCTTGCCTGCGGAGCGCAGGCGGCGACAGTCAAGTCACCATCCTCGTTTCATCGCGTCATGCTATACCAGGTCCATTCCAACCACGCCAGTCCTTCCTTCAACGAGCAGCAGTATGGCTGTGTCAGTTCGACCCACAATGCAGAGTCCCTGCCTCGACCATGTTATACCACGACTCTTCCTACTGTGCGACTGAAAGCTCCATCCCAACCTCACCCAACCTCACTCGTCCTACCATACATGTCTTTGCGCATGTCGTGGAATGCGTGGTTCATTGCTCGAAGTCCCTGCATTGTGCAACATGTACATGGCTCAGTTGTCTGCATGAAAACCTCTGTGAATTTCCCATCCCTGGCCCAGGTCCAAACCAGCCCTGACCGACACAGACAACGCTGACGCCGTGTAAAAAGGGTTCAGGCTAGACATCACGTGTTATGATGAGCATCACTGCAGTCAAGAACGTCTCTCCCCATGACACGTGTCCCGTACGCTGTCCATGGCTTGGTATCCTTGAAGAGTCGCGAGACGCATGACGTTGCCAACTGGCGCATGCAGGCCAAGCAGCCTGGTCACGGTGTTGATGCGAGATAGCAACCTCAATCCTCTTTAGATAACAGCACTTGCGATGCACGCAAGTCTTGCCGGATACGAAGCCAAGCACTACCGGAGGCATATCCGGAGAGCGTGGAGTGCCATTGCCGAGGTGACCATGCATACCCACCGGAGCTGAATGCTGAACACGGCGCAACACTGCAAACGTTGGAGAACCCGATACACCAGACTCCATGGTTACGATGCTCAAGCTTCCAGCGGATTTCGATTTCCTGGTTTCGTTGAGACATGCATGCCAATGGCCCTCAAATGGCTAGCTGGATCTCTGGCGAACACGATACTATGTTATAAATAGATTGATGGCGGAAATCTCTGCCGATGTGGCTAAAATGTGTTATCTCGTGAGAATGGGATGGCATGAATGCAAACTGCACTGATGATGAGTGGCAAAGGCCCAGATCTGTGAAGGTACGGTCGACAGCGGCATGATACGAGAATAGCAATGCGGGATGGTGGAGTCAACCTGAAACAGCGTTCGTACCTGGATAAGCAGACGGGTGCCTGTCTATCAACCAGGCACGCCAGGACACGAAAGAGCGATCAGCAGAAACGTGGAAGAAGATCAACATAATAATCGTCGACTTTGGCGGACCGGATCAACATAATAATCGTCGACTTTGGCGGACCGCACCTAGACTCGTCGTAGAAGGGCAAGACCTACATCCATGTCTCAGTTTACGAGCAGTTGGATACCTACGCCACGAGGCTGGCTGACGGCGAAAGTTCACTAGGAACAACTAGGAAGGTCAAAGATGTCGCCTAACACCATCACAAGTCCGTAGTCGACGGGAGTTAATGACGAATAGGAGCAGGAGGAAAAATGTTGCCGTTCAGCAAGTAAAGAGCTTCAATTCAACTTGGTTCATTTCAGTATACCAATCCTTTAACAGTTGCATGGTGGTCATTCTGCATGAGCGAGCACAGGACCAAGATCTGACCCCATCTTGAAGCATGACTGACCCCGAGAATGCATTGACCGTCGTCGCTGTTCAAAGGGCATCTCCGACTTGACCTTTATAGCAATTCTTATTCCTGTCAGGTATTGACCACTACTGAAGAGATTGCTGAGTCGAGCATATGCAATCAAGATTCTTGCAGGAATGGTAAACAATGTTGTGGAAGAATATGAAGAGAAGAAGGAAGAGGCAGACGAAAAGGGGGGGGGGGGTTTATACTAAAATGTTTTTACCTTGGGCGCGCCTTCCCTTGCAATGGAGGTTTCCAATAGCTGTAATAAGGCAGGAAGCAGGAAGGAATGCAGGTGAAGACCACCGGCTGATAACGGTTCCCCTTCGTCTTATTGTTCATCTCATCCGGTATCCTTCGCAGAGGACAGCAATACCGTGACCACTCCACCACTGAATTATCAGCTCTATCATACTCCTACTGAGCTGCTGTGAGGACACCGCTAAGTTGAACCTGCTGGACTTCAAATTTATAGTCGAGGTTCTTTCTGTCAGATAGTGCCGCTGTCTCCAGTAACAACCTGGAAGCTTGGCTTATATGCCTTATACTTGTAGGTTGATAGGTACCTACTGGCATATCAAACAAGAACGATCCTCTTCCTCAGCCCCAAGGTCCCGGCAGACCTTCCCTGGGATGGCTGCACTTCCCCGCCAACTTATTGAATCTCTCAGGCACCGAATGCTGATGATTGGTTGAACCTACGGGCGCAGTCGAATTGGACCCAACGAACATTCAAGAAGTTTTGTGCGCAAGTTGCTCATAAACACACTTATTCTCTCGGTCTACACTTGCTTAAGCTTGCAGTGTTACACCCTATCACAATCGCCTCCGAGTCGCTATATCACCATCTGACGCGTTCATAAAATCCTGCACCACGAACCCCCACCATGGCCGAATCGCACAGTGGTAAGGTTCACCATCTCCAATTGTTGCATGACCCAGCCTTATTATCAGAGCAGGAAGATCACGAGTCTACTTTGACCTCACGATAGGCGGCAAGAAGGAAGGTCGCATTGTAATTGAGTTGGTAAGTAAGCTGTTGATTTGCAAATCAACCCAAGCTAACAGCCTCGACCTGTAGTTCAATGATGGTAACCAGTCCTCCACTCGAAGTGCTTCATCCATCTAACTAGTGTCCTCAGTCGTACCCAAGACAGCCGAGAACTTCCGTGCACTATGTACCGGTGAGAAGGGTGAAGGAAAGTCAGGCATACCCCTCAGCTTCAAAGGTGGGCAAATTGAACATTGCGCGCAGACAGGAAGAGGCTGATGTGTTGACTAGGGTCAATTTTCCACCGAGTGATCAAGTCCTTCATGATACAAGGTGGTGACTTCACAGCATTCAACGGGACTGGCGGAGAATCAATCTATGGCGAAAAGTTTGACGACGAGAACTTTGAGTTGAAGCATGACCGGCCTTTCCTGTTGTCAATGGCCAACTCTGGACCTGGTGAGCCACACCCTGTGCGCAACTCGCAACGGGTGACCTGACTGTCTTAGGAACCAACGGCTCTCAATTCTTCATCACCACCGTCCCGACACCGCATCTGGATGGCAAGCACGTTGTCTTCGGAGAGGTCATCAATGGTAAGAACATTGTTCGCAAGATCGAAAACCTTCCTACGCAGTCAGACAAGCCTTCTACTGGTGATGTTGTCGTGGCCGACTGCGGTCAGCTTGAAGGCGAAAGCTATAAGAGTGCCACCCAGAAAACTGCCGACGCAACGGGCGACCCATATGAAGACTTTCCCGATGACCAAGGCGAGTTGAAAGGCGAGGAGTACTACAAGATCGCCCTGGATCTCAAGGAATATGGCAACAAGGCGTTCAAGTCTGGTGACGTAGAAACCGGTATTGAGAAATATCAGAAAGGTCTAAGATATCTCAACGAATATCCGGCAGCCAGCGAGAACGACCCGAAAGATCTTCAGGACAAGATTGATATCCTCCGATTCACACTGCACAGCAATTCTGCACTCCTCGCCAACAAAGCTAAGCGCTATGATGAAGCGGACAAGTGGGCAGGATTTGCCATTGATGCCACGCCCAAAGACGCAAAGGACACTGACAAGGCCAAAGCATATTTCCGTCGTGGACAGGCGAGGGTAGCTCTGAAAGATCTCGAAGGAGCTCTCAAAGACTACGAGACGGCAAGCAAGCTGGCACCAGAAGATGCAGCCATTAAAGCCGAACTTGCCAAGACGAAAAAGACTCTACATGACAGCATCAAAAAGGAGAAAGACGCATACAAGAAGTTCTTCAATTGAGACGGCGGTATCCCAGCATAGCGGATTGCACGTGAAGGGTTTCAGGGACTGCGATGCATAACTTAGGGCGTTTGCAAGATGGCTGGTACCTTGACTGCACAGGCGACCGGTGCCATCTGCAGGCGTGTGAATGTTGGAGGATGATGGGCAGGTTGAGGTGCTTTGAAATCCAGGTGAAGCGACTGCACGATACCCATACTGCATGAACGACTGTCATACGAGCTGATGTTGACGAAGTGCCGGTAGATTCGATAACAATTGAACCAGAGGCGAAGATCTCGAGTCGAAAGACATCTCCACTACTATATTCAGAACGCCATTGTGCGTTGCTTTCGCTTTATGAGCTTATCACTGACGAGCAGGATTCTTTGCGTTGAGGCTCATTCGAAACCGAAAAACGTGCGTGGGAGAAAGTTAGCTATCTCGACAAAAGCGTCACTTTTGCCTCAGGTGTGCATCTGTCCACCAATCGTGGTGACTGTTTGTATCATGAGGCATTCATAGTCATCAAGGCTATAATATGCCCAAGTTTCCGGGAGGGAGGCTTTTCTTCGTGCAGGTATACCGGACAATATAGGGACGTCAACTGTCTCTCAGTCTCTCAGTCTCGTTTTACGTCCTCCTGAAGGAATTGGTTAGTCAGGCTGACCGGAGCATCCACTGCAGCTTGGGTAAACACCAAAACCCATTGACCCCCTCTTACAGTCCATCAAATCGTCTTAACCTCGTCCTGAGAAATCGCCTCAACCACATCGACGGCTGTGCTCGAGAACTTGCGCGAAGGCACATTCCTTTCGAACAAAATATCTAACTCGGCGGTAGTCCGGTCCTTAGGTTCCGGCACACAGAAGAAGGCGAACACGACGGAAATCAAACACCCACCCGCCCAGAAGAATCCCGTCTTCGCGCCCCAGTTCCACGCCGTTGGATTCAATTGGTACGGCGTCAACACGCCCGCAACGATAGTCGTGACGGCGTACGACCAGCGCGCCAGGACAATCGACTTGCTGCGCAGCAAAGCGGAGGGGATCTCGGAACATAAAGTGTTCGTTAGGGGTCCGATGGAGCAATTGTATAAGAAAGACGAGACAAGGAGTATGCTGCCGATGGCCCATGCATAGCTTCCTTTGGGGTGGGAGGATTGTGGCACGCCCAAGGCGCCGACAAGAATCATGATTATGAACATCAGGACCAGGCTCCAGACGTAGATTGCTCGTCGACCAGAGATGGGGAGGAGAACCCACTGTTCATTTCTATTAGCATCTGCCAGGAGAGTATTTGGGATCGAATGGAAGCTTACAGAGAAGAATCCGCCAACAATTGCCACCGCGAATCCCGCGATGGTCATGTTAAAGGCCTGGGTGGTGGGTAGACCGGCCTGCTCCAGGAAGTAAGTCGAGTAGCCGCGGAGAGGGTTGCCGTTGAGAGTCTGAACACAATAGATGCCGATTACGATCATCGTGCGGCGAAGGTTGGTGCCTTGGAAGCACGCGCGGTAAGACGTCTCGGCGTTGACGGCCCGTTCGTGCTCGGTGGTCGCGATCATCAAGGCGATGTTCTTCTCGATGTCGAAGTCGATGTTCCGGGTGGATGTGAGGTGTTTGACGACCGCCCTGGCGTCGTCCAGACGGCCCCTTCGGACCAGCCACCACGGCGATTCGGGCGCGAAGAACAACAGCGGGATCAGGATGGTGGGCCACAGCCACTGTATTGCGAATGGAATCCTATAGGCCCAGTGGTCGGACCTGTTCAGGACGCCGCGTAGGACACCCGTTGCAATGAGTTGGCCGAAGGCCTAGGATGTGTTAGCACTGATGGATGCGCTGGTCAAACTTGTGGCATACCCAGCAGAAATTGACGTAGTTGGTAAGATATGCGCGAAGACACAGGGGCGAGATTTCGAGAGCGTAGATTACAGGTGTGGTCTGAAATAGACCCAGCGGTATTCCTACAGCAGTGTTTCAGCGACTTAGTCCCAGAAGGAGAAACCTTGCGGATGGAGGGTCTGCTTACCGAACAGGCACTGGCCAACCTCGAGCACGACGAGGCTCGGGGCGAAGAAGGTGATGAAGATCAAAGCAATGATGATGGACAAGCCCGTGATCATGGTGATACGGAAACCATATCGCTCGCTGATGATGCCCGCAATCAGCAAGCCACCGAGCATGCCCACGGTCGAACCATTGCTCAGGCCAGACTGCCAGGCGGCCGTGATCTGGTAACTGTCGGTCTTTCCCTTGACCGGCTCTCCGTAAGCCTTCTGGAACGCTGGCTGGGCGAACAGTGTGCCGATCAGCTTGGTGTCGTAGCCTTCCATCACCACAGCCGTGGACATGACCATGCTCCAAAACACGCCCTTAGGGTATAACCTCAGGGCTTGGAAGATGGTCAGCTCGTGTTCCTGGGCGTTTGCTACACGGACTTCCGCAAGCCGATCGACCTCTGTGGTGTCTTGCGTCTTCGTCGCATGGTCGAAGGTGTCTGCTTGGGCCATTGTTCTGAAGTCGCTTGCGGAAAGACAAGGGTGTCAAGAGAATAGCGAAAGCCGTATGATGAGGGAGGAAGTATTGCTCAGCGCTTTGCAGATGCCATGATTGAGACGGCGTTGATGTCGCTGCCTTTATAGGTTTCTATCCCAGGCATTGCAAGAGTGATAGATGCAAGTCGTACGAATGTCGCTTTGACCGGCTGCAGTCTGAGTTCGCAGGGTCGTTGACGCAAGGTCGACGAGAATGTGTCCAGCGAGCCACTGGTGATGGGGGAACGGACAGCGTGCTCTTCTTCATGATGATTTCGATGGTAAGCTGTACGCATCAGGTCTGGAAAAGGTGGGAGTGGGAGTTAAAGCGGATTCTCTTTTTCCTATCTCTCGAAGCGACGGTAGCGATAAGCGATAGCCGACAAGCGATCGGTACTGTCAAACACCAAGCATGCTCCGAGTGGCGGTGATCTGACATCTCCATCTGCGAACCGTCTTCTCCGTTCTCGCAACCGAGCAGCACACCTCCGGCAACTGATCAACGACGCCCATGCGGGCAAAATCAACACGTTGATTCCTGAATGTTTAATCACGGTCATGAGCCGCATGTTCATAATTTCAGCACGTGCAACATATAAAGCTGGGATAGTGTGCTGATTGTGAAAAATGTGAAATCAAAGGCCTTCTCACAGCTCGCTTCCTCCATATACCGCTAACCAAGCCGTGAAAGGAAGAAGGACATCACAACATGACGGCAACGTATTTAGCAACCATGACCCTGACTTCGAAACGGCCGGTATACCCCATAGGTATACCAGCCAAGTTCACTCCAGAAGGAGTGGTGCAGCGGTACCCAGGCAACACAACTGTTTGCCATGTGCCAGCAGATTCACCTCTCATGCCAGGCCTTCGAGCACTCTACGCCGAGCTGCGTTCTCATCCGATCATCTCCAAAAGGATTCATCTCCTGCCTCAGTCGTCATGGCATATGACAATCCTTGACGGTGTGCGCGAGAAAGAATGCGAGCCAGGCATGTGGCCGCCGGGAAAGGAAAAGGAGCCGCTGGATGAGTGCACCAAGGACTTCTCCAAGAAGCTGAGACGTTTGGGCCTGGAACTGGAAGACCAAGGTCTGGCAGCGCCGTACCGGGTGCGCGTGATGGGGTTTGACCCTGCTGTCGTGGGCATCGGTCTGGAGATCGAGGGCGCGACACCGGAGGAGGAAATGCGATTGAGGCGACTGAGAGACAGACTTGCGGACACGTTTGGGTTTCGGGCGCCCAATCACGAGTACTACCGGTTTCACATCAGCCTTGCATATTTGATGAGGCATATTGATGGGGACGAAAGGCAGGAGTTGAACAAATTGTTTGCGCAGTGCCTTCCATTGTTGCAGACGGAGTTTGAACTTGGTCCGGTCGAGTTTTGTACCTTTGAGAACATGTATGCTTATCCGAGGCTGTTCTATCTCGGCGAAAGGGAAAACGGGCAGTGACAGGATGAGATTTATATACTTTGACCGCGTTCACCAACTCATGCTTGGCTGGTGGGTGAGCGACGCAATTAGACAGGCCGTTCACGTCTCGTTGCTCTGACACCTTCACAACAGCAGGATTCGCCTTACATAAAAGGAGGCGGTACCCCAAAGTACCAAATGCAGAAATACTTTGACGTGACCCTCCTTTCCTTACGCAGCTGAGCCTCTGTGAGGGCTTTGCCAAACGATGCGAAAAAATCACTTCGGCAGATGGGATTCTTGATTCGCTCCAGTCTCTCCACCGCCCATTGATTCTCGCCTCGGTCCATACACTCAATCGCATACAGAAACAAAGGTCGGAGATATCCTGGATTGAGCAGGCCTCGCTGGTCATACGCATTCCAGTCACCATCGACGATCTCCCGCACCTGACGCATGGCATGTTTGGAGGCGGCAGACTCCGACACCGGATCGCCCAGCACGCGATCTATCTCGATGAACTCAGCGTGGTAGGCAGCAGCGCAGATGCCGATGAGCGTTATGACGGGATCAGCGATCTTGGAAGCAAGGAGAGATCGCAGCTCTTCCGGAGACTGGCGCTGAGTCGGCGAGCGGTTGTCCCAGAGAGCGCGGAGGCGGGAAATGACCTCTTCGACTTGCTGGATCACTTCCTCTTGATCGACGCCTGTATTGCGCGAACGGTGATAGTGCGTCAGCTTGGCGATTTCTGAAGATATGGTCTGGAGATCCAGGTAGAATTCGAAGATCGGGGTGCTGAGCATCTCGAACAAATGAGATGAGGCATCGGGCGCAGAGGATTTGAGATTGGGGAGACTGGGGGAACTGGGAAGTAAACAGCATACGCGCTCCGAGATAAGGCCCATGCCTCCTCCGCGTGTTGTGGCTGCATGCAGCAATCTTAGCCACGCAACAATCCGCAAAGAGAGCGCCGAGCGAGTAGACTCAAGTCGTGCCCATGTCCCAAGCCTGTCCATGAATGCGTCACTGGGCTCGTTGAGATGGGGAATAGCCTCGTACTGAATGAACTCGAACAAACATAGTAGGAATGTAGTCATCAGTATTGCGTCGAAACTCTGAGTCTCGTCGTTCAAGAGGGTTTGGTATGCGCTGTTCGAAGACTGGTAAAGAGATGACGCCTTGGACAACGGGATATTGTACAGTTGTCCTTTGTAAAGCGCTGAGACTGCGATCGTGGCGGAGGCGACGGCTGCGTTGGTCCGACCCAGATCGACGACAGCATATTTCATGCGCCGCCAGTTGACGCAATCGTAGGGCGTTATCGAAGGGCATTCGACTGTTTCAACGAAGAAGGAGAACCATGGCTGTAATGAAACTTCTTGTGCTGTAAGTATATCCATTGTTGTGGTCAATTCGATGTCTCGCGATATCAGCGCAGCAGGTGATGCTGGGCCGGATTCATCGTCTCCAGATGTGGGAGATTTACCTTTGCGACGTCTAAGAGCACTTTCCAACCGTACGGTCACATCGACGATGGAGCTGTCGGGGGACCTGAAAGGATCCTGTACAGCTCCCCATGAGATGTTGGTGGCATCGTCCAGCCGAAGTGTCTGGAGGAGAACATGGTCCTCATTCTCCAACCGGGGACTTGGAGGAATCTGTGAAACGGAGGTCGTCTCTCGTGATCGTCTGGATTGGATGGCATTGACAGGTTCGGGAGCAGTAATGTCCTTTGTTCCTGCGGCAGTAGGAAAGGATCGTTGTTCTTTTCTGGGTTTGTAGACACATTGCCGCTTCAATCGCATGCAGTTCTTGCAGTATGGAGTTTCTTGACCACATTTTACACGTCTGGAACGGCAGGTGAGGCAGCCCGTGCGGACACGTCCGCGGTAGACGTGATGCTGCAAGGGTCTGACACCATTGGAGTTTTGTGGCGGTCTTGTTGGCATGCTTCGCTCGGGCTCACATGTCAGTTGCAGGAACAAAAGATGAGTAGGTCAGCGTTTTCGTTGAACATCGACTTCGAACAGTTAGTAGCCGAAAGGTCGGCCCTCGGTCGGGAAGTCGTATGATCTAGGACCTTTCCTCGAGTCGACGCTTATCTCGTGCCGAAGTAGGCACTATGGTAAGCAGTTGGAACTCACCCACGAGCACGCAATGATACAGTACGTGCCCAAAAGATGCTCCAATGCATGGAGCATGTGTCAGCAGTACGACACTGTCAAGGACGCGATGCCGGATGGTCAGAGTCTGGGGATCACCCACAGGGCCCCCAATGTACGGAATACCCTGAAGCGCTGGTACTTTAAGTACCAGTACCGTTAGACTTTCTGTCCTTGGCAGTGCTGTGATCCGTCTTTTGGGTCGCAACCCAGTCGGCAGAAAAAGTGGCACCGTCTGACAAGGAGTACCACGCCGACATCAATTCGAGGTCCAGCACCTTCGCAATACCGAGTGGCTTGACCCCGACCTGGTACATGTGTACGGTAGAGAGGATGCCCTTCTCCCCGGAGTGGCCCACCACTATCTTGTCATGTGCGAAGGACTCCCCATTCCTAATGAGGAGGTCACATCTATTTGGAACTGAGGACCTAGAGCAGTCAGACAGCTGCCACTTTTTCTGGAACCAGGCTTTGCTGGATACTCGTACTTTTCCGCCATACATATAATGAAGCGCGGGCGGTGAAGAGCATCGACGGTTGTGTCTTCACCATGTCGGTGGCAGACAAACGCCCTATTCAAATCGGATTCAACGACTATCCCCTAGATCGGCGGCCTTGTCAGTTCCTTACTTCATCATAGGACACCGTGCAGTCCCACAACCAGGCTTCTGCACAAAATGCGGCTTGTCAAGCGACACATCGACGACAACGGGGGCGGAAGCGTGACATTATGTCCGGAGGAGCCAGAAGATATGGTACGGGAGCTCACCTCTATCTTCAACGTGAGAACTTCGCTGAGACGTGATTAGTGGCATGCCTACAACCTCATTCGACCAAAAGACCTCCTTACTGCATCTGCAGTCCGTCGAGTAACCACAGAATCCTCCTCCACCGGCTCGACAGCCTCTCAGCGAGTACACACAAACCTCACTATCCGAGTGAAATCTCTAGACTTTGATCCACAGGCCGGCCAACTACATGTTTCTGGCCAGATTGCGCGCGAAAACAGGTATACCAAGATAGGACAGTTTCACACCCTCGACCTTGAACTGAACCGCAACTTCAACCTCGAGAAGGTGATTGACGGCCCTGACGGCGGGGAAGGCTGGGATAGCGTTGCGCGGGCGCAGCTTCAAGAGGCCATTGACCAGACAAGAGGCACCGAAGCAGTAGCGGTGGTCATGCAGGAAGGTCTCGCCAATATCTGCTTCATCACACAATTTCAGACCGTCCTCAGACAAAGAGTAGAAGTGTCTGTACCGCGGAAGCGAACTGGTGCTGGAAGATCTGCAGATCATGACAAAGGCATGCAAAGGTTTTTCGGTACGGTGTTGGACACACTCATGAGACAACTTGAGGGTCTATTGGAGGGCAAAGACAGCACAACAAGTTTCCCAATATTATTGGCAAGTCCTGGTTTCACCGCCGCTGGCCTCCTCAAGTACATCAACGAGATTGCTGTAAGCAAAGGCGACAAATTTCTACAAGATTTGGTCAAACGGAAGGCTTTCCTCGTCATCCACAGCAGTTCGGGCCACCTGCATAGCTTAAACGAGGTCCTCAAGAGTTCGGAGGTGCTAGCAAGGCTGAAAGATACAAAATACGCAAGGGAGACCAGGCTGATGGATGATTTCTTCACTATGCTCCGGAAAGACGACGGACGTGCATGGTATGGGCCGAAAGAAGTGGAAACTGCGGTCGACAAAGGAGCGGTTGGTCGAGGTGGCGGCGTACTTTTGATTAACAACGCCTTATTTCGAAGTCAGGATATCGGCACAAGAAGACGTTGGGTCAGATTGGTCGACAGAGTGAGAGAAATCGAAGGAGGAGAAGTGAGAGTCCTGAGTAGCGACCATGAGAGTGGAAAGAGGCTCGAAGGCTTAGGAGGCATCGCTGCTATTCTGACGTTTCCTATCGACGAGATGGAGTCTGATTCTGAAGAGTCTGATGAGCCCGGAGGTGGCAGTGAAGGCTCCTGAATATGTGAATACAAGAACACATCCAAACAATACTCACTGACTCAAAGAATATATCAGGTTAATGACCCCCGTGTAGGCCCTGAAGTCGGAATTGTACCGCTGTAATGCCGGTGCTGTGACGTGCATCTTTTTTGTTTAGCCGAACGCCGCGTTGGGGAATCCTTGTTAACTAGACCAACCACTTACATGTGCTTTCACTGTCCTTGATCATCCCTCAAGATGCCACGGCCCGCAAAGCCTCCTATGACCCTCAAGGAGGCAAAGCGGGCATACAAGAAAGATGGAGTCGGATTCCAGTACACTGCATCTCAAATGGCGCGTGCCGATCGTCAAGACGCGCAAGAGGAGAAACGAAAGAAAGCCCTGGAGAAAGACAGACAACGAGTGGAGAGCAAAAGAAAGAGAGATGAGAAGGTTGAAAGAGAGCGCACAGTCAAGCAGAAGATGTTGGATGAGGGCAGAATCACAGTCGAGGACACCTGGGGAAAAGTGGCTGCCAGCCAGCCGCGACTGAACAAATTCTTTGGACAGAGGGCGGCGGCTGTCGTGCCGGCCAAGAGAAAGATACAGGAGCAGATCGTCGCGCGAGGAGAGACAACTGTACAAGATGTGCCTGTGGCGGACAGCGACGAGCAGACCCACGAGACTCATGAAGCGCAACCTGCGCCTTCGTCCGTGCATGAAGCCACTGCACCAGTATCTGAAGTAGCCCTTGGCCAGAATGGAGCGGCCGAACCAACGTTCAACGATGAGGGCTATGCCGGTGAAACAGCCACGCCGGGGACTTCCCCTAGGTTCGGTCGAGGTTCTCTAGTCCACGACAACGCGCAACGTGGAGACGTACAGAGTCAGCGATCGAAGCTGAGGGAGTTAAGACCGTCACAAATCAATGCGCGATTGAACAGAGCACAGAACAGCCAAGCCAGCTCCAAAAGTGTAACCCCCATCAAGGCACCGAAGGAGGATCATTCTGTGCCACCAAGGCAGAGTCAGACAGGAAGTCAGAACAAACGTGTTTCTACTCCTGCTTGCATCGTCCATCCGCTGTCGACTGAGAGTCAACGTTATGCCTCAACACCAACCAAGGATGCATCTCCGGGTAATTTTGACGAGGAAGATGATTTCACCGACGGTATCGATGATGACACACTCTTGATGCTATGCGACGAGCAGGAGCGGGAGATTAGCACCCCGTCGACTGCTAATGCTTCTCGGTCACCCGAAGGCCTTGATGCTGAGAGGTCAGCCCCAATATGCTCAGGAGAAACTGGTGAATGTCCTCCGCCCGAGCCACAGGCCAAAGCGAGCAAGGTCACCACGAGCAAGGACAAAGAAGCCATACCCCAATCATCCAAAGGTCTCTCCGAGAGCTTCAGCTCTGTGTTCAATGAGATCGACGACGATGTCTTCATCGCATTGGCAGAGAGAGTTGAAGCAAGTATGCCATCACCAGCTGTTTCATGTACCGTCGTGTCACCAACGACTGTGATAACACCAGCTATGCCTCCTCGAAAAGCTGTGGCTTCTGTAGTGAAAGCGGAGACGCAGCCCAGAATAGGTATGCCGCCACCAAAGAGATCCCAACACCCTCCTGGGCGAAGATCGAGCAAGTCTTCTCCAGCTCCGAATGCTTTGGGAATGAAGGCTACGCGGCTTGCTGGTGCAGGCATCCCCTCTCCAAGCGGGATCCCCCGGTTAAGGACGAACATGCCACCACCCAAACCGCAATCGGTGCCGCACAATCTACACGCAGCACCTTCACCCGATGAGTTCGTCGGCCCTGGCCCTTCGACACAGGCCATAATGCTGGAAGTGTTGGAGCAAACTGAAGCACGGATTCAGTCTGGCTTGCATAAATGATGCTGTGCACATTGGACATATGGGCTTGTGGATGGGTCGATGAGCTCTAACGAGAAGCATAAGCATGACCGATGATGAATGAATTGATGTTTGCATTGTGCATTTGGGGTCAGACCAGGCAGGTGCCATGCATCATTTGAGTTGGATAAGCATAGCATAACATAGCGTTGCATATGATACCCTGGGTAGGCAGTATTATTCATGATGAGCATTGACACAACCATCAAGCAAACAGTAGCTCTATCTCTATGTTTTTGTACAACGAGGCATATGTGCATAGATGTCTCTGTCTAGGAACAGCCGAGTTTCAGACAGGTCCCGCGCCTGATCACAATGATTGTAGCGGATAATGCAGTTTGTAGCGCTATTGCTCGGCTCAACTGGCCCAAAGCCACGGAGGAATTCCTCACGCCCCTCGTCTCTCACAGTGCCACTCTGTCCTTGGGGATTTCGAATTCTGGCCCTCACGGTAGTCTGGTGGCGATTCTGCTTCAAAGAAATCCTGTTTTCTGTCCTGGACCGAGTTTGAGTCGTTGTATATTCATATCGTCAATTTCGTCGCCACCTTGGTCTGGGGAGTATGCAAGGTGGCATCATTTTCATAGGGCTCGTTCGCAATGATGACCTTTTGTGACCATGGCTAGGTCTATGCTTCGCGCACATGTTGGCCGAACCGCAAGCCGAACCTAGACGTACTGGACTTGTGCATCGATGTTAAGGTGTACTCGGCCACTATGACACTCAATCTTTGGGCACTGGCGCGAACGTCGACTTCTTCCGCAGAGGAAGGCTGAACTTCATAAGTAGAAAGGGCACTGGAAGCATAAGTGCTGCCACCCCGCCGAGTATTGACATTGCAGGACCCACTCCGAGCTTGTGAAACATAGGTCGAGCGACCATAGGTAGCCCTGAAGCCATAAGACTTCGGAGGAAGGTATTAGCCGCCGTGGCACTCGCTGCATAAAGACCATATACATCGACAAGGTAATTGATGCCTGTTCGAATGTCAATCTAGTTGATCACGGATGTATTCGAGAAGCACTTACACTGCTGGAAGATGGTATTGAAACCAGCGCCGATGAAGACGGCGGCGATACAAGGCAGTATCCATGGATAGTTTGGCGCAGCATTCCAGCCAAACCAAAACAGCCCGATCACCATTAGAACGGCTCCGATTGCCAATGGCGGGAGTCTAGCTTCCGGTACTGGTTTGCCATTCGCAGCTCGGCACTTTTTGATATATCTTGGTTGATTCCCAAGATTGATGCATAAGGCGCACAGGACGCCAATGAACAAGCCGAGGAAAGGCAGAGATGCGACCACCGGAGAGTACTTCCTCTCCTCGGTGAAGACGATTGGGAAGACTTCGAGTGTCAAGTATAGAATGGCATAGACGAAACTCGCATAGAATGCTATGCAGGTCACCATCGGCTCAATGAGTAGCATCTTGATGGGTCTCGATAGCTGCTTGGTGACGATGGACTTGACATCGAGTTTTATTCGCTCATGGGGATGGTAGAGTTTCTGGTTTCCGGTCTGTTTGCGCAATCTTTGGGCCTTTCGCTTCAACACGACAGGAGGATACATCTCTGGCATGCAAAAGTATGTCAAGGCGACCACGGCGAAGTTGATGATTGCTGTGATGTATTCTGTCCACCTCCAGCCCATGTGAGGATTGACAAGGATAGCAGATCCGATGGTTGGACCCAGGGTAGGACCACCCACGACACAAACAGCGTACAGCGAGACGGCAGTGCCGCGAACCTCGCGGGACCAAATGTCTCCCAGTGCTGCGTTGACGTTGCTGACTGCGGAGGAACCGAAGACACCGCTGAAGAAGCGGGTGATGAAGACAGATTGAGCATTCTTGCTGGTCGCCGTGCCGATCGAGAAAAGCGCCAGGACGAACATGGGTGGCAATATCGATATGCGACGGCCCCATATCTCTGACAAGGGCGCCCACACCAGAGGACCAACGGCAAAACCTATACTGGGAGTAGGTCAGAGACATTGCACTGAGGGGTTCCAAGCACATGAACTTACACGTAGAGAGACACGTTGAGGACCACCACCTCCTCACCAACCCCGAGGTATGCAGCGATTGTGTCATTCGCGGGCGCAATGATGCTGGAGGCAAGACTGGCAGCAAAGGCCAACATGCTCAACTGAAGGGTGACCCATGATTTAAATGAGGTCGACCAATTCTGGGGATTTTCTGGGTCATTTTCTCCATCCCAAGTGACGATTATCTCGTCTTTCTCACTTGCGACTTTGTTCACGCGTATGTTCACAGGTGGGTGTTCGGCATTGGGTTCGAGATCGGCTCCTTGTTGCCGCTCCGGGTCTGACGGCGCGGAGTTGACCGTCGTGGACGACATCCTGTTGCTGGCCTCAAAGATAGACGATTGAAGACTGCCAACGAAGGCATGACGAAGTCAAAGATTAAGGGACAAGTGCCGGTCATATATAGAGGTTCGTACTCTCAGATGATTTTGTACGAAGTGGTCCTCTTCCTGACGCTTCCCCAGTCTTGGCTCGTATCCCGTAAGTATCAATTTTCCGTATGGTTGGAGAGGAAAATGTCCGGCTCGAAATCGAAAAGCCAAAGAAAAATGTTGCCGATTAGCCGCGTGTTCACCTGGAAGGAAACCCATTCTCAGCATCATGCATGACGATCCAAACAAGCCTTTTGCCGTTGGATGTTCCCGTTTGAGAGTCCACACCCCTGTCATTCTTCACATTAATAATTCTGACGGCGATATCGGACTCGCTACTCCTATCAAAGCATAGTTACAACCAAACACAGATTACATGCATTATGGCTAAGACGTGTATACCAGGTATACAAGTCCGCATACTGCGGAGACCTCAGCAAACAATTCTCCGAATTGAAAGCGGAATACGACGTCAATTCCATTCGTCGTAATCCCATTCCCCTAGGATGCCTTCAATTTCTGTGCGCTGATCAGGGACACGATTCGTGCCGGTAACGGCAATGTCAGCACATGCCCTTGACCACTTTTGATGGTGCATCTTTAGACAGTCCGCCTTAGACCGAAACTTCGAAAGCTCGAAGCCTGTGCTCGCAGGAGCAGGGATTCTGCATCGGTACCGTGGAATCCTAGAGACCGTGTAGGTGTACGTGTAGCAATCTGGCTGGAGGATACCATCCTGCTTAGATTCTGGTTCAACGCCGCCGTGTCAGCTTGCTGGACATTGATCGGAGCGATAACCGAGGCCTGAGAAGATCGGAACAGTGCAGTGCGCACTGCTGGTAACGGAGCCAGTATGCTAAATGACGACAGTGGTTTTGGAAGATCAATTGAGTTCGGAAGGGTGGTATATGATTGCTGATAGACACTCCGTTCATCCAGTAACGCTCGAGGCTCTGAGTCGCTGATCTTGATATGGAATCTCCCTAAGAAGATCTTACATATCATGATCAATGTCTTGCTTGGAGACCTGTAGCATCCTCTATGCCGGAATTTGTAATCGTGGCAGGATTCAGTGGTTCGCCAACAATGTTGGATATGACCTTGGCTTTAGCGCTGGCTCTTGCAATGCGATCGTCGAATCCGGTCACTGCTTCATCCGAATTGTCCTTGCTTATCGATGCGGCGTCCGTGACAGAGTAAAGAGCCTCGATATGCCTTCCAAGCCGCGTGTTGTCAGGAACGCCGCCTAGATTCCGGATAATTTTGCCCAATCTCTCTGACTCGCCACAGCGTGGCACTGCAGACGAGCTTGGAGCGTCAGACTGCCTCGATTTGTCATGGGCTGACTGCGAGAGTCTGGTCTGCCAAAAAAGTGCTCGACCGTGCAGTTTTCCCAGCCCTGCTGCCTTTTCGTACCCCTTTTCCACACCGAAGACCTTACCTTCGATCATACCAGCATAAGTGCTGTCAGCTACACCAGCGTCATATCCTTCTTTGTAGTAGTCATTTTCGAGTTCGAGCAAATCATCAAATGGATCTGATGCCATGGTTTTTGTGTGGGCCAAGCCCACCTACGACGTCCCAGTTGAGGCAAAGGGTGATCTGCAGCCCGTGCCAGTCGTCGGAAGTACCAGTGCTGCAACGATCTACGAACCGGATAGTATCCTTGTTGTCAGTTTTGAAGATGAAATCGTTGACGAAGAATGATAAAGAGGCGGGCGGCTTAAAAATAAGCATCAGATTTACTTGGCCCCAGACAGAATGATTGGGCGTTGCAGCCCTCGCTCGGCAGCAGCTCCAACGGCTGCGGGGTGAATGTCCTGTGCTGCGCTTGACTCATTTATTTGCAGGTGACAAAATCCCTGCGGCCGCCTTGAGTGCAGCCGTTGATTACTCTCACGGCGTTGACACCACTGCTATCTTTCAATAGTCGCAAGAATAAACGACTACTCACTTCTCCCCTCTCTCACTTACCTTCGCTCTGGATAGGCAAGGCCAGGGGACTGTCACGACTTTCTTTCTACCGGCATGCCCACCATGGGCTCCGACAAGATCCTCCCAGAAGCGGGCAAGAAAAACATCCTGATCACCTCTGCGCTGCCTTACGTCAACAACGTAAGCATGCCTTGTGTTGACCGGGTGGTCCTTGACTGACAAGGGCACATAGGTACCCCATCTGGGTAACATTGTAGGCAGTGTGCTCAGTGCCGACGTCTTTTCTAGGTACAACAAGGCCAGAGGACGACCGACTCTTTTCGTATGCGGCACCGATGAGTATGGCACCGCCACGGAAACGAAAGCGCTCGAGGAAGGCGTGACACCTGAAGAGCTATGCGCGAAGTACAACAAAATCCATGCCGAGATTTACGAGTGGTTCGAGCTGGGCTTCGACATATTCGGCCGCACCCCTACGACACAGCATACTGAGATTGCCCAAGAGGTCTTCCTACAGCTCCATGAGAGGGGCCACCTGACGGAACACACCAACAGCCAACCATTCTGTGAAAAGCACGGAAAGTTCTTGGCCGATCGTTTCGTCGAAGGCACGTGCCCAAAATGTGGTTACGACGATGCTCGAGGAGATCAGTGCGACAAATGCGGCAGCTTGCTAGACCCCCTTGATCTAATCAATCCAAGATGTAAGGTGGATGGTGCTACACCGGTAACGAAGGAGACAAAACACACATATCTGCGCTTGGACGAGCTGCAACCTCGAATCGAAGAATGGTCCAAAGAGTCCATTGAGAAAGGTGGCTGGTCGAGAAGTGCGAAAGTCATCACAGAGGCTTGGTTGAAGCAAGGGCTGAAAGAAAGAGGGATAACGCGCGATCTTGCGTGGGGTGTACCTGTTCCCCTGCCTGGCTATGAGAGCAAAGTCCTCTACGTGTGGTTCGAAGCCTGCATAGGCTACCCATCAATCACCGCCAACTACACGGAAGAATGGCAAAAGTGGTGGAAGAACCGCGAGAATGTGCAACTGTACCAGTTCATGGGCAAGGATAACGTGCCTTTCCACTCTGTCATCTTCCCTGGCTGTCAGATGGGTTCCGGAGATAAGTGGACTCAGCTACATCACCTATCCTCGACCGAGTACCTGAACTACGAAAATGGCAAGTTCAGCAAGAGCCGCGGGATCGGTGTCTTTGGCAACAACGCGAAGGAAACGGGGGTACCCCCTGACGTTTGGAGATACTACCTTTTGAAAAACAGGCCCGAATCGGGTGATACACAATTCGAATGGCGGTCTTTCATCGATGGCAACAACTCTGAATTGCTGGCCAAACTCGGAAACTTCGTCAACAGAGTGGTCAAACTCGTCAATTCCCCCAAAGCATACTCAGGCGTGGTCCCGGAATTCGACCCGCAAAATCTGCCATCGTCCTTCAAAGAGCATCTGACGGAGATCTCGGAACAATTGAAGCAATACCTCGCTGAAATGGAAGCCGTCCATCTCCGCAATGGTCTTCTCGTTGCCATGAAAATTGCAGAAGCAGGCAATGGACTCATTCAGGCTCATCGCCTTGACAATGCACTCATCGCCAGTGATCCCGCCCTTGCTGCCGCGGTCGTGGGAACCGTCATCAACTTGATTTATCTTTGCTCAGCGGTCTTCGAACCATATCTGCCAGCGACGTGTGCATCAATACGTAACCAGTTAAATGCAGGCTTCCTCCAGATCCCCTCTGAGGAGGATGTCGCTGATGGCTGGGTACCGACATACATCAAGCCGGGACACACCATCGGAAAAGCAGAGTACTTATTCACCAGGATAGATGAGAAGAAGGCCGATGAGTGGAGGGAACATTTCGGCGGGAACCAGGCAGATAGGGAGAAGAAGAAGAAAGAAGAGGAAGAGGCTGCAGCAAAGAAGCTTGCACAAAAAGAAAAGGTGAAGGCGAAGAAAGCCGCACAAAAAGCCGCTGTTGCGGCCGGCGGTGAAGGTGTAGAAAAGAGCGCAAAGGGTGGCGCCAAGGGCAAGGAGCTGGCAAATGGTGTATCGGAGGTTGGGGAAGATGCAGCAGTGAACAAGGTGGTCGATGGAGTTGCCCAAGTGACACTGCCAACGTCGTGAGAGATATTCATGGTACCTACGACTCATGCACGGGAACGTGCTAGAGACGGCAGACAACGAAGGAAAGACGGAATGAAGGAATGTCATCTGCAGAAGTCATCATGTTTGGATGTCGAGCCCTCGAATGGGCGGCACCCCATCGGATATGTCCCTACATGAACCCAGTCAACGATCCAGGAAAGATATGGACCGGCACCGCGTTCAGCAAGAGATGTATGCCATGTTGAATGGAGACCCAGTGGCTTGAAGACTGTAGCAATCAACAGTAGAGTAGAAGCAGTGTTGCGAGAGAAGAAGGGGATACAGTGTGCAATGTGATACTTGTCAGAACTGCACAATAGGACTAATCATTCCGTCCGTAGTGACAGTGCCACTATTGCTTCCATGTCCCACCGTATTGCAGCTCTTGGCAAGTTTGGCTTCGAGCATGCACCAGTCACGGCAAACCTCATGCATCGCGCGTGGAAGTGAAAGTAAATCGGCGCGTCTGCCTTTTGCGACACTCTGCCTGGACTCTTGCTCACACCTATTGTTCGTGGCTCTGTGTTCTCGTGGGCGCAATATCTCAGCACATTATCCAATCGCTTTGTGCCAACCCCGGTCTGGCCGTCAACTCCCAAGATGTCAGGGCTGTTCGGCAGCACGGCTGCGGCCTCCGCCTCTACAAGCACTACCGGGGATGTCTCCAAAGATGTAGCCTTGGTAACGCCACCGGAGGACAGTATCTCAGACCTCAAATTCTCTCCTTCAGCCGACTTCCTTGCAGTTGCATCATGGGACAAGAAAGTAAGAATATACCAGGTGAACGAGCAGGGTCAGAGTGAGGGCAAGGCTGCTATGGACTTCGACGGTCCCGTGCTTAACTGCGCATGGTCTGAGGTGAGTGAGGGTTCGATGGGCTATACGACCATGGCACTAATGAACGATTCCAGGACGGGCAAAAGATTGCGGGCGTTGGTGCTGACAAGACCTTCCGATTACTCGACCTTGCTTCTGGCAATATGACACCTCAAACGCTTGTGGCACACGAACAGCCAATCCGCGCATGTTCTTTTACTACTATCCAGAACTCACCTATTCTCATCACTGGCTCTTGGGACAAAACAGTCAAATACTGGGACTTCAGATCGCCAAACGCCGTTGCGACTTTACAATGTCAAGAACGAGTATACACGATGGACGTCAAGAGCAAACTCTTGGTGATAGGGACCGCGGACCGATACATCAACATTGTCGACCTTAATTCGCCCGAGAAATTTTATAAGTCAATGCAATCACCCTTGAAATTCCAGACTAGAGTTGTGAGCTGCTTTACCGATGCTACGGGCTTCGCAGTAGGCAGTATCGAGGGAAGATGTGCGATTCAATACGTGGAAGAGAAGGATTCAACAAATAACTTCAGTTTCAAATGCCACCGCGACACTCCGAACGCGACGGGGCCAAATCGAGATACCGCAAATGTTTATGCGGTCAATTCCATCTCCTTCCATCCAATCCACGGAACATTCTCGACTGCAGGCAGCGATGGAACGTTCCACTTCTGGGACGGCAACGCGAAACACAGACTGAAGGGGTACCCGAATGTGGGGTCACCCATCACGGCGACGGCATTCAATCGACAAGGAACGGTGTTTGCGTATGCGGTTTGCTATGACTGGAGTCAAGGCTATCAGAAAAATACACCCCAAATCCCTAATAAGATCATGTTGCATGGCGTGCAGCCGGAAGAGGTCAAACCCAGACCGGGAGGGAAGAAGAGATGATCAGCCAGCGTAGTGGAATGATATGAAAATTGAGTTGGACATTGGCTGATGATGGATCACATATGGCCATGGTGGACTTGAGGGGAGATGATGAGCGCATGTCGGCAATTTGTGATTTCGACAGTATCGAAAGTTCGACGAAAACGCGGGCTTACGGAAGAGGCGAAGCAGTTTACGATCCGGCAGCATAGGCGGTATGAATGCCGATCCGGCCTGGACGCTGCAAGACGTGGGCATCATACTAAGCCAGTATGATCCACAGGTGGCCATCATGGCCCAAAGCACGAAGAGACTTTTGTCAATTTTGTGTTGTATTGATGAGAAAAGTGACCCCAGTCCGAAAAGCACGGGGGTGTGAGCATGCGCAAGTGTGAGCAGTGCGACCATGCACAATGAGTGCTGTAACCTTAGTTAGAGACAATACCGCCCAAAAAGGCAAAACTATCACCACAATGCTATGAGACACCACAACGATACCACAAAGTACGTGACGGATTGCAGAATCTGCATACGATTTTGCCATGCCATTTCATTCATAAGCACTTAGGGCTTTCACGCTTGCTTACAGTACCTACTCTCCCATATTAAACCCAATCGATGCTGACGCTAATGCTAATACTTTCGGTTATCATACAACCTGTTTTCATGCCATGTGTTCCCGTAGCTCCTTTGTTTCCCATACTCGCTGATTTGCATTAAAAGATACATTGTAAGCCATCTCTGCTGTTCTGCTGCTGTGTGATGCATACGTTCTTCTTCGAACCGAGACAGCTCAATTCATATCCATACCATCCTCATCATCCCCTTCCGTCTCCTCTGCAGTCTCGCTAGGCCGATGACTCCGCCTGCGGTGCCTAGAAGACCCGGCGACACTGAAGCCATCGATGCCCGCGTCGTCCAATTCCTCACCACCAACAACCCTGCCTTCCGTATCGACGACCTCACAAAGTTCCATAAGCTTCTGGCGACTAAGGGTTCTGAAAGCCTCAGTCCGCACAACACGACCCCAATTCATCAGACAGAAGCGTGCCGCGCGTGATTTCAACCACTCTTCTTCGGTGCGGCCTGCGCGCTCCCAAATCACGGCGGCATTCTCGATGTCAATCTCGCGCGAAAGGCGATTCACGCACACCAGCCGCAGCTTCGGCATGTCGTACAGGTCTGCCATAACCAGCATGCCGGCCACGTCGGTCAGATCCTTGCAGAAGACGGGATGCGGGGCAATGCTATCGGTGTACAGGTAGTAGAGGAATGCGCGGACGACGGAATACGGCTCTGGGATGTGCAGGCGCGAGGTCTGGTATTCGACCATTTTGGAGGCGTAGAGACGCCGGAAATGCGGCCAGCGCGCTTGCAGTATCATTTTGTGTACGTGGATCGGTTGCGAGATGTTGGAGGATTCTGACACGAACATCTGACTGCTAGTCGAGTTCAAGGAGAAGCGAGCTTGTGAGGTAGAGCCGGTCTCGGAGACGGTATCATCGTCGAGGGCTTCTATGTTGGCTGTGATGGTGAAGTCGCTTAGGCTATTGGACTCGGGCGGCTGGTCGAAGATGTTGGCGAAATCGGAGCCAAGGCCTGCACCTGTGGTGAACGGGTCGGCGTGGACGGTTTGGCGTTCAGACGCGAGGATGCGGTTTTGCTCGGAAGAGAGACTGGATTCTTGCGTGCCGAGTAAGCCGTATCTCTTTAGATCTACTGCTAGGATCTCGCTTAGTTGCAGGTCTTGGCTTGCTGCGGCAGGGTCTTCTGCCGGTGAACCAAGGAGCCAGACTTTGGTGCCGTCTTCATTGATTGTGCAGTAGTGCCATTTGTAGCCAGGTTGGAAGAGCTCGGGTCCTTCCACCAGTCGCTGCCACCTTAGCGAGTCCAGCTCGAGGGATGACAAGTTACATTCGTTGTGGCGGATTGTAGATGATGGAGTGACAAAGTCGAGGAGGACGCCTGATGAGCAAACGTGGAAATGCGTGCCGCAGGATTGTAGCGGCACGTGAGGGCCAGAGACGAACTTGAGGGATGATATAGCTCCTGGCGCGGTGGGCTTCTCTCGCCGAGACGAGCGGATGTGCACACTGCCCGAGTTCGCTGCGTATGTATCGATTCGATCGGCCCTGCTGGGGTGCAACCATGGATCCTGCCGACCAGTGGTAGGCGTTCGGCCCATTGTAGAGTACTGTCTTCCAGAGCCGGATAGAGCCGGACTTCCTTTCAAGTCTAGCCACCATATTTCGGATGGCCGTTCCATGTCAACCCCAAGGCCACCAAGGACCCATAGCCGACCACCCCAGATCCAGGCACTGTGGTCGAATCTCTGGACAAAACTCCACGTTTTGGACCACGTCCATGTCTTGAGGTCCAAATAGCATATGTCGTCGAGGATGTAGTTGGCTTCACCTGTCAGACCTCCAATGACGAACAATTTGTCTTCGTAGACAACAGCGGCATGTCTGGCACGACCTTTTGGGATCGGGCCTTGGACATCAGGTTGAGTCCAATGATGTGTTTTGAGGTCCAAGATCACAACATCAGAGAGGTATTCCCGATGTTCATTCTCTCCACCGTAGACGAGGAGTTTGTCACCCTGGTAGAGCGAGGCTGAATGACCCATCCGCACACCAGGGATGTCTCCGTAATTGTCCACTAGCGCCCAATTTAGCGTCTTCAGGTTCAACCTCAGCACGTGATTGTACACCTCGTCTGTGAATTGATCGAAGCCACCAAAGGCATAGATCTGCTCATTGCCACAATATGTAACGGAAGCATTGACCAGACATGCGGGTTTTTGACCCGTGGTCTTGAGAATTTTGGGCCTCAGACCATCCTTGGAAGGGAGGGCGTTCTTGGCAGGGCTGGTAGGCATCAGGTAAGTGGAGCCAGTTGGCGTGTTGGTCCCAGATCCGGAGGCTCTCGCAGATATGCCGTTCCAATAAGCAGAGCTGCCGGATAAAGGTGATGGTTGCAGGATATTGGTTTGAGGTTGTGGTGAGGGCTGTGCCATCATAGGCAAGAAACAGTTGTAGGGAAAACAAGAGAAGGGGGTTGGTTGTCGATTAGAGTTGGTGACCGGCCATTTACCCGGTCAAGGTCAGTGAAGCCTCAAAGGCCAGGTCAAAATGACTGATGGTGACACTCTATCCTGGAATACGATGCAGTTGCAAAGTGATTGAAGATCCTAGGCATGGCAGACACTGGTAAGGGAAAAGTGAAGAAGAAGTGAGACGTCGCGGTTAGAGTTCCGACCACCACAAATGCACACCATCTTAAGTAAGGTTTAGCCGAGATGATTGCCGACTCGGCGCTGACATAATACAGAATGACGTAATTTGAATAAAGTTGTAGTTGCCCTGTCAACTCCCTTGTCAACAGGAACGAACTCATATCAGGCTGCGGACTTTCATCCTTCTCTTCTCTTTCCTTCATTACCATAACCTCCTCCATCCTCCTCACGAACATCTGTTCCTCTAACACACATCCTTGCTCGTGCATAGCGTTCAGTCCATTAGATCATTATACTTGCATCTGCTAGATCTTGGTCGACCCTCCGACTACGCCCTATTGCCGTGCAAAGCTCGGTTATTCAATCATCCAACAATTACAGCGAACATACTAACAACAACACTACGACAACAGCATCTCAGGATCCATTCGGTTGAGATTCTTGAGATACCTCACTGAATTGCTGGACCCAAGCACAGACTTACTCGACAAGTACTGGTTGCTTAATCGACAACTTACTAACCTCCGGGATCTTGATTGATTCTCGGTTTTCCACAGGACTTCGATCGAAACATTAGATTGTCCATTCGATCCATAACAAATCACACACAATGGCAACTGCATCAGTGTCAACGCCGTTGAAGAGCCATCATGGTCTCTTCTCCTCAAAAACTGCAGGTGGCAGAATGCCTCTGACTCCCTCACCCAGACTCAGAACGACGAGCGCTCCTACCAATGTCTCTGCACACTCATCTCCTTCCACTCCTCTACGGAAAGAACAGTCCATTCACAAATCAGATCCATCTACCTTCTTGTCCCGATCAGTATCACGATCAGTATCAAAATTTGCTTACGCAAACTCTCCCAAGTCAAACATTGCCAAGGGACGACAATCTCCTAAATCACTTGAACTTGGTGTCACTGATTGGACATTGACTGGAACTGGGCCAGTGACCACTGCCACCCCATCAAGAGAAAAGTCCCGAAAAGAGACGGCCCTGAGATCAAGAGTGGGCAAGACCACCATCAGACTTCCACACAATGCGGCAGACCGCTTCATTCCCAACCGCACTGCAAGTGCCGGGCTCGCCACGGCAGGTTCGGCCAAGGCCGACGAAAATACTCGCCCCCGAACTGCTGGCGCTGACGGATCGGTGGTACTCGCAAACGCTGCTAGTGCTTTTGACATCTCGGCCCGGGGTGCAGATGCAGACATCACAACGGCGCTCGAGAGCCTAGGTTTGGAAGATGATAACACCACTTCGTCATACACTCGACCAGACCGGGACTCTGATGCATACGAGGCCTCGCTGGCTTCAGCCTGTGGCATCTCCACCAGCCAGAGAATTCTCGAGTTCAAGCCTGCGGCTCCGGAGTCTTCCAAGCCTATCGACCTCCGCTCCCAATACAACCGCCCTTTGAAGCAAGCCAGTACTCAATCGGCACAATTCCGCAGACGAATCCAATCCGCACCAGAACGTGTGTTGGATGCCCCCGGCCTTGTCGATGACTACTATCTCAACCTGCTCGACTGGAGCTCAGGCAACCAGGTTGCCATCGGACTTGAGCGCAATGTCTATGTCTGGTCTGCTGACAGCGGCACCGTGAGCTGCCTCCTTGAGGCCCCAGCTGATACCTACGTGAGCAGCGTGAAGTGGTCCGGGGATGGCGCCTATGTCGGAGTTGGCCTCGGCTCTGGGGAAGTTCAAATCTGGGATGTTGAAGAAGGTTCCAAGCTGCGCAGCATGTTCGGTCATGAAACCCGCGTGGGCGTGATGGGCTGGAACAAGCACACTTTGTCCACCGGAGCACGCAGCGGACTCGTCTTCAACCACGATGTCCGAGTGGCCCAACACAAGGTCGCCGAACTGGTCTCCCACACATCCGAGGTCTGCGGATTGGAGTGGCGATCGGACGGCGCACAGCTGGCTACTGGCGGCAATGACAACCTTGTCTCGATCTGGGACGCTCGCTCACTCGCCGCTCCCAAGTTCGCCAAGAAGAATCACCGTGCTGCTGTCAAGGCTCTTAGCTGGTGCCCATGGCAATTGAACCTTCTCGCAACCGGTGGCGGTTCGTACGACCGTCACATTCATTTCTGGAACACGACTACGGGAGCCAGAGTCAACAGCATTGACACCGGATCACAAGTGACAAGCCTCAAGTGGAGCAACCACTACCGGGAGTTGGTGAGCTCCAGCGGCTTCCCAGACAACTCGCTGAGCATTTGGAGCTATCCGACTTTGGTACGCGACGTGGAGATTCCAGCACACGAGACACGAGTCCTTCACAGCTGTTTGAGCCCGGATGGTCAGATGCTGGCTACAGCAGGTAAGTCTAATGTCAAAGCTCAATACATAAGCGAAAGACGCTAACATGCAATCTAGCTGCCGACGAGAGCTTGAAGTTTTGGAAGGTATTTGAGCGAAAGGCGGGTGTCAATGCGTCCGCGTCCCGGGAAGGCGGTGTTGGAAAAGGTGGAGCAATGGCGAAGCAGATGACTATTCGGTGATGCTGGCCATGCAAGATGCAACCTTATGAACCTTTTCCACATGCCAGCGGGCTATGATGCATTTTTCATTCATGCAAGGTGTTTTGGGGGCTATGATTGCGGCATGATAACTACCTATGATGAGGCTCTTTGGGTCAAGAGAGGCCTGACATTAATGACCTGTTGTGTTATGATGACTTTTTCTGTATGAGTGTTTTGCCTTGCTCAAGTTGTCGACAGGCAGTGGCTTCTGCGGGTTTACCCTAGGTAATTACTGTAGCTACTACTGTCAAAGAATGTGAAAGTTTGATGAGAACCCGAGGATACAAAGCCTCCAAGTTTCAGGTTCAAAGATAGGTTTCAAGAATGTGGCAGCTGTTTGAAGGCGAGGCCAATCAAGCATCAAGCCATTCTGTATTCCGGGCGCTTACTTGCAGCTTCATGGGTGTTGCGATTGGGTGAAGCTGGTATGGCATTGGGTATAGCTATCCACTTGCTGTCTATTGCTCTTCTTCCTTCCTATTCGTATTTTTGTCCCTTTTACCCCTGTCCCAAGCCGCATCTTAAGCTATTTCTCGGCGCTTAGATCACGACCTTCATGTTCTTCATGCCTGACTAAACTGCGTCTTGCTCTTTCTAGCCCTCATCCACCTTCCACTCCCACGAATCACATCATTCCACCGTTGGTGATCTTCTGCAACCTTTGGCACTTTTGACGCACGCCTCAGCCACCACACCAATCATAATTATCGTCTATTACCACCACCACCATTACCGGCCCGTCAAAGCTATAACCCTTCCGCCATCTCGTGGCTAACAGGGATCTTTTGTGCTTTCGCATCCTCTGCCGTCCCCAAACTGCTGGTTCCCAAATTCTCCGACGTCTTGGGATAACCTGTCCTCTGCCCCTCCACCGCCATGCAGCTCTCGCAGCCAACGACTATTCATGCCTTAGACCACCTTGTTCGAGCTTCCTACCACTCACATCCTCTGCTCGACGCGCTGGCTCCTCCTGAAACCACCGGCCTCACATGTCACTGCCTTTAGCATCACACTCTGCTCTGAGGCTAGGCGCGGCGCGAGTTCTTACTTTCATCCACAATCGGTCCCGAACCGTGCTCCCACTTTTTTGATGCCACAGCTACTGTGTACGGCTAACACCATCGTAGAATGCTAACATCGCCAGTGGCATAGCAAGCCTAATCAAGCCTAACGATGCATCATGCATCTACTACAATCATGTGCAAGAATTACATATCCTAGCTCACTTTTCTTCCACTGTTGACACTGGATATCAGGCCTCCACCAGGCACTGGTACCTTTTCGGCATCGCGACCTTTTTCGCCTCGAGAACGTCTTTCGACAGCTCCTCTGGGCATCTCTTCCAATTATTCTTTCCACGTCCTTACGGTGAGTCGCAGACTCTTCATTGTCTATGTGGCCTCCAGGTCTTGTTGATCGTGGTCTGGCGCATGCTGTTGGCTCATCTTCTTTTCCACTCCTCCAATCTGGACATCGATTGCTTGCCAGCACCGCCGCACGCGACCCTTCTCGCGGCCGTGACAACTCCGTACTACCTTGAGCGGTGTTTACCATTCCGGAAAGATACCGTTTGCTCTTGCAGCTGCCGACGTCCAGTCTGCCTTGCCGTGTCTATTGTCCGTCAATCTAGCACATCTCTCTATCCAAAGCAAAGCTGCGCCCCTCGTCACTCGGCCCAGTCATCCTTAGTGGAAGGGTGGATGGTGCCGTAAAACGCCAAAGCAAGCCTGCAGAATGATGGCTGTGAGAGCTCCCCTGGGGTTTAGTCCTTCCACAAATTCGTTGATCTCTGCCTTTTCGCCCTTCGCCGACCATCCACACTCGCCGCGACCCAAGAGTGCCGCAGCCTCGGAGCGACCTATGTGAGTATTAGTCCCGGAGAGTGGCGGGCAGGGAGATATCTGACGTTGACTAGGTCTGCTACTGAGAAGAATAACACTGCGTCGCTCGAAAGCCATCTCAGAGCACCACCCACTAACTACATTACCTCCCCACAGAATCCAGTGGCTCCATCCCCAGTGAACTCGGACGTGACGAATTTTGAAGATGTAGATGAAGCAGTAGAAGAGGAGGAAAATGAACAGGCCCATGCAGGAGAGATGTCCTCCCACCCCAATGCAGCACAGACGCTAGCAGTGACATCCCCTCGCATAGTATTGTCGCAGCAGCTTGCTACTTGTTTGAGGGTGAGTGATGTTCTGGGCTGGATGTCGAAAGTGCGCAATTGATAGTCGTACAGGTTGATACCGGCTCAGCGGTGGAACATCAGCTCCGAGCGAGATCAGAAGAAGAAACAGAACCCCAGTCGGTCATTCACGTGCCCTCTGGATTTGGCAAATTTGTATGTTCTTGCGAAGACATTATGTCGAGCTGCTGTTGATTCACATTCGCCCAGCCGATGGAGCAAGCCTCTGAGTCGAAAGACGAAGGTCGATCCCTGCCATGGGTAGAGACACCCAAGGCCATGGACGAGAACACAGCAGACGCCTCACTGATGCACCAGAAAGATGTCGAGAGAGCAAGAGCCGACTCGACCGACTCTCTGGCTTCTGATGCCACCATCACGAAGCCCGCCAGTCCAGAGCTTAAAGCACCTGCTAGGGTTTGTAATCATTCCCGCCACAGCGTGACTATCTGACAGTTACCGACACAGACTCATGAACACCCAATGCCTCCTACACCATTGCAGACCTCACTCCCTCCACTTCCACTTCATGACTGGTCCCGAACACCCAGAGCCCAGACGAGACAAGACCTGAGCTCCCTGAGTCGACCTGGCTCGAGCCTTGCCAGTAGGTACATTGCGGGAAGCTCAACGGACGCGGCTGACAACATCATAGGTATTTTGGAAGGTGACGATACTGATCATCCAAGCACTGACGAGACCGGAGAGGAAAGCCGATTCGACACGCATATCCTTCGCGATGCTGAAGCTGAGATCAATGCTTTGCGCAACGCGTTGAGCGAATGTTGGACATTGTGCAACACATTGGCCAGTTTGAGTCATATTCATCGAGAGCGGATATTCAATTTCTCTGGTCGTGGAGATATGCAAGAGCAAGCCTGGAAATCATGCTGGAAATTATGCCAGAACCTGTACAACACACGAGACGATAATACCCCTGGCTCCTTTTCCCACAACTCTTCGCGGCCCACCCTTGATCTCTGTCGAGATTTCTGTCAAGCGCTCTTTGAAGTAAGAGTGCGAGACAATGAAACAGCCGACTCGGTCCTGAGGGTCAGTTTTGAGTTGAACAATCACCTATAC
Source organism: Exophiala sideris (assembly GCA_000835395.1). NCBI lineage: Eukaryota > Fungi > Ascomycota > Eurotiomycetes > Chaetothyriales > Herpotrichiellaceae > Exophiala > Exophiala sideris. The sequence goes on along the minus strand of KN846952.1, from coordinate 3,617,752 downwards.
AACACTCACGACCGGAGCTTACCAGAAGCATTTCGCGAAAGGACGTTAGACTTTTATATCACCCTATGTCACCGACTAATGAAACAAAAGGCAAAGATGGCGGAGGAGACCGATTCCTTGCTGGGGGCATGTTGGTCGCTAGCCGAGATGCTATTTAGTCTTCGGCAAAGTCGACGGGAAGGAAAGAAGCCAGATGAAGAACTCTTGGGGTCAGCCATCCAAGCCTGTTGGGAACTATGTGATCTGTTCAGAGAGGGCTGGACACAGATTCGGCCGGAGAGGGGCACTCCGAGACCGAGTCAGACGACATTCACGCAGGCTTTCAATCAAGCAAAACGTTCTGGCTTCGGTCTGGACGACAATGGCAACCCCAAGTTGCTTCCAGAAACGCCGACCACCATCTTCGAAGATACTGTCACTACCATCTCTCCAGACGAAGCACCTATTCCTAATATCCTCGTCCTGGGCGCTGAAGAGGCATCGAGGATGTCCAGTTCTTCAGCTTCGTCGACACCTGCTCCTGTGCAGCGACAGGTCTCACCTAATCCACCTGCTCGACAACCTCATTCCGCCAATCCAGCAACCAATTCTGCAAATAACCCCAGATGGTCTTCGAACTCCTCTGTTCTGTCCCTTCCGGCTTCAGCTGTTTCCGAAGGAATGAATCCCGCATCCGCGACTACGACGTCTACAGTACGCACACCTGCCGAAGATCCGACATTGATCCTTCTGAAAACATTATTTGTGAAGGCTGCCCTGGCAACAGGACGAGGATATACTCGGAGTTCACCTGATCCTAACCTCAATTCTCTGCCGAGCTTTGTCAAGAACCTACCGGATAATGCGTTCGGAAACCAGACGTGGCAGGTTGCTCTCCTAGAGAACTACCGCAAAGCCATCGCCAACGATTCGAGTTTCCGGAACCTGGGCGTTGCCGGCACTCTGGGGGAGCGAGCCAGAATAAATGCCATTGAAGTGGCTCGAGCAGTGCATGGCATGACCAGCTGCGTCTACGGCTTCAATTGGCTCAGAGATCTTTACCGTCATGTCTTTGGCTTTTACGTCGAGGAAGCACTGAAAGCAGCTGACTCTCATGGCAGACGGACAGGTCGGCAGGGTGGTGCCGCCACGAGCCTCGTTGCAGCTGCAATGTCGAACGTTGCAACCACACCTGCCAGCGCAGGCGGTCGTGACTCAAGCAATGGCAGCAGTAAGGGGAACAATGGCGGTAATGGAAACGGGCACGGCAGAAGGACGGTGAGTCAGTGACCGACGGACTTGCGATAGGAAGACGTCCTCTGCTTCGCACACAATGCTCTTGCGGCGGCCATTTGATCGACGAGGCTAAGTGCGCACTGCGCAATACGCAACGCCCAAATTACCAATCCCACCACATACGAAGCAAGCCGCTGTACATAGTATCCATACCCGTCCACACATCTGTCCACCCGTCTCAGAAGATCTAGCACGAAACCTGATCAAATCAATGAATAAGACCTCGGGAGTTTACAACCATCACAAGGACATCCATAGGAAAGAAAGCGCCCGCCAATGGACAATAATACCATACTATAATGAGAATCAGACGCGAACCGAACCTTGGTCAACAGTTTTGCCATGCTCATGTTCGGAGCTCCCTGGTGTCGAGATTTGGGGCGCCCATACTTCTTATAAGACGGACATGGTACAAACCAGTGGCACATAACAATGCTTCCAAGTTTTTATTAATTAAGTTGTTTGGGTCACGAAAATTTGCCCGAGTGCCTGATGAGGCAACCGTGGTTGCCCATTGGGGAAATTATCTTTCCTGCTTGAAAGTTTTTATTGAAACCGCTACTGAGCAATGCAGGACTTCAGAGACAGATGTCTTAACTCCTGGGCCGGCTGTACGTCAGTGACACATCCTTGGGATTTGCGTTGACGGTACAAGGTAGAGTTGGTCGGGTTGCGCACGAAGCGGAAGCCAAAGACAAGATCTGCTTCTTCCAGGGTATTGACATCCCCCTTTTTTGTTTGTGAGACTGGCCTAAACACTGGCGAGTACAGTCTTCTTGACCATTGCTACATGGATGGTGAGATGGACGGCTCTTTTTGGCAACGACATCATGTTCAAATGGCTCAGGAGATCTGTTTGGTCTAGGCTGTGAACGTCCCTAGTGTTGGTACCTGCCGAGCTTGCGAACAGCTACTTGATACTTCTCGACACTACGTCTCTCTAACACCTCGATAAGTCTCTGGGCGAAGATCTCAGCCTCCCGATATGTGGGCCGACGTGACTGCCAAAACGCCCATCAAGGACCAAAACCGTACTCCTGTCCTACCTGCTTGGCTTGCTGCACTCATCGAGGTCAACGTGGGGACACTTGTTGTCGAAGACGATCCCGGCAGTGCTGGAGTCGTGATTGTGAATGCATTCTGAGAGCTGATTAACGATTCCGCCGATGAGGACAAGACGGATACAGTGCTGCCGCCGCCTGTCGACGAGGCAGACACGCTCACTGGGGACTGTACGATGGTCAGCCACGGAAGGTTGGCCCGAACTGAAACGTGACAACGTACGCTATCCGACACCACACCTCCAAGGACCGACATGAAGTTGCTACAATAGGAATACTGGACCAAGTTGGTCAAGGTTGCCGGGACCTGCCTACAGGAAACGTTGCCGAGGAAGCCGCACGTATATACGTCTGAGAGGAGTGGCGGAGCACAAAAGCATGACGTGTATTCCTGCGCGTCCTTGGCCAGATAGCTGATCGAGCACTCTTCCAGAGCCGCCTCGCCTGCATCACATGCCGCAGCAGCCATGGTGCAGTACTGGTCGTCGTAGGTGGCCGTGACAGTGGACAAGACCGGCGTTGTGGGTGAAAAGCTGATGTGGTTGTCGCAAGCACTATTCCAGATCGACAGTTCGGCCTGCGCATCGCCGTCAAGGTCAACGTTGCCATCGCACAAGCGCCATTCGCTCTCGCAGCTATAAGAGCCTGTGAGCGGATGCATAGTCTCTAGGATCAGAAGAGAACACACTCATAAATGGCGTTGAAGACTTGCTGATTGCAGTAGCATGAGACAGCCGGTGCTCCCGTTGCGACCTGAGGACCACCACAGTAAGTGATCTGACTGTACAGCCAGTTACATGCCGAAAAAGTGGTCAATGGGCTGCCTTTGTTGCACGAAGCTGCATCGAGGGTAGTCGCTGAAGTCTGGGCCATAGCAATATGGACGAGTAAGACCAATGCGCCCAAGCTTGATAATCCCAAGAAAGACATACTGGACACCAAGTTGTTCGATGTGGCAAAGCAGTGAAGCAGAAAGATCCAGTCAGCAGGTGGAAATCAACGCATCTATACAAACCAGCTCGACGAATCGCTCGATTTGACACGATACTCGTTATCAGCCGAAATGTGGTCTAGACGCCCAATGTCGGGACCGATTCCAGAGTCAATGACAGTTCTCACCCATGTTTTTGTCATGTGGCAGTCCATTGATGTTGCGCACCATATATGGTCAGGAGTCAACGCCACATACCACTTGTTTCAAACTATCGGACCACGGCTTGGCCGGCTTGAATCGCAAACCCAAATCTCACGGACTGCACGCGACAATGAGGTCCGGAGCGTTCCAGGGTTGCCGCCAAGAGCTTCGCAAGGCTGAAAGTCTCCCTGAAGCTTGCCACTGGAACGGTCTAGCGTCTGGCTCGGTTAACAGGGAATACGAGCTTTGACTTCAGCTGAAGCGAGACTCTTGACACAAAGAGGTGAAATATCTGCATCCAGAATGTTTGGCTGCATCGCCTTGTCCATAACTGCACGCCAAAGCTGTCTGGTGTCTCTGCATGGACGTGGCCAGATGAATATGGCGAGAAGGCTGCTGCCATGGTTCGGTACCCCACAATGTAGGCTCAGCCTGACCAGAGTTTCCTTCATATCGTCCATCCCCTCTGTTGAGCTATTTCCTTTGCCAACATTCATCGTCTCGAAATGGATCACAGAGTACAGCACTCTCGCCGTACATCCGCAGAAAGCAGCCATAACGGTGGTATGCTCTGCACTGGCGAGCGGGCTGAGTACCCTCTCAAGCAATACCCTTTTGTCGTCCATGAACCTACGCTTCCACATACCTCTCCTACACAGCAGATATCGCCACGGGAGCTCCCTCGGAGAACTGAGAACAACCCTGGTGAAGGCATGTCTCTGCTCCCGGGAGTGCGACGTTCTCGAACAAGGATCGATACTGCGGACAGAAAGCGGCAAGAATGGCGTCCGTCGTCTCTCTCGTGGCGGCTGAACATTCCGTTGTTTGTGATCGAATCAGCCTTCATCGCCGTTGTTATTGCCCTGGAACGCGTTTCGGCCTCCAATAATGGGATCGTCGACGTCCCTCGACACGTCCTGTCTGGCCGCCTGGGAAGTTTCGCGAGCGAGTACTACAGTCTTCTTTGGACGTCTTTACCATCGTTCCTGTTCAACCTATACGGGCTGGTCTGGGCTATGGTAGTGTCTGATAGCGCTACACGGCAGCCCTACGTCGAGCTCGGGCGACGGGACGGCGCAGGCGCGCTGAAGACGATCATGCTAGACTACACCTCGATCCCGGGGTGGAAAAATTGGTTTGTTGCCTTGCGAAACAGGCACCCACACCTCGCCGTTGGCATGCTGTTGGCGCTGTTGGTGTCCAACGTCCTTAGCTCGCTTGCGTCACACCTGCTCGTCGAACAAGCAGCACAATTCTCGACCATAGCTCCTCTCGCGTTCACCTCGGCTGCATTTGACCCGACGCTCCTCACCTCCAAGACCAACCTTCAACCGTTCATTGATATCGCGACAGCGGTGCAGGTCTACAACACCAGCTCGCCGGCTTGGACGACTGATACATACGCCTTCGGGCGTTTCGCTGTGCTTGGCAACCCCAGCTCCACCGGCAACGTGACGGCTGACACGTCCGCTTACTCGGCCCTGCTCGAGTGTGAGACAATCGACGCGGCGGACTACGACTTCAAGCTGAGCGAATTGGTCGACAACACGCAAACTTTGACCGTGGACTTCACGGACCGGGGTTGCGCCATCTCGCAGTTCCTCAGTATCTCACCCAACACGCCCGTATACGCGGCGGCCTGGTACACCTTTTGCTCAAATTCCCAGATCAATCGCTTTGGCATCTTTGCGGGTCAGTACTCGAATTCGTCGGTCACCAGCCTCAATGACTTTAGCGTGACGTCGTGCATGCCGACCTACTGGCAGACCAACGGGTCGCTGACTGTATCGTACAACAGCAACGGGTCCTCGACGGGGGCGACCTACCTCGGGTTCACTGGTGAGTCCCAGACGCAGGTTGAGCCGGGCATTGAGATCGTCTTCGAAAACGCCCTCCGCGACTACGCCATCTTCAACCCAGCGGCTGCCACCATGGCCAACGCCGTGGGCTACGCCATCTACAGCGCCGCCCAACAGCGATTCTCGCAACCGTCCCCAGGCGCCGCATCTATCCTGCAGAGCACCCAGGCGGTCTACGCAACGGTTTTTGCAGCCATGACGAACACAGTACTCTTGCCAGACAAGGTCCCCACGACCTCAGTCGACGACTCCGGGACACTGACCGTTGTCAAGAACCGGCTCTTCGTTGTTTCGTCCATCGCGTATATTTTTGTCGGTGCCATGGCCGTCGTTCTCCTCTGTCACGTCGTGCTCTTTGTGTACGCCAAGCGTCACCACACGCCGCTCGACGAACAACCTGTCGGGTTGCTCGGTGCAGCCAAGTTGTTGCGGCGCAGCGAATTGTTTGAACTGATCGACAACTTTGAAGAGCGGCATACCCAAGACGGCCAACTAGCCCATATGCAAAAGTATATGAGGAAACATTACCGGCTGGGTCACGGAGACCATTGCTGGTGGGACGAGAACGAACGACAAATCAGGGTCATTGGTATGACGGAGGATTGACGAGGTTATTACCCGACGCTACAATACATTAGCTCTAACAGTAGCGATTTCATTGATTTCGAGTTGGTCACCGAAGGCACATGGTGTGCAGTTCACTGGAAAAATCCATGAACTTCAAACAAACGCCGTGTCCTCATATCGTCAGCTCTGTCCCTGTAGGAGGGGAGGGTGGCCAGGGAGGCTTCCCCGCCCTGGCATTGTGCTTGCAGCCTTGCGCTCGGGAAATAGGCTTGGTGAAAGCTTCGCTAGAGAATAATGACAAAGGTTATCCCAACATATTTCAGCTACCCAAGATTTATCGAAGTCAGAGCATTATTCCAGACGACATCTATATTTATGCTAGGATATCATTCCTCTGAAGTACCGATATTGCTTCCTCGCCGTACGACGGCAAACTTACACCAGACGTTCGCCCCTTCAGTCAAGACTCAAGACCACAGCTGAAAAGAAATGGCCACCATGCATATATTTGTTCCAGCCCCTTTTTCTCCTCCAGTGAGGATCAGGAAAGGAGACACTCTGCTGTTTTAAAGTCGTCAGTGTTTCCCAGCCTCGGCGTCAACCTTCTCCACACCGCTCTGCTCGTGGTGAGAGGCAGGCGTCGACAAGTCAGCGGAGACGCCCTCAACCTCATCACCGAAAATAGCCTGAATCTCTTCTAGGGACCGTTTGCGGGTCTGCAAGCATCAATCAGCAACTTTTCTTGTCTTGAGAAGTGGACACAATGACATACCTCAGGAAACGTGAAGAATGCATAGATGGCGATTGCGGTCGTGAGAAGCAAAAAGATCAAGTAGTACTTCCACCCGATGTTCGCAAAGGCAGTCGGGGCCGCAGTGGTAAAGATGATAGTGGCGAAGAACAGACCCGAGACCGAGACCGAAAGACCTTTGGCACGGACAGGAGTTGGGAAGATCTCGGACGCGTACACATACGAAGTGGCATCGCAGCAGGTAGTAAAGATGGCGACGTGGAGGAACAAGAAGAAGACAGCTCCCGAGGCGGCGCCTAGGTCGCCTGTCCTCTGGAAGACCGACACAGTGATACACTCTCCAATAAGGGCGAGGACGCAGCCGCTGAAACCGAAGACTGGAAAAAAGGTCAGTTGCAATATGACGAGATTGAAATCGAGACACTCACCAAGCATTCGCACTCTGCCTATGTGATCCACAAGTGCGGCGTTGATGAAGTTTCCAATCGGTGCTACAGTAATCCAGCCGCACTGGAGGAGGAGCTGCTGGACTGTCCCGAATCCGAGACTTTTGTACAGTAGTGGACCATAATCTGCAAGACAACGTAAGCATGTACAAGTCCAATGACGTGCAGCAACTCGATCTTACTATTGATGACAATTGTAGCAGTGGCCTGGCAGCCGAAGGTCGTGAGAAAGCCAATGATACATCTCCTTCTCAGAGAGGGTTTGCGGAACAGATCGAGGAAGGGGACGTTGTTCTCGACCTCATGCAGGGTCTGACGGTGCAACAGCTCGAAGTCGGCTCGGATGGCGTCGTCATCACTGAGCAAGGTGTCAGAACTCTCAGCACGAGTGGCTTTGAAAGCCTTGAATGCTTCCTCCGAACGATCATTCAACAACACTGGAAAAGACAGTGAGCACAACAACTCCTGAAGTAAAGTCCTCGGAAAGAAAACGACTTACGCCATCTCGGAGTTTCGGGCAGGAGCATGATCCCACAGGCCAGCAAGAGGGGCGGGACACATTGAATGGCCAATGGAATGCGCCACTGTGCACCAGAGGCGTTGACAAAATAGAAGCCCAGACCAACGTAGCTGGCGATCATGTAGCCAGTACCGATCATGCCACCATGCATACCGACAAGGAGTCCACGAATTTTCGGAGGAGCGATCTCGCTCTGGTAAAGGGGCACCAGCGTGACAAGTGCACCTGGCCAGTGGTCAGAAACTATGCACAAAACACCCGTCGTCCCAGTAGACGCAGCTACTCATGTAAAGGATCCGATGCTTACCGATACCCGCACCAGTGATACAACGCATGGCCATGAACATGCCAATATTGACACTACCAGCCTGAAGAGCACCACCCACGATAGTCACTACAGACCAGACGACCAACGCCTTGCGTCGACCCAGCCAGTCCGCGAACAGATAGCACACCAGCGTCCCGATGAAGCCACCTGCCTGGAACAGGCCATTGATAGCACCCTCGAGAGCGGACGCATTGGATCTTGTGTCCAGCTCAAAGTAGGCTATGAAAGAAGGCTGGCCCAGGGTTGTGGCGATGATGCTCGAGCAGTAGCCATAGGTCAAACTGCCCAATGCCACAAAGATGACGATCTGTACATCCCGTCAGCACATGGCCTGCCTGTGAGTGTTGACAACCTTACCAGAATACGGATGACAGATGGTGGTAGAGCCATTGTGGAGGTTGGGCACGATACTCGGTGGTGCAGGCTTTGCTTGCTTCGTACAGTGTCGCCGTGATAGATGATGGTGGACCACTGGCCCCTGGGGACGTTCCATGCCCCTGTATTTATATATTGCGGAGTGCCAGACCCTCAACTTGCGATAGCATTCGCGCCCCATGTTTGACTGTGATGCAGACCACACTGTAACACCTGTGAAGATATGGAGACCGGCTCGTCAATTGGCGGACTGGGAGTCTACTTTCTTACCAAAAAGATCGATGTCAATCTAGGCTTATCGTCATTTGCAGCCATTGCGTGTAGCCTCGAGACTGATAAAGGTCCCTTGAGCCAATCCCACCCAGGCAAGCACTGTCCAGACACAAGATGTGAACTCAACGACCACAACGAGCCATGGTGGACAGATAGGCTACTGCTTATCCCGAACTCGAAGGCTAGGATACTGCTCATCCGAGTGGGTCCGTCAAAAGTGCTCTGCCACTGGCCGATTACTGCTCATCCAGATGGATATGCCGCACTAGCCTTATCCGGAGTGTCTTCTTTCCCTTTGGCGTTGTCCACAGAGTGGTTAGTTCCACATCAAGTGACGGATAATCCTTCTCCGCAATTCAGGCATAGGACATCTGGACAATTCTGCTGATCGTGGTGTTATCTCTTGTCAAACTAGCGAGCTGTGGCGGCGCATATACATAGCCATGGATTGCGAGACCACCTTAAAGATGGTCCCTCTCCAGTGAGGACCATATGAGCCTGAGTTGTACAGAAATCAAAGCATCGTGAATCTTCTACTGTCCGAAATGGCCCAATTTGCGCTCAACGAACGCCAGAAGACAGCCAAGGCCAAAGCGGCTAGTCTGGCCAAGGACATCCTCACGCCTGCTTACGACATATACTCCAAGCACCCAGACCAGCTCACGCGCTTCCGCGCCACCAGGCCTTTTTATGCCAAAGCAGTGCAGGCTGGCATGGTGCAGGCCATGATTCCTCAGGCGGATGGAGGCTCGAGTGCATCATGGGTCGACGTTGCCATTGCGCTGGAAGAATACTACAGAGTCGACGCTAGTATTACCATTCATGCCGTTAGCACCGCCCTTGGTCTGCTGCCACTAATGATTGGCGGCACACCTGAGCAGAAGAAGAAATACTTTGCCCCATTTATCAATGGCGAGGGTGATCATCTCGCAAGCTTGACGCACTCCGAGCCCGGTGGCACTGCCAACTTTCTTGAGAAGGGCGGCAAAGGTCTTGGGGTAACGGCCAAGAAAGTTGGCGACCAGTACATCATCAACGGTGAAAAGGTACCCAGATCCTGAATCTGCCCCTCATCGGCTGGATGCCGTTTACTAACAGTGGTCACGTCTAGTTATGGACGACAAACAGTGCCGGATGGGATGGCAGGGGCGCAACGCTCTCTTTGTTGTGTGTGCGGTATTCGGAAACCGGCGGTCCGGAGGATCCCAACGTCGACCCTGCGGACAATGTCATGATCCTGGGCGTCACACGGGACGTCGTAACACAGAACCCTCCAGAAGCCTACCAGCTGCTTGGGGAGCCGGACCTGATGGGCCATGTCGGTGTGTCAGGCCCCCACACGAGATACGTCAACTTCAAGGTGCCAGCCGAGAATGTCATCTTCGACCGCGGAGAGGCCGTGCCTGTGATTGAAAAGGCATTCGGTGTCACTGCCCCTCTCGTTGGAGCCTTCGCGATCGGCACCATGCGCGCAGCGTTCGAACGTGCTCTCGAGTTTGCACGCAAGGACGACCGTGGTGGCTCCATGGCTATTGTCCAAAGACAGAGCGTCGCCGATCTGCTGATCAACGCCAAAATCAAGATTGACACGTCGCGCCTCCTGGTTTATAAGGCTCTTGATGGACTGGAGAACGGGCCTGGCGATCATAGCGCTCGGTTTGAGACGTGTCTCGCTGCAAAAATTTATGCCACCGATTGTGCTGTTCCTCAAGTCTTCGAATGCATGCAGGTGGTCGGAATGTGAGCACTCCTATGATCGTCGCATGAAGTCTTACCACGTTGTTTTCTGGCCTCCGCAAGGTCAAATTTCCATACGCCATAGCTGACACTTCGCTAGGACATCGTATGCCGAAAGGACTACATTCCCCAGACTGCTTGCCGACGCCGCGTGCTTCGCGCTCTTTGACGGTGGCAATACTGGCATCAGACGTCGCCAATTCCAAAGACTCTTGTGCGGCCCAGATTACCAGCCATGGGCAAGTTTGTAGTGGAAAAAGGAGCAAAGACGTACCGGAAACGGGATCACGTCGATTTTCTGGTAGTTTGTATCTCAGAACCAATGTCCGGTAGCCTCTCCGAAGAAGTTGTCCGACCGTGGTGAGGGCTGTTCCATAAAGTGCGAGCAATCGTTGATGCTTACTGTCCTATGGAGCTGGCAAATATGGGTAGGGTTCCATCTCGGTGGTAGCGGTAAAAGTGCTCTGTGCAGCCATAGTGAGCCACCTGTCTACCTCGCCCAAATATTGCCAGTCTCCCGCGCCATCAGATCCGTCGATGGTCGTGCCGTCATCAAAGATCCAGCCTAGATCATCATATGGAAGCTCAGGTAAAGAGGTGTTGCTGAAATGTCTCTCAAGTTCCGAGAATGTGGCCGCCGGGTCGCATGTCGTCGTGCTAGTATCGGGTTCATAAAGCGGAACGTCAGGAGGCGCTTGCTCCGTCCCAGCCTGTGGAAGCACAGAAGTGCTCGTTGGCGCTCTGCGGCCTGAAGACGTCAGGGGACTTCCCGGCGCCCGTGTGAGCCAAGCATTAGCAAGGATCTGAATCGCTCGACGAGCTCGAATACTCCACGACCAAGTTGTCTCCATCTCCTGAAGCGCAGAGATGCAAACTCGAAGCCTCGCATTGCCTTGTTGCTGGATCCTTGGATCACCAGAAGTCGCGTCCATTAGGTGAATTATCGCGGCTGTGAATGTATGGGAGACAGTGCCGACAGTAACCAAACGCTGGCAGAGTAGCAATCTTAGCACAGTTTAGATTCGATCTCGCGCAAGGTCATGCTCACCAGAGAGTAATGGTACTTGTAGACTCGCAGAAACTTCACAATTTCCGTGGCAGAGTCGCGGCATAGCTCGAGGTGTGCGTTATCTCTGTCCAAGACCAGTTTATGACTCCTAGCCTGATTTTTGGCAATCAATGGTCGATGCAAAAGTATCTGTGCGACATGATATTGAATACTGTAAGCGTTAGCACAGGGTCGCGCTTCCTCATAGTCTACGCACTGTAATTGATATATGTGAGGCAGAGCAGGCGTTCTCGAAGCGCTCGGCAGACGTAAATAGCTTGGAAGGGTCGACCAGAATGTGTTGGTTGCGAGATCGGTTTTGGAGACCAGTGCATCGACCTCAGCGCTGGACAGCTTGCCGTTCGGTGCGTAGCTGCAATACGTTAGCTGTCGCTGGGTCACAATTCAGTGGGGTCAGCCTACATCAAGTCTAGCGCGTGCAGAACCAGACTCAGGTGGTCGGTCATGTAATGTGCGGTGGACGCAATCCTAGAATGAGCCCCGAACAGCTCCGCTGGACTGTTTCGACCGGGTGACCAGGGCTCAAATTCGGCAGAGATGCTGAGGCTGGGTTTTTCACATGTTATGTCGCGGTCAGGAACAGTGCCGGAACGACCCAGATGGAGGCAAAACAGTCTGTGGTGGCATGCGTCAGGCTTTGTCGCTGGAGCAAAGTAGAGTAGGAGCATACTTGTCCAACGTCCAGCACCCATTCCACGCGATCTTCCTGACCTCGGCTTCCTCTTCCGTGATAAGACCAGATTTCAGCCATCTTTCACTGTTCACATTGAGGCCCAGATTGTACGCCAAACGTGTTGCCATTCCTGTTGTATCGAAATCAGACGACCTCGACATGTGCAACATGACTCAGCATTAGCTTACCCGTATACAGCCAGCCTGCAGGTTCTTTGTTTTCTGCCATCCAGCGTATTGCTAGAAGAGCGGCCGCCTGGACCGTGGTCACAGTGGGCTTTTCGCATTCGTGGAGCAGTAGGGTCTTCGCCGCTTCTGCAAACCCATCGCCAGCGGTACTGGGATGGTCGGGATCCGCACGTATTTCTCTTCGGTCCGAGTAGCGAGCGGCCACGGAGAAAATGGCCAGCAAAAGCAATGGAGTACAATATCGGCTTCTGTTCGTGCTGTGAAAGTCCCGGAGGAAGGTTTCTCTTTCAACGAGATACAGCCAAGGGTTCTGCCAACAGAAATACATCTCTAGGAGATATTCCTGCAGTTCCAAAGGAATGTGAATGTCTGGGGTAAGGACAGTACGGGCGGACTCCTCATGCTGCACTTCGGGAATAATTTGAGGTTCACGGAAGTCCATGTAGGAATGCAGAAGGTTGAAATTGCTTTGAGGACCGAAGTAGCGAAGCTGACCATTGTCGTCGAGCGTCAGGGAACCATAAGTGTGGGCAACCTCGCGCACGAAGTCCTCTGCTTTCGTTGGAGTCGTCCTCGTCACTGTCCAAGGACTCGCTGATGTTGTCAGGCTCAGCACCTGGCAAGTGGCCATCGTCGTCTTTGAATAAGTCATAAGTGGATTTGCCCAGGGTGGCCAGTTGAGACTCCAGCACCTTGATGCGAGCTTGTAGCGACTCTACATAGCGCTTGCTTGGTGGCCTGTGAGTCTGTCGTCAGCGGCATGAACTCTTAGGCAGGAGTTAGGCAGGGCTCACTTTCGTTTGTTCTCTCGATGCTGATACTTACAAGTAATCCCGATGTCAATGCAGCGGCTACATGAAGGCTCGACGCCATCGCACTATGGCCAGATCAGCAGGGGTCGAGTCTCAAGTTCAGTCCATGACTTACGCGAGTGCGCTTTTGCCGGCAAGCGGTGCATGCAATGGCTACCCGACGGGTCTTTCCGGTATTCAATCTCAGAGAGGACATGGCCGCCGTGTACGAGACGCGATGGTCGAGAGTCTCATGATGCTCATGATAAGAAGATCACCTTGGTCCTCTAACTTGTTAATGATCATAAATACTCGTCCACGAAGAAGTGCCGGATGCGAGGAGTTCGGCGACAGGTTGTCAGATAAGGCTAGTGTGCCTGATGGGATCCAATTGGCCACTTCCGGCCCAACGGCAACTTACTGAGCGGATACAAGACTTCACTCCGCTCTCAGCGATGATAAGACACTCAAAGGCTGGCCATAATGTGGGAAGCCATGCGTAATTTCTTTCTCCGCTTCTTCCAAAGGGGGTATCTAAGCAGCCACCAACGTCTCCTTGTCAATCTCGTCCAAATCAATCGCTCGCTCACACCTCCATGCAGCCAGTGTCTTGTTCGTCGGCCTCACACATCCTGTCTATCAGTTGCCTTGCTCGTTCGTTCGCTTCTTACTCCTCCGTCCTGGTGGCATATCCTCAGGTCACGTCATGAAAAGCCCTTGAAGTGCGTGGTGATACTCCATCAGGGCTTGGTAAGACCCAGCTCCTTCGATAGTGCAAGGAAAGCAACAAAATTCGTGTTGGTGTGGATGAGGATTCGCGGAAAAGTAATTTGATGATCTTGCGTCGAGAGGAAACGCCTTGAGTACCATAACAATCGTGAGATCCCTCGGAACGAGTGACTTCGCGCCATCACAATTCAAGAGTCATGTGATTCCCAACCTCGTCGATCGTCAATGCCCCACGGCCTTGAACTTGCTTTGCCCGGTAGTGTCGTGAAAAACTTTTCGTATCAATGGGGAGTCGTAAATAAGCGTCAGACGTGAATGCTTCGATTCATGCTGCCAAAAAAGAGCCTCCAGGTGCCAAAAGAGATATGCGAAAAACCAAAAGCGGGAAGGATGAAGATGCTCTCCGAAATCGCTGTCGTGATCCATGTTGTCGCATCTGCAGAAAGGAGAAAACGCAAATGTAATGACGACCAAAGGGAACAAACATTCTGCAGTGCTTCAGTGCTGAAGAAACATCAAGCACGATGCGCGATAAGCAACTGCGACGGTATCAAGCACGGCGCGCACTAAGCAACTGCCGCAGCCGGTGCAGCAGCTGAAGCGATGTCCAAGACATCTGCCGCAGGAGCAGCTGCAGGAGCATCAGCAGACGGTCCGTTTGGCACAGCGGCTGCCGAACCATTGGTCTCGGTCGAAGTGCAATCCTTGCTGATATGACCAGGTTGCCCGCATTTGTAGCAGGTTTTACCGGCCGCGTTCAATGGGCCACCATTAGGAGCCGTGCAATCCCGCGAGATGTGTCCCTGGGAGTTGTCAGCATTTGGTTGACTTCGAAGAGCAGTCAGCACGTACCAGCTTGCCGCAAGCATAGCACTTCATAGCCTGAGCTTGACAGTCTCGAGCGTAGTGATTTGGACCACCACACTTGTAGCAAGTAGCAGCTCGGTTGGTGACCACGTTGTAGCCTCCACGGAAGCTACCACGGCCACCACCACCGTAGCCGCCGCGTGGGGGTGCAGGGCTGGCGCCCGGGGTAGGACAATTACGGGCCAAATGGCCGATCTGACCGCATGAATAGCAGCGCCCACCGGCTGGACCACCGCTGATGCGTAAGGTTGGACAGTCGGCTTGAACGTGGCCTAGACCCTGGCAATGATAACATTGTTTTGCTGAACGAAAATGTCAGCCGAAGGTGTTGGTGCGGCCGACTATGCTTGACTCACTTTCTGTTGTGCGTGGCATTGGGCATCCGTTGGACTCGTGGCCTGGTTGCTTGCAGTTGTAGCACAGTCTCTCGGTGGATGTGCAAACTTCGGCATAGTGGCCAACATTGCCGCACTTGTAGCATGCACGACGAGAAAGAGACGACATCCTGGGAATGTGTATTTGGCCTTCTCCAATCCTGTCAAAAACCATGTCAGATCTCGCTCTTCATTCTCCTTGCGCGAAAGCACCCGTGTCAAATATATGGTCGATCATTTCCCGGATTGGTCGGTTGCGACGAGACCAGAGGGCCGGATTGATAGGAAAAGTCGGTAGAATCGCCGGGAGAAAAAGAGCAGCATACCTGCGCAGCTTGAACCTCGATCAGATATCCCTAATGCCCACGACCTCTGAGCTCATGTTAGCTGCGGATTTGTTATCCTGCGGAAAGGTGCAGAAGGGATGGAGCCGGGGATGGAAAGAGGGGCAGACAGGCGAAAGGGTAAGTTGACAAGACGACGGTGAGCTTACAATTGGCGGCAACTTCCCACTCGACCTTTCCAACGACTTCCAGCCTCCGTCGAACCGTGCGACGCGATCAACAACCAGCTGATAATGAATGCCGAAGAATAAGATGAAGCCAGGTTTGTCGCAAAGTGAAAAGCGGACAGTCGAGGGGGAAGAGAGCCAAGACTCGACCTTGCGCCAGAGTCGTCCTAGCGTGAGTGGAGTGTCACGTGGATGAATTATACAAGACGCCGTTAGAACAATATTTTGAAGTCTAGATGGGCCAGACATGCGTCGTGGAGCTTGGCCCTGTGGAGATGATTACAGTGGCCTTGAAGTTCAACAGCAAAGGTGCTACACCCTTTTATTGATGTCCATAACTTCCGCTCCCAGAGAATGACTCCGATCATAGATCTGCAGGACCTGGCGCCCTACCATATCCCTTCATACATTCTGCTGGCGCTGCAACACTTATCATAACTCATTCCGAGTCCCTCTAGCAAACCCTTCCCACGCGTGTCGTCAATACATTACACCAGCGGTCAAATCATTCGTCCTTACTCCTCTCAATCACAGCTGGTGCCTTGATGTCTCGCCCTCTGAGGTATTCAAGTCCTTCACCACCCTGTGAAGTGTTAGCCACATCTACTGACCGGAGGGGCATCACACTTACGTAGCTGATCAAGGGTGACACTTCAACACCGGCAGCATGGTCACCTTCAGAGACAACTACTGCACCTGCACTGCGCAGCCACCGAGCGCCTTGTTCCATGATATCTCGCTTGCTCGTCTCCGCATTGTCTTCTGTTGAGCCCTTGCCATTCTTGAGCGGCGAGAACTCCTCCTTACGATCCACCTCAAAGCAAGCAAATTTGTCCATAGGGGTAAATGGAAAGACATCGAACACAAATTGTTCCAACTTGATGCCATTTGGCTTTTCGGGTTTGATGGACTCGCCTGTCTCTGTGTCACAGTAGGGGATCTTCTTCTTTGCAACGTGGTGAGGAAGCTTGTGCGCCCACTCCTCAATTGTATCGAAGCAACGGAAGGAGTAGTAGTGGTTGACAATGTTCGCAGCTCGGAACTTCAGCAAACTTGAGCTGTCTTTGGCTTCAGCCATCTCTTGATCAATCTCGGAGTACTCGACGACGTCTGGCTTCCCATTCTTCTGGACGATCAAACCGACGGACTCATTCGCCGCTCGCTTTCGAACAACTTTGGTGGCAATGTCTACTTCTTTGGAAGCAGCAAAACCGACAAAGACAGGATCTGCGACCTTGACCAAGCAGTTGTCCACGCAGTATGCATGTATGTGCTCGATGCCGCGTTTCCGCATGTCGCTGCGAGCTTCGGACGTCAACAGTGCTTGATAAATGCCACCATTGCCATCTGGTGCCACGGCAACCTTTGATTTGCTCTCCATCAAGATCTTGCCTTCATTGGATATGCATGGAAGCACCCCTTGCTCGAAGATGACGACATTCTCCTTCAACATGCCAAAGTAGTTATGCTCCTCAAAGAACTTCTCCGTTGGGGCTCTAGTAGGCCCGCTAGTCATGACATACCAGGGCACAATGGGCTCTCCCGACGACGATGCATGGTGTTTGGCCAGTTGTTGCAACTTCAGGATCCGTTCTGCTTGCATTTGAAAGAGCGATTTGTGGCTTGGAAGTCCGATGTCAAAGCAGCCCTTGGGATCTGAACTTCCCAATCTTGTACCTTGACCGCCAGCCATGAGAACCAGGGCAACAGTGTTCTTTGCAATGTGGTCGAGGCCAGCCTTGTACCACACATCCGTCTGTTCTTTTGAGGCATCGA
This sequence comes from Exophiala sideris, assembly GCA_000835395.1. Taxonomy (NCBI): domain Eukaryota; kingdom Fungi; phylum Ascomycota; class Eurotiomycetes; order Chaetothyriales; family Herpotrichiellaceae; genus Exophiala; species Exophiala sideris. The sequence goes on along the minus strand of KN846952.1, from coordinate 3,600,447 downwards.
GCAGGGAGGCACATGCTGACTCAGGTAGAGGTTCGATGGAGTGTTCTTCGCCGGAGGTCGTTGGAGGATGGAGGGCCTTGTCTGCGAGGACATTGATGCGGTCTGGATCGAAGGTGGAAAGCTGGTCAAAGAGGGATGCTTTTTCTTGGGTATTTAGCTGGTCATAGAAAGCAAAGACATGATCTTGGTTAGCCTTTTCGTATTTTTGACGAAGGGTCTTCAGCTCGTCTTCCGCAGGCTCCTGGACAGGTGCTCCGTGGGTTGAAGAGGTCAAGTTCAAGCGTTCTAGCAGACTGTTTACGAGGTTTCCGGCCATTTCGGACGTTTGTTTACTCGGTGACTGCGTTTAGCGGACTTGGTGAAAGGAAATGCCCCTCAGCTGTCGTAGTCGTACACGAGTAAAGAAATATGCAACAAGGACGAAAAGGTACCACACCGTCAGAGTGAGTAAGCTACAGGCTGTTCAGTTGTAAACACAGGGCAGGTGGTGGCCCTGCTCGTTTCAGAGGGGTCCTAGCGCGGTGAGACAAGAAGGTGAGACAAAAGGGCGACACAGCGACATTTCTGATTTCTCCCCCGCAACAGGGCCATCTCAGCCTGCAGCCTCGTGCTGACGTATGACAGGGCACCAACACGTACCCCTTCAGCAAAAAGATACGTTCCGCTACACAGAAAATTATACTGTGTAAGTATATAGGTACTTTGCTATGAGGGTCTCACTCGTCTCTTCTTTCGTATCACTGGTACATATCATACATCACACAAGTGGATTTCGAGGACTTCATCTATATCTGTCTCCCAGGTAGTCTCTGTCTCTGTCTCTGTCCCTATGCCTGACGCTGTCTCTTCCGTTGTCACGATCCGAGTTTCGAAACGTCCTGTCTTGATATCTACCCCCGTCTCTATCTCTGTCCCGTCGACCACCGTGAGTTGGAGACTTTACGTCAGGTTGCGGACTTCTGCTCCGAGATCTGCGAAAGTCCTTCGCTAGATCTGAATCCCCTTTCCGTCGAATGTCATCTTTGTCGAAAACCATTCGATAGCCTCGTCCGTTTCGACCTCCTCCATCCTGGTCCCGGTAGTGGCGTTTCTTTTCCAAATCTGCAATGCCGCCGAAACCTCCAGAATGTCGCGCTCTCTTGTTATTTGTTGAGTTTCTCCAAACGTCCGATAACTTCGACACGCTTTGCGAGAAGTCCACATGGATTCGATGATCGTCGATGAGGACCCCCTGCATTTTGAAGTATGCTTGTTCGCAGTCTTTTTGATTCTCGAACTCAATGAATGCATACTGGAGACTGTCGCCTGTCCGCTTATCCCTGATGACTTCGCACGAAAGGATCTTCCCAAAGCGGCTGAAGATCAATTCTAGGTCTTCATCATGGGTCACGGGATTCAGTTTGCACACAAAAAGGACATTTTCAGGAGGTTTGACTTCTGCAAACGGCAAGTCCCCTACCATTTCGAGAGTGAGAGCCTGTGCCCGTGCCTCTCGTTCTCTGCGCAGCTTATCCATGGCTGCCTCATCCATATCTTGATCCAGTTCTTCATCATCGGCGATCCTCACTGTGGCAAGCTGTGCCTTGGTAGGAGCTGGGCTTGAGTCCGGTATGGCAAGGCCCGGGGGATCATCGTAGGGGTCTTCCAGTATTATTGTGTGACGGATGCGGATGTCCTTCAATGGCCTGCCATTAGAGTCCGTAAAAGTGTCATTAATCTTTTCCAGGGTGTCAAATCCTTCCACGACCATGCCGAATGGCGCGGCTTTACCGTCAAGATAGTCAATGTCGTCGCCCAAGGTGATGATAAATTGACTGCCAGCAAGCCGCTCGTCTGAATCATTTGGCGAAGGCACGGTAGCCATACTGACCGTCCCTCGCTGGGTATGCTTCACCTTCGGATCGATTTCGGCGACGAAGCTCTTATTCGAGGCACCGGACAGAAGGCCCCAGATAGAACTCCCACCATCACTTTCAGCTGAATCGGGACCTAAAGGATCTCCTGTCTGACACGAAAACCCTTTTTGGACCGAATGTACTGGGGAAAAATTGTAATATTTGACTTTGCATAATTTCAAAAAGCTAGATCCGGTCAGCGCAGTTCCACCAAGACACTGAGGGCCGTGTTTACTTCTCACAACATTTGGGCGCGCTGTCGACAAGGAGGTCTATGACAACCTCGCCCAGGGACGTTTCGAGCAAGACGCTCATGACTACCCGATCGGCTTGTTGGATGCATCAACTGCTACCACCGTCAACGTAGAGTGCTTTCTGATTTCAAGCTCTTTCAGCGCCTCACGATGCACAAATGTGATATCATTCTCATTGCGTACAGACAAGGAATACTGTAGTTGAGGTATCTGGTATGCAACATCGCTGTTGCCTCACTGAAAAAACATGCCAAGAAGACACATCAAGCTAGTCCTTAAGGGGAATAGACCCTCGGCTTCGCTCTCCAAAGGCTTCTTTTCCCACTGCAACAACAATCATCACCAAACACAAGGAACGACCTTTCCAATGTCGTCGAGAGACATTCTCAATCCTCATATCTGATACAGCATCTCACCTTCCCTCCGTGATCATCGGGGTCTTGCCTCTGTGTTGACCTGATTCGCAACAACGTACCTGCTGATAACGATATGTCGTCGCTCTCCCTGGTTGACCTCGTGTCACTATCTTGAGTCAAAAGCACAGGAGTCTTATCCACCCATATCAAGGCTAATACCACTTGGCAGCCTTGTAAGAGCAACCTGAAACCTTCGCTCTGTAACATGGTAAGATGATATCAACCATGTTTGTTGCCAAAAGCTGCCCAGCTCAAACTAGTCACCTTCTGCATCTGCAGCCATCCAGTTTTCAGTGCTCATTCCCACGGTCATACAAAAATCCCCCGATTCTGTCACAAACCGCCTTCTTCACCGGCTTCCACCCGCTTCGATGACAGGTCCAGCCGCCTAGCCCTGGTCACGCATACCCTCCCATCTCGTTGAAACATCCACTTCTTCGCACAACCCAACACAATTGCAGCAAAGCTCACGATCGGATTTAGCCCAGTTTCGAACCTTGAAGTCCCAGTTTTCGTGCATGCGAGACACCTAAACCCTCGAAATCCTTCTACACATGCCAGCTTGGTATACGTGGTCCTGAAGGATCCTGGGACAGCTTGTTACATAGAACGTGCTTATGGATGAGAGCCTGGTCATATCTCGCCTGAAACAACGTCACTTCAGCGCTTCCACAACAATCAATGACTCGCATTACAGGTCTCCACTGAAGTGGATCAGTGGTGTTATAACTCACTTGAAAGGCAACGCCGTTTGGCCTTGCTGGGGCTATTCCCAGGGTTCATTGCGCCTCTGTATCACGTCTGGCCTCAGAACTCAAGCGCTGATTTGTCAGGGTTGCTGGCGACCTTTCTTGTGGTGGGTGAAGGCAATCTTTGACATCTGTGTGTTACGGGTGTGCCCTGCGATGTTCCGCAGAGAGCGCAGGCTCTCTGCAGCAGCTGCTCAGGGGCTTCCCTTGTGGAATCCATGCAGGCAAGTCGATATTTCCACCCTGCCAGCGACGTGTTTTGATACTGCTGGCTATTATGTGCATCAGTAGAAGTGCAAGCTTATGGTGTGGGAAATGCCGCAGATGGTGGGCTACGCCTACGTTCAGCTGGGCTGTTGATTAGATACCAGCCAGCTGCGTCTGGCAAGAGCCTTGTCCGGAGAACTCACCCACAATTACTTTGGGTTTTTACTAACACATCCGTTTGGTGAAGGCTGCCCAAGTCAGCAGATATTATTGGATCCACCAGAATTTGGAAGTCTTCTGAGGGCATTCTTCCTCAGATGCACCCTCAAGCCATTGCATAGTACTGAGCAGTTACAAGTTTGCAGGATTACTGAGTGGTGCAGCAGCCACGGTGGTAACAAACATCCCCAACCAATCAACCAGACGCTCCACTGGTAGCAAACAGAATCTGCTTGGAGCTCTTGGTTGAGACTAGCATACCCTCAAGCGAAGGAAGATCAGGTCACACCTATTGGCAAAAGCCTGGTGATCAAGAATGCACGTCATGCCTTAGTCTACCGACATAGCCTAGGTAGGGATTGCAAGACGTGTCTTGCTTCTCCACACAGAACCTGTCGACAGTACACCCAGAACCAATACAAACTGCAATTGATGCTTTAAGGGACTTGCAGGTCGGTCTTTAAGGACTGGGGGCTGCAATTGGTGAGAAAGAGCCCGATTAGTTTCACGACTGCTATGGTCGACATGTTCTGACCTTGTTGCTTACTGGTTAGGCCTTCTCTCGGCCGTTTGGTCAGGTTGTTGATGTGGACCACGCAGCATCGTGACACCAACGGACGCCCGCAGCAAGCCCGTTACAAGGAAATCTTACGATCAGGTTTCAAGGACAACTCCGACAGAATGACTTATTGTGAGCATGAATTTTGGGGAGCAGAACAGCTTACGTTCAACGCAAATGATGATATGACACATATCCCGGGTGTGGTCCAAGTGGCGGTTGGAAGACAAGTCCTGTCCTTTCCTATTGGAGTTCGTCCTTGAAGAATGCTCGCATATACCTGATCCTGGCACTTTTCTGCTTCTCTCAGCAGGCGTCATTGCTCGAAGTGCTTTCTTTGACGTGGTTGAGCCCATCGGAGCTTTTTGAGAGTTCGATGCACGATCCTTACCTTGCTGGACACCGAACTCCGAGTAGAGAAGTAGAGGTGTTTGCTGCTGTGGTGTTCAGTGACTGATCCCTGTCGACGTGTCGTGGCGTACACCATGGTAACGACAAATTCTCCGATGAGGTGCCTCGTTTCTAACAGCTTAAGCAGATCTCAACGCGGCAGATATACAATGCGGACCTTGAGTTCTTCAGACGCAATGATCGAGGAACTCACATGCCGTTGAGCCAGAACCCTCACATTCCCGAACACTATGACACCGCAGGCCATCTGAGTAGGCGGACGACGCCCTCGTCAGAGGCGGATAACAGAACGGGGGGTGGAGCGAGGAAGCGGGTACCTGTGGCAGTGTGTTAACGATCTCTGATACTGGTCTTTGGCATTATACTGACGAAAGCACAGTGCGCGAGATGTCGAAAACGCAAAATCAAATGTAGTGGCAATGAAGGCGACAATCAGAGCTGTGCGAATTGCATAAATGCTGGTCATGGGGACTCATGCCACTTCCTTCGAGTAAGTATCAGCAGCCGCCTGGAGAATGTTCACAGTGCTGATAAGCACCAGGTCTCCTCGCAGGAGGCGCATAGCCTATTTCGAGACTTCCAAGGACCACCTCGATATTCTCCGTACTCACTGCCATCCAACCACCGTCTGAACTATGTGACGTTGTCGTCGAGGTACAGCCCGCAGAGCTCGCTTCAATACCCCACTGTTCCATCCAACATGGACTATGGTGCATACGCCCATCAAGCTCCAAGCGTGGACTGGACAAGAGCATCATACGTCGGATCATATTCCCAGTATCCCGATGACGAAGATACCAGCCCCTACAGCTCTCATCCTCCTCCGTACATTCTACCAAACACAGACCCGATGACAACGGCAAACGGCTACTATGTCCACGCACAGAACGTCCGACCACATCCAGGCACGCTGTGGCCAGAGCCTCAACAGTGCATGTCCCAGCAGACCTCTCACCTGCCATCTTCAGCCTACACCGTTACTACGGAGCCTCCGCAGCCTTTCTACAGTGCCTGCCTTTCTGGCACACTGCCATCTGACCGCATTCTACCCACACCTGTCTCCGCCCGCAATATGGTCGTGCCACAGCCTAATTCCACAGACAGCCTATCAGCCTCTTCCTCGGCCCAGCGAAATTCTACGTACTGGTCTTCTGAAGCCCATGGCCTCCCGCCTCAAGTCGACATGGCCACAAACTCACAGCAGTCCCATGAAAGCAGACGCAACACCTCGTACGGCATGCAGGAACTGGCCTCCTACAATCAGATCGGCATGGGCGAAGCGCTGCCCAGCACGACTTTACTGTCTGCCTTGCCTCTGTCCGCCAACCACCACCAGACACTCACTTCCGGCCCAGCAACAGACGATTCACAACACCAGCACTCGAAAGTACGGACCCTGAGCTCTCATGACCAGAGTCCCACGTCCAACCCGGAGAGCACTTCCGGCACGTACAGTTACACAGGCTCGCTGAATGGACTTGGTACACAGCAGCAGCTGAGGAGTGCTTCGAGTGGTCACCTGCCGAATGGCTCGTTGTATTGCCGCACGCAACCCATGACTTCACGAAGAGAAGCAGCGCCTGACGACTGCAGCCCAGACTGCTCGGGAGGGTGTCCAACAGACTCGGCGAGGGCGTCGGTCACGTCTATCAGCAACACCTCCTCGGGCTATTGATTGACCATGGACTTTGTTCCTGGCTGTACCGATATGGCTAATGGCAGTGCTCTCGTCGCTTATTGTGTTTCTTAACAAAAGCATCCCTTCCTGTCCCGCTTGCTTGTCAGTCACGTCCAAATTGTGTCTGTTGTTTTGCTTATGGTGCGTCTCAATGGTCAACGACCGTCCTATTGTCTTATATCGATTTTCGGGCCCAGTCGCAGGAGGCAAGAGGCTGAATTAATCTGCGATCAAGGCTTCTTAGTAATCCTGGTACGGCACGGCATGAGAGTGGAGTGTTGACTATCAATCCACTGGTCTTGTTATCATCGCAGCGGCCTACATTGATTTTGTTTTCGAGTACGGGAAAGGATATCTTCAGCTGGGATCCTGGCGTTGTTGGTTTACTCACGAAAAGATAGGCTGTGTTTTGTGTGGACTTTTGTGCAACCACTAATTGAGATTGCATTCCAGGTCCATATGAAGGACGTATGTACTACAGCGCTGTTCAAAAATCAGCAAGTGCCACTGGAGATTTAGCGAAATGAATGTATGGTCTGTAGCATTAGCTGAGTCGAAAAGTAATTGGATCTTCTGTCTGAGCCGAGCTGTGTAGGATGCCGGGGACAATCCCAGATATGCAGGACAGAGATGTTGCAGGAACCGCAAAACGTTTGGAAAGTTCTTGTACATTCACATCTGATTTCGATTCATTGAGTTATGGATCTCGTGCGCCATTGCCCATCTTTGAAAATTTGCAGTGCAAGAACCCTTTGGTCTATCAAGACCGAAACAATCGCGTGGCTGATTTCTCACTTCAGATCTTCATCTTGCCTGCTTGAGCCAATGGCCATCACAGGCTCTGTCTCTTGATGTGGGCGGATCATCCTGGCGTCCGCCATCGACCCTGAATGATACCATCCCACTGCCACGATTTCAATCAACAACATCCACAATATGACATGCTCACGCTTATTTCTTGTCCTTCTTGGCAGCACCCTTCGTCTTCGCCGTACCTCTGAACTCCTTGGATCGGTTCTTTCTTTGCTTGCGTTGTTGTCTGCTGGCCTTCTCGATCTTGGTTGCGTGTCCCACCCGGACGAGTCTGTAGTGGGGCTCGAACTTCTTCATGGCCTCGACGCTATCGTAGATGAGAGCGAAGCCGGTCGACTTGCCGCCACCATATTGTGTCCGCATGCCGAAGACGTTGATCTGGTCCTTGTTGGACTTGTACACTTCGGCGAGTCTGGCGCGCAGGTCGTCCTTGGAGACATTGGGTCGGTTGGGGTGGAGGACATCACTGTCAAAAGAGCCTCATGTCAGTTTTCTCTTCCTGTCGAGATCCTCCATGCTGATGAACAGCTTGTAACTAGTGAACTTACACGACCATCTGCTTGCGCGAAAGGAGTCGGTTGGTGATGAACTTGCGAGTTCGGATGGTAACAGGTGAGTCGGCCATGATTGCGAAGATGTGTGTCTGATGAAGACTCGCAATCAAGGTGTGATGGGCTGGGTTGAGATTGATGGAATTGCGCCTGCAGTTCCAAAGTCACTGGGTCATTGATGTCGACTGAAGATTGCTTGCGCCTTCTTGAAAAAGTGCGCTTGGCACCGTAAATCTTGGCACATTCAAACGCTAGTCCTCATTTGGGATGGTATAACTTTTCTCCATCAACAACCTCACCTCACTTCACTTCTGCGAGTCACCCTTGCTCCAAAAGGGCCATTGACTGCATAATGGATATCTCCAGAGCAGGAACCGAGCCATTGTTGGTCAAATTCTACCGACAGTACATGCAGCAGATCAACGATGTGACTTATCCGCCCGGAACGCTGCTGGTAAACCAGGACGTCCAAGATATTCTGTACAAGTATTTCTTCGATGCTTCTCAAAACAAATACCTTCCGGCTGCGCGGTACCAGGCTAGAATCCTCAAACACATAATCCGAGAGATCGAAAAATCATGCAAAGACCCAGAAGAAGATGTAGGTTTGCACAAGCAGTAATTCCAGCTTACCATCCGATCTCTTTTTCCCCGTTGTGCGCTGCCTTCCTCACGCCCCTCAAAAAGCCCATTTCATTTGAGCCACTAACTACCGCTTCGTCCCACAGCAAGTCTCAGATCACCTAATGGAGCACATGGCCCACCTGTCCACCATCCCTCATCAACCTGACACCGACGAAGCGCAACAACTACACGTCCATTCTTATTTCCCACCACTTCCCCTCGACGCCTCTGGAGTCAAACCAGTTCTCATTAACGAGGCCCAAAACCTGCTCTCTAAGGGCAACAACGTCGGTCTCCGAACGTGGGAAGCCGCGCTGCATCTAGCATGGTACCTGACCACTCAGCGGCCCGATCTTGTCAAAAGCCGCAACGTCCTCGAGTTAGGCGCGGGCACAGGCTTTCTCTCCCTCTTCTGCGCCGGCCATCTTGGCGCTTCCCATGTCCTAGCCACCGACGGTCTAGGGCACGTCTGCGAGGGTCTCGAGTCCAACGTCGACCTCAATAAGTCAAACGACACCCTGTATGGCCACGTGCCTCCACAAGTCCGCCAACTGGACTGGACAGACCGACCCGAAATCGACCAGTTGCTCGACGACACCAAGCAAGCTGGAAGACAGTACGACCTAATCATCGGCGCCGACATAACGTACCATCCGGACATTCTCCGACCTCTGGCCGAATTGCTCAGCCTGCTAAAAGACGCATTTCCACGGACCACCATCCTCATTTCCGCGACAATCCGAAGTGACACGTTTGCAGATTTCGTCGCAATATGTCGTGATGACCTCAATTTCAAGGTCACAGAGTTACCTTGCAAAATACCTCAAGGGTTGCAATACTGTGGCTTCTTCCATTCCGTCGCCACCGAAATCAAGATCGTGTCCCTTGAGCGGTGATACATCCTCGACCAGAGCACGAGGCACCAATCTCGATCGAAGATCGTCCCGGTACTGTCGACACTCGGAGCTGTAATGCAGCCCGAGGACACTGCTATGCGTACTGAGCGCATCCTACCAACCAGTGACGAATACGCTCAATTGATTGTTGCTCCAGGTATGGCTCTCACCATGCCTCTGAGAGACAATTTTATGCCTACTTCGGTTTCGCCTTCCGAGGTCGGAAGCATTACCTCAGCATCCAGCATCGTCGCATGGGACATGGGCGTTCCGAGAATCTCTGTTATGGTCGGTGAGGCATACCATTTGCTTTCCAAAGTGTCCAGCCGATCGTCCCAAAACCGCTACCACACGAGAGGGAGAGAGAGTCCAAGGCCTGTTGTCGTATGAGAGCGAAGCAGTCTACCAATGACAGTAATCGAGGAGACATAAAATGTCAGTGGAAAGTATTACAATGAGTCCACATCCAGCGGCTCGCCAGGATAGAATTAATAATTATATCAACGTCGAACAGCTATACAATCATTCGAGTCTGGTGTAAAATAGAATATATGCACAAAATAGCACAATAGTACTCCTTTGGGTATCAAATGCGCTTGCTGACCGGAAAAAAAATGAGCCCGTCCATCCTGTGATATGTCTATGAGCAGTGGAAAATGTTGTTCATGGCGCATTCGCGAGCACAGGTGGCGCCTGGTATAAGTATAGCTGACCTCTATATGGGAAGAGAGATACTCTCAATGGCATCTCATTCCGCGAGACTCTCCTTCAGGCTGTCGTGGTCCACTAGCTTGACTTCGATCCCAGAGCTCGGTAGTCTCCGTGGTGGCCTGAGTCCAGCAATCGCTCCCCTCTGGTTGATGCCAGGAGCTCTGCCACTGGGGAATAAGAACGACGTTGCTGCCTGAGATTGTACAGGTGCGGGCGGCGTTGTCGTGGACTTTAGATCGACGTTCGACTTTGTTGGCGCCACGCCCCATTTGCCCCTGACCCAGCCTCCTAGGAGACTACTGAAGCCACTAGGAGGAGGTGATTGCTGCTCCTGTCGCGTTGGCCTCGGTAGTCCGGCAATACCGCTGAGTGCTTCGACGCTTAGACTGACGCTTCTTTCCGGTGTCTGTGGTTTCGAAGACGCGTTGCTCGCCAGAGCAATGCTATCTGCGCTAACAGACCTTGCAGTGCCCAAGGCTGTAAACTCCGTTACCGTCGTCAGTGGCTGTGCGGATGGCAATCTGCGGGCTGCGGAAGGAGACAACGCAAAGTATGCCTTATTGCCCTTTAGGAGGGTTGATGATTGCGAGGTTGATGTGGTTGGTCTTTTCGCAAGATGTATGTCCATTCCAGAGATCGAGACCAGAGATTCGTGAGATGAGCTGCGATGATGGCTTGGTCGGATGTGGATTTCGGGTATGTTGCTCAGTTCAGGAGTCGTCAAACATGACGAGCCAGTCATAAGATCCCGCCGCTGCTGGCGATATGATTCAGCTTGTTCCGCTATTGCCGTAGGTTTGGTGATCGTGGTCGTTGCTTCTGACACGGAGGCATCCCGTTCACCCTCTGGCTCTTGAAGTGCAGGCATCTGCGAACGATTCGTCGAACAGTCCTGGCCCTCGGTGACCAGTATCTGCGACAGTTTCGGCGTCAAATCACGCGATGGTGATTCTTGACCTCCACAATCTCTCACCTGTAATTCTGTTTGTTCTTCCGATGGAAGTAACGGGGTTGACTGGATTTCCTCTGGCTCGTCAACGAAAGCCTCCTCCTCCTCCTCCTCCTCCTCCTCCTCCTCCTCCTCATTAAGAGGGTTGATAAATTCCTCCTCAATCCTACCCTTGTAATTTCTTGCTCGATACATGGGCTCGTTGAATCCAGCGGCAGATTCTGGACTTGTTGGTCTGGATGAATCCTCGCCTCCTTCTAATCGGTCGAAGATAGAGCTGCTGTGTTCGAAGTAGGATCGTGGGGAGCTGGGAAAACTCGATAGTATGGTGGAAGCTGTTCCACCTGACTGCATAGACCACCGATTGAACCTTGGTTGCGGCTGGTGGAGGGTGAGAGGAAGACCGGGACTTGAGATTATGCGTTGTGAGGAAGAGAGCGGGGTCGACGGGGTTGAGGGTTCTGGAGTCGAAGGGAGCATGCCCAACCCAAATGCGGGCCTCTTGCGAGATGACCTCCGTATGGTGGGCGTCCGGTGTTGCTTACCAGCAATCTTGGCGTGATAGTGATGGTGTACATGGACTTCTTGCTGTAGTGGTTTGGGGGCCGCATCAGGCCAGTCAAGTTGTTCACTTAACGGGCCAGGCCTGGGAATTTCTTCGAGAGTGGTGGTATCATACTCGACAGGCTGGTGTTGTAGTATTTGTTCCCTCAGATTTTGTACCTCCTCATTCGAGGTGTGTAGTAATTGGCGCAACTCGGCAATGCCGGCCTGGAGGTTCGCGTTGTCTTGAAGAATGTCCCGTACAAAGTGGCTGACGACATTATTGTTTCCCAAAGCTTTCCCATTCAAATTCTGAAGAGCGGCTGCACCTTTCAATCTGCCTTCCGCACCGCCCAGCTCTCTTTCTAGAGATCTTTCTCGTTCTAGCCGTGCGATGATCTCCTCATGACGTTGTCTGTCTTGCTTGGCTTCCCACTCGATCCTCTGGATTTCGTATTCGAGTTGCCGGACCTTTAGCACACTCTCTTTCCATCGCTGAATGGTGCCTCTGGTTTCTTCTTGAGAGTCTTCGACTTTGGACGACAGTATCACCCGCTCCTTCTCCATATCCAGAATTCTCAGTTCCAACTCTTCAGCTCGGCGGGTGACGCCATTTAGCTTCTGGACCTCCACTTCGCAGTCTCGAAGCAGGGCCTCAAGCCTCTTGACATGATGATCACTGTCCCTTATTGACGTGTTGGCATATTCGAGCTGGTCGAGAAGACCGCGATTCTCCTCGACGATCTTCGCATTGGCAGCTTGTAGACTATCCCTCTCTTTCTCCAGGTTATTGATATAGTTGGTGAGTCTGTCATGCTCGAGCTGGGATTCGGAAACGTAGGATTCATGCCGGTTCAGCAGAGCCTGAAGAGCAAACGTTAGCCCACTGCCGGTCTGTCGCTTCTCCCTGACGCTGGTCGTTGACTCCAGCTCTATCTCCATCTCATCGCATGGCTGTAGTGGTGGAAAGTGAATGGCGCGCACCGCAGCTCGTCCGGTCAAAAGATCCAGCGAAGAAGTTTCTTCCCTGTCCCTTCCTCGGACTCAAGCTCTCAACCACATCATGAAATTGCAGAGATCCAAGCGGAGACTACACTGGCTATGGCCGAGATCCGAAATCTTTGTGGGAGTGCACGTACCTGGCCGAGTAGTGCGGCAGTCTCAAGATCCCTCTCAATCCCACCCAGAAGGGTGTTGTTGTTCTCCAGATAAGCGCATTCTGGCCGACCGCAACAACATTGCAATTTCACATCGTCGATCGAAGCCCGATCATCATTGGTCCGACTCATGATGGTGTTGACGTCGTCCGGAATGTGGTCAGAGCGCGTGTCACTGCTCGGTGGGTTGGGGAGGTCATTATTTGTGTGACAGAAAGATTTGTAGCGCAGAGAGGTTGAGTTGAAGGTGGCCATTGCGAGGGCATGTCGATGGTTGTGAAGCGAGAGGCCGAAAGAGAGGCAGGGCAGAAACCGAATGAGTGGTTGTAAGTGTAAAGATAACGCGTTTGTAGTGGACTGCAACCTCGGGAAGGGAAATGGCACTATTGGTGATGATGCGTTCAATTCTTGCCAAGGTTTAAGTATCTAGTAGATCTATGCAGGACAGATCCCGCCTGCAAGGTGCGATCGGGGATCGATTGGTCCAGCCTTGTCGGCTTCGACGGCCTCGGGAACGGTCTCTGACGGTAGCTTTATGGCTGACAGTGACAGTAACACAGACTATGGAGTCGTCGTTGCCGACTGGTTGTAAGGCTCTCGCTATGCATAGCAGAGTCAATTGTCCCTAGTCCTGCCCTCACGTGGTCTGAGAGCTTGGGCACTTCATTAAGCATACACGAGGCACGGTCAAAACAAAGAGAATTAAAGATATTGTAGATGGGACCTGTAAAAGTCTCCCTGATAGACGAATTTTGCTATGAAAACGTGATTCATTGATGAAAAGGTCCTACTCTTGGAGACCCGCAGGAGCGGCCATCAACCTGCATCTTGCAACGTAACTGGGCTTTGTCTCCTTCTATCCAGTGCTCTCTGTACTGCCTCCCTGACCTGCGGACTGTTTCGCAGTGTTGTTGAGAGGAGACCTTCTTTCATACCTGTCCTCAAGGTCTCTGACCTCTGGACGTCGCCCCGGAATGGGCTAAGCCCTAGTTGAAGCAGCGCGCCCGACTCTGCGTCCAGCCTGCCAGCTGTCTGAGCCAAATGTGCAATCTGCTGCGTCGTCTGCTGATCCTTCATGGCCGGATTTCTCGCTTGAGGAGGAGCCAATTGTGAGATGAAGATATTGAGGGACATGGACATCCGCCTCACCACCGCCAAGATCTGGAAAGGGAGGAGATGTGGAGGCAGTAATTGAGGCAATAGCCTCTGCGCCGTAGAAGCCCAGAACATGACCAGGTTGTGAGGATGCCAAATATGAGTCAAGAAATACAGCTCCAGGAAAGCCATGCATGTGACCGCAAAATATCGCCAGTACTGTCCCCATTTGGGGAGCCAGATGTAATTCAAGATGACCAACATTGCCGCACTCGTCATATATTCTGGAGCCTTTGAGCGTAGTCCAGCGTAGACATAGTCCCTGATTGTCTTCAATCCTGGTTGATGGGTCTGAACAACGATCGGCCCGAAGCGATCATAGGCAAACCGTCTGGCTGGATCTATGATAGTATCGTGCGCAAGCTTGAACTGGACAAAGACTGCATCGGCCCCAGGGAATGCTTGTCCATTCTCATGAAGTTTGTCCGGATGATACTTGGATGCCAGCTTCCTAAACCGACTCTTGACCTCCCTTTCTGTTGACCAAGGCGTCACCCCAAGGAGAGTGTAGAAATCGCCCGCCAACTTGACATCGTATAGAGCTTGAGCCAAAGTATAGACGAGATACAGGGACAAGACGAAGATTCGAATGCGGCGGTTATGGTAGGCGAAAAGAGGCTCGCCTGGTTGTGGATGACGTCGGCCAGCAGGGATTGTAAGGCGATAGTACGCAGACTGTACGAAGGACGTCGCATACTGCGCGTGAAGATTAGTATATTCGGGTCACGGAAGAATGCTGGGATGCGCCTACAGCAGGGAGAAATGACCATCCAACGAGGGAGAAGGCTTGCGACAGAGCACCGTCAGCCATATCGTCCAGGAATGTAAGCATCAGCTTCACCACTGCATCTTAAAGTCCCAAGATGAGAGTGCCCTGCGCCTGCGCCTGCGCAGACAGTATTATGTGACAGAATGGAGAGGTAAATGCAGGTGAAGTGGTCCGTCGAGTATTGAACAGAGTCACTTTTCGAATCTATTCCCCGATTAAAAGTCTCCGCTATGATGTCTCGATACAAACAAATAAAATAATTACAACTCCTCCTGCTCATCGCTCACATAGTTAAAGGCAAACCCACTCACATCTTTCCAGCGACGATACTTCTTGCCCTCGAGAAATGCCAGTAGCCAGTCCTTCAGCTCCGACTGCCGCTTCTCGGGAGAATATTTGACCAGGTTTGCAATACCACAAGCACGCCACTGGCAACCTTCTATTTTGAGCTTCTTCAGGACTTGCATCTCGGCGTCGTTGGCATCGCGAGGCTTCAGCTCTCTGTAGTTTTGAAGCATGATCCAGAGCAGATCTGCGGCCGAATCTGCTGGCCCTAAGTCATGTTCTACCAGCTTTTCCTCGATCCAGCTGGCATAGGCACCAATGGCTCCTATGACCGCAGCCAGTTCCGGGATCGGACTCAAAGTGTTTGCATCATCTAATTGCCCATAGAGCCCCATGATGATACAAACAAAGATCAATACACACCTTTGCTGCGAGATACTGTCGTCAATATCGCCATAAATGCTGATCAGCCTCTTTTCCGTCCTGCGGCAGAGAAAATGCAGTCTTGTACCGACATTGATGAAAGCGACCCTGAGGTGGGACGGGAGTAGATGACGATCACGCCAGAGACGGTCAACCTCTTTCAACAAGCTCTTCAACCACTTGAATCTCCTGCTCGCGTCTTCTTTGGCCCAAATGAATGAAGCCAGGGGATCGCTGTAGATCCCCTCGAACCACAAAGCCTGTTCTTCTCTGAGTCGATCATGCAACCCCCCTCGGAATCCAAGCTGCCTCACGATATCTCTGGCAACCCCAAAATGTAAGTACGATGTCTCACGTTTGCCATACCGCTGCTCGAATGTCGCAAGGCTGATGCAAGCTGTGAGAACCTCCTTTCGGTCAGCATTGGGCCCGAGAGCAACCTTCTTCCTCAATACAGCCAATGCGTCGCCCTGATGCTTCAACGCGGCAGTCTCTAGAGCCCTTCGAGAGGCTGGAGCTAGATTCTCGTTCATTCGCAGCTGATGCAGGGCAGAGCGTGCCATGAGGGTGTGAAAGTGGGTCATGGACAAGCCCGTCTGATATTCCCACGAGCCCTTGATGCTTGGCTTGATCTTGTCAGATAACGCATAGGCAGTCTGCCAGTAAATGTCCTGCCCATAAAAGTGTAGCAATTGATTGGTGGCTTCGTCGACCTCAATTGGCAGCGTCTGGAATGGGTCTATCATGCATGCAGATATCGACCTCTGACATGACGATGGAGTATCATTGAGGAGCTCGACTGACCAGGTCGCCGTCGACTTTCGGGAGTCTGACGAGTCGATCCCTGATTGCGGCGTCTCTTGGTTAAACGCATTGTCCTCATCGACCTCCTGGTCGCTACTGTCTGTTTCGGGCAAGAGGAAATCGACCTTGACCATCGCAAAGGCAGCAGCATGTCGCCTACTTTTCCAATTCACATCTCAGGGGGATCGGTCAGCATTTGGTGATTGAACAATCGACCAAAAGGGTAGTGACGAAATGGCAATAGAAGCAACAAACAGTAGTGGCCTGCACTCGCGGAGTTGCTGCTTAATGACTACCCGGAAAATCTGCACGTCATGATCCAGACCTATCTTCACCTGCAAGACAGACTTTATTGCAGCCATCTGTGGGAGATGATTTGGGAGGACATCGAAGGAACAAACTCCTCATTGGTAACTCTAGCCTTGTCGGACGGCACGTCGGCAAGCATTTTCAGGCCATCCAAACTCTTAACCCATGATCCAATGATGGAGTTCAAACGTTGCAAGCCCGAAAACCAAGGACCTCATATCCAGGCACGGAGTCCGGCGCACGCAATTGCCCTTGTGAACCCTAATTGGTACGAGTTCACCATGGTTTGCCAGACACCCTTCTTCCTCCCACTGATCCGAAAAGTCTGCCGGTCAAGGACCAGAAGCAGCACCGCGACCTTTCCGATCCATCAGAAACCCCGGACTTTGCAGATCGTCCATCGCAAGATACTTCCGGTAAAGCGCCTCCGTCGAACTGCCGCGCTCCGCAATCAAAATCATGCCTCGGACATAAGGCATCGCTGTGAAGACCTCGTCGATACACCCCATCATCCACACTCCAAGACGCTTGCTCCTGTACTCAGGCAGGATGTACACGTCCGTCAAGTAATGCACCGTGACCATGTCTGTGATCCATCTGGCGAAGCCAATCAACCTTCGTGGTGGCCGCGTTTCGTTGGAATGTTCCTCTTCGGCTGATAATGCAGAGTTTGAGACCTCGTAGAGCGCAAAACACATTGATCTTTGTACCATCATGCGCAGATGCTCGAGTGGTAGCGGCAGGCCCCAGTGGACGTCATCGGAGGCGAACATCTCGTTGAGTGCATCGAGTGGAACGAGTGAGGGATCCGTTGATATGAGATAGTTGTCCCTGTTCCAGGATCTAATGGGTATTTCAAGTTCCATGCTGATCAGTGGTGGTCGGCATTGAGGACAACAGTCGGTTCAGATACAATCTCATAATTTAGAACTTGATTCTGATATCGTTTGAATAACCGTGGAACATTCGAGGTCAATTATGACTCACCCGTGCATACGCCCTTTCATGATGTCGATCACCATTTACTTAGCACCGAACCGAAGAGACCGCGCCAGAAACAAAAGTGTGACAATAGACATTATTTTAGGTGCTGCTCGCTCAAATGAACTGTCAAATATGTACGGCGAGAAGGAAAGAAGGGAGGTGCCGTGTCCCAAAAGCCTCTAGAATTTTCATCATACGTAAATATAGCACAGAGGGCCACCCGTCGTGCTCATCACGTCTTGATTCTCAACCTGCTTCGACAAAGTGCCCATGATGATGGGGTCAGTCAAGTGGCCCGGCGGGCTACCAGTCGGGTCCAGAGTTGATGTGCCACCCCCGAAAGCATTTTGGCGGTCTTTCAGATCTTGGTTTTGCCACATCCACCATGTCCGGTCGATTTGAGCATGGTGGAGAAAGAACGTTGGCTCGGCAGGGGAAGCGAACAGGTCACCACCGGGGTCGCCATTGGTGGTGAAGTGTCCACCAGTGTGAACACCATAGAAGCCGGCAGTGAAGTTGCCTTGCATGCGGTTCTGGAATGACAGGATATCGTTGTAGTTGGTGATCAGGTCGTACACGTCCGAGTCCTTGGTCCAGTTCGATGAGACCCAGGATGAAATGTCACGGCGCAGGCAGCGAGGGTTGTAAGCCAGAGGGTCTGGGCTGGTGTAGTTGATGATACCTGGGATGTCCAATGTTGGCGACACAGGTCCCAGGTTCACAGTGTAGTTGGCAAATGGCCCGGTATTCACGCAACCACCGCCGGCGCCGGGAGGAATGCAGTTCAATCCAGTTGGGAGTGCGTTGGTACAACCGTGGGCCGCGTATACTCCGTTTCCGGACATACTGTAGGCACTGCCGTCGAAGATGGGTGAGTCCAGAGGATCGAAGGCGTACTTGCCCCAGTTCCAGTACGGTTGGTAGCCGGTATACCCACACTCGATTCTTAGTGCCTGCTCAAATGACCAGGTGAAGTAGCGATGCCATGCCAGGAAGTTGGCTGTTCCATGGATGGAAAGTGTCTGGTTGATGTGGACGGCCACAAAGTCGTCGTATCGTGATCTTGCCCCGGCGGCAAAGGAAGGATCTTGAGTCGGTTTGGACATCAAGCATAATTCGGCATTGATGTAATTTAGTCGCTCTTGCTGCGACAGTGTTGACCATTCTCGGCGGATTGATGCGTTGAGGAGGTTGCAGGTGCTCGAGGGATTTGAAACTTCATAGATCGCAAGATTGACGAGAGCCTTGGCGGCCAAGACATCTGTCTGAAATGTCGAAGCTGGTATATAGTTTGATGCTGCAGCATTCGTTGCGGTGCTGCGTTCGGCGAAACTGTTGTGAGCGTCCTCTGCTGCAGCAGGGGCAGCCTGAGCTCCGTACAAGGCCAAAAGGCCTGGGACAAGGTATCGAAATTGCATCTTTAGCGAGAGCTCAAAAAGAGAAGACACCCAAGCTTTTGGATGAACAGTTGGAACCCAGGTCAGGATTCTGTTGGAAGGTTCGCTTGTGGCGGAGGTGGTTGGCCCTGAAGAAGACTTTTGTAGACTTGGGTAGACGAGAAAGGTATATATTGTTTTCTCAATCTAGTCTCACTGCCACGTGGTGCATGTTTTGCCACGCGAGATGGAGTGAAGTGGTCCCTCGTTATCTTGAGAATGAACTGCTTTCACAGGACGCGCGTAAAACTGTGGACGTTTGGAGAGCTAGACTCGGTGCCTGTTGGCGCTGGACAGGAAACTATCGACCATTTATTGCATGTACTAACCAAGGTTGATCGAGCGAGGCTGCAGAAGGCAGAGTAGGGTTCGATTCAGAGCAAATGAGCATTCGAAGTTTCAAGGACTGTACCATGAAGGGTTAAACCCAGTGCGCCTCCGGGCCAGGATGTGGATGTGACCCTGGTATGTTGATTGCCCATAGTGCACCATAGTGCTATGGCAAGGCTTTGCCACTGCAAGCGCCCGCCGATCATTTCGCTTCTCGAAGCTTGCTTTCGAGAGCAGTGCATTCCGGCAGTTGGGGTGGAAGCGGGAGTGGAAGGGCAATAGCATGGTGTGAGCATGGTGGTAGGCGACCAAAGGCCGGTCCAGACTATCCAAAGAGGAAGGCCTGGTACAACAGGGCCTGCAGGTGCTACCGGCCTGCGTCTCAAGTTGCACCGAAGCTGCAGCAAAACAACATAGCGATGCATGGTCAGGACTCGGGAGCGAACAGGAGTCGAAACAAAGCAGATTTGCAGTAGACAAGGGCAAATTGGGGCAAAAGGGCGGAAGAAGAAGTAGGCCACTAAAGATGCACCTAGAACGGAAGAACTAGTTCAAGAATAGTCAAGCCTGCATCTAATGTTAACGCTAAAATTCACGTCTTTTTTCGCAGCTTCCCACAATGGCGTTTGGTCCCCATTCCACACCCGACCCGATCTCATCTAACCGTGTTAAACGAGATCATCCAATTCTGTTCGGCACGGGAGAAGCCCTCTAAGGTCTTCCATTCACCGAGACCAGAGATGACCACCGCCGTCGCATGCCCTTGGTCGACCCAGAGGAATGTCTGGTTCAAGCAGCTTTGTATGAGAAAAGTCGATCTCAATGAAGAACCCATGTGCTTGCCCCAGTGGTCCTTCTGAGTACCTGTACGAACTAAAGCTTTGGTGCCTGACTATCCAGGGTCCCTTGGCACTGCCGCATCTCGACGGTGCATTGTTATTATTAACAGAAAAGCTGGCTCGGTTGGGCTAATCGAGACTAACCTGGTAAATCAAGCTTGCAGGAATCCCTCACCCTATTTTGTCCTTGCACATTTTGGGTTGGATCGCCGTGATGGGAGAACGCCGAGAAGGGGACGGAGGTCCTCGCTCTGTGCCACCATGTTGCACCCTTACTACCGCCAGACAAGATACCTCCCTGACACAGAATGTGCCTGGTCCACCTCACGTAAGTGGTGTTTAGCGGTGTGAGAGCCAGTCTCTTAGTCTTGGAACTGGTATAGTACCTGTTTACTTTCAGGACAAGGCCACAAATCCGTACCAAGGCTGCCAGTTTGCAACGGTCACTAATCCCCTCTCGACGCTTTATCATCGCGTTCGACCAGTCTAACAGTTTACCAGTCTAGCAAGGGTAGGTCGACGGAACATTCCCTGCGGGTGGCTTGCTGAAGCGTCTCTCGTTCTAGAAGATGCATGCAACCAGATGATGGTGCCGAGGACAAGACATCTGGTATCTAGATGAAACAAGACTCAGGGACAATTCTTAGGACGCATTAAACCTCACGTCTCCCACCCCCAGAATCGAGGGCCTTTTCACACTGGGAAGCCTCAACTCGCAAGCACAAACATCTCTCTTGACCTCACACCAGACATGTCAACTTGAGGAACCTTTACATATTGTCTGACATGATAATTCCGGAACCCGGTATGTTGCTCGTAGAGCGACAGAGCACAAATGCCACTCAGTACAAAGACAATTCAAATGCGTCCAATCTGCTCGCCATCCATGGAACCTTCTGTGGCGTCGCTGCTCTTTCTGTTGTGTTACGGCTGTATGTGAAGGGTGTTATGCTCAAGAGCATTGGAAGTGATGACTATACCATCCTTGCAGCGACAGTCAGTCCTTCGGTCAATCCCCTTGATATACTCTTGGCTGACCCTTCTCTGCCTCCAGGTCATATCTATTGCCGTCGTTGTCTGCTTCGGGGGAGAAAGCGCGGCCGGCGGCCTGGGCAGACATCCAGCTTTGGTCTCGTTGCCTGACTGGGAAAACTTTCTTCATTGGCGATTTTTCCATTCCCTCATCGTCATGGTCGGCATCAGTCTTGTCAAGATATCCATCGCCTGCTTCCTCCGCCGGATGGTGCCCAACAAGAACTATCAGCGCTTTTTGGTGGGAGCGATCATCTTTCTGGTTGCATTTACTATCTCCTGTGCTGGCACACTGATTTTCAATTGCGGAGGTCACGTTGATGCGAACTGGAACCTCGGACTGCGTACAAATGGAACTGCAAAGTGCTTTTCCAATATAACATTCACGAACATTGGGATCTGGAACAGTAGCGTCAACATCGCCACCGATGTCATCTTTGCATTGTTGCCCATACCCATCGTCTGGAATCTTCAAACAAACATGCGTACCAGAGTCACTCTAGTCTTCATTCTCAGCTTGGGTCTGTTCGCATGCGTTGCGAGTATCGTGAAGACTGTCTACCAGGCTCACGCCCTCCTGGACCCGGATTGGACTTTCCATGACAGCTTCTTCATGTGGAACAATATCGAATTCAATGTTGGAATCCTGGCCGCTTCGCTGCCCGCTTTACGCCCACTATTCACCAAGTTACTTGGCGTCACTTCAAGGTTTACCTCGAGTAACAACACCCGTGGACAGAAATATGGCGGATACGATGCCGACGGCTTAGCTTACGGCAGAAGCAAACGTGCTTCGCAAAATCCTGCTCGAGATTATTATCACCAGTTCGATTCCAAGCAATCGACTGAGCTCAATGATCTGCGACGAGGTGCCAGCAAACGTGCATTTGAAGATGATATCAACAAAGTACCCGGAGTGACCAGCACAGTCACGGCTGGTGACGATGACAGCGACAAGATCATGCTGGAGCAGGACTTTCATGCGATTGGAACTGACAACGACTGGAACAAGGCGTCGAACCATGGCATTACCAAGACGACCACAGTGCAGGTTTCCACATACTGAGAAATCCGGGTGATAACAGCTACCCATCGCTGGATGAACGGCCTTTACTATGCTGAGACTCGAATATACCCAATATGCTTGGACAGCATTTGCACCGAATTGCGCTACGTACACGAAATCCCCAGACGTATTCCGTATGTACATATACTTTCTTCCAATTGTGCCGCTACATCGAATGGACAACTGTACATTATATGCATATAGCTATGGCGAATACAAAGCTGTATATACTGAATGCATTGCAGCAGCTCTTTGTGCAGAAAACTCCTTCTACATGTCCTGACTTACTAATCAAAGGTCACTGGCAGTGACGGTTTCTACGTCTGACATTCTGCCCAAAAGTGCATAATTCGCTACAGGCTTTCTTGCCATTCCTCGGAAGGTTGCGACTTGGCACCAGGAGTCGCGGACTGGTCTCAGATGAAATTGGACGAGATCACCTTTGCACTACGTGGACCCTTGCGCTATCTCTGATGGGACATTACCATGCCCAGCACGCTACCCCGAATTCATTACAGAGTACGGAGTACAATGCTGCCATTAAACAGTGAATGTGTCCTACACTGATGAGTTGTGCAGTAATGACCTCGGCGCGGAGTGACTCACGGCCGGGCTTAGGGGCAAAAAGCATTCGCCATTCTCAATCCTCGCTTCAAATGGAGTCGAAGGGAGCAATCCTCGTCTAGCAAAGTCGCAACTTGCAGCACAAAAGTGCATATGAAGCGGGCTCCAGTATGTGGGGACTGTTACATGCATAGTCAGTGTCTTGACTGCAGATCGCCGATCCGTGCAAGCGAGAGAATTAAGTGCTATGGTATTGTGGAATCCATGGACCATACTGTAGTGATAGACTTTCGAAGTTCCGAGGCCTCAGAAAATGGTCTTCAAAAATGCCTAGCCCGCACTCTATGAAACATGTCATTTTGGGGCCGCAATACATTGGCAGCGAGTTCCAACAGCTTGGCCTGACTTGATACACGCAAGGCTGACGACGCACGAAACACCTGCCCACCAGCACTGGGATACTCAAACTGCAAGCTCCCTGCAAAACCGTTATGACACCCTGGTATTCGTTGTAGTCGTCAACTCAAGTAGGAAACTATCCCGCAAAAACCCTGAAGACCGAGGACCTGCAGCGTGCATTTAGAGGTAAGCGAAATTTTTACGCAAGTCTCGCAAGACGGTGCAACCTCGTAGGCGAAATCACGGCAGCATCGCTTAGATACTTCCATTACTATGGAGATATAATTCATCCGGTGCAGCATTCGCGATCGCATTGCACATGTGGGAATACTAGTATACTAGTATAGTAGACCGTATGATTGGAGTGCTGGTCTGCATTGTCTCGCTAGGAACACAGAAGACTCAAGGGCTGGCCCACTATCCGCAATCCCGCAACGAAAGACTGGTAGCGGCTGGTCCCACGGCGCCCGGCCGATCACCCTTGTTGACAGTCGAGAAAACTCAATTGGGGGACGGTGTGTCTGCTAAAATTGTGGGATGATGGGGGGCTCTTTTCTTGCCTAATGTTAGCTCATTCAAAACTCACATGGCGAACACGATCGTATTTGTCGCCTGATCATCGCATTGTATGCCATGTCCGCGGAAGAAGAACTAAAGGTGCTTACCATACCGGATACAGTATACAATATACAATTACCTGGGTTCTCAAGTCGACTTATCTGAACAGCTCATTTCCGTGACCCATTCCACGGCGGCACTCCATCTTGGGCGCAGGTGCAATGCTAGTAGGGAACGCAAGGCGGACCGTTCAAGATCCTGGGGGCCCGGGAGCTCGGAGCGATGGTCTGCATTTGGAAGGCGACAATAAGTATCCATGGCGGAATTTTATGCGTTCCAGAATAACGTCCCCCCATTGCCAACCATACCAAAGGGGAGACATAATTTCTTCATCGACAATAGCAGCGGAGGCATATTCCGGACTCTAAAACCTGGCCCAGACAATGTCCCGAGAGGAAATACTCATCTGGCATTGGGAAGGTCTTTCAAAGAGTACATTTATGGTGAATGCAATATTGCTAACTTAGCAGCCAACGTGTGCAGGTACTCTCTGGCCTCCGTAGACGTGGTCTTTAAATCGTCATAAGGACATCAGCAAGGCAGAGTAGATGCACGGGTGCCACTACCCACGACATGCCCTTTTTTACAAGTTAGCCTGCAGTATATCCTTTCCGCCCTGGATGTCCTGCTTCGAAAGCATCTTGCTATGCCTCATCAATTCGGCAGCTTTGGTCATGACCGGGTCCATCTGCATACTGGCCACCGCAACGACGGTGTCATCCTTGCAATAGTAAGCCGCAAACTTGGAATTCTCCGGCTCACCTTTGAGCACGAGGTCATCCCATCCATTTGCCGTCGCACCGCAGTATCTCAACTGACTACCCAGCGCGGACCAGAAGATTGGAATGAATGGCTTAGGCTTGCTGCCAGGCTGTGCAATGAGCTGACCGACAGAACGTCCCATGTTTTGCGCCACGTTCCAATGTTCAATACGCGTAGGCTTGCCGTTACCTCCAGGTCCGTGGTACGGATATGTCGCGATATCTCCAATGGCGTAGACATCCGTGAGCCCTTTGACGGCAAAGTTCTCATCCACTGACACACTCCCATCCTCCTCCAACTTGATTTTCGCGTTGTCTTGCAGGTAATCTGTGGCAGGTCGCACACCGATACCGAGAATCACGAGATCAGCCTCAAGCTCGGTGCCATCCTTCAGCTTTACCGCGCCTACGGAGCTGAGGCCAACGGCATCAGCAACCTTGGAGGCTGGTACAGCGGAATCAACGCCCGCCTCCAAGTAGAACTTGGCGCCGTTCTTCTCCAACGCCTTCTGGAAGATCTTACCGACCTCCTTGCCCATAACACGCTCCATTGGAGCGGACTCCATGCCGACTACGCTGACGGAGTTTTCCTTCGCCAGAGCGTTGGCAACTTCCATACCGATGAAGCTGGAACCGATGATAACGATCTTCTTCTTTCCGTCACCAACAGCATTCATGATGGCTTGAGTGTCGCTAATCTGCCGCAGGAGGAAAATGTTGGAAAGTTCTTTGAAGCCAGGTAAGGGCAATTGCTTAGGCGTACCGCCAGTTGCGAGGATGAGTTTCGTGTATGGGAATGCCTTGCCAGTCTTGGTCTTGACTTCTTTGCCGTCGAAGTCCACGCTTGCGGCTGTATCCGAGTAGAACTCTATTGACCCATCCTTATAGAACTCTTCTGGTTGCAGGTAAATCTTGGAGGCATCGGTGATGAGTGCTTTGGACAACTTCGTTCTGTCGATCGGGAGGCCCTCGCCGGTGATGACTGTCACATGTCCTTTGAAGCCGAGTTCGCGCAGTTTTAAAATGGCACCGAAAGTGCCTGATCCACTGTACTATTGTCAGTCTGACTACTTCAAGATAACAAGTCAGCATTTTCACCCACCCTCCCACGATAACCACCTTGTCCGACGACGAAGGCGTCGTCTTGACATTGACCTGTCGCTTGCCGCCTTTGATATCCGACTCTTTTCCTGTAATGTATACTCCACCGTCTTTCTCAATCACATTAAACTTGTTGAGCGCGAGGGGCGCAGGAGAATCCTCGACGTCGCCAGTAGCGGTGTTGAAGCATGCTGCGAGTTGCACTTGTCAATATTGGTTTCGATTGTGCTAGGAGTGATCAAGCGTACCTCCATGCCATGGGCACGTCAGGCGTCCTTCAGGCGTAAGGACGCCATTTTTCAAAGGAGCACCATAATGTGTACAATTGGCATTGAGAGCAGATATCTGATCGCCGACCTTGACTAGCAACACTTTTCCTCCCTCGATGCCTTCAACTTCCACCTCGACTTTGTCCAGGTCCTTTAATTCGAGCTTGGACAAGCCTTTAAGCTTGAACTCTTGGGCCATCTTGGGAATGTAAATGGAGAACGATCTGGTCAGGAAGTGGGGTGAGTGGACAATCGGAGTTGTAACGAAGGCTGATAGCAGCGGCTTATACGAAGAGGCAGTGACCAGGCGGATGGTAGGCCTGGAAAACATGAAATATCAGGAGGGACAAAAGATGGTTAGGTATCACGGTCTAAACGGCGTTGGATAGGAACAAGCAAGGCATGCCCCTCGATTGAAAGGTGTAGACGAATGATAGTGGTGATCAGTACACTCTGGTTGAGGACCTGCATTGAGACTGTGAACGACTCCAAATTCAAGAAAGTTGCGTCATTGTCACTTAGTAAACACGCTAAACATAAACTCACCCAATGGCATCTTGGGAATTGTTAACCCGTATAAATATAGCAAGCCATACTGCCATACTCAATACTGTCCATGGACAAAAGGCGCTTTTCCTGTCAGATCATCAACCCCAGCAATGTTCTATTCCATTAGTGTCCATATCAATATGCGACTCGATGCCTCGGGATATGCCCGGATACCCCTGAAGCAACACTGCCTTCTCGACTGAGTCCAAGCGCTCCCGTCATTAGTATGTCGCTTCGATCTCCCGGCGTTTGTGAGCGACTGCGCTGTTGAACCCGCTCAAACTTCGCCCTCTCTTCATCCAGCACGTGTTGCTCAGCCTCCTGATCGAGCAGTGTCCCATCGATTTGCAAAGACCATTTATTCCTTTCATGTGCCGGCACCACCTCTGTGTCCACCACTCGGAGTTTCAGCGTTGAAGGGATTTTAAAGCCAGTCGCATCCGCAAAATGTCCGCTGTCGTCGCCGAGATGTGTTTGCGAGTTCGTCTCAATTTCTGCATCTCCATCTTCACGTGTTGCATCGTCTGCAGCCGGAGGAGCTCCACCATCGTCCCGTAGCCTGCCCTTTTTGCCCTTCTTCTTGTTCGGACTGCTTTGCACTCGACTTGGACCAATCCACTTCCACTCTGCAGGTATTCGGGACTTGTCCACCGCCGTCTGGAAATAATTGTAGCTCACCAACCCGACAAACCCTTCGGATGTGACATTGGTCCAACCTAACAGCTCGTCTCCTCTTTCTGGTTGGAAGACTAAGAACGTCGCAGTGAGCCATACCCAGCACACTCCATACTCATCTGCTGCCTTCGCGAGGACCTCGGCGTGAGGTCGGACTTTGCCGGTGGACGGAGGTATAAGAGGTAAGTTTACAATGGTATCAGCTTTTGCAGATAGAACGGGGTC
Source organism: Exophiala sideris (assembly GCA_000835395.1). Lineage (NCBI taxonomy): Eukaryota > Fungi > Ascomycota > Eurotiomycetes > Chaetothyriales > Herpotrichiellaceae > Exophiala > Exophiala sideris. Next base: position 3,573,222 of record KN846952.1, on the reverse strand, counting down.
CGAGAAGCCAAGGACTATGCCCTTGGCGGGTGGAAAATATGTGAGCAGTAGCGGTGCCAGATGTGTCGCAAGGAGTGAGGAATTGCTCGATTCGAGTGACACGGCAGGTATCGAGAGATAAAGGGAGAGTCTCGTAGAGTAGAAGGAGGTGGGATCTTCTGAGGCTAGTAGGTCGGCAATGACTTCTGGTTCGACATCGACAATTTCATCGCCGTCAACTGCCGTCGAGGACGGCTCTGGTATATCTTCCGCCAAGGGTTGCTCTTCCTGTGTTTCCGGCGCATCGGGGAGCTCAACATCCTGCTGCTCTACAACCTCTTGATCGATGTCCTCGACTGATATGTTTTTCTCTTTGGACTTCTTCTTCCTCTTCTTTGCAACTTCCGTCGGTGACTGTTCCGGCGCCGTGAGCGCGCTCTCCGCAACTTCTGTCCGCTGCTTCTTCTTCTTTTTCGAGGTTTCCCGGTCTTCGGAGGCGTGCTTGCGCTTTTTCGAGGATGTTAAGGAATCTGCACCTTCTGCCGGCGAGGCATGTTTACCAGTACCACGGACCGACATGGCTGGCTTCTGGGACAATTATTGAAAGTCTTCAGGCCTGGCGCAGAACAACAAAATTTCTCGAAGACAAAAAGAACGCAGGAGGATGCATGCGGGGAAAGTTTTCTCCGAACACCCCTTAGTCTTGGCAGCCTTGCCTTGACTACAGGGTACTCGTGCATCGTGCGACAGATACTGCAATCTCTCGATCCCAAGCATGACCATAGAAGGACCTGATAGTACTAGGTATGTTATTCGAAGATTTCGATACACGGCAGCCAAAAGCACGCTGCACGTGGTTGTTCTTCTTCTTCAGAGAGTCTGAACCCTAAACTCAGGGTACACCGGAACTTGATATTATCCTTCATTGCGTCACGTCACTGCATCCCAGACACCCAGATAGGAACATCCTACTTAGGAACTACAAGCAAACATATCCCGAAGCAACAATTACCGTTCACGGTAAGAGTAGTCAGCCTTCAAGCCAGCCCCCTTTCCTCAATCGTTGATTCTCACCATCCAACAAGCAGCATCCTTCCAACCAAATGAGCTCCTCCAACCACCACCGTCCCAACATGGAAAAGCACGCGGACCCGGACCCAATAGCCTACGAGAAAGAAATCTACCAAAAAGGCCTGAACTATGCCCGTCCCCCATTCAGCTTCAACGCCCTAGATTGGGAGAGTCTCGCCTCAGAACGCATGTCCGCCGAGTCCCGTGGCTACAGCATAGGCAGCGCGGGAACCGGTGAAACTCTACGCAAAAACCGCGAAGCTTTTGGCAAATGGTCCATCACACCCTCGCGACTAATCGCCACAAAATCCTTCCCCGACCTTTCAACCACAGTCCTTGACAAGAAGCTTCCTTTTCCCATCGCCATCGCCCCGGTCGGAGTACAAAAGATCTTCAACCCAGATGGCGAACTCGCCTCCGCGAGGGCCGCCGCCGCCCAAAATGTCCCGTACATCATGAGCACCGCCTCCAGCACATCGATAGAGGACGTCGCAAAGGCCAACGGCGACGGAGAGCGCTGGTTCCAACTATACTGGCCATCACGCGAGCAGGACGACATCACCATCAGCATCCTCAATCGCGCCAAAAACTCTGGGTTCTCCGCCCTGATCGTTACCCTCGATACATATATCCTAGGTTGGCGGCCGAGTGATATGAACAACGGATACAACCCGTTTCTGCGCAGCGACCAGATCGGCGTTGAAATTGGTTTCAGCGACCCCGTGTGGACAGCTCAATTCAAGGAGAAGCACGGAGTCGAGCCCGAGAAGAACCTGGGCGCCGCCGCTGCCGAGTGGACGCGAACCATTTTCCCCGGCTTTTCTCATGGCTGGGAAGACATCAAGTTCTTGCAAGAGCATTGGCCCGGCCCCATCATCCTCAAGGGCATCCAGACCGTCGCCGACGCGAAGAAGTGCGTCGAAGTCGGCGTGCAGGGTCTGATCGTTTCCAATCACGGTGGTCGACAGGTCGATGGTGGGAACTCATCGCTCGGCATCCTGCCCCGGATCGTTGACGCTGTTGGGGACAGGATAGAAGTTTGGTTTGACTCGGGCATCCGGTGTGGCGCTGACATCGCCAAAGCCATGGCTCTGGGTGCCAAAATGTGTCTGATCGGACGACCCTATGTCTACGGCATGGTCCTCGGGGGTGAGGAGGGCGTAAGCCATGTGTTAAAGGCTCTGCTTGGGGATCTCGAGTTGACACTTCACCTCGCGGGAATCACGTCAACATCTCCCGACGTCTTGAACCGAGACGTCCTGGTTCGGGAAAGTGACTTCTTTTGAGCGCTCATGCCGTCGGATAGAGAAGCGTTAATGGGTGCCAGGGTAATAGATGAATGTCAAAAAGCGTACAACTTCAATGTAAATTTATAATTTCATTTCTCGAAACACCATGCGCCCCCGCACAGCCCATATCTGCGTGCGTCATAAAATTGAGAGGATCCATACTCTATAAGTGCGTGCGTACATGCCATATGCCCATATGTTCGACGCCAGTCTCTCCCCTCTATCCCGCGAGCCTATTCATGCTCCCCATCGATGCGCTAAACAATGGAAAAACGAGGATGCAATCCAATGACTCCATAAGGTGCACGCCGTTCAAGGTCACGCCTGATCTGAGCAAATTCCTGCCGCTTGTCTCAAGAAATCACGGTTTCAGGGTCATGAAGGGGTTGCGGTGCTCGTTACGAGGGTCTCGTCTAGAAAGAGCAGCACACATTCAGTCTCCTTTCAAGAATTGAACGTTGCTTGCAGATTGACAAATGCGGCAGGTCCACCGTCTTCCTCGAGTATATCAATCAACGCCTCGGTCTGCTTCCACGTCTTCTCCAGTGCAGCGGACGGCGACCTGCCTAATGAGACTGTCATCAGTCAGCAAATGTCTTAGCAACCAAGCAACGGACTTGACTTACCCAGGATGGCAGAGTTAAGCTCCTCCGCAACCGTGACTCGTCCGGCAGAGTCCAGAAGATGTCCATTGACGCTGTCTTTCGGATCAGGATACGCAATCAGACTGAATATATCGCTCAACGCTTTCGTATGCTCTCCTTCTTGACCTGGGTATTCTCTTTGCAATTCTTGACCATATTGCATAACCTCCTGCATGAGTAGGTCGTACTGCAGGACATTACCGTCTGCCGTTGATTTGCCCTGCCTGTTGGACTGGCTTTCACCATTCGACTGCTCGTCGAGCTCCATATCTTGTGCAAAATCGTCATTTGACGCAGAAGCGTGGTGGAAGTCATTACTTGTTCTACGTCCATGGTCCGGTGTAGATTTGGCCGTGTTCAATTCAACGGTTTTGCGAATCAGTTCGACCCATTTCTGACATTTCAGTCGAAAGACAATCTCCATGTTCTGCGCAAGTACAGTCGGAAATTGTGCATGTGTGACCTCAAGAGCTTGGTCAATATCTCCAGAGAGGATGGCGCGACGTATTCCTAGTTCTGTTAGTCTGAGCATTTTCGGAGTGGATTCGGCGTTACTTACGTTGCCGGTGAACTGCGTCAGTATCGTCCCTTTCTGGGATTTCCGCCGTAGTTGCTGGTAGGGCATTGCTCAAAGACTCCTTCTCTCGTCGAATCTCCTCGGCGAAGGCCTTGGCTGTCTCGACATAACCGTCGTGAGCCAGAAACTGCGCAACCAATTCCTGGATGAGTGTCCCCTCATCCTGTTGTGTAGGTAGGTGCGCCACCTTCGCCTTTCCAATGTCCTTAGACACATGGTACTTTTCGGTCTCCATCTTGTCGTCGATGTCAAACACAAAAGGTCGCTGGCCAAAGTTTGCAGTTATCAATGCACCTGAGTGCTTTTTCATCCCAACCGTTGGAAATGGCCGGATGTCCTTCTTCAAATCTCTGAAGCAGATGCCAAGGTCTTGTCCATTCTTGGTAAAGAATGCATGACCAGTATTGAAGTTGACACCACACCCAATGACATCCCCTGCACCAAAAGTAGGTCCATAAGCTCGACCAGAATGCTCTCCAAAAAACATCTTTCCATCATCTCCGTGATAGCCCCACGAGTGAGTCTCCCAGCCTGGCAAGCGTTCTAAAGATGCTTCCCCCGTAGAAAAGCCAATGGCAATCGCTGTATCCTTGCTTTTATGTTTGATTTCCACCTCGAAGTAGTATATCCCGCAAGCTGGCGACATAGGGAAGTCTGCCCGAACAGAAGCTGCCTCAATCTCAGCTTTACTGGGAGATCCACTATATTTCAAATCCTGACCCTCGTTGATAACATCGAGCCCCGGGTATCTGTCTTGCTCGCTCCACCGAGATGGTAGTGGCATCAACTGCTCTTCCTCTTTGGGTGGGTTGCTCTCTACGACATCGTAGGTCATTCCACGATGTGACGGCGTTATACGATGGACGTTTGTGCTGCCAGTACTTGTCGATGGGGCGTTTGCGGTGGACGACCCTCCCGAAGGCTGCTCTCTTTCTCTCTTCACCTTTACCTTGTGTGCAGCTTCCAGTTTTGCCACATATCTCGATGCTCTTAGATACGACGGCACGAAGAATGGGTTTGTAGGCATAATTCCTGACTCCAGAGCAGAGATGTGTGCGAACTTTCGCGAATACGCGGGTAAAGATGCCGGTTTCCGCCAGAACGGGCTATTCGGTGAATCGTGCTCCTGCCCCGACTGAGGCCTTTGAAGGTGCGGTTCTGATTGATATTGAGGGGGATATGAGCTGGTTGGAGGAGGACTCGTGAGGTGGGAGAATGCACCCGACCTTGTCGGAGGTGGGAGATTCTGGGATGTTGCCCCGGACGCCACAGAGGCATAGGAAAGACGTCGAGGGACATTGCCACCGTACTGACCCGGCCGGCCGCCACTGCCCGAACCCGAACCGTCCGTCATGTCTGTAGGGAAAGAGGTATGGTAGATGAGCAAGGGCAACCGAGTCTGACACGCTCACGTAGGTCGAAATGGTTCAAACGATCGGTCACGAGGGAGTATTCGTGGAAACAGGAGATTGACGTCGGTCCGTGATCGAGTTGGAGAATCCCGTTCAGGGCGATATTTCCTGGCAGTCACCCATGGTTAGAACTCGCTTGAGCACGAAGAATGATCGTGATGAGGTGACAGAGGGTAGCAGAGTGCGTTGGATGTCATTATCGTGCTGATATGGTGGTCGTTGTGTCATTTACTGGGCGGCTGCGGGTGGCAGGTCATCCCGTTGCGGGGGGATCAGTTTGGAGGCGTTTCCGCCCAACAGTCTCCGATAGATCAGCCAACTTCACGTAGTGAGGGTGCCTATCTGCCCTAGTAGCAGTAACAACCTTGGAACGCTGACACTCTGCAACGGACGAAATCTACAGGCTTGATGTAAGTCAACAGTGATTTGTTTCCTGCATTCCATTGTGAAGCCTTTTCTAAGGTCTGGATTTACAGGCTTTATAGCCTGTAATGCTGCAGCCTTTCCCACCTAGCTATTCATACAATTACGGATGAGTAAACGCTCCGAGGCATTCAAGCCTGCTCGCATCTGTGGGAATCGTCCCAGTCCAGTTGCAGAATGATCACGGTCAATTAGTGATTTGTTGAAACGTCCGTAACGTAGTACAAACGCCGTGATGCCCACGGTCACCTGTTTTCCGTGACCACAGTACCTTGTTATGCCCAAAACACACACTATCCCTCAAACGCCCCGCTGAAATGATCAAAGTCCGTACCCTGCGGACAAGTTTTCGCAGAACCCTTTTTGGCGTACCTTGTACACGCCGATGTCGAAACCCAACATCGCAGCTGTTCGACCTGAGGAGCCAAGTCACGTGCATCAAATGCTGTATCGGAGAGCTCCTCATTCAGCGCCGTGCATAAACGGTGAAAACGACATAGACATATGTCCAAAGCCTCAAGGACTATTTGCGTCAACCTTGAGCAGCGACGACGGAGGATGGTGGTAGCATCGGTGCTGGTGAGCTAGCCGCTGGGGTGGACATGATCATGGGATCAGGTTGATCACCTGCATTGCTGTCCATGGCGGCATCACTCTCGTTGGGCTTGATGTCACTGCTGCTCTGCTGAGAGATGTCCTTGGTCTCACTAGAGTCCTCTCCGTTGAGCAATACTGGTCTCTCATTGCCCTTCCATGAAGGAAGGTCCCAGGCGACGCCAGTGAAGCTCTTCACAGAGAATGGCTTCTTAATCCATTTGCGACAGGGTTTTCCAGATCTGTCCAAAGCTCGAAGACCAGCGTTGATAGCACCTTGGTTTGCTTTGGGACCTAGTTTCTGACCACCGGGGCCAAAGGCAGGGACCGACATTTTGGTAGTAGAGTCGGCCGCACCATCTTCTCTGTAGGTGTAGGACAAAAGTCAGTACTGGGTCACATGGTAAGACGACAACAACTTAGGGGTGGTGATACGTACAATCTAGGCTTTTTCTTTGGACCAGGTTTGCCTCGCGGTTTGGGTAGATCCGCAGTATCAATCATTTGTCCCAGACTTCTCTTAGATCCAGCCCCGGGGGGCTTGCGTTTCTTTGTCGCATCGCCGCTTGCTGAATCGGTGGCGGGCGCCGGCGTTGAGTTGGACTCGGAAGCACCATCATTGTTCTCCGAAGCCTTCACTATGGTCGCGTCGTCAACTGCAGGAGCAGGTGGTGATGAGCCCACTGAGGCTGTGGACTGTTCTTCAGCTTTGGGTGTAGGTTCTTGAAAGCGACGTAGGATCTTGGGTGACAGCTTCAGTATGGCTATTTTTGTTTGCTTCTTTGTCTTGTCTGTTTTGGAGGCTGCGGCTGAGGGTGACCTTCCTGGTGTGCTCGAAGATGAGACAGCCATGGCTTGGGTGGTGTTATTATTGAGGCCGGGAAGGTATTGGTATGGGGGGAAGCGAGGATGATGAGGTATTGTCAGCTGTGTCTTAGCTTTTGGGTTGGGTTGTTGGTGGAATTTGGTAGGCGGCTGGAATTATTTGTGGTGGAGCGCGTGCCTTGAGGTAATTATTGTATTAAGGCCTAGGTCGTTTGGATTGGTGAAGGTGGTGATGGGTGGTGAAGTGTCATGGAGGCAGTGGGTGAGGGTTATGTTGATGGTGAAAAGAAAGGCGAAGGAAGGAGGAAGAAGGAGTTGATGATGAGACAATCATCATGGCTGGGGGAGTGTGTGATTGTGCCGGAGGATGGCATGGCATGGCAACTGTCGGATCTTTTGGGTTGGGTTGGCTGATCTGAGTGTGCAGTTTCTAACCCTTCCAACTGCCAGACCAGAAGTGTGTTACGGGAGCGAGACGGAGAAGGCGAAGTGCGAGGGCGTCTTTGCTCTCTCTCTCAATCAATCAGCCAATCATGTCCCGTCTTGGCTCAATTTGAGAAAAGTTCATCCCCTGCAGGTCGCCTGTCCTGTCGCTTGTTCAGCGCCCATCCTACGCGTACTAATTAACGTACCTCAATAGTCAGGAGGGCAAGGAAAAAGCCCGCAGCTAGTTTAGGCACTCAATAATGGTTGTGAATCATCAAGCTACCCTGACGCAAATCTGGATCTTTGCATAACTTTGTTACATTTCATCATAACAGTACTGGACGGTTGGAAGAGATAGGCTAACGCGATTGCCAATGTCAATGCCGCCTCTGACCTGTGCATTTCATCATCCTCAATAGGTGCCTATCTATTGTCAGGCAATCGATGGGCCTACAGGGATATTCCACACGTGCATCATCACTGATGCTCCGCCAATCCTGGTGTCTCTGTGTCTAGCTTCGAGAGACGAAACACCCAAATTATGCATCCGGTAAAAAGGAGACGCCTATATCAAGGCACAGCATTCCTAAACAAGCCTTTCCGCTCACCATTGCACCCGACTCCTAGCAGTCATGAAGGACAGACTTCCAGCCCGGATGCAAAGTTACAAGAACACGCTGATCATGACTTGCCATTGCCACGCGTGACCACTCCGAGTGATTCGGTCGACACACCAGAAAAGCTGCTTAGGTCGGTTGACTCGGCCAAAGTCGATCACAAAGACGTGCAAAAAGAACACACTGCACTATCCCTTCACCTCAAGAAACTATCCCAATCACTTGATGTTGCTCAACAAGCTCTGCAGATTGAAAAGTCCACTCAAGATGTTCAATTACAAGCCTTGATCTCCAAATGGAAAGCTGTCGCTCAAGATGCTGCTGACAAGCTGTTTGTCGGCACCAAAGAACGGATTGATCAGATGGGCGGAGTTGCTGCCTGGCGGCTGCGGACTCAGGAAGACGCACACCATTGGAACTCTTATGAAGGAGAAGAAGACAATCCTCAATATGGTGGGAGCGACCATGGAAATGTCCCATCACGGAATGCGGTGAACGAGTCTGAAGTTAAGGACGCAGAGGAAAGTGTGAGTCGGAAGCATTCCCATTTCCAACCGTCTGAGCGCACTAATAGACCAGGTATAGTCTTTCAGCCTGGATATGATGCTACAAGAGATGAATATTGACCTTCAAGTCATTGGCTATAACAAGGATCAGGAGAGGTGGGTTGACTGAAGTTGACATCGACGTGCCCTTGAAGCAGATCTCGGAGCCTGTCCAACCCTCAGGTTGATCAGTCCGACAGGGAGTGCTAGGACAACACAGCCGCTTCCGTCCAGGTTGGGGTGCTTCGCAGGGTGCAAGGCTTGACAGGGCTAGGGGGCTCTCATGTGGTAGATCCAGTCTACCGTCGTTGAGAGCATGGTCTCCATAGATGCCAGCTTCTGATAGCCGTTCCTTTCCCTCAAGAATAGCATCATGTTGTGATCTCACTCATCTCATGATCGGGGGTCGACTTTCTTTATTCCAGACCACTCGACTCTTGATCCACTCAACAGCCTCCTTGACACCGCTCCCCCTCAGAGCACTGACAGGCAAGACACGACTGTCTCGAACCATTCCTCCCTTCTCGCCCTCAAACACCTTCCTCACAAACCCCTCCTTGATCCTGACGACCTCAAGACAATCCTCGCGGTCTTGCTTGTTTGCCAGCACCAAGATAGGAATGCCAGCCGTATCTTCGTTCTCGAGCACACTCTCAAGCACGGCACGGCACTCGTCGAGCCGCCCTTGAAATTGTCCCGACATCAACATTCCAGGACTCATCGGCGTCCAGGGTGTCTGTGGTTCCTCATCCTCGTCCGCCTTGCTCAAGAAGCTCTTCTTCCGCGTATGCCAGCCCGGAGTCTTTGGCGCGTCGTCCAGTTCTCCACTACCCAAATCTGTACTGTCCACCACGAATACAACTGCATGGGCACTCTTGTAATAGCTCGTCCATAGTCTGCGTAGACTCATCTGTCCTCCCACGTCCCAGATCTTGAGATACATGTCCGGCAGGTCGATTGTCGCGACATTCTGGCCGACCGTGGGTACCGTGTTTCCAGCGGTCTCTGAAGGTGCGGCATCGCCCGTCTGGCCCGCTGGGTCGGCGGTCGTGTTGAATAACGCCTTGATTTGGCTAAGAAGTGTGGTCTTGCCGGCGTTGTCCAGGCCAAGTAGGATGATGGAGTATTCTGGACACAGCGTTAGCGACTTCGGGTGCGTTGAAAGTGCGCTTGGTCCGGGCGCTCACCTGGCTTGCTCGTTGCGTATAGGTACAATGACCGGATCAAATGGTACATCTTGCCAGTTACGAAATCAACAAAGACAAAATCTAATCGGCCTGCGTTCAGGGCACAGAACAGTGGTGGCAGGACGACGGGAATACAGCCACGTATATCATTTTCGTAGATTGTGGCTTTGTCTTGACTCAGGCTGAAAGAGTGCTGGCAGACTCCCCAACATGAGCAATGCGAGGCCCAAACTGAGTCGCAAAGGTCGGTTGTTTGCAAATTGGGCGGTGCTTCGAGGCTACCGTACCACAGTCTCAGCCTACGTTGCGTTGCTACGCAGATTGGTGGTAGTCCGCTGTAGTTCGTTGTACAATCTTTGAACCGTCTGACATGCTGCGCAGCTCATCATCACGCGAGATCAAAGAACGTCTATAATGTCAGACAGAATACATTATCTCGACCCTGACATCTGCTAAATCACCTCGCGTGCTTCTAAGCAAGGACAATATCCATGTCCAAATCCTGCAGAACATTCCGCCATTGTATATCCACATCGTCCGGCTCCATATTCCGCCTCCGCCACAGCTCTTGGGCAATGTCCTTGGATATTTCCAGGTTCATGAATCCGTGCCTCCGCTTGACCATGTACCACGCAAGCATCCGCTGTTGCAATTCCTCGCTCAGACACTCACATGCAACTATGAAGGGCGGCCACACCAGTGTGCATCCAACGGCATCCCCTCCCAGGTCTTCAATGTTCTCGAGATGACCGACTGCAATCTCGACCATGTCTTGTACTTCAATTGGTGGTCGTCGCCGAAGAGTACGTTGGAAGTGGATGAGGCTAGCGTAGTAGAAGACATAGGCGTGGTGACGAGCCATCGCTTGCGCAAGCGGATCAAGGCTTTCAAGGTCCAAAGTCTCCGGTGTCTGCATGTACAGCTGCGTTTCCAGCTCATCAAGCAGCTCTGCGCTGGGATTTGGATCTGTCGATGAGATGCGTTTGATCAGCGCATTCATCTTTAGAATGTGTTTCAAGATCGGCCGAGTCAGTCCAAAGAATCGGTCGAGCACGTAGTGTCTTTCGTCAAGGAAGTTCTCCGATTCTACATCGAAGCTGGACGGAAGACTGATGTTGCATAGGGCTGCGATGGCCAAGTAACCCTGGAACACCATTGACGAGCTCTTGTCGCGGTCCCACACGTCGCCTTCTATCGTTGACAGCCAGGATGATCCACCCTGTAAGTGCGTGCGCCATTCTGACGAACGGCCTGTGATCATGTCCATGGTTGAAAACATGGTGATTGTGGCAAGAATGGCGCCGCGCTGTGCATCAAGGTCGAGGTTGTCTTTGATGTTGGCGAGGCTGTGACGCAGATGCAGGATTGCCAAGTGGTAGTGTTTCGTGGCCAGGGTGAGCGCATTAGCTTCCCCTTTGAGGAGTTGGCTTCGGCTGAAGGCCGAGGTGGCACACAGTGCATGAAAGAGTGCAACTTGCCCGCTGGATCGGTTTGATGGGGATGTAAGCCCTGCAAGTGCCATGGGTGTGAAAACGCTGCGGAAAGGATTGTCCGGACGGTCCACCGGGACAAGATGCCAGCAGACAAAGGATGTCCAGTGATGAATCAATTCTCGCTGCTCCGATGGTCGGGGCAGAAGATCCAGATGTCGCGACTGCAATGGCAAGGAGGAGAAAGCGGCCCATTCTTGAAAGGCATCGGACGATATAGTGGTGGTGGAATCGCGTCGTGCTCCGAGAGTCAAAGCGCCGTTAGTCGACGGAGAGACTACCATTTCGATGTCTTCTTCGCCGTCGAGAATGTCCTCCGCTGGGACCTCCAAAGCATCATCGTAAACGCTGTCTCGCCGTACTTCTACACCGCCAGCTTTCTCGTCGGACCAGTGACAAGCACCAGAAGCGAAGTTGTGAATCGCAAAGACGGCAAATGGGCCGAAGGTCAGCCCTTTGGCATCCGTCGACGAAGTCTCCAGTGTCTCCAGGGCGCGCTGAACATCCACTCGCATGAAGCTTGAGTCATCGTCATAAATGGCTGGAGCACCAATTGCCCGCCTGATGTTTTGCTCGCGTTCCTGGGTATCAGGGTCGATCCAGACAAGTTTAATGCCATAACCCTGGCATTCGAAGCCACCTTTCACACACCTTGCGCACTCTGGTCGGAGCTCATCACATTTAACGTGACGCTTTCGACATGTCCAGCATGCTGAGAAGGTCTTGGTGTGCTTGATGGGTTGACGAGGTTTGGCTGCTTTACGACCTGTGGTGTGAGGTTTCATCTGTTGTTGGATTACATCGCAGATCTGACGAGTACTGAACCTGTGAGGCAGCTGTTCGATGACACAAGACGTTCCTCGGAAGCCCTAGGACTTCTATATATATGTTGCCGATCAACTTGAAGCAGGGTTGATAATGCGCAAAATCATGTTGGAACTGGTAGAAGAGATAAGGAACTCTCCGGTTAATGGCGAGAACCCTGGCCGAAACCCCGCTGTTAATCAACCTTAGGCTAGCCCGTTTAACTAACCGACGTCAGAGCGTCTCGTGCTCAGCCTCGTCAGGCGAACTAAGCCTTTCAATGCAGAAACATATTCATACCCGACAGTATCTGCCTGTCGCATGCTCCCCTTTTTGATTGTCCGGGACGCGATCGCACTCATGCCGGCTTCAACCTGGATCGATGTCGGTCCACATCCAATTTGATCAACCCCGATCCACTTGCTACACGAACCTCGACTTCATTTCCGGTCGGGTTATCCTCGTCCTTCCCAGCGATGCCTCCATCTCCGCAGTCACTGTCAAGCTTGAGGGCGAGAGTCGGGTACGGCTTGCGGTCCCCAAGTTCCCAGGCAATGAACGCTCGGATAAGAAGAGAACCGAGCTAGAAGTACACAAGGTCGGAGAGCACAATCCCACAACCACCTGCGTCAACGCTAACTTCAGGCAACAGCTCTTGTACAAAGTCCTTACTCTCTTTCCCACGGCGGAATTGCAAGAAACGGGCAGTGGCAATCCCTTTACGCTTCTAGCTGGGCAATACACATATCCTTTCAGTTTCAAGGTCGGCTCATACGATTATTCGGAGTGGTGACCGAGGCTGACCCCAACACCAGTTCCCCTTCAACAATGACTGTCAAAAGAGTCCTGCGCCTCTGAAAGATATCAAGCTTGGTCTTATGAACTTGCAGTTCGCGCCGGACACGAACACACATGTGAAAAAGTCATTGCCTCCCTCCCTCAGCGGCTTCCCGGGCCTAGCGGAGATAAAATATTATGTGAAGGCAACGGTGGTGCGACCCAAGTTCTTTCAGGGAAACATGCGCTCAGTAAGGCATTGTGCTCTTTCTCGGTACTACAAAAACTCACCCCTGACAGGTCAGCGATATTAAATTTCTGCCCATTGAACCTCCACGACCCCGCAATAGAGACGAGGAGATCTTCGCTCGCAGGAAGCGACAGTTTCAACACTATAATAGGGGCCTGCCACAGATGAAAGGACTGTTCAAAAAGGCTCCCACTCCAATGTCCGCTCATGAAGAGGCTCCAGCTTTCCAAATTGATGCGCGTCTTCCTAGTCCCGCTATTCTCACGTGCAATGAGCCACTTCCATTGAGAATCCTGATCCAGAAACTCAACGACAGCTCGTCCAATGCCTTTCTCAGCATGCTGCAGATTGATTTGATTGGCCATACTTATGTCAGAGCGCACGATCTGGAAAGGACCGAGACTACGACCTGGCAATTGATGTCGCAGGCGAACATGAATATGCCATTGGGCAGTCCTTCAGAGAAGAATCCAAAAGAATGGAAACTTCCTTCAAGGCTATGGGATCATCTACCATTACCAAACACTGTTTGCCCAACCTTCGAGACGTGCAACATTTCTCGTCGTTACGAGTTGGAAGTCCGTGTCGGCCTGGCTCACGGGGAAGCCGGCGATATGCGGCCGGAAGTCATCGTTCTCCCACTACGTCTGGCGGTGATGGTGTACTCTGGCATCGCCCCTCCAGAGAAACTGCTGCGCGCGATGGCCAACAATCCGCGTCCACAGCTGGCGACTGCGCCTCTGTTCCCCCGGCCCAGACCCAACGATGATATACCCCGGACACCTCAGACTCCGGTCCCACCACAAACCCCAGTCGAAACACCTACGACTCCGCTATCTGAGATCAACTATTCTCCGGCTCAAACGGGCTATTCTGGTCACGATCACCAGCACGACCTACCTGACGAGGCTCCTCCAAGCTACGAAGATGCCATTGCAGATGAAATAGCACCGGTCGATGGTCCCAGAAGAGATTACCAGGTGCCAGAACAGCCCGAGTCTCAAGTGCACGTCTTCAATACGGATTCGAAAGCCGGCAAGCTGGGGCGGCGGGTGAGTGAACGATTGTTTGCCAGCAGCACACCGTCTGCGCCGCCAAGGTCAATGTCCACGCCGAACAACGTACATTCGGTGCCAATAGCCGAGGATGACGATCAAGATATCTCGGGCTTACCAGTAAATGGTCAACCAGTACCGAGTCCGAACTCGAGGCGGGATATGAGTGAGAAGAAGGGATAATATTCTGCACAGCGAACTGGCATGACATTACAAAACATAGCAAGCGTGGCGTTTGCAATAGGAGAGTAGCAATAGATCAAAACTACTAATGATATTTTCATTACGAATATTGCAATAAGACCTTCGGTCATGGCGAGGAATTTTTTGCCCTGCCGTGCCTGCTCACATTTGTTGTAACATAACACGTGATATGACGTTTGAAATACATGATCAAGGAATTTCAGCCTGTCTGCCGTCCACTATGCTTTGCATTTTCCGTCGTCATGATTTCTTCATCTTGAAACATCTTTTGACCGTGTGAAGCGAAATTCAAGTTGGAGCGCGTGGCTTAGGTACTTAGAGCTGAAGAAGCACGTTACACGGACATCCAAGAGACACACTTCAGACGCGGGATGGAGGCGTGGAAGGAGAAAGGAAAGGTAAGAACGGCAGGCTCCCCAGGAGCAGTTGTCCCCAATGAACCTTCAAAACCCATGATAGTGTTGGATCGAGAGTTTTACTGAGAGCACAACCATTGTCTCTGAGGTCGATGCCCGGGCAAATCAAGCCAAAATTCGGTGGTTTTTATGTGCAAATGGCTGACGTTCAAAGACACCAGGTGGTGCTGGCGAGCATCGAAATGGTGGTTCAAACTCATTTGGTGCCATAGGGGCTGCATTGATCCCTTCGGCCATTACCGCCATCGTATTCATACTCGCCTTCCTCGTTCTGCGACCACGGTTCAAGAATATCTATGCCCCAAGGACATTCTTCCGCACGATTCCTCGCAAGTACGTATTCCCCCGTTGAGTTGGCAGCCTTTTACATACCAACCACTCTCAGGGATCGAACACCGTCGTCCAGTCGCAGCTCCTTCTCTTGGTTTCATGACTTTCGAAACCTGGATGACAAGTTCATCTTACGGCATTCTTCCATGGAGGCCTATTTATTCCTACGCTACCTTCGCATGGTTGTTCTAATCTGCGTCGTCGGTTGTTGCTTAACATGGCCTCTCCTCTTCGCCATCAACGCAACTGGCGGTGGCGATGCCTCTGAAGCGGACAAGATTTCCTTTGGCAACGTTCTGGATCCTAAAAAGTTGTACGCACATGCTATAGTGGCGTGGATATTCTTCGGTAAGTCCATTCCTCGTCGTGTGGAGCAGATCGCTGAATCTGCTAGCATCCATTGTCCTGCTTATTACACGAGAGAGGCTTTTTGTGGTTGGACTACGTCAAGCATACCTGACAATCCCGCTCAACGCCACCCGCTTGTCCTCCAGAGTTGTACTTTATCTCTCAGTTCCACCTGAGGGACTTCTTCCAGAAAATGTGCAACGATACTTTGGCAAGGACGCTGTCAGGTCCTGGGTCGTTTCGAATGTGAGCCATCTCGAAAGCATCGTCAAAAAAAGGGACGACAAAGTCGATACACTCGAAGGACTCGAGTTGGAGCTGTTGAAGAAGGCTAATAAAGCAGGAGATGATACTGAAAACGATTTCCGTATCACTGGACCTGCTGCTCGACTTCCACCACAAGTTGAAGATGAGCAACGGCCCAAGCGCAGATCACCACCTGTCGTAGGCGAAGAGGTTGACCCCATTGATCAGCTGCGGGAAGAAATCACAGACATTGTTTATGATGTTGATCAAGCTCGGCAAGCCGACTCCAAGGGAGCAGGCACAAAGACAGGGGCTGTATTTGTTGAATTCAAAGACCAAGTCAGTGCCCATCAAGCTTTTCAACTAATACAACATCCATCACCTCTCGCCCTTCAACCAAAGTATATCGGGGTCCGGCCAGAGGAGGTTATTTGGAGCAACCTCAATCTCGAACCGTCACTTCGGATCACCTATTCCTACCTAGCAACAGCACTTGCTCTTGCCATCATCATTTTCTGGTCCATCCCAGTCGGCATCATTGGTACAATCTCCAACATCGAGTATCTCACGGACAAGTTTGAATGGCTCAGATTTCTCAATAAGTTGCCTGATCCGATCATGGACCTTTTGACAGGCTTACTGCCACCACTCCTCCTCAGCAGCGTAGTGTCTTACGTGCCCTACTTCTATCAGTTCGTGGCAACATTGTCCGGAATACCAACCAGCATTGAAGCAATCAAATGGGTTCAGACATGGTATTTCGTTTTCCAAGTGGTCCAGGTATTCCTCATCACCACCTTCTCGTCAGGGGCCGCGGCCGTGGCCAACAAAATCGCCAATGAGCCTACGAAACTTCCAAAGTTGCTTGCAAAGAACCTACCCAAAGCATCAAACTTTTACCTGACATACTTTATCATCCAGGGTTTGGGTACAGCGTCTCAGAATATCGTCAACATTTCAGATCTTGCGTCCTACCTGTTTTTCTACTATGTCATGGCCAAGACACCGCGGCAGAAGTTCAATGCTTATGCTCAGATGAGGAACATCAATTGGTTCAACCTATACCCCAAGTTCACCAATTTTGCGGTCATTGCAATCGCATATTCGTGCATTGCGCCGCTCGTTCTGGGATTTGCAGCACTTGGAATATACTTCCTATACCTTAGTTATCGGTATTACCTGCTCTACGTCGTTCAGGTAAAGTCGGAGACCCGAGGTGAAAGTTATACGAGGACTCTGCAACAGCTCATGACTGGCGTCTACCTGGCTGAACTATGTTTGCTTGGTCTCTTCAGCATCAAGAAAGCTGCAGGGCCTTCGACTCTCACAATCATACTTTTGATAGTCACCGGTCTGTACCATCTGACGGTCAACAAATACCTCTCACCTCTCGAGACATACGTACCGGTAGATGTCTTGGCAGAAGACAACGAAGAGGAACCTCTCCTGAGTGGTGACGGCGATATCACTGACCACTCGCGTATCTACAGAGTTGGGGCTGGCAAGATCCCGTCAGTCCTGTTGGACCCTCTAGCGTCCTTCCTCGAGCCTCACATTTTTGCTTCTCAGGAAGCTCTACGTCCATGGCTGGAGGATCCCGAAGGAGAATTTGACGAGTCGAACACTTATACGGACGAGCAACTGGAGAATGCCTATGTGAACCCGGCACTTACATCGAAAACACCAGAAGTATGGATCCCAAGAGATCGAAAGGGCGTTTCCAAGGTAGAAGTCGAAGAGAACGAGAAAGCTGGGATTCCTAGCACTGATGAGGGAGCTGAGTTGGGTCCATCGAACGAAATCTTGTGGGATCGGGACGACTTCTCGACCGTGCCTATCTTCAAACAGCCGACAAGATATTAAGAGAAAGGCCTTCTGACACGGGATGGTTCACCCAGAGGAAGTAGAGGGTTTTGGACAAGCGAAAATACCCCCTCAAAGTCCTGGACTTCGCGACGGCAATTATTCACCGGTCAGTGGTCACTGCGAATCCAAAGACCCGCCCTGTATTATTAGACGAGCATCATCATTACGATGCCAGGTGTTGAGGTCGTTTCAACAGCGTAGTGATGTAACGGCGTCCTATGTGATGAATGCATTTCGGTACTAGCAGTGACAGCAGCCACAATCGCGAACAACGCGGATACGGGCTTTCCACCTGCGCGACCATGCATTAGTGTTTACCAAACGTCGTACAGATTCCGAAGATTCATGCATACACGGGCCAAAAGGGAAAGGTGCTTCTGCGGGTTCCGGCGATTTGGGCTGAAGGCAGCCAGCCCTTCAAGCCTTATGCCACCACATGGCTTCTACAAAGCCAATCATGATAATCTTGAAACATTTCAGCTCCCACAAAAACGCTGGGCCGCTTTCACACTGACACGTTCCAACTTCAGCCAGCCAGCCTCATCCTGTTATCCCGCTCTTCCTACTGGTCTCTAATATCATGAGATTTCGGGTTGCCGGGGTTGGATACCATTTCCATGTTGGTACTTTTGGTATCTTCTGTCCTTTGCCAATTAAGCATCTGCCATAGGGCTCTAGGCTGGCTAAGCCCCCGTTTCGACACTTAACTTACCCTGGAAAGCGGTCAACGCGACAACACCTTGTCGTGGCTTGCGGCAATTGCACACGACTTACTCCACCTAGGCGCTTCACAATCAGCTGGCGCCCAAAGCGTTGGTTTCGGTCCTGATGTTTTTCCATTTCCGGGTCAGTGACATCCACAGCCTCGATGGTCTGGCCGGAGCGGCCTTCAGCTTGCATATCATTGAGAAAGTGGACGTTGATGCTGCTAATCTCGAACCGAGGGCCAGGACCATTGCACCAGACATGTCGACGTGCTTATTGAGGTATAAAGAGTAGATACTGCCCGTCTAGCAAGGTATGAAATAACACCACTCCCACCTTCATATCAGTCCGTGTCTCTACTGTTCTTGCAGTTACACTGTGTTCAATTACCTCCTTCCCACTCAAGTAGAAACAAACATACAATCGGCATCCAGCAGCATGTCTTCCTCAACTCGTCCCTCCATCTTCACCCGCCTCAGCTCGAGCAGCATTTCTTCCACACGATCATCCTCAGCTTCATCACTCAACAGCACATCTGAGTCGAATCGTGCCCGTTACGCCAAAGACGGCAAGGGCTTCGACTTCGCCTCAACGTATCCTTACAAAGCACCCGATGTCAGCGTCGCTGGCGAACCAAGCGCGCATGACTTCACCCTCCGCTACGCCAAGGACGGGAAAGGCCACGATTTCTCGGCGTCATATTCTCCTTCGCTGTCAATAGATGCCCTACCTCTCGTCCCGGCCAGCAGCCTTGCACCAGTAGCTGACTTCGCTGGCATGCGATACGCCAAAAATGGCAAGGGTTACGACTTTGCGGCATCATATCCTTACAACAAGTACTAAGCTGGGCATTGGCGGTCTTGTCTTCCGTGTCAGATACTCGGCGCTTACTATATGGGAATGGCGCTGGGTTAGACGGCATAAGTTCGTTGCTGTTTGTCCGAGTTGCCCTTTTAGTTTCATTTTATGACCATTGGCGGTACCCTTGATTTACGAGATATCCCTTTCCTATGTTGCTAGTCATTAAGATCATGAATGTCATCACTTCTATCCTCATTCTTATTCTACTCGTTCTTTTCAGTGTCGTGTCATCCCGTATCGCGGCTCTTAGTATCCTGTTGATTGCGTTTATCAATACCAAAAGCGCCTGTTAAGCTGAACGACATGAAATTACGACCACAACGGCGCTCAAACACCAACAATGTGTTACCTTTTGTCATGTAAGACGAACAATGTCGAAGCGATCGCTGAAATACCTCGCCATCTAAGTCGTTCCCTGCGCCGATTGACTCCTGTCCCTATCTCGTAACGTCAATCAGGCATTAGCACCACCATTGGCGTTCAAGAGCGGCTCCTTCTCTCCACTATTGCTGTCGAGTGCCACATTCGCTCTCAGCCACTCCTGCACAACGCCCTTGTAATCCGTACTTCGATAAGCGCCAAACAGCTCGGCAAAGATATTCGGTTTGCGCCAGAACTTCAGCCCCAAATCTTGCAGCAGCGTGTCAAAGTACGGAACTTGATCGAATACTAGATCTGGAAAGAACCTTCCATGTCCGAACGGGGCGCGGAACTTGGCGTACCGGGTCATCAGCGCCGTTTCCTCGAAAACCGCCCTCGGATTGATTGCAAGCTTGTCGTTGAGGTAGGCGTAGGCCCAGAGGCACTGGAGTTCGCAGCGCGGCGTGTTCGCCAAGTTGGAAAACATGCTGATGAACACCAAACTGTGGTCGCCTCGCGCGGTTAGACCAGGCGGCGCGATCGCCCGGTACAAACGAAAAGGAGAGTAATTGAGTTCTGGGTCGAGAGTCGCAGTGTAGGACTTCACAACGCTCGATGTTGCGGAGAGATGTGGACCAGACAACAAACGTGGGAAGGCCTGGCCGATCTTGAGGTCAGCCCTTTCATTGAGGGCGTTCCAAAATGCTTGTTGTGTGGGTGTTAGGGACGTTGACGGCACGCCGAGGTCCGAGTGTGTCTCTTCCTTGGTGAAAGCGAGGGTTGGTTTAGCGGAGAAGCCGGTCGCGGTGATCAGGGCGGAGGCGTCTACTCCCCCACCGCTGGCGAAATGGATGTGGCCTGTAGACAAAGAGGAGATGTCCTCGCGGTGGACACGCACTTGACCCATCTGAACCATTTCGTAGATGTCTTTCTCGAAATTGTAAATGCCGGATGCGGTGCCGTACCAAAATGGGCTGTACGACGGATCAGTCCATCATGCGTTCTGACAAGCGATGGAAGAACAGAACAGGATAGCGTGGAATCAGCTTACCTCGTCTCGGGTTCCAGGACCTTGGTCGACTCGTGCTGGAGCATTCCACAGTCCTTGATTGTGGCCGCGTGCAGGTTACCCCAGAACTTCTGCGCAATCATCATCCCTAATGAGCTTTGGTGTAGAAACGACCGAACCTTGCTGAAGCCGTCGTTCCATAGACAGGGGCTGAAGAAGGAGAGAATGCGGCGGGTGGTCAGCCGTTCGCGCGGTACAGAGAACGGGCCCATCTTCGTATGGCTTGGGAACACCCATTCTGGCCCTTTGCCAGATTTGCGGATGATCCATTCGACGTGATGGCCAGTCTTTCCAGCGAGATGGACAGCGTCGTATGCTGACTTTCCGCCACCGAGGACTGCGATCGTCCTAACGTTGGTGTTGTTGAAGACCGTGTCTCCCTTGAAACCTATCTCTGCTGAATGGATGATTGGCCCGTCGAAATTGTCCGCACCTTGCAGGTTTGGACGATGGGGACGATTAGTAATACCAGTCGCAATGATCAACTTCTTCGTCTGGTACTCGTCATGTTCAAGTGCGGTCTTCAATTTCCAGCCTTCGCTGTCGTCGAGTGGTGAAATCCCACCCACTTTGGTCTCGAAGTCGATGAGTCTCACCAGATCGGAGCGGTCAGCATATGCTTCCAGGTAGTTGTGCATCGCTTCGCCTGTGGGATGTTGTCCTTGAGGAATGCCGAAGCCATCGTGCATAGGGAAATCAGAGAAGTCGATGCCGCCACGCAGGTTGTTTGTCTTGAGACCAGGATAGATGTTTTCTTCGGACCAGACACCGCCGACAGTCTCGTTCTGAACACAACATCATCAAAAGCGTACACATGCAACAACAGGATTGGTAACATACTGCATCGAGTATCTTGACTTTGGCATGAGGCTCGCATTCAAGAATCGTCTTTGCCGCACACAACCCGGACGGGCCTACAACGCTGTCAGTGTTCAGGACACACAGAAGGTTTCGTGCAGAATAGCAAACGTACCAGCCCCAACGATGAGATAGTCAAACATCTTGAAGACTTTGCTGATGAATCTGAGCAACTGTAATGGGTGGTCGCAAGGCTCAAAGAACAGCTAGAGCGAGCACGCGAAAGTGAAGATCGGTAAAGCGCCATTTCGGGTGACGGTTCCTGGTGACGACGGTTATCGAAGGACATAAAGCCGACCGCACCTCCTGGAGCACCATGTGCAGTGGAAACTCCAATCAGGCAAGATTATGGGAACTGATTATTAGATCGATTGAAGATGTTGCGCTTGCCTGTCCTGTTCAGCTGGGCCCTTACTCAGCCGCCTCAAGTCTTACCGAGTAAGCTGATACTGGACCCCGGGTCCTTTTGTTTCTGTCCAATGGGAAGACGATTGGGTTGCATGATACGATAGCCATGCCACCACCTGTATCTTGGGTGTATCTCTCGTGATTGCTTCTATGAGTGATGGAACCTGGTCGAAAAGTGCACGTTGCGGCTGCGGAAGTTTGGGTTGTTGACATGCAAGTTCGTGGAGTGCCGCCGCTATACCAGTCAGCGAAAAATAGTCAACAGCGGGTACAGTATATATGTGTTGCACCTCTGGGGCTTCTAGATCACCTACGTCAATGTACTGTACAGCACGCCGAAGTTGCTTATGGCAGGCTCAGGGCTCCCTAGCCCCAGCACTTGGTCTTATCAAGGTACTTTTCTCAACAAGATAAGCACATCGCCAGCCTCGACCTTGTCTCCAGACTCCTTTAATATTCCCTCAACTTTATAATTGCCCGGACCCGATGGTATCCGTACGGCGATTTCCATCTTCATGGCTTCGAGGACAACAACCACTGACCCACCAGTGACAATATGTCCAATTTGGACTTCCACCTTCCAAACATTTGCAATCATTGTTGCTGGCACTTCTATTATCGATGAATCTGCAATTTGTTCTGTTAGCGGCCAAGTAGTTTCAGCACTCGATGTTGAGAAAGCTCACCTCTCGATACCTCGCTCCTCAGTCTCTTTTCTGCCTCCTTAGCCTGTTGCACCTGTCGCACTTCTTCCTGCCATTCAGCAAACAGGACCGATTCCTTGGCCAGTTCCTGTTCTGTGCATTGTTCCTGGATGCGTTTCATGCGCGCGACCTCCTCGCGTGTTCCTTCAAGAAGCTTATTGTACTCAGCCATGTCAAAAACACACTGCTCGATACGAATCTGATAACGCCCGGCTTGGAAAGCTTTCGCAGCCGCGTCAAACTCTGGGCGGCCGACAGAATGGAAAATTACCTGATCGAATGCTTCGAACAGCCACGGTCTTGAAGCACTGAAGCCTGGCTTGCGACCATACGTATCCCAGCAAATGCCCGGTATGGTGACACCCCAAAGTTGATAACCGCCAGGAGAATCGTTGGGATAGATGGACGACGTTGCACCACCTGTGCCCAGTGAACCTGCCTTCGTGAACGTGCGTGATGGGTTGTACTTCGGTACGACCAGGCGGTGCCTAGGGTCAACCTGCACGTAGATCGGAAGGCCACTTAGCCAACCCACTGCATTGATCAAATGCGGAACCTCAAAATATGAGTTCTTGACGTCTTCTCTTGTCTTCAACCCGTTGCTTCGCCGGATAAAGTCGATATTATCCGGCAGGTACACCGCCTTGGGTCTTTGAAGCACCATATACCTTTCTACCGATTCACAACACTCGTCGGCATCAAAAACAGCAGGGAGATGGATCATGCGACTAGGTATCTTGGAAGTCGTCACATCCGGAATCGATTGACTCAAAGATATAATGGTCCGCACCGCTTCCTCTTGTGTCGTAAGTTCAGGGTCGAAATAGAAGAGTAACGAACAATTCTCTGCTGCAGGGTAGCGTCCGAAGCCAAACGGCGTCTCGTCCCGTACCAGATTCGAGATTTGTTGAATTCTCGCACGGATTTTGACATCAAAGTCGCCGGTACCATAAAGACAGGAAATGGCTCTCTCGCCAGACTGACGTAGAATGAGGGCCGGGCGGTCCTCCTCGGCCTCGACTTCGCAAATCACCCCATCTCCGTGATCGGCAGACGGCGCTGCTTCCAGGTCGGTGAAGGTTGCTGCTCCAGTTCGTGTCTGTGATGTAGATCCTCTTTTTAGACCAATCGCCTGAACATAATTGTTGAGTTTTCGTTCCTGTAACATGGCTTGCGTCCAAGTGACTGGAACAAAAGTGACAATGTCTCCCGGGCGTAGTTGTCCCAACTTCCACATGTCTGCTCGTATAATGACATGGGTCACAATAAATCCTGTCTGATTGGGTCCGTCGACCGGCAATATGACGCCAGAATCGCCCGTGAAGCTCACACTTCCCATAGCGCACCCAAACCCCACCATGTTGCTAGGATGGCTGCCCCCTTCACCTCCATCCTTCCTGCCCCATGTTGGCGGTGGTCCCTCCAAGCGGATTCCAGTCCTGCTGGAATTGAAACTGACTTTATAGCTGCTCGAGAACAGGTGCTTCTGCCCTTCATGGGCGAGATACTCATCTGAGAACCACGGTCCAGGAAGCGCAGCCAAACGCCATTCGTGGCCGAACGATAGACACACCGCGTGGTCAAGCTGGTATGGTGCAGGCGGCAAATTGCCTGCGTTTTCGGGGTCAATGAAGAGAAAGTCACCCGCCGAGATCCGTCGACCCTGGTACCCGCCCCAATTCAAGGATGGTGTGGTGCTCTTAGAGCCAAGGTATGCTGCAACATTGGGAAATCCGCCTCGAACAGCCAAATATGCACGAGCCCCAACCTGAGTATCACCGACATAGACTTCACTGTTTGCTGCGATCGTATGTCTTGTCCACATTGAAGCCGGCTGTCCATCGATCTCGAAGGTAAAAGGAGCACCGCAAAGCGCCACAACGGCTGGGGCAAGGAAGCGAATCCTTGGACCCATCATTGTTATCTCCAGCCCCTCTGTGCCTTCTTCGTTACCAACAAGCAGGTTTGCAATCCGAAAAGATAAAGAATCCATTGGGCCTGCCGCAGGCACGCCGTTTGGTACACCGACACGACCAGGCCAGTCTTGAATAGTTGTAGCTGTTCCGGGTTCGACGAATTCAATTGCACACATGTAATATTGGAAGCGGTTATCCAGCATATTGGTGGTCGTGTATCCGGTCACAAAATCTGTCGACTTGAGCACCTGAATCAAGAAGTCAAGGTTTGTCGGCGGTCCCTGCAGTTCCGTTTCTTGTAGTGCGTGCAGCAAAGTCTCAGTCGCAGCAACCCGATCCTTGGAATGGACAATCACCTTAGCGAGTAGAGGGTCGAAATGTGGCGACACAAATGTTCCTGTCTCGACCCAAGTATCAATCCGAACGCCCTTCCCGTGCGGGAAAGACACATTCTGGAGAAGGCCTGGAGCAGGTTGATAGTTCTTCGCCGGATTTTCAGCGTACACTCTCACCTCGATTGAATGTCCTTTTGGGCTTTCGCGTGCGTAAGTCGACATCGCTTCCGGCGACAGCCCACCATGGCCTCTCAATTCCTCTTCGGCCTGCAGTAGCATCAATTCGACCAAATCAACGTCGTAGCACATTTCGGTGATTCCATGTTCCACTTGCAGTCGAGTATTGACTTCGAGGAAGTAAAAGTCTCCTGTCGTCTCGTCGACCAAATATTCTATGGTACCGGCCGACTTGTAATGAACTGATCGGGCCAAAGATAAGGAGGCATCCTTCAGCTTTTGTCTCAAGGACGGACATTTCAGGACGTAAGGGCTTGGTGTCTCCTCTATGACTTTTTGGTGTCTCCTCTGAATCGAACACTCGCGTTCGCCGAAAAATAGGACGTCACCCTTGCCATTTCCAAAGATTTGGGCCTCGATATGACGGCCAGATTCGACATACTTTTCGATGAAGAAGCCATCATTCTTGAACAGAGCTTCGCCACGACTCTTAACGACCGCAACGGCGTTCTCCAAGTCGCTCACATCTCGGCAGACTTGTAAGCCCATCCCGCCGCCACCCGCCGTGGCTTTCACCATGACGGGAAACCCTATTCGAGTCGCTGCTTGGAGGGCTTCATCACCCCCACTCAACATATCTGTGCCAGGAACGACGGGTACGTCCGCCGCACTGGCAAGCTGCCTGGCTCGATGTTTCAAGCCAAATTCGATCAGAGTATTGGAGTTGGGTCCAATGAACAATATCCCGGCATCAAACAATGCTTTGGCGAAGTCGGCATTTTCGCTCAGGAAGCCGTACCCAGGGAGGACCCCTTGCACGTGGTGTTCTCGACAGATCTGTACGATCTCGTCGATGTTCAGGTAGCCTCGAGAGCCATGGCCTTCCAGAAGAAATGCTTCATCCGCTGACCGGACATGGGCAGAGTCGGCGTCATCGTCGACGTAGATTGTAAGGGCCGATATGCCCAACTTCTTGCAAGTCGAGGTTAATCTGACGGCAATTTCTCCCCGGTTCGCAATAAGCACACGACGTAAATATCGGCTAGAAGTCTCGTAGGAGCCCATGTCGAGTATTGTCTGCAGAGCTCTTTCGCCGACTCACAGCATGGTGCAAATGTATTCCGTACACATCGCTAATGTGAGCCTTCGCCGATCATTCGTCGATGTCATTGATGGGTTGGACAGCTGGAGATGATTTTCGAGGCACTAGGACGGAGATGCGCAACGACGAAGTGCCAATCTCAGACGTGGACAAATCCATCTTGACAGGCGGCACAGGCGGGTAACGGCGTTTCGACATGCCCAAAGCGGTCAGTTGCCAGGAACCTTGGTATCCGCACCCAGATAGCGACGATGATGGCAGGGTGTTCACGGAGTCCTGAAGATGGCGATATTGAAGAGTAGAGTGCAAATGAAGCAGCATCTACTCAATTCACGTGGTTGCTGTGCAACATGTCGAAATTCATACATTGCTGGGAAGGTGAAGTGATTGTTTGTTTGATTATTCGAGCTGCACCTGCCAGGCGCCAAGCACGTGCGAGGTCGCAGCCACGTGATGCTGTCAAAGGGTGCAGTGCTCTACCATTGAGTCTCGTCGTCGGTGACCTCGTCGTTGCTTACGCGAGATAATGTTGCCCCAAAATGAAGTTGTCGCCTACGAAAAAGTCTGTCGCCTCGTACCATACTGCTGCGTCGCGCGATATTTTCCAATTGCAAAATGTTGTCAATCCTTGTACAGGGCAAGAAGATGATGAGGAGCTAAGAGACATATAGTAGAATGGTTGTTTCATTTGTTCTATCTAAAAGGAGGTCTTGGTTTCACAGCATAGCTGTTACTCACACCCTGCACCACGAGAAGGTGCCTCCTATCGCAGGGCGACGGCTGAGGGACATACTGACTGCGCTTTTTTTGCACAGCGTTCTGCTCCTTCCCTCAGCCCAAAAAAGAAACGCAAATGACTAGCGAGACATACTGGGCCGTGTGTTTGCACAGCTTTTCTGTTCCTTCCCGCAGCCAGAACATAAAAAAGACAAGATTGAGAGTGAGAATAGCTTGGTACTCATACTGACCCGAGAGATGGGTGTTCTGCTTTTCCCAAGCTGCAAGGAGAGAGAGAGAGGATGATTTGAGAAAAGCACGAGGTACTCATACTCCTGCGTAAGAGATTGCAGTTTCTGTTCATTTCGCTCGGCCAGGAGAGAGAGGGGATGATTTGAGAAAAGCACGAGGTACTCATACTTCTGCGTAAGAGATTGCAGTTTCTGTTCGTTTCCCTCGGCCAAGGTTGACTTCTTTGTTTTTTCGATGACGGCTGGAACTACTCATACTCAGATCCCGAAGTGATAGGATCCTTTCTGCTCCTTCGTTCAGCCCGGAAGACTTCTTTCAACAATGAAGCGTCTAGAAGAACTCATACTCAGATCCCAAAAGTATTGGTACCCTTTCTGCTCCTTTGTCCAACCAGAGAGTCCATTGTTGTGATGATGATGATGGCTGAGTTACTCATACTCAAGTCCCGAAGTGTTAGGACCCTTTCTGCTCTTTCACCCAGCCAAGAAATACTTTTTGTGGGGGTTATCGAAAGAGGCACCATACTGACAAGCCAAAGTGGAGACCTGCTTTCTGTTCATGTGCCTCAGCCGTGGATTTCTGATTCATAACAACACAACAACACCGAAACGCCTCAACACCAAAACGCCTCAACACCATAACACCAAGCAAGAAGAACATCGAAAAGCGCAAGGACCTCCTGCCCACTTTCCCCTATCACCTTCTCTCCCTCAACTCACAGCCTGCACTTGATCAGACAGCGTCCTCCACCACCATGAGACTTGCTGATTCGACCCGCCGGGACATCCCCAAGTTGTTCGCAACAGAGGCTACTGATCCATGGGGCGCCGTTTGAAGTCTCATCAACGAAGACTCACCACACGAGCTCACAATTGCCTTGGTTTAAAAGCCTTGTCGGTGAATGGATTGGGCTTATCCCGAGGCCACCACACAATCTCGCCCATGGTCGAAGTGTCATTGCTGTCAAATCTGTACTTTTTCTTGCGTAGACCGGACACATTGGGCGAGGGGGTAACCTCTTCCTGAACATCGCTCAGGGGATGAGACTTCCAACCAGACAAGGCACCGCCGCAATCAGGAGCCCGGTGGGTGGTAGTGGACTGGCTACCGCCACAAGTGCTACCCTGCAGTCCCTGACCTACAGGAGGACCGGAAAGAGTTCCAGCCCAACCATAAGTCTGGACAGCCTCAGGCACATGGCCTTCGTCGGCGTCAGGGGCGGGAGGAGTTGGGGTTGGAGAATGCGAGGTAGGAGAAAGACTTACGGGTCTCGGTGCCTGTGCGGCCTCCTCGATAGCGTTCTTCTTGCAACTCAAGATACAACCCATTGTGATGATGGTTTGACGTTGTATGATTGAGTGATGTTTGTGTGTGGTGTTGATGCTGGCGTTGATGTTGGTGTTGATGTTGGCGTGAACTCGGTGTTGTGTTGTATGTGTTGCTGGTACTGAATCGAAATCCTGAAGAAGAAAGAAAAAGTTTAGGAGGAATGAGAGGGCGAGCGAGGTACTTATCCGCGAGAATGGGAGCCAAGGCTTGGAATTCTGACTGCTCAGATCATTCTGCTGCCTGACTCATTTGATCACGCTCATGTTCAAGAGTTTTTGATAAGTTTGGTTGAACGGGTCTCGTTGCCTGACCCATTGAGCCTGAACAGTGGGCCAGTGGCACTGTCTGCACCGCTGTAGCTCCCCACGTTCAAATGAGATATCCTTCCCTATCTTCAATCAGGAGTCCTTCGCAGACAACGAAATAGCGTTAGCTCTTGACGGCCGAAAGCTCGTCACCTCTATCGCATTTTCCTATTGCTTGTTGTGAGGGCACCCGTGATCGTGAACCTGCTGGACTTCGAACTCGCGTCGTCGACGTACTCTGACTTCAGACGGGGGCCCACGTCTCCTGGGAACAAGCTCGCCGTATGCTGCAGAATCGTTTGTGGATACCGACCCAGGCATGAGAAGGCTGAAACGAGCGGGTCAGCAAGATACCTGGAGCGAATCGGAGCGCAACAGTCAAAATCGACACACGCGTGACCATGCAAAACCATCGCCCTTCCAGATCTCATGCCATGATATGTCCTCCCTACCAAGATTCCGCAACGGTTTTCAGCGGATGCGTGGCTGAGTCTGGCGTCATATTTCGCCCGCTCCATTTGAAGCTGTCTTCTGGCCTTTCATGGGACAGTTGCAAGCTTCCCTGTGCCAGTCTTGATCTGACAGTTCAATCAGTGCATCTGAAGCGAACCAACCTTAGCGTATCCACTGGTGGAGGGAACTGATCCGCCATTGCAACAGGCAACGCTCATCTTTCGGTTCTTGAGCAGATTTGCAGATTCGACAATTTAGTCGAGAGCAGTGCATCTCGGATCAGAGCAGAGCGCCGGGTTTCGGATCAGCCTCTGCGTTCAACCGGACTCTGCATCAAAAGCTTGGTCACGGGGAATCACTACTTACGGAGACTCATTGGTACAGAATCATCAGCATGGTAAAGTGTTCGAACTACATTCCATCAATCAGATCCTATTGGTCGAATACCTGAGTGGACCACTGTAACTCGCCGTGCTCAGCAACTATCATTCCATGTATGAGTGTCTTTCATGTTGTATTTCAAGGCGTACGCGAATCCTGAGGGACATGGCTGGTCGTACCACTGATTGGGGCGTCTTTGTTACATTGGGACAAACCGACCGCATGGTGTGAAGTCGAATTTGAATGTTACTGGAGTTTAAGTGGTTTAAGTGTGGCATAAGCTTTGACGCCACCCGAAATCGGAGACACTTCCCGCCCCGACACGATTACAGTACTCAGCCTCTGATGAAATAGGGTTGGCTGAATTACCTAGTAATGAGGTGGCCTGCACTTCAACATGGATATACAGCGTAATTGTGGTTAATGAGCGAAGTAGGTGAGAGGATCAATCAATGCAGTAGCACACATTGGTCCTTCGAAGCACGCTGTTAAGGGACTGACTCCCATGAGTTCCTCATCTCAACCACCTGTGGTACATGCATTTATTTACCCTATGTCAGTATGCTCTAACATCAAATGGGATAATCTCATGTGTTCCAGACGGGACAAAGAAGCAGTGTGTAAACATGGTGTTGCTCATCAGTACCGTCAATTTGCTACCTCGATCCCAAAATAAAACGTAAGTATCAATGCTCCTCTCCATCTTAGATAGTTATCCCTTCCCCTTAAAGGTGGCTGCAACTCTCATATTGAGATACTCCATTGCAGTAACAGGCGGATACTTTGGTCCACTTTCCCTTTCAAGACCAGGCACACATTGAATGACTTTGTGACGATCTGCCTGTAAGAAGAAGGGTATAGAGAATCTCTCTTCGGACAGTTCAACGTCATTTCCCAACTGCTTTGCCACAGGCGGGTCAACAACTCTGTGCAGTGTAGACTTGAGGACATTATTGCTCCTGTATCCATTGTCAGTACGTGTGGACAGTTTGATGTACGGGTGAAGACATACCATCGCATCAAGAAGTCCCCAATATTGACAATCGCTGAGCCTTTTAAAGGGGGTGCTGGCACTATTTCGCTATGAGTCAGACTTGATATGTGGCTTCGCAAAGCTGAGGGCTTACAGTAATTGCCTGGATACTTCGAGTCTTCCACTTGAAGCCCACCAACTGAGTCCTGAAAAAGTACGGTGATAGACCCAAAGTCAGAATGAGCAGGTATGCGAGCTTTTGCACCGGAAACCAGTGACTTTCTCTCGACAGCTGGGTAGTGCAGCAGTCGAAGGAGATGATCTGCATCCTGGTGGAAGTTGACAAAGTAATCCTCGTCAATGTCGAATCCTATAGCAATGGCGCGGAGGATGTCGAGCCCAAACTTATGACACTCCCAGAAGAACTTCAGCATAAAGTCTTCAAAGCCAGGGATGGCGTCTTTTGATGGAAATCTGTTTGGCTCTCTCACAGCAGGTGGGCCCTTGTCAGCGCCAATGTCGAAGAACTCTTTGAAGTCGGCAACAGCCCGCAACGTCTTCAACTTGTCGTCATCATATACATCTTGGGAGACCTTCTCGCGGCCGAGGGCGCTGTAGCCGCGTGCCGTATACGTCTTCGCACCCTCCTCTGCCGTGGGTCGAGCCACTTCTGGCTTGTTCAGTTCTTCCTGAGTCAATTTGAACACTCTCGCGCTCTGTAGACATGGTCAGAATGTAATGCACCGTCTTCGTTGTGCCGCGGAGCTCACTGACCTGTTGAAAGGCCTGGTCGATATCTTCATCTGCCACGTGATGATTCACGAGATATACGAAGCCCACTTCCTTGAATGCTGCGACGATATCTTTTGCTGTTTTAATTCGCTGCTCGGGTGTGCCGTGGTTGAACAAGGAGAAGTCAACCACCGGGACCTCAGAGTCCGGAATAACAGTTGCCGGCATTTTTCGTATGCAGGAGAAGAGTGCCGTCTCATTCACAGTCGGGACTGTGTCGCCATTGAATTCTTATAATCTTTCCCAAACTTGTGTCTCCTGATGTATATCCTTTGCGCCAATTGAGTATCTCACAGAGCATGCTTCGATCATTTGATTCATTAAGAGATACAGTCAATCCGCGTTCTGGACTTGCTCACCCGAGGCTCCACTTGTTCACTTGGCCCCAGATAACGCTGCGGTCTTGTGAGCTGGGGGGTTGATGAACAAGAACCTCGCCACTGTCGACACTAAACCTTTTTTGAAGATGCGTACCGCCGCTGCCTATTCGAGTCTAGTCATGGTCTTCCGCAAAGGTTCTGGCCGGCTTGATAGAGGTAATGCCTTGTGTAGTGCACTTCAGTCTTATCTATGGTGTACAAGGATTCCCGGACAGATATGCTCACCCTACACGTCCATGTATATAACATCGTCTACCTATTATGTCGAGGATTTTGAGTGTTTGAGATCGCTACTGTGTTCTCATCCAAAATGCCTCGACGTGAGACCTTCCTTGCAGTTCCCCTGCCCAACCTTCCACAGTGGAAGGAGAATTGCAAGGCCGTTTGGCATGCCCAAGGCCTGAAGGACAAGGCTTTCACTGTGAAACACATCACTGAGCTGCCACCGCAGGACACAATTTTTGCCCATGGGACTTCATGGTCCAACAAAGGTACCAAGACTTCCAGCCATTTACATGACCTGTACTTACCCACAACACAGATCTCGACCCGGTGCCCCCCGAGCAGCGAACATGGAGGAACTGGGACTTCATCACGTATTGGTGCTCTGATCAGTTCACCATCGCGACTTGGAGTTTCGGAGCCATCTTGGTTGGTCAGGGATTTACCTTCCGCGAGATCATTCCAATCACATTCTGTGGATTTTTCTTGACCGGTGTCGTGGTGGCTCTTTGTGGCCATATCGCCACCAACTACCACATTGGCTTTCCGCTGTCGACACGTATGTCCTGGGGTATGCGTGGAGGTTATTTCCCCGTTCTTATTCGTGCATTCATGGCACTGATGTGGCTGGCCATTTTGAACTTGGTAAGCTGGCCTCAACCCCTTGCTCAGGAGCGTACACTCATTCCCATCTTCCCAGAGTATTAGTCAATGCATTCACCAGATGCTGCGTGCCATATGGCCGGACTTCGACAACATCCCGAATGCTCTGCCCGAAAGTGCCGGTATCACCAGTGCAGACTTACTCTGCTATTTCATCCTTCTCATCATCCAGACTCCCCTTACCCTTATCCCGATGTACAAGCTCAAATGGTACTTTCTCCTCAAGGCTATCCTCTCTCCGGGAGTCTTCATTGGAATGATGATTTGGGCTTTGAAAAATGCGCCAGATGGAGGTCCTTTGGTCACCCAAGGTGCCAAACTTGAAGGATCTGCCTGGGACCAGAACTGGACTAGAGTCAAGGCTTTTGGCACGGCTGCAGGTTACTTTGCAACCATAACCACGAACAGTAAGTCGCTTTAACCTCTTCTTGCACGTTCTTTTAATGCTGACAATACCTAGTCCCTGACTTCGTCCGCTTTGCCAAGCGACCGGGCAACACCTGGGTGCAGAGCCTTGCTCTGCCCTGCACTGGCATCCTGCCTGTCATGCCTTTTTACCTTGTGGCACGAGAATGTATCAGCGAGGAGGACCGCAATTGGATTCGAGAGAGACACAGGTTAATGAAAGAAGTATATCGGAGTAGTACTCGTGAACATTTGATGATGGTCACTGAGGAGATCTGGCGGAATGGAGATCTCTATCGGCAAGAATCCCGGTCTGGCTGCACCGAGCCCGAACCCAGCAGCTATCATGATGAACTGATTCTGAGCCAGCACACTCAGATTATATTCTGAGGGAGGAGCGTGCAAACGCGGCGCTTGATTTAACCCCTTGCTGGAAGAACGTGCTCTGGGGAGGGCCGGCAGTCCACATGGACTAAGTCTTGTCGTGAGAGGCCATGCAATTCCATGTGCATGGCCTCGTTTTGGCCTTAGGCACCGGCTCCTGCCAACGATACGCAATATGAAACATGCAGTACCTTCTTCAGTGTGGTTGCTGCGTACCTTTCTTACATGGTCGCAACGTGACTCTAGCATGTCGACTACTTGAGAGACCGTTGCAGATACTGGATCAAGCCATCTTCGAGATCTTATATGAAAAGCAATACCGACAGTAGTGTAAACATTGGATTTGGGGCGGACCACTTTTGGAGAAACCTCTTGCCTGAAGTGGGAAGTTCGAAACGCCCCAGTGCCAAGTGGGCCGAGGTTCTGGCCCTTGATCACATCACTTCATGGTCTCAAAGTCTTAGACGTCAAGGAATCTGCTGCCAACGTTATATAATCACGTTCGACATTCGCCGCGATTTTATACGCGCTATTGCAACCGTCTGAAGATGATTCAGAGAGACGAAACCATGGCGTTGAGAAACAATATGTTTGCATCGGACATGCCCCCAGTCACTATAAATTGTGACATGGGCGAAGGATATGGGAAATGGAAGATGGCAAGTACATCCCGAAACACATATCAATCATAAATGTAATGATTCTGAGCAGGGTCCGGACGAAGAATTGATGCCTCTCATCGACCTTGCCAATGTGGCGTGTGGCTTTCGTACGTGTTTCACTCTTCGAAAGACTGTGCCATTCCAGCACGAGTCTTTCGCTTTGTTGCCGTTTGTACCAATACAGGTTTCTGATGATTCACAGATGGAGGAGACCCAGTGATCATGCACAAGACCATAAAACTGGCCAAAGCTCACGGCGTGCCGGTCGGAGCGCATCCTTCGCTACCAGACCGTGAAGGCTTTGGCCGCAGGCATATCGATATCTCTCCTTCAGACCTCTTCGACCAGCTGGTGTACCAGATCGGGGCACTTCAAGGTATACTGAAGGTCGAGGGGATGGAACTCAACCATATCAAGACTCATGGCTATCTATGGCGTTTATGCGAGTCCAGCGACGAGCATTGCAAAGCAGTCATGGAAGTCATCAAGTTATTCGACGTACCGGCCCTGGTCATTACGAACACCAAGATGGAAAAGATGGCCACCGAGATGGGAATATCCTTCATTCCCGAGTTCTACCCTGACTTGAACTACAATGAGAAAGGCCAGTTGATGTCCATTGTGTGAGTCTTATCCTTCGGACGTTTGTTACAAACGCTACGCTATGACAAACTGCTAACACGGGTCCTGCAGAACAGATGGCAGAGTACCGCTTGAGGAAGTGCGACCCAAGGTCGAGAGGATGATAAGGGAAAACGTGGTGGTTGCAAAGACTACAAAGCAACCCATCAAACTGAACTTCAAAGGTGGTCGGTTTAGCTGCTGTATCCATAGCGATCTCCCGCGTACGTTTCCCCATGAGATTTAGGCCGTATCGTCTGACTGCTTACAGATCCGGTTGAAACCCTGAACGCAACAAGGGAAGCTATAACTACCTCAGTATAATCACCACATTCCCGGTGGAACAGGAAGGTTCCCTTCTGCAACCAAAAGTGACTGCATGGGGAACTCAGGCCACAGGTCCTGGTAGTACGAGAGCAGCGCTTGAGTCATGGTCCAGGCGATGTAGAACTTCCCTAACGCGAGCCAGACGAACTCGAAGAGTAGTTCTCTGGCGACAACTGAACAACGTGTTTGTATTTGGAATCAGCTGTCTCGATCCAATTTACACACCCAGGCTATTACTGTAGACCCATCACCAGTCATGGGAGATTATCGCACAGCATCGAGAGATCACACCTTATGTGGCTGCTCTCTTTGCATCTAGCCGGTCTTCACCGTGATGATAATGAAGATAACGCCAATTGTCGTTTGGGATAAGGCGCGGCACATGGCGTTACGGCATACTGAATTAGTTTTAGTGCCCATAACCTGCATCGCCTCCTTGCGAAGCTTCTTCCTGCACCGGCATCAGCAAGAGATAAGGCGGCACTGGCGGATATGTCCACTACGTAAGTAGAGCATTGAATGTTGGGGATCCTCCCCACCGATTCCACGGGTGCTGTAGGCGTCCTTTAAGGGCTAGGCCCTAGGCTAGGGTGGTTACTTGAGGCGAGTACTATTGGCGTTCTTGGTATAGTTATTAGGCTCTTTAAAGGTGAAGCGTACTCGTACTCGATCCCAATGCCTACTGATACCTAGGTATCCCTTATGTTCGAGAGCACCATCGCCGTTGTTCAGGAAGTGCCTCGGCATTCTCTTCGAATGCGTTCTTTTTGCATGACAATACTATGGACGTGGTTTACCACTGGTGGTATCTGGCGGCTGAATCCGTAACAGTTCACAGAAAGCAAAAACGGCACAGGTATCCCATCGTCGAAGTTCTCACAAAATGTAATTTGACTCTGAGCGGCTTATATCTCCCCTAAGTCCATCAGGTCGTTGAGAGATCGTTCTAAAATATCTACACCCGCAAAAAGGTCTTTCTCCGCGATAACAAGTGGCGGTGCGATTCTGACCCTATTCGCGACGGAATATGCCAGCACTCCTCGCTGCCTCATCAACTTAGTCAACC
The DNA here is from genome assembly GCA_000835395.1 of Exophiala sideris. Lineage (NCBI taxonomy): Eukaryota > Fungi > Ascomycota > Eurotiomycetes > Chaetothyriales > Herpotrichiellaceae > Exophiala > Exophiala sideris. The sequence continues at coordinate 3,537,420 of KN846952.1, read as the reverse complement.
GAGCTGCCGTAACGCGACCGGATGGATGTGACTCGTCAATATGGAACGCACAAAACAAACCTTGCCCTGTGACAAGAGTGGCCGCGTAAGGTGACTTGATCGTGCGCAGTCGTTCTTTCAAAGCGTTGCCCAATCGCAGCGATCTTTCGGGAAGCCCTTCATCGATAACCACGTCTACAGCAGCCAGAGCCACTGCACTTGCAAGAGGGTTCCCCGAGAACGTCGAGCTGTGCTCGCCTGGTTGAAGCAGTCCCATCACCTCTTTCGCGCCCAGCACCATGCTCATTGGGTAGACGCCTCCAGTAAGTGCTTTTCCAAGGATGGTCATATCCGGGTGGACGTTTTCTTTCTGGTAGGCCATCATATAGCCGGCTCTTCCAAGCCCACTTTGTATCTCGTCGGCGATCAAGAGGGCATTGTTCTTCCGGCACAAGTCAGCCATGGCTTTAACATATCCTTCCGCGGCCGGTACGCAACCGGCATATCCTTGCACGCATTCGATCATCACACCTGCGATCCTGTGACCCGATGTTCGAAATGCCTCCTCCAGGTCTTCAATATGGTTGTAGCGTACTGTTCGTCCATCCACAATGGGGCCAACACCAGGAATGAATGGTCCGAATCCTTCTCTGATAGTGGCATTGTTCGAAGCAGAAAGGGGACCAAGCGTCTTTCCATGATAGTTTCCTGCCAGCGTCACTACCATGGCTTGGTTTGGTGGGATGCCTTTGACCTTGTAACCCCATTTGCGGGCAAGTTTGATTGCCAGGTCGGTGGCTTCGGAACCCGAACTCATGGCAAATGCCTGGTCGAATTGGAGTAACTGGCAAAGCTTCTTGCATAGCAGGGCAAAGTGCTCGTTGTGAAAAGCCCTAGAGACTACGGTGATCTTCTGACATTGCTCGACCATGGCCGACACAATTCGGGGATGACAGTGGCCCTGATTGACCACAGAAAACATGCTGAGAAAGTCAATGTATTTGTTGCCGTCAATGTCCCATAAGTGTGCACCGCGTGCTTTGTTCAAGACCACTGGTATTGATTCCAGAGCAGGAGCGGCATACTGGTCGTCCAGTTCGACGTAGTCATCAGTGGTGAGAGCTCCAGCAATGGTCACCTTTGTGACTGGGGGCTGCGTCAATGTGGCTGATGGAGGCATGTTGGGCACGAACTAGCCTGTAGTCAAGGGCCTGAGGATGGTTTTGCAGCCCTCTTCCGGCAGTTGACTCAGTCGTACAACGAAGGTATAAGTAGAAATGAAAGTTAGGAAACCATGGGACAACGTTCAAGCCATGGCCACGCCCTGCACGTAAGTAGAGCATAATCAAGAGAAAACTCTTGACAGATCATGTACCTGGACGATCTCGTTTCACGTGGTACCATATCGCGGAAGATCTGTAACGGCCCACACTAACCTTGCTAGATGCGGCAATTCGACTCGCCTGGTGGAGCTGGGCCGAGGACTGATGGACGAATGTCCCAGCGAGGCTATCGCGGTGCACGCTGCAAACCTTCCACCTCAATGGATATCCCAGCCGAAAAAGGCTGTCGAGGGACAAATGCGGCTGCTGCAGCGTCTGGACAATTAAATTGGAGGGACCTTGCCGCCAGAATCGCCAATATGATCAGGAACATATGCGCCACCCTCTCAAGAGATCACTTCGAACATCCTCATCGCAGCTTGACTCTGACCTGATTGTGCTTCCTCATATCGTGCCTTGAGTGTGGAAGTAAGCGATATCGTTGATGATGTCGAAGTTGCATAACCACGGTCCAAAGTGCTCGGCGAAAGGGGCATGATACAATATCTGCAGCCACTTCGAATTGTTGGCGACTCAGGAGGGCATCCTATCAGAGTGTTCACTCTTTCCGAGTCATGAGAGCTCGGTCTTCGCGCTGTAAGTGCTCAATGATTCCGCCAGATAAGACCGAAAGATGAGAAGATGCCAAGGAGAGTCTCACAACAAGATGGCAAGCTGTGAGGCCTAACATTCGAGGCGGCAAATTCATTCGTGTCTGACAAAAGCTATCCGCCAAGCACAGAGACGAATATGGTGTTCAGACGATCACGATCACGATGTGTTTTGCCTATCAAGATATGGCGTGACCAGAGTTTGTCCCACAGAAAACCTGCCCTAGGTGACCTTAGGTACAGTACCTGGCGAGGCTGGGCACGCTTGTAACATACAGGCCGCCTAATTTCAGGTGGGATGGCACGCCTAAATCTCTCCATCTCACCTCCCCCCCGGCTCATCCGCGACGGTATATCATAGCTACCTCTATGTTCTATCTCCTCAGCAGTTTGGTTCTTGACCATAGTACTAGTACCATCTTTCCAAGGCATAGGTGACCATCTGCAAGACATCATGGCTCTTCTCACTGTCTCTCGCGTCGTTACCCCAGCCCTCATCCTCCTGGGCGGCTACTGTCTACATAGCTTCAGCACCGCGAACGGCCTGTTTCCTGCCGTGGAGTCCCTCAAATCCAAACACCAACTCCCATCATCAGGCTCACTCATTAGCAAGCCTTCTTTCCCGAACAGCTTCACAGGCCTCGATCCACCAGACGGAATCCTAGCAACATTGCTCCTGTTTTTCTGGCCGTTGCTGGACGGCGCCAATCCTGGCGCGAGCCTGTTCAGTTTCCTTTTCGCCGGACAAGGCGTCGCACTTTTGTCGGCCATCGTCCTCGAAGCTTCACGAAAGGCCAACAAAGGCCGGATCGTTAGCTTGTGAGTTCACCTAACCTCCCCCATCAACCAACACCATATAGCAGATATCTTCTCGGCAGCCCATGCCCATGGACGCCACAATACTGACTCGCAGTACTTCAGCACGACTGTCTATGGGATTCTCTTTCAGTGTCTAGGCGCTGGCCTAGTAGCACCCTTGTACCTCACGATCTACCTCTTCACCTCGCCCCTGGTGACTTCCGCTGCAGCGCTCACTCCTGCCGCCCTGTTCATCGATGAAGGGCTGCTCACAGGGCACATTTTCGGCGTGTCGCTTGGGTACATTGCACCGACGGTCTTTATGACCCTGCCCCAGCCAGACGTTCTACCACTCGACACCAAAATCACCGCCATAGTTATCTGGCAACTGTTCCCGATCTGGACCAGCATCATTACTTATGTCACCAAGCTCGTCGTCGGATCCAGCACTCCTTCCGCAAACCAGCCCGATGCCCAGACAAAGCAGATCTCCATGCTAAGGACCGTCTACAAGCTCTCCCTTGCTATCAGTGTGCCGACTCACATTGCTGGATGGACTCTGTCTTTGTCAACAATGCTTCTCCCGAGCTTGTTCAATGTCCAGACAGTTCAAGAGTTCCATCCGCTGAACGTTTTCGTACCTCCAAACCCATTCAGCGACGTCAAGATCGGTAGCGTCGCACAAGGTTCTCACTGGTTCCTCCAGTACGACTACGTAGTCACCGCCGCGGCATATCTCCTCTGGGCGAGTGCATCTCGTTATGCGGTTGGCGTGAAGGATGCAAAGGGCGATTCTGGTGGGTTTGGAATTGGAGCTTTTCTGGATATCATCGGCAGATGTGTGCTCATGGGCCCATACAGTGCGGCATTGACTTTATTGTGGGATCGAGACGAGGCTGTGTTCACCGGAGCAAATCAGGTGGCTGGTAAGAAAACAGCGTAATTAGGACGAGGAGTCGGATATTACGCCTCCATGGCCAGGTGTTCAAGCTCTTACATTTCTGCTCTGCTCGGTGGGCCGAACAACTGAAATCCTAGTTTCACACTCGATGTACCATAATCATCATCTCAGTCATCATGATCGTCGTCTCATGTGGCCTGAGAGGCCTCTCGCCTCTGTCATCCACTTCCTGTCGGCCTTCCCACCGACCATAATACTCTTCTCTCCTCAATATAATCTCCTCATAAGGTGTCGACCGCACTGCTGTGCACAACCATAAAACACCGTAGTTGTGTGCATCTAGCTGATAGCCACAGCAGTTTCTGCGGCGGCCTTCTCATTCGACCAGACCACCTCATCGTGGCTGACCTTGCCATGGTGCCTCTCCTTCTCAGATTCGCGTGCAGCAGCAGCGGCCGCAGCCACAGATCCAACGCATTGATATTTGCTGAACTTGCGTGCTGGAACGTGTGCCGCGAACTGCGAAGAAAACAGTGTCAGCAAATCATCCCTCGTGATTTCGAAGACGTAGAAGAAACTTACCATCTCGTCAATCTCCTCAAAGGTACGACCGTGCGTCTCCGGAAGGAAAAAGTACGTCCACAAAGCGGCAATAAAGCACGAAGGAGTCCAGATGTAGCCGTACTTGGGTCCCCAGTTCAAGGCAGTGGAGTTGATAAAGTAGGGGGCCGTGAATGTCGCGAGCCAGGCGCCTAAGAAGCCGACTGATGTGGCAAGACCGAACGTGTAGCTTCGAAGACGCTGGGAGGGGAATTCACCACCACAGAGCCATGCATAGGACGCGACCATGCCGTTGTAGCCGATCAGATACACGACCGAGACACCAACAATGACCTAAGCCAGAAAGAATTAGCACGGTCCTTCTCGAACGATGACCTTGTGGGGAACCTCACCTTTCCAGTAGATGTGCCGGCACCGAGTTTGTCGTAGACGACCGCCACAATGAGCTGCGAAATACCGCAAAGACACATGCCGGTGGTGAGGAAGAAGCGTCTGCGTCCCCAGCGGGTGATGACGATGCTGTTGATCATGATTGCAGCAACACCGACACCTGTCAGAATGCAGGCGTTCTCGAAGGGCGAGCCAACTGCAGCCATTTCGAAGAAGTATGTTCCATAGGAAATCATGTACATGGCTCCAGAAGCAGCCTGAAGACTGATAGCAGCGCAAGCGAGGTACGTTCGTCGTCGGTCGACAGGATTGCGGAACATGTCGAGGACATCAGCGCTCTTGGAGAGAGCTCGCTCGGCCTCAATGGCATCTTGCATACCCTGGATCTCAGCATCCACCCTTTCCGGGAATGGTCGGAGCCAGTGGAGAGCTTTGCGAGCCTTTTCAGGCTTGTTCTGAAGGAGGTACCAGCGGGGAGATTCGGGAATGAACAGCATGCCGATTGTCAAGATACCAGGAATGATGTAGATGATCCCGAGGGGCACGATGTACGCTTGCTTGCCTACCAGCTTGACAGTGAAGTTGTCAACAACGGTGCCTACCAAGGAGCCGATGGAAGTCCATGTCTGGAACAAGCTGATGACGAGACCTCGATACTTTGCAGGGGCGCACTCTTGCAAGTACAGCTGGCCAAAGGTAAGGAACATGCCATTGGCGAGACCAATCAATAGACGAGCGAAGTAGAGGGCTCCGATGCTTGTAGTAGTCATCATGACGATATTGGCGATGTAGCACAGTCCGCATGCAGCCCAGAGGGACGTTTTGCGACCTAGGTATTTGGCAATAGGTCCACCGAAGATGGAACTGATAAACGCTCCGAGGATCATGAGGGAGGCAATGAGCTGTTGGCGGGTGTAGTCGATGTTGTAGCCAATTGGTGAGGTTGGATCCTTTTCTCCAAAGACCTAGTTGATGTTAGCAACCTCAACCACACTGGACGCGGAACATTTTTCAGTCGACTAACGTACCTCAAGGAAGCCTTTCATGGCCTGAAGACCACCGATGATACCAAAGTCAGTGCCATACTGGAATGGGCACATGCTGACCAAGGTACATGCGGCAAGGCATTTCCAATGGGCATAGATGTTGTCTTTTCTTTGGGGATCCGACATTTTGGCGGTGTTGTCCTCCTGTTCGATACGATACAAAGGTAGAGGGTATCAGGTGAGGATGATAGTGACAACTTTTCGTGGCAAGGAACCACAATGATATATCTCAGAATCCCCTCAAAGACCCCAGTGCCTCCCCCATGGGCAGTCGACTCCAGTTGCCGGAGCTTCGTAACTGTTTTAGGAATGAGAAAGAGTCGAGCCAAAGGGGCCCCACGTGGAGGCAAATACTGATCTGCAATTGCAGTCCTCAGTGATAGGGAAATGCGTTGTCCGGCTTCGCTGAAGTTGGCAGGGCTCTTTCCTCGAATTGGGGGACGTCCGGGGTAATACGGACTCGACCTATGCCCAAAATGGTCAATGACCCACCGGCACTTTACAACTCCCTGCCACCGTTGGCGCTTCTGTTTCGACAGCAGCTTCCTATTTTCCTGTACTCGAGACCCAAGCAGCCTCGCCTGGACCAAATAGTGAAAGTGTCAGTCCCAATTAACATCTCGTTCGAGAACAACAGTTCCTGTGAGGACCCAAAGCTGCAGGAGCCCGTCCATTTGCTCTGGAACCGACCATCATCCCCGAACAGCGGATTCAGCAATCTTTACAAGGATAACACTGGTGATATGATCGAGCTGCATGCATTAGTTGATGGCAAATGTGGCAGATCCGCTACGTTGATGCCTCGCATGGAGATCTGGGTCCGCGGACCTCGCGCATCAGGGAACAAGCCCATCCGGGTGGTGTTTTCCGGCGAATTTAGCCTTTTAGAACAAAAGTCCTGGTCCAGGGGGAGTACAAGATACTCCGTCAAGCTTGACAAGTGATATGCTGAAAGTAGATACTGCATGAAGACAGCTGCTTTATCATTGTTCCTATTGCCATTGGTGGTTACGTGGTCGATGGTCCTCAGCGTGGGATTCCCCAAGACTCTGGGGGTTTTCGGCCGTTTGTTTGAGGCCGATATGCGGGGGAAAGGTCATTTGATGATACTGTCGACCAGGGCTGTCCAATCAGCGTGTGCACCTAATCAGAGGAACAGGAGAGGCTGGTTCAGATGTCTCTCACTTGGGGGTTGCGCGATGCATTTCCCGAAAGCGGTTACTGCGAGCTTTGGATTGTCCAACCACTGCCATTGTCAATACGGCTATTATTGTTGTGGCTCGCCCGTGATTCCCCTGCAGCACAGGTGTGAAGTCCATGGTTCTTCGCCAGGGCACTCGATCCAGATTCCCAATTTCTACACTGGATGCAAGGACAGTGTGGATGTCTTCCTTGATTGCCGTACATGGAATCTCCGTGACCAGATCATAATCGACTGCCTCTCGACTCTGCCAACGGGTGTTCGCAGAGCGTACGGAACCAGAACGAGGACTTGTCACCGCTTCACTAAAGGAGCAACAACGTTTGCGGCTCTAGGCACCTTGTCACTGGAGCAAAGCCAGCTGGACAACCGCTGTTTCAGTGCTCGAGAATGGAGTAAATTTTCTGTTGGCGATGCTCTGTGGCGCTCTTCATAGTGTGCCGTGAACCGACGTCAAGCACATCAGAGGACGCATATTCGCAATGCGGTTAACCTTCGAAGGTCAATGAGAATGCTTTCAATTGCATAAGCCGCGAGGTGGCGCCCACTGTTGCCACCGTGGGCCATTAAGGGACCGCTGAATGGCGACTGTGCCTAAGATATGGGAAACGAGTTGCCGTGCTTCCATACAGTGAATCGTACCATTTTGTTACCAAATGGCACCATCATAACGCGCCCATCATCGAATTGGTCCCTGCTGTTGTTCGGTTGTCCAACGTAACAAGAGGCCTCCAGGTAATTCCTCGTCCTTGTCTACCAATCTGAGTACTAGTAAGCACGAAGTGGTCGTACTTGCCTGTTTCCCTGGCGTCGATTTCTAACCGCACCTGGGTACCTAGGTACCTAGGTACCAGAGGCGCAAACGGGCATCGTACCCACAATACCATACTTGAGGATCTTACCTTGGTGGCGCTCATAGGAAGTTCGTGGAATCGGATCAGAGTACGGATACCATGTCAACACACACAAGCCTTTAGACGAAAACTTTCGATAAAACCGATGGCAACTGCAGCGGCTCCCTTGCTCTGGTCAGGCGCTCTCCAAATTGGAGGAGCCAAGAGAGTCACAAGTCGAAGCTGGTTCTGGAAGGCTTCCTGTTCTAGACTTTGCGCAAGATGTGCTTCCGGCCACAGCCCCTGGCAAGATCATGCTCGCTGCTGTTGCAAGACGAGAGTGGCACACTCTGAGCTGGTGCATTGCCCCACCGCCAGGGTGGCCTGGCTCGATCCCTTTTTCAGCCGCCGGAATTGCGCTGATCTGAAAGCCTAGATTCCTCAATTGATGCAGAACACATGTACTGTAAGGTAGGTATCTGCTGTTCCTGGAACCGACCGCATCACGCGAGACATCTGGAGCGGGCTTTCCCGAGCCGATCTCTCTCTGATAACATGGAGGATGCCATAACCTTACGAGGTAATGATCATTGTCGACCTACCTAGGCTTTCTGGATGTGGTATCACTACCGCAGCTTCTGTGAAGGGTGATTGCGGCGGATTCCACCCTTTTTGGCGGAGGGTACCAGAATCCCCATGGGGCTGATATCCTCCACGGGAGAGTCAAGCGCACTTCAACTTGCTGAAGAAACTCCGGCTGGCACGAGCCAGGGTTCGGGATGACTGTGGCCAGGCCGCCGTACAGTGATGCTCATTTACCACTGAGGCATGAGCTGTGACACAAAGAATAGGGTGCCATCGTCCTCCTTCAGTCGTTGATATCGAAACGCCGCCGTAACATTATGGACAACCGCAACGAGTAATCCCACAGGTAGTTACCTTTCTTCACCTTGCGGTCCGCATTTGGAACTTTGCGGAATGCCAGACCAGTTAAGTAATGGGCAGATGAACGTGTGATTCATGTACTACATTGTCAATGGCGTTCGATGTACTGTCCATCGTTGCGGCATGGTGATCTCGCGCAACTATATCTCATTATTACCCCTTGAAAGCTCAAATCCTGGAGCTGCCGGTCTTGGTACGAAACATGGCCAGCAGGTGCATCAAGTTGAGCCAGAGGTCATCGAGATCGTAGACTCGAGCCTGGGGTTAGTGATGATAGCGTCCTTCAGAGCCATCCATCCGCAGCCCCAGACCTAAGGTACATATCACCACTTCCTGGCCTTAAGTGGCAAGCAGCATCGAGTAATGCCAACCCTATCATCAATGCGCAGGGAGTCCGGTGGTCCAAGTGGTGGGCTTACTGATGATTCTTTGCGTGTCGGTCGATGGAATTAACACCGTCAGTGCCAAGCCAATTTATTGATTGGGCATAGTAGCTCTGTTGTTTGTTGACCTGACCTTCCCCACTCCATTCACCATTATTGTCATTACCACTCTGCTCTTCCCAACCTTCTCCTCTGTTTCTATCTACCCTCATATGGGTAGAGGGGCTTTCCGTCCGCAAGCGGAGTTGCGTGATAGTGGCTGTGACCAGTTCATAGCTTGGTTAGTCAGTTGTTGACCGTGATCAGAGAGATGAGGGCGAACAGAATCAATGTTGTCGTACCTATCGTTCTACTGGTCGCTCCGTCAATAATCCCTTCCATCGTCGCGACGATCATTCTTTGAGGCAAGATATACGAAGAGCTTGCAGCCTCATGTGGGTCTAACTTGCCGAAGTCCGCATCGGTCCTCAAATGTAGATTGTCGGGGGCGCAATGCTCGGACGAACTGCTCAAGATGTCCCCAGAGGCAAACAGTCGTCCAGCCAAGGTTGATGCTCGGCCTCCGCTGGCAACCATTTGGCACTCCAGCTACAACGTGACACTCCTACCAGCGAATGACATACGAAGGCGAGGCTACTTTTCATCTGGATGACCCGATAGGCGAAAGATATTGCCTCAAGGAGTTGCCGCTGGCCACATACAACGAACCAACCTGCAGCGCAATTATCGGACGCACGGACGCGAAGAAGCTGCATTCGATGCTGCGAACACCTGCTTGCCGATCTTGATGTCAAAATATCTTCGACTTGGCACGGGGAGGTGCAGCTGCAATTATCTTTGGACACAGGCCAGTGAAACCTGATGTGACACTTCGGTGAGTTATCCCGTAGCAACAGACGCTCGAGTCAAGGTGGGTTCAGCCTGTCAAGCAGATTTTGAAGCCGATAGGGAACGCCATGTTCACTAACAGAATCGACAGTCCTAAAATACTGGGCCAATCTTCGTTCGCTCGCGCGAGTATCTGGAAAGAGGTATCCTTTCGAGAACAAAGTGCCGAGAGCCCTGGCCAATGACATATTTCACAATCGCATAGCCTCGGATAGAGACGAGGGCTCTAGGATCGATGCGATGGATGGTAGATCCTGCTCCAGCATGGATATCCACTTTCAGTCTGGATCGCACGAAAAGCATGTTCAGACCACATTGTGGTCAATGCCGAGGATTACGAACGTCTTGCAATCCACAGTGAGCTTTCACGGCTCTAGCCAGACTACTATCGAATACTAATGACATGTCATTTGGCAAGTGGTGATCGGCCAGTTGCGAGGTATACTTGGCCGAGCAAATATCCAATTCTTGTAATGAAGCCACTGGCCAGCCATGACTGCTTTGGAATCGAGAAGTTGGAGGAGAGGGTGATGTTAGCAACAAGTAATTTGTTCCGAAAGCTCGCGTCTAGATAGTATCATATAGTACACACCCACAAATGATTGTAGCTGTGATGGCCTAGAACCAAAATGATAGTACGAATATCACAGTCGTATAGACGGTGATGCCGGTATATGTTGCCTCGTGTGCCCAAGAGGGCCAGCCGGTTTTGGTCTTCTTGGACTCTTCCGAAGGATACGCGACGCCAGTGACAGGATCTCTGACCAGCAGATCTTGTCTATCAGGCTCGTCTGGCGGGAAGATGGCGTAGTTGATGGGGATCCAACATGATATGATGCAGGTCAGCCAGATGATTGGTGGCCAAAAGGCGTGAGTCAGAAGCGCGAGGAGGACATCTTTAGCCGTGCGGTTGTCCTTATCGGTGATGTTATAGTACATGCTGACGCCAACGGCGGCCAAGCAGAACATGATGTAGAGCAGGTGCAGATAGCATTGACAGTCCCAGATCGTGACTTTGAGACGACGCCAGAGCGGCGCTCGCAGAATCGGATCGCGTTCATTCAGCTCGGCTTTCTATGAGCCTGAAGATGTGAAGACGGCAACTTTTCCTCCGAGCCACTTCGGGAGCAGGAACGTCCGGATGACGGAGATTGAATGAACTGTAGATCTCGGTCAGTTACTGGATCGCAGGTTCAGGGGTGAAAACCACTCACAGGGTGCCATCCACATCATTGCCCTAGCGTCTCTCTGACCAGTCCGATAGCCCGACGGCAGGTAAGAAATGGCCTCGTTGGCGCGGTTCAAGATCGCGGACAGGAAGTTGGAACGAATCAGCCACTTTAGTTGGTTTACAGTGGTGTAGGGGACCAGGTTGCCACCAGAGACGAGCACAATGGGTGCTGTGAACATGGAACACACGAGGAAGATGGTAAAGAGTGATGAGACGGTGTACACAAAACCGCACAGTCGCTGCGGGAAGGTCATGTGCTTCACCAATGGGCCGAACACACTGAAGCGCAGTTTCAGTGAAGTTTGGACGGTTCCGATGGTCTGGACTGGTTAGAAACAAAGCACGTAGCCTTACAGAAGAGGCAGACTTACCCATCGCGTTCGCTGTTTCAAGTGGCTGGTGAGTGAATCTGGAACCGTGCCGTACTGCAAAGGTTCATGGACGAAAGCGGTGTTCCACCCAGAACCCAATAACATGCTGGAAGTACAGACGTCTTCAGCAAGAGATCCAATCGGAAAGTTCCCAATGGACTGAAGCGCAGCTCGTCTGAGGACATAGCCCGATCCTGTGCACCATGCTACGCCCATTGAATCTTTGATAGGTTCGGAGATGTGGACAAAGGTATCAAGACTCTGGCACAGAGGATCCTCCTTGGGGACGTTGTAGAATAACTGGGTAGAAGTCAGTTTTAGTTCTTACAGCGGGTGGACTAATCGACATACCTGTGGTGGACAAGCCATTGAGCATTTTGGATCTTGCAGCATGTGAGGCAACAAAGCCCTCAACCAATCTCTCATAGGAATCATGTCGGCATCGAGAGCAGCTACGAAGTTTGCGGCGCCACCAGGCAATCTGGCAGTCTCCTCGAGGGCGTCGTTCAGGTTTCCGGCTTTGAAGTGATGAGGAATACCAGGGTACTTTGGTCTTGATCGGTAATAAAGGTTGTCGAATTGAGTCAGGGCCGTCTTCTCACACAATTCCTGCAAGGTCTTGGATTTTCCGTCGTCACAGACAAGGACTCGGAACCGTTCTGGAGGATAGTCGATATTGCAGGCTGCCTTTGCGGTGTCCAAGACAAGATCATCATCCTCGCCGCAGCAAGTAATAATCACGTCAACAGACGGTACATTGTCGCCAAGGAGTCTCAACTTTGGTCTCTTTCTCAGCCCAACAACATGCCATCCCCACAGGCGGTGCAGCAACATGGGAATTGAAACGAAAAGCTCGACCAGGATGAAAGCCCAAGCCATCCAGTATGTCTCGTGTGCAGAAGACTCGGCAGACAGGGTAAACCTGACACGAAGAGCGAAATAGATCCAGTATGCCGCAATGGTGGTGACAACGAGGACTGGGCACAGTCTGTAGAGAAATCGTCGGAATGGCGTCAACATTTCAATGTCATCGTGGGCAGCAATTCTTTGGATGAGATAGTCGTCTTGTTTCTCACTCATTCCTAGTCGGACCACGGATGTGGGCAGTGTTTCATTCGAATCCTCCCTGATCTGAGCAATGTCCGGTGGCTTGATGGTGGTTTCATTGGACGACACCCGTGAAAAGCGTCGTGCATTGAATTGTTGAGGTGCTGCATAACCAACAGAAGACACTCGCCGCATTTCGTTGATACCAAGTCCAAGCGGATTGCCTTGTGTCACTGTGAGGGGATCCATCTTATGCAAAACTTCCCCAACCGCCACAGATGCTCTTCTAATACCTTGAGACATTCGTCGCGCACCGTAGGTCCCTGGCGAAGAACGTTCTTTGGTTAACATATTCGGATCCTGTCCAGAATCATGATTGAAAGGATGATTCCAACGGATATGTCCTGGCGGAGTGACTTGAGTCTGGGAACGTCAGTCTAAGTTCGCATTGTCTTGTGAAACTTCCATACTGGAGTCTTTTGCACCTTCTCAGACATATCCTCATTGGACGTCGAATCTTCCCCTTCGACATCGGCGACAGGAGACAGATCTCTTCTCCTATCTGTGGCACGCCCGTCGGCGGCGCGCTCACCTCTGCCGCCGGTTGACGACTTTCGCCTGCTAAAGGGGTCCATGGCGCTGGATTGTCGACGTGTATAGCACCTTTAGGGTATATTGCATTTGACTGCTCGGGAGCAGGGGATCGAGCATATATGCAGTGGCTAAGCATAGCCTCAGTGAATCGTGGGGCTTAACTCATCCAGGCTTGCCGAAGTATATTGAGTTTGATAAAACTCTCCTGACATATATGGTAGTTGAGATGAACGGACCACGTCCACATATCCGCATGTAGGAATAGTTGGGCCCACAGAGTGTGGCCACACTGGTTGTAAGCTGTTGTATGGCGTTAGCAGGCTGCATGATAGGCTTTAGAAGATCTTTGGAATTCTCTGAGTCTCGGACCAGACTCATCATCAAGGGAAACTCCGAGTGAAGCAGCGCGCAACGGCTGCCAAGCACTCTACCAGGCTCCATAGTCTCGCCAAAGGGAGGCTAGACAGTGACCATGAACCTCATACATTGTCTTGGTACATGCAGCGAACCTGGTGACGACTGGGTCATGTGCAGAGCAGCAAACCCAGTTGCTGGGGTGGGGATCGACCAATTCGTAATCCGAGGTGAGATGGAGCGATCGTATCCTTGAAGCCTCCAAATAGCCATTATTACTTACTGGACAAGGTGCACATCGATCGCGAGTGGCGCATCATAAACGCTAGAGCCCTTTTGAATTATACACGAAGGTCCCATGCTCGTGATGGACTTACTTCAGCCCCGAGGATGACCGTGCCGATGATCTGATTGTGGTCTGAATGTTCTGGAGAATGATGATTGGTGATCCTGCACTTTTGGAAGACACATTGACCAAGTCGTTGCCCCGGAGCAAGGATCCATAAGGATCCATATGTCAACGACAATAATGGTAGTGACTTGTGGCCTGAAGCATTGACCAGGCCAAGCCGAAGTACGAAAGACTAATGGATTCGAAGCTCATAGATGTCAGTTTTAACCATTAGACGAGGTCTTTTGCTGTTCACGTGACTTTTTATCACGTGCGTGGCATATGTCACGTTCTGTAAAATGGTATGGCTCAATCGTGGCTTCTTCGTTGAAGATTTCAAGGTGTCTACAAAATGTACTCAGAGTCAACTAAACACCACATTGAGGTGCTTCATAATCATGGGACCCGTGCGTTCATACTTCATTGACATTTTCTCGGCGATCCCTGCATGATGGTGCACCCGAACGATGCCTGTCATTACCAACAATGGTTCGGCATAACCGGGTCTTCAAGAGCTACACATTGAACCCAGATGCGGGCTCTTAAGCTTCAACATATCATGGTACCTTTCGAGCTTGTTTGGTTTGAAAATTATCAGTATCCACCAGTTTCGCGACATCTTTGCGATAATCACGTCTCCACCAATATTCCATCTACCTGCTTCTCCTCCGGATCCAGCAGTCCGAGCGCTTCTCGCCTCGTGGGCGCATTGGGATCGAAGTACGGAACTTCTGCAAGAGAAGTGACTCTGGTCCCGTGACGAGGATAATTGCCACCATAATCCCACGATGCATTATGGATGGTGATTCTATTTCGTCAGAGCATGCGCAACCCGCAATATCGTGTACTTACCTGTTGTCCCAGAGTGCGCTTGTGCCTGGTGTCCACTTGAACCTCACTTGAATATCGACATTCCTCTCATAAACGTCATATAGGTATCCCAGAATGAGATCGCTTTCGGCTTTATCCAGACCAACGATTCTGCTGGTCATTGCCCTGTTCACCCAAAGAGCCCTCCAGCCAGTCGCTGGGTGGACACGAACCAACGGATGGGTGCGCTCAAGGTACTGAGGTCCTGCAGACGGATTCTCTCGGTCGAGGTACGGGTGTGCCGACCGATACACAGCTTGCTTACCATCAATGTACTTGCGGAAGTCTGGCGACAGCTTTTCATAAGCGGAATACCCACTGGCCCAGAGAGTGTCGCCACCAGTGGGGGGAACGGTGTCGTTATGCAGGTGGGTTATACCAGCTGGCTGCCGCTCATGCACAAGATCCGTGTGCCATCGCGAAGCGCCACCAGGTTTACGGAAGCTGGGTTTGACCTCGGTTGCTTGCAAGGCCGGCCAGATGACGCTAACTCCGGGCACTCCTGGCACCTGAGGGACTTGGGGCTACCACTGAGTTAGTTCAGGCACCAACGAAAACCTTGTTGGAGGTTCTCAGCTTACATGAATCTCAACTTCGCCGTAATATTCGCCAAGCGCTTTTTGTTGCTCTGGGGATATGTCCTGGTCTCGAAAGAACACGACACTGCGCTCAGCGATCAATAAGGCAAGTTCGTCCCTTTGTTGGTCTGTGAGATCCTTGAGCTGGAGTCCTTCAATCTCGGTGCCAATATGTGTGGTGAGGTCGGTAACCTTGGTAGCGGCAGAGAAGAGAGCTTTCTTGGACTTGTCAGCGCGAGCACCAACTTCTACATATTGTCGCTCTTCGTTTCTGATATTATACACGTCCTGGAGGTACAACGGTCGATGCGGTCGGTAGGGATAACCTTCCGACAGGTCGATGCCCGCTTTCGTCAAGCGCTTCAGCGCTGGTTCGGGCAATCCCAGCGTGTCCTTCTTAGGCACGACATACTCCGTGATGTGCGAGTCAATTGGTCCTGGTGCCATATTGGATGCTGAAGCTGACTTGACCCGATCGTAAGGACAACGAAGGTGTTCGCTCAATTCACGAATCACTTTGATTTTATTATATGTTTCGCAGGGTTCGCTAATCCGGGAACTTAGGTATTGCTTCCACCTGCTTACAAAACAAATCGACTAATACGACTTTCGGGTGCGGCAAGATTGCGATATGGACGCGTGCTATTGCGTGCAATGCTCGTGCTTCGGTTGGTTCCAAGTTCCCATACACCCATGAACTAGCTGCATACAAAATGCAAGACGCAATCGTCTGGAGAAGCAGTTTTGTGGTATGACAAGCAACGAGATACTCTATCAGGCATACAACCCCTCACCCGGCAGAGATCTTATCGCCCAATCATTCGCATTCATCATGGTATATGTGCAAAACTCCATCCCATATGTGTAGGGTTACCTGGTTGTCAACGTCAAATTCGTCACGTGATGCAATGGCGTGCTTGGGACGACACATTTGCTGCTCAGGCTTGACGAGTACCGTGCAACGTGATTGCAAGATAGGTTCACTTATGGTATGAAATGGCATACTTGACTTGTACTAACCTGTGTCATTGGGCGGATCGTCGGGGCCAGACCACCTTCATCAATCTTGGCTGCTTGCAAGCAATCCTACCTATACCTTAACGTCGGCAGCTAGACCACTGTGATACATGCATGTACATGGTTGCCGATAGCACGCAATATTGGGCGCAAAGGTGTCATTTCTGGAGATAGCACTGACAAGTGTTACTTCCTACTCCCCACAGAGTGGAATATGGGAAAGGATGATCGGTCCTCCCCTCGGAATGGAGAGGATTTAAAAGAGTCGTCCGTCGGCCTCTTGAGCGCCTCCCAAACTGAGCAGAGCCCAGCGTTTGCCCGAACCCAGAGCAGAGCAATGTCCTCCGACTTCAAAAGCACGGAGCTCGACGTCAAAGGGGTCAAAGTCGACAATGCTCCGGACAGTCCTGGCGATGAGAGTATACCGTCATCTCCCACTGGTCTAATCCAATCCAAGCCACAACGGACATGGCAATCCTATGTCTGGGATAGTCTGGACAAGTCTCCTGAAGAGCGAAGATTTCTTTTCAAGCTCGATGCAGCGGTGCTGACGTTCGCGTCACTGGGATACTTCATCAAGTATCTTGACCAGATCAACATCAACAATGCCTTCGTCTCTGGAATGAAGGAAGATCTGGGCCTGTACAAGAACCAGCTCAACTACATGCAAACATGTTGGACCGTGGGCTATGTGATTGGGGAGATACCAGTAAGTCGTCAATTACAACATCGTCCAAAATCCTGCAGCAACTGACCTTGACCCAGTCCAACATGATCCTGACTCGGGTCCGGCCGTCAATCTGGATCCCGACCGCCGAGCTCGTGTGGACGATTCTCACATTCTGCACCTCGAGATGTAACAGTGCCAGCTCTATCTACGCCCTTCGCTTCTTGGTCGGCCTCGCCGAAAGCACATTCTACCCAGGCATGGTCTACGTGATCGGCTCGTGGTATCGACGAGACGAGCTTGCTAAACGTTCCTGTATCTTTCACACTAGCTCGGCCATTGGCAGTATGTTCTCCGGGTATCTTATGGCCGGCGTGTACCATCTAGGCGGTAAAGGTGGTCTGAAAGGGTAAGTTCACTAGACGCACTTCAAGACCAAGCTGACCCATCACTCGTACAGATGGCAATGGCTCTTCGTCATTGACGGGGTCATTTCTCTCCCAGTAGCGCTGTCAGGTTACTTCCTGCTCCCAGATGTCCCCGAGACAACGCGGGCATGGTACTTTACGCCTTCAGAGCGCGAATTTGCGAGAAAGCGCATGGAGCTAGAAGGTCGAGCCCAACGGGCGCCCTACACCAAAGCCAAGTTCAAGAAGATCTTCACATCCTGGCGCATATACTTCCTGACAGCGTTGTACATGCTCTTCAACAACGCTGCATCAGGCGTTGGCCAGCCAACTTTCGCCCAGTATCTCAAGGACTCGACGAAACCGAAGTATACGATCTCGCAGATCAACGTGTATCCGACAACCACATACGCCGTGCAGATAGTGAGCACGCTCATCTACGCTTGGACATCGGACACGATATTCCGTGGCGCACGGTGGCCGCCAATCATCTTTGGCGGCGTGGTGAATATCATTTGCTATGCGAGTTTAGCCGTCTGGAACATTCCTGTCGATTGGCATTGGGCTTGCTATATCATCGCTGGCTGTGGCGGTGGGTTGAGTGGGCTGTGCATGGCTTGGGCGCACGAGATCTGTTCCGACGACAATGAAGAGCGCGCTATAGTCACTGGGTCGATGAACGAGATCGCTTACGTCTTCCAGGCTTGGCTGCCATTGGTAGTCTGGCAGCAGGTTGATGCCCCGCAGTACCACAAGGGTTTTGTCACGTCTGCATGTCTTTCTGCTGCGTTGATCGTGTGTGCATTGGCTATCAGAGTGCTTTGGAAAAGGGAACTCGCACGCAAGAAGATGAAGAGCTTCGAGGCTTGAGCGGTCACATTGGGGAATGGGGAGCTGACCTATGAATACTCAAACTGGCGCAGGGTAAGGATATGGTCACGGAGAGACCTGAATTACGTTACCGTCGGGTCGGTCAGGGCTTGCTCCAGAAATTACATAGAACTCACACGGCTTGTAGATAGCGCAGTCTAGCTCACATCTGGTTCAACAGGAATCAACGAACACGGCTTCATCACATGTCTCGCGACCAAGAAGGAGGTATGGTCTGCTTCGTTCCTATAATCCTTATACTGGCAACTGGGCAGACGTCCAACGTCCAGTGATCAATCCAACCTCAACAGATTCGTAGAATGTCTCGGGGGCATGAATCTGGGACTTCACTTTTCGGACGGACGACTGCATAAGCCCGATGCATCGGGTAGATATCACCACCTAATGCATATATTGCGTATTCGTACAGGCAATGCATATCAGGAGACTGTATTGAATTTGTCACCGAACCAGCCTCGATCAGATGAACTGCCTTAAATGCTCTTTTGTGGTAGGAAACATGTGGAAGTCAATCACGACATCCCTGACGTGCTATGGCGTGCTCCATTAACCACAATCATGGCCCTCTTTCGCGATGCAAGCAGATACTACCCATACGATTGGTCATCCTTCAATGCGGCATCGCGCACTATCTTCCTATATCGAGTTGATGCTGGGACTGACAGAACAAAGATATCAATATCTCCAGATAGGCTCGACTCCTTAGAAGTAAACACAGCCATGGCTCAACATCGTGCCAAAAGAGTCGCTGTCATCGGAGCAGGCATCTCTGGCGTGTCCTCCGCAGCACATCTCCTACGACAAGGGCTCGATGTCGTCCTTTTCGAAAGATCAGGCACTGCAGGCGGAGTATGGCATTTTGACCCACGGTCTATGAAAGACCCTTCATACCCAAATGAATTGCCTTCAAAGGGCGACTATGAAACAAGACAAGAGTTAGCATATAGTACGCCACCACCAGAGAGTGACGACAAGGAAGGCGACTTCGAAATCGCCCACGCACCGCCTGGGCCGTGCTATTCCGGGCTCAAGAACAACGTGTCGACGCGGTTGATGCGGACCAGTTTGCAGTCATGGCCTACCAGGACCGAGGACTTTGTCACCCAGAAAGTGCTGGAAGAATATATCCAAGCACTCGCCAAAGACCACGGCGTATCCGACATCACTCAGTACCACACACGGGTCGAGGAGGTCCGCAAGTCCGGCTCTGGGTGGCAGGTAAGAACTACCAGTCTGCAAAAGACGCTGCTTGGCTCGCACCTCCTAGAGCGGCGGTGGAGGTTCGATGCCGTCGTCGTAGCCTCTGGACATTACAATATGCCCCGAATACCCAATGTTCCAGGCCTTAAGCAGTGGAAAGAGGCGTTCCCGGAGCGAGTCTGGCACTCCAAACGATATCGAAATCCTCGGGTGTTCCAAGACCAGAACATTCTGCTCATCGGCGCGGGCGTTTCTTCGTGCGACATCGCTAAAGAATCTGCCGCACACGCCAAACACATTTTCCAGAGTTCGCGAGGCGGCGTCCTCGATCTGCCCGCAACTTTCCTGCCCGAGAATGCCACAAGAGTTCCAGGCATAAAATCGTTTGAGCTAGACAATTCTAACCACGGTGCAAGACTCGAGTCAGATCCTATCTCAGGGAAGATCATTCTCGAAAACGGCGAGGAGCTTTCCGACATCCACGCAGTCATCCTGTGTACCGGGTACGTCACGTCGTACCCATTTCTGGCTCACCTGCACGCCGACGCTACACCAGCCAGTCAAGCCGATGACTCCGTGCTCGTGACAGCCGAGGGCGGCATGGTGCACAACTTGCACAAGGACATCTTCTACATCGAAGACCCGTCTTTAGTCTTCGTCGGCGTGCCGTACCACATCGCGACGTTCTCGCTGTTCGACTTCCAGGCTCAAGTCGTAGCCAGGGTGCTGAGTGGCAAAGCGTCCGTATCTTTTCATGATCAGATGCGCAAGGAGTACCGGGAGCGAGTGAGAGTGAAAGGGCTGGGGCGCGATTTCCACAGTCTCAGAGGAGAAGGCGAGGAACAGGCGTATGTGGTAGAGCTTGCGGAATGGATGAACAGGGACGCGGTCGCACTGGGCCATGGGGACAAGATGCTTGGTCACACGGAAGAGTGGCACCACGCGAATCGTGATAGAGAGGAGAAGTTGAAGTGGTTGCGGGCGACCAAAGACCAGGAGAAGAAAAAACAGGCTGGGTTCGATACGGTCGCGGTATGAGGTCCGTCTCCTGCTTGTAAGCTATCATAGATATCATACAAACAAGCCTTGAGCTCCAAGGCCTGCAGAATATGTACTTCTCGAGTTTGACTTACCTGCCGCGCCGTGAGGATGAGCTGCCTCGAGTTTCTCAGCAGTTTTCCAAGTAATGCAGCAGTCGAAGTTCTAGTTGCCGATGTTTTCGCGCAGCGCGATGCATCTACGTCACCGTACTCAACAATCAACGCTATTCCTTAATGGGAGTGTCGGAGCAATTCATGCGCCAAATTTCCAGTTCCGACATTTGATTCGAAGCACCTACACTTTATTCACATTACGCATCTTCGCATACACAGGAATCCATTGACCACCGAATCTAACTCCTCGAGCCATCCTCCAGAGCATCCACTACTTTATCACCGTCCACCAAAGATGCCTCCCAAGCAGATCCAAGTCCAACCGGCCTCGCGCCGCAGCCAGCCCAAGGGCTACTTCAGCTCAGTCTACCACACCCTGACATCACAAGAGAATGCGAGTGTGGTGATCAGCGTCGCTATGTTCGGGGTACGTGGAGCCCAAGGAGAACGTGGGAGAGGTAGCGCTAACATAATGTGGAATAGGCCGCCGTCGCATTTTTCAACTCGGAATGGAGTGATATGCTCCTGCCAGGCTTCTAAACCTTCGTCGTATCTACGACTACCTCTCAGCAATCCCGAACTCGAAGTCGAAGTCGACCTCGAAGAACTCCACTCTAAGTGCCTT
Organism: Exophiala sideris; assembly: GCA_000835395.1. Taxonomy (NCBI): domain Eukaryota; kingdom Fungi; phylum Ascomycota; class Eurotiomycetes; order Chaetothyriales; family Herpotrichiellaceae; genus Exophiala; species Exophiala sideris. Next base: position 3,516,165 of record KN846952.1, on the reverse strand, counting down.
GCCTCGTTCTGGTGACCGGCTGCTGTGCTGATTCGGGCACGTGGATGAGTTAGCGACGATTGGAAACATGTATACTATGGCTTCGGGAATGTAGCCACAGTATGAATCTCAGGCTATGCCTAGTATTGCGCCTACCACCGGCACATGCGTTGCAGGATCGCTTCTGAGGGTGTTCGGTTCTGATCTGGTTGAGATACCAGAACGTGGAGTTGGCAACATGGCGAATGTGACTAGCCCGCTGTGGTCCCGAGGTCAAAATGTACAGTCACTTAAGGACAGCTTCAGTTGTAACAATAATGAAATTTAACCTCGCAATGACAGTCATGCGCTTCCAGTCTCCGATGGCAAGATTGCACTCATTTTTACGCACTGTGCAAGGTTTATACGGGTATACTTTTCATCCATGTACAAGCACTATCATATCGACGTCAGTCTTGCCAGAGATCTGGCTCTGCTGGAATAGCTCGCATTTTCCTTTCGACACCAATTATGTTCAAGCAAATCCTTAACAGCAGGGCATCCACCGAATGCAACGCCACGCTTCAACAGAGTAAACAACAGCCAAGGACACCAAATGTAGAACAATCCACCACACAGACTCCTGCAATTTTGACGACGACCTGGCACTGGCCTATGCCTATCTAGGCATGCCAGCTTGGCCTTTTTATGATCATGTACCATAGGTATTACCATTAGGGTTGGGCATCAACGTCTCCGTTGCACCCTCAGCCTCATCTTCAAGATGCTCGCGCTTCATATTCCTGCTCTTGATGTAGGTAAACGAGACGAGCGCGATGCCAACAATCACGGCCAAGCTCATGAGAATGACATTCACTGGAATGGGGTTGAGATTGAAGATGACATGGGTAGCCGCGTCCAAAGGTGACTGGAGAAAGTTGAACAGCCCAGCCAGACAAATGATGAGACCGTACACCTTGCCGAAAGTCTGAAAGCCGAACACTTTGGCCGAGTAGTCGGAAACAGTCGTGTAGTAGAATGGTCGATATACGACGAAGAGGCAAACGTTGGCGATAGCCGCCCACATGTATGGCAGACATCCCAGGATGCCAATGATGGTAGCGATGACAACCAGAGAACCCAATGCGAAGGGTGTAGATGTGTGGTCGAGTAGTGTGCCAATGAATGGGATGCTGAGGACGCCGCCCAGCGGTAGCGCAAAGTCGAAGAAGTCGTTGACCACCTTCGCCTTGTGTTTCGAGCCTAGCAGATACTGCTCCTGAGGACGAATGGTCGCGACAAAGTAATTGATGCGGGTCATCTGGACCACAGTGAAAAAAGTGATGAGCCAGAACCAAGGAGTCTTAATCTGATCTATCGCAGAATAGCCGTGCAGGGCACCCCAGACGCCGGACTTGGAATTCTTGGACTCTTCGCGGTTTGCACGTTTCGTGTTGGTACTCTTGTCCAGTAGAAGGCTGACCTCGGCAATCGTGCTCCTCCTGCGTTCGCGGTACTCGAGGGCCTCCTCTTCAGACACATCTGGTGGGGTAGGTGCGTTGATCTCCTCTTCGGCGTCCTTGACAACCTCGCTGACGGTCTTGTATGAGTCTTTCGGCATGATGAAAACCTGCACAAGGAAAATGAATACAGGGACGACCAGGTAAATGAGGAAGAGGCGTTGGGTGTCGAGCTTCCCGCCAGTGGCTTCGTAGACGAGGCGGAAAACAAGGAAAAGAGCCGAAGAGGAGTCGAAAGCGCCGGTCAACAGGGCCAGAATGAGGCCCGAGTTTTGAGGGAAAGTGTTTGAGAGTTGGAAGGAGGATATGAACACGAACGGCCCGCCCAGTGCGAGGAAGAAGTAGCCTGGCGTATATAGATCCCCACTATTAACCCGACTGGCAAAGGAAAAGAGCAGAGCCCCAATGGTAAGGAGGATGCTTCCAATGATACCGCATACTCGTGGACCGTATTTGTCAAGGATGGTACCAATAGGCAAGGCTGCAACGTTGGTCGACACAGCTGCAACCGTGAACATCAAGTTCAGGCGGATCTCTTGTTGGTAGCATGGCGTGGTATGCTGTTCCACCTCTTCCGGAGTACACAGGTTCTTGAAGACGCCCTCATCGATGAGGACAGGTTTGATGGCAGCGTAGCCGAAGACGATTCCGGCAGCAAATAGGCAGTAAATGATTGCGACGACGACTTGTACTACAGAGAAGTGTTAGTACCATGTCACAGTGTCTCGAAGAGGCCTGCGGTAGATCTTACGCAGCCGCTTTTGCTTGGAAACCTCCTCGAATTGTAGCGCCGCAGAGACGACACTGGTCTTTCTGTTGACAGGCGGTACCCGGTCGTTGAAGGGATTGAAACTCATTCTTTGATGCGAAGAGACGCTGGAGCCTCTTCTTTCTCGTTCCAATCCATCGACAGAGGCAACTCGGGTAAGAGACATGATGATGATGACTTCTGGTGGGTTCTTGACCCCGTGAGGGAAAGTGTGTGTTCGTCGGTGTTCTCGAGAGAGTTACGTAGGCGGGGGAGAGTGGGAGGAAGACAGCCGAAATGCGGAGAGTTGAACCAGTGACAGGAGGTTTTGAGTAACGAAAGTGGGTGCTGATGCGGAAGAACGCAGAAGGCCAACAGATGTACTTGTGATGGAACAGAAGATGTTGAAACGATAGGAAATGAGAGAAGAAGACTGGGAGCTTGAGAGGAGCTTACCAAGTCGCCAATAGCTAATGCCCATAGCAGACTTTGAAAAGATAACGATCAAAGGAACCCATCGGCTTGAGAAAAAATCGAGCAAAGATCTTGAAAAGATCACGGTACCACTGCTGATAACGATAAGGATTGATCATAGGTTTTTGCAGAGCAATATTGGGTAACAATTTGCGGCATGGGCCGACGCAGCCGTCATTGGAGATTCCAGGTTGCTGTGGGCCTAGTGAGCCTGGGTGGCAGTGGGAGTCTCCGCCACAGGGATGCTTTTCGGCGGCCTCCATGCTCCGAAGTCCTTTTCGCTCACCCAAGGAAAATTGCTCGAAACACCTTTCCGGATTGCATTGGAGAATCGAAATCTGATGAAAGCAGCATGAGTGGATCGCTGTTCGCAGCGAACGATGTGCCCGATTGACCACGTCGCGATGGCTGGCGTCTCGCGAAGACCTCTGCCGATTGTGCCAGCCTCGCACCTGGGAGCGCAAAAGCCTTACCCGCTGAAATGGCAGTAATAGCAGCCCACCATGGTCAGCCTTGTTCGATCTTGCGCTCAACGAACAAATGAGACCGCTGAAACTGGCTGGCCCTTGTCTGGTTGGCGGCTGCGGAACATTCTCAATCATAAGCGCCAGCTTCAAATGGGGCAGAGACCTTGGCGCCTATGGCCGAAACAGCCTCGTCTGTAGAATGAAAACACCACCACCATCCATCTGACTACCCATACAACTGCTCCGAGACTGATGAGAGACAACTGCTGGATCTCGTGTTTTCAGGTGTAGACATGTCCACTGGTTTCGTAGGGTCTCAAGGAATGCAGGCCAACTCACCTTGTAGATACTTCCAAATACTTAAAGTCCATAACATGTCCAGCTCATGAAGCATTTGTTCATCAATCATCAGCTGCATCCCATCACTCCTTGCAATCGAAGGTGCCCATTCAATCCTTTAGCTGCTTTTCAAACGGTCCTTACCTTGAGACAAATCCAGCCGTGTACACTCCTTCACCGGCTCACGTCAAACCATTCAACCAGCACATTCCCTTCGTCCTCCTGTGACTTGCAACAACATTTCACACTTCACAAGAACATCCATCTTTCCAGTCTTTTCTGGGCAACATGGGTCCCGATCATGGCGTTCTCGGCGCCACTTTCAAGGCAACGAGGGCTCTTCAAATGGCTTCCATGATTGCCGTCATTGGTATCACGGCCAATTTCATCTCTGAAATGGTCAATGCAGGAGCCACACCACCATCAGTCATTGTGGCCATTTTAAGCATTGTATGTCGAGGACTTGCCATGTCCAAAGAGAAAGGTGGTCGGTACTAACCATTTTTGTAGGTTTGCATTGCAGTATTGTATTGCGCCATCACGCTCATTTTGTATTTGGACGGCATTCTCCCGTTTCTGATCAGCACGGGCATCGACTCTCTTTTCTTGATTGCTCTGGTTGTCGTCTCCGTGGTGGTAGGTAAACCACTATCGTATTTGAACTGTCAGGTGCTCGACGAAATCTCCAACGCTACTTCCAGCGCATTCGACTTCACATCAGCCCTGGGCAACAGTCTCAATAAGGATGGCAGGGTGGACTACGCAGCATGGATCGGTACTTCCAAGTCGACTTGTCTGGAAATGAAGTCCATCTGGGGACTGAGCATCGCTCTGTGGTGAGTTGATCGTGATGGCAGCCATTTTTCAAAAGCTAATTACTCATTAGCATCCTGTTCACCTTCTCGGCGGTGAGCACCATTTGTCTTTGGAAGAGAACCAAGCAGGCCCCTGTTGACAAGGCCCAGGTGTGAGCAAGGCCTCGGAACATGACGAAATGGTTCGCCTTCAGATATGTCAAGTTGAGGGCGAGAGGAGAGACCAGGGCGTAACCTCCCGGGCGGAGGAACCAGGCTAGAAGATGATTACTGCAAGGGGCTCCGGCTACATCTGGTTCGGGGTTCTGGAACACGAGGTTCCCCTTGTGGAATTGACCGAAAACAACTAATTTGAGCTTGTTTCCATATGGATGTCAGTGAGGAGGGTACCGACTTAATGTATGATGGGCGGGTTGATGCGGTCACTTTGGTGCGAATCCCATCAATAGATGTGGCAGTTGATAATAGGCTGGATTTGTTTTGCAGGGCTGTCTTCAGAGTAATATTCCATGTCCTGGTGGTCAGGCATGCAAATGTGTCATGCAGGTGTTACTTCTCAGGGCATGCCAGGGGAAGTCTCATACCCACGTTTTCACGTCGCACAGAAGAAACAGAAGATCAGCTGTATTTGTCTTTCTGAGTCGACGAGAGCAGACTAGGTGCAGGAGATTCATGTAGGCACCTTGCCAATCCTCTTCTGTAGGCGTGGCAGAATGTGACTGGTACAGCGCTCGTCTCTTCGGATCGCCTTTTCGTGAGGCCGAAGAAAAAAGATGTCAGAAGTTGAAGGTTTGCATCATTGCAAGTCAAATGGACACAAAGTGGGATGGGTTACACAGCATGAGATTCGATTACCGGTAGCCACGTACAGTTGGAAGGTTGTCGTCCCCGTCGTAACCAAATTGCTGGGCCCGAAAAATGAGCATTTGGGCTGGGACAGGCGGTGGTGAAACTCTCGTGGAGTCGTGGACCGTGGACCGTACCGGCTCCTCGGGATGCGGCAGTAGGCTCTCTCCTTCTTTCTCACCGAGTCACCGAGAGGAGAAAGCTGCCTAAATTAATCACACCATGACACGTAGGTATCCATAGGCGTTCGTTAACCGGGTCCTAACTTAAGGTATGCCCAGAGATCTTAAGCGAGGAAGGGTTCATGGTTAAGTAAAATAAAGCCCTCGAAGAGCGGTACCGTTCAGCTGGGACTGAGGGAGGTACACGTACACCACCTTATTATTGCGCCCAACTCTGAAAGGGGAGCTGAGTCCGGGCTGTTGGGGACTTGTTTCGCACGGTATTCTTATTACTGATCAGTCCCAGGAAACTGGTCCAGTGGATTCTATCGTCGTTTGTTTCCATTGGTAGCCACTGCCACTAATATCCGAGTTTTTGCTGCATCTTTTCTTTCCCACCTTTCGTATCATTTTCTTCTCGTGTTCTTTCTCTATTATGAACTATGCCCCTGTTCTTTTCTACCTGTTACTTTACTCCACTGCGCAATGACCAACCTTACTGTTACTTTGTCGAACCCTCTTTTCTAGATTCTTTGCTCATCCGTTTCGATTTGAACCTAGAGAACCCTCGAATAAAGCCAATAACTAATGCTGCTCCTTTCTTCGCTCGCCCCTCTTCCCTCCATATCCACTCGGATCCTCCTCTCAGCCACTACACTTGTTGGTTTTTCTCACTCACGGGCCATCCCTGGTTCATTCCAAAGTTCGGACTATCAGCGCATCATCCCCATTTCGTCCGCTGTTTCCTCCATTCTGCGCCACTCTAGCCTCAGTCTGCCTGCCTATCACTACTGTCGTCCACTCTTTTCACCCTGCAAACGATGGTCAGGAAATCCGGCCTGCCGGCACGCTTCGTGTAGACCAGATGATCACTCACAGTCGACCCTGCTTCTTCAAGCTACCCTTTGTACTGTACAAGGACACCCTTCTCCCGGCCTGAGATGAACCAGCTGTCTTTGTCTTTTTTGAATGACCTGCTCCATTCTATATCAGCATCCCCTCGACATATCCTCTCTTCCTAACCGCTCACCAACTTAATTAAGCCCTCACCTAACGCCTGTCAGTCATTCACCGGTCTTTCCGAAAAGGTTGGCTTGGTGTCTCCACCACTGCGACTTAAGACAACCAGGCGGGCTCCTCCTTGAGATTACCGTCGATTTGTCGGCTGCATTATTATAGCCATATCCTACCCACCTTCTCACTATCCTACACACCATTTTTCTCTTCGAGTAATACCATTTTTGGTTTTTCCATACAAACTAGGCGCCTTATCTTCTTCGCGCAGGTTCGCGTTCGACTTTCCTCCCGCTTTGACAGATTGTTCTTCTCTTGGTCGTGGTTGTGGGCAAGTCGTACAGAGACTATGTATTGTGATGATCATGACCTCTGAAAAGAATATGGAGGATCTAAATCTACCCAACGTCATCTCGATTGACGAGGCATATGGACGCTTTGATACAGATGACGATGGAGATCGAGACGCTAGCTCGTCCTTGTCTGTGGCCTCGTCTGCTTACACATTCAGAATGGAACATGGGCGTCGTTACCACGACTACAAAATCGGCAGTCCCTTTCCCCACGACGAGGTCTCCGACGAGAACGATTTTCTCTTGCACGAGTTGTGTCTGGTGTTGCTCGACGACCGATATTATCTGGCTCCTATCGATGAAACCTCGCTTCATTGTGTCGTGGATGTAGGGACCGGCTTAGGTTTGTGGGCGGAAGGAGTTGCTGAGCGGTTTCCGGACTCCCAGGTCGTGGGAATTGATCTCACACCACATCCCCGGAGCATATTTCCAAACTGTTCCTATATGTTGTCCGACGCCAGTGAAGAATGGGTTCTGGACGACCCAACCATGAAATTTGACCTTGCTCATATCAGGTCATTGTTTGGTAGTGTTCCTGACTGGGCTGCGCTGTACAAGAACTGCTTCGAGTAAGTACGACTCTTAATCACCCATCACAGGCACTTCCCTTTCGTTTTTCTTATTCATGGCTCCATGGCTTGGAGAAAGCCATACACTGGCGTTCGCCCACGCTCTATATTGAAAAGCACTGTACTCCGTCGACATACTTACCCAGCCATGCGCACTCCATTCACTCTGCAATCTGCGCTTGCATTCACTTTCCTCTTTGCCAGACTTTCTATCCTATCAGGGTTCCTGGCTGATTATCATTTCTAGCAACATGAATCCAGGTGGCTGGATCGAACATCTGGAGATGGAAATCAACGCTCAGACCGACGACGCTGAGGTTCCCGCAGATAGCCAAATCAAATTCCTCTCTTCATTCGCTCACACTCACATGACCGTTGCCTCGGGAAGAGACTTTGGGATTTCTTTTGGCATGAGGAAATTGATCGAGGAAGCTGGTTTCGTCGATGTGCAGGAGAAGAGGCTCAAAGTGCCCCTTGGCCCATGGGCGTCGGATCCAAAGCTGAAAGAGGTTGGGAGACTATGTGAACGCTTCTACAAGACAGGTTTACAGGGTTGGCTAATGCACGTTTGCACTCGAAGCTTGGGGGTAAGTCGCCGATGGCCAATGCCTCGGACAGTGGCTTATTCAGAGTTCTAGTGGACCAGTGAGCAAGTCAACGAAGCCTGTACAAAGGCTTTCCAGGAACTTGATACTCGTCAGCAGCATTGGTACTGGGTGTTGTATGTCGAAGTCTCTTACTTGGCGGAAAATTATGCTAATCAATCTGGATAGGGTAATTGTTATCGGACGAAAACCTTGAGCATCACCATCATCTCTTATCCTTCGATGACTTCCGACGATGCCCCAGCTTCACGCCGTTGAAGACAATTCGATTTCGCAGCATCTCTGCCTCATTCCGGCCACGCGAATGACCTTTGCCCAATCGATGAATCAGAAAAAGAGTACGGATGATACGAGGAGTGGGAGCGAGCTACGCAGACAAGACAAGTGTGTGACGAGTACAGCAATCATTGACGTCTAGTGATGGCGAGGTTGGATACCGTACTCTTGCCCACAACGCAAACTCGTCAAGGGACAGAGGCTCCGATACGGCAGCACGCCACGCCTTTGGACCAAGCTTTAGCATTTTCGAAGATGCTTTAAACCTGTCACGAAACTGTTTACAGCCTGCGAGCCTATGCCCAACCATATTACTTCTGCCATATCGAGGGTGGCACAATTGATGTGCTTGATTGGTGCAGTTGCATCTATAAGAACAGCTTGTATGTCAGCGATATACAAGGGTGTCACTCTTTCAGAGTCAAGCAGGCCGTCAGATGCAGCACTTTCCATACTTGGAAGGTGTAAATGTTGGAGGAAAACATACTTCAAAGCTTCACAGCAGGCTTGTTGAGGTATCTTTCTTCGCTAAGAACATACGGTTGGAAGACGGAAATGGTGCATGGTTTCATGAATGATGATTACTGTGTCTCAGATCAACTTAAACATGCATGCATCAGGTGTTTTTGGAAGCAATGCAAGCCTGGCTTGCCACATCAGCGTCATTTGGCTCTAACACCTACCGCAGGATGGTTTCCGGGGTCATCTAGATGAATACTAATCACGACAAGATACCAACCAGTATATATGATATATTGGCTCCCATTCTTTGTGGTGCCATTCTCGATTCGTAACTGCTAGCTACCGTCATCTAGCACAGCTGGCCTCAGCAGTCATGCCAAAAGATCTCAAACTGCGACAGCATATGGTTAAGGCGCCCTTAACGCCTATGTGCGCCTACATAATACGGCTGGTGAATCCGCCGGGATGTTACCCAAAGCCGGACGGCGCCGCGGAGAGAACATATTTGGTCTGACAGTATTAAGATTGGGCAATCATGAATGCTCAGACGTTCGGCCAAGTCATTACTGTTTTGTCAGACACAGCCGCCAAGAGCTTGGAGAGGGATCATCCTGCCCGTGTGCTTATTCTTCCACAGTTCTGACCCTGGGCTTCGGCTGGTAATACCTTTTGACAGCACTATTAATTCCAAATCACCACCTCGTTCGTCTCCAGCCGCCATTTGCTGTCAGGGTTGTCAGATAAGCTCCTTCTATCACGAACGAGCGGAGATGCAACTCCTCGACCTGCAATGTTATTCAGCATTATGAGTTCTGCTGACCTTCAAGTCCACGAGTATGAGCAGTTCACAGGATGCTGCTTCTTCTTCACGGAAAAGGTCTCGCTGTTTCGGTGCTCGAAATGAGCCCGAATACCCGCCATTCAATCAACGCCAGTTCACTCCAAATCGAATAAGCTAGCCATGAAGCGAATGCAACTCGTTGATCATCATCCGCTGCACCTTATAGTTGTGTCCAGGTAAGGTCTTATGTAGGAAATGCTCACAAGTCAGGCCCTTATAGGACTGCATCTTCCAAGGTTCGCCTCATTGCATTATGCGTTGAAAAGTCGACCTCTCAAGCCCTCGGGATGGCCTGTTACTTTTTCCAAGTTCATGAGGAACAAATGTTCATGGGGATAAACTTATTCAGTGGCGAACATCGACGTTCATGGGGCTAGACATTCGCTGATGAACACATTCCTTCAGGCTCTCGCATATCGGATCGATGCATTGTGACGACATGAGCCGCTGGCTGGGGACAAGATGAGCTCAATCCAGACATCATACACAAATAACGGTAGCTTGTCACTGTTGTGTGGAGCCGCTTATCCCCCAGTTCCAGAACGCATGTCATTCATTCCAAATCCTGCTTCCCACAAGCTTATGTTTGGACCTCATCCCCCAGTAAGATATATATAAAATATAAGAACGACTTGCGATCCTGCCAACACCCGAAGTCATCAATCTACAAAGTCTCCAAACCAAGCAATTACCCACAAGTATACTAAACTCAGACAAATCAACAATCATGCCTCAATACAAAGGTCAATGCCACTGCGGCCAAATCGGATGGACCGCCGAGATCCCTGAAGAGCGTCACGTACTCTGCCACTGCACCGCCTGCAAACTCATGGGTGGCGGCGAATTCACACTTAACCAGATCATCCCCAAGAAGAACTTCAACCTGACCAAGGGTGATCTGAAGGTGTACAGCTACAAGGGCGACTCTGGTAAGTGCTGACCAAAGCACTGCGACCATGCTAGTACTCGGCCAGAAAGCATCAATTGACACCAGCACAGGAAACTCCGTCGACTGCTACATGTGCCCGAACTGCGCTTCCAGCCCGTATCATCACCAGCAAATCATGGGTAAGTCTGGTACTCGAGTTCTGTGTACGCAATACTAATTACGGTACCCAGGTCCCGACACGATCGTCATCCGAACGGGACTTCTCAAGGGCAATGAGAAATGGGGAAAGCCCGCGGCCGAGATTTACGACAAGTATCGGGATTCGTGGCTGCCTCAGACGGCTGAAAACAGTTTCCCTCTTGGGCCGCCATCATAGATGGTCTCTCAAGTCGAGTCGATGGACCGTATGTGGTGACTACCGGTGCCGTGCCTTGTTGGTAACGAATGACTTTTTATCCGGGCAGTTAGCGCAACTTGGAGGCGACATTATATATAATAACGAAACCCTGACCAAATGAACATTTCCGCCCCGAAGGAACTATCTCCAACCACGTGCTGTATGCCACATGACAGAGCTCGACCCGAGCACTTTTCTTGTACACAGACTCCAGCTTTCGAGGAATGCGCGCGTGCTGCAAACCCTCATCCTCGTGTTCTTCGTTGCCATCTACCTCGTCGTGTCGCTGTTCTCTTCGGAATATGTTTTCGTAGGCTGCATCTATGCCTCTCCCCCCCCCCCCCCCCCCCCCCCCCCCCCCCCCCCCCCGGCGTGACTTTTCTTGTGTTTCGGTGGAGGCATCTCCGTTGCCTAGTGACTGACGAGGTATTCCGTTGCATCTCAAAGTCCGTCCACTCGTTCGAATAAACGTGGACAAGGACCGCCGGCATGGAATTCCTCGTGATCCATGAATCACACAAGCACTTTTGTTTCCTTCTGATTCCGCGCCCATCGTTCACCAATGAACCCATCGTCCCTTCCGTGCCAACCTCAGGATCACAGCGAGACTGCGCGCACACGGCGAGACCCGTATGCCTTCCCTTCGGAGCGAAGTGTCTTGAAGCTCGACGCCTTATCGACGTACTGCGTACAACCTCACCCACTACTGACAGGCGGTATAATCCCAACCTCATCACCCTTCTTAATCTCGAGCTCCAACCCTTCACCTGCACCCTCGAGATCAAAATCGACATACTCTAAATTAAGAGTCACAGCCGCACTCCCCAGGACTTTCTTCTCGAATCCCGGAAACTTCTTTTCCAACGTCGCAAAAACCTCTCGAAGAGTCATTGGCGCAGGAAGACTCAAAGTCTCGATGTCGCCTGCGTATGTCGATGCTGATGCGAATAACAGTAACGTGAATGTTCCATCTTCATTACCAGACTTCGTTCCGCGTTCACCAGTAGTACCACCGGCCATTCTCAAAGGTAGAGCTGTATATCTTGCTGGTAAAGAACAGTGATGAATATCACGAACAGATACCAATTATTTAGATGACGGATGGGCTGCTATAGCTACCCTGGATATGACACCAGATACTCACCAGAACGGCATCAGACATGCAGAGTATCGTGGATAATCATTATTCCGTCACATTTTCGACTTCAGCACATCAAATGACATCATTCTTTTTTTTGTTTATCATTTCTATGTGGTAGGATCTTCTGGTCGCAATTGGGGTACTCCGTACTGCTAACAAGTATGTACTCTTTGATGAACAAGGAAAAAGCTCAGGCACACGTCTGAACCTATGTATCTAGCTGATCAATACCACAACACATGCATGAAAGACTGCCCATGTCCATTCTCGACATGTCTTTTCTCTTGAGCTGTCGCCTTTTGACGACAATGAGATGATGTCATTTCGACTCTCGTAAGCTGATTGCTCATCGCACACATAATCCACGAGACGTTTAATGTTCAAGCAGTCTCAAGCTTCCTTGAACCACAACGTTCTCAAGAATGGATCCAGGTGGGATATCGATGGTGCTGTTTTCGGTAGCAACGATGATAACAGTGCCTGAGACAAAAAGTTAGCATGCATCGCAAATGTCAAAAATGCAAAACTCACCCTTGAGAACAATACCACGACCAAAGTTAACATCACCAGTGACGGTCAAATGGTCCAACTCGACAATGTTGGGAATGCTGCCAATACGCTTTTGGAATTGAGCGACCTTCTTGAAGTCACCGCCCAATTTGATCAGAGGAGCAGGGCCGAATCGGTTAGGATCTATCAGCAATTGACCGTGGCTCAAAGTGTAGAGATTGGATTTGACAAGCATGAGATCGGAGCAAGTCTTGACAGGCAAGAATCGTCGTCGAGGAACGTTGACACCATGGGCATTCTTGAAGTGTTTGATGGCAGCACCAACAGCGGTTTCCAGTTGGATGATGCTGACGTCTGCTTCGCCCTTCTTGTCCGCTGGAATAGACTTCTCGTTGGGAATGATTTCCATCTCGAGTTCGTTGTTTTCCACAACGCGCTTGATAGCTCGGAGATTCATCCAGATGTTGTTGGTGTTGAAGTACTTGAACTTCTTGATGGACTTGAACTCATTGACGTATTGCTTGGGCACCTGAGCAATTTCGAGCAATCTAGCCTTGCCTTCGTAGTCAATGATAGTACCACCCTTGACGTCAGCCTTGGTCTTGTCGGTCAACTCCATAACGTATTCGGCCTTTGTTTCGACCATGTGTTGCAGAATGCGGAGGTCGACAACGGCACCGAGGTTGTCGGCGTTGGACAAGAAGATGATCTCAATGCCCCGTTCAAGAAGCTGATCGAGGATGCCACTGTTGTAGAGAGACTCGAAGACGTCACCGTGGCCAGGAGGGTACCAATCCGACAGCTGAGAGTTGTAGTCCTTGGGGGCGGGGAGGAGAGAGTCCTTGAGGACGCGAGGATATCGGGATTGGTTGAAGGTGAGGATGTCAATGTTGTGGCCTTCATACTTCTTGATGATGGAAGCAGTGTCTTCGTCGGTGTTGAAGCTGTTCATGAGGACAAAAGGCACGTTGACATCGTAGGTGCGGTTGAGGTATTCAATTTGGCGGACGGACAAGTCGAGGAAGGACATGCCGTCTCTGACCTCAATGACTGATTTGGGACCGACACAACCCATGGATGTACCCAGACCACCATTGAGCTTAACAACAGCGAGCTTATTCAGGAACTCAACAGCATCACTGTTTGGGAGATCATCGTAGGAGACGACTTGCTCGGGGTTGGGAGGGTTGATCTTGGCCCAGTCAATGGTATTTCCCTTGGCCCGGTCATTGAGGTATCTTCTGAAGAGAGCAAAGAAGTTGTCCATTTCAGCCTCGAATCTCTTCTTCTCTGCAGGGTCTTTGACACTGTCTGCGAGGTTGTTGAGGGCATTGCGCATCTGGCTTGCAGCCACATTGGTGGAGGTGTTTTCGAACGCCTGCATCATGGGGGATGTGATTAGCGGTTTGGATCGATCGGTGCCATTGAGGAAGGTGTTTGGTAGGGTGAAAGGTGAAGGAGGGTGAAGGAGGGGCATTTTTGTAACGGTGCTGTGCAACAAAGAAAAGATGCAGGAGCAAGGGAGAGTGGTTATGAAGGTTAGGCAAGGTCGAAATGTGCACGCAACATGAGGAGGATGAGGCGAACATGTTTAACAATCTCTTCTGTGTGCAACTGGTCATGTCGCAGATTCATCTCGTTGGAGAGGGGCAGCTGTTGCAGATTTCCAATATATCTCATAGCGTGGCCCGTGCAGTGTATAGGTTGTGCTGTGAAATCCATCTCTTGAGAGGGGTTGGAAGCATGCGCGGTGGTATGGAACAGAAGCTGGACGCTTGTGTATGCTTACCACATGAGATTGTGATTTGCCATGGTGTCTCTTTTCTCCAGAAGCTCCATTGCTCCCATTGGAGGTCGCGCCCGAAGGACGGAGGTGTGCGGGAATAGCTTTCAAAGCGGAAGCCATGATGAGTGTGTTCCGGATCGCGGTGGAGGAGTTGAGGAGGTAGACTAGATTGGCGTCAGGACTGGTCAGTTCCTGGAGAATCCGGAGATGAATTAGTGACAGGTTCTGGAATTGATTCAAAGGAAGTGGAGGAAGAGAATGAAGTAAAGATGGAAAAATTGGGTGTTTGGGGTGTAAAGGTGGGATGAGGTGAGGAAGTATGATGGAAGGGATCAACGAATAAGCGAGCAGCCAGGGATGGTAGCTTGTGATGAATTGGATGGATGAGGCGACGTTCTGTTTTAACAGCCTAAGGTCTGCCCGACAGCACCCAAAGGCAACACATGCAAGCAATGGACTGGCCGATGATGTCGGTGCAGCTCAATGATTGATGTCTATTCGCCCCGCGTGCAGTAAGTGGGTAGAGGCCTGTACGCCATTGTGGGAACTTTCGCAAACAACTGAAACCGAGATAGTGAAATTTGAAGAAGCGGTCAAGATCTGTACTCACCAGAGATAGCTAGACGGTCGCAAGAGGGAGGAAGCGAGCGTGCTATGATCCTTGAGATGAGAGGGACCTTAAGAGAAGAGTGATGGATTGGGATTCTACGAGTATTGCAGCACCTCTATTCTAAAGCACAGGAAGTATACTTCTAGTAGTAAGTTATTAATTGGGCTTCCTTATGACGTTGATGTTACCCTATTTTCCCACCAGTGTTCGAAATGGACAGTCTGGAATCAGCATAAAAATCCATTAATCCATCGTCAATCATCCCATCCCCCACCAAAAACGGTTGGAAGCTCCATGGCGCCCCTCGTTTCCTCATTTTCTGCGGCGAAATGATCGTCGTCGCTCGCCCCTCCACCACCAGAAACATGCAGTAAATTAACACTTTCTCGCTCCGAGTACTTCGATCCATACGGAAGACACCTCATCCATGTGCCGGTGGTGTGTCTCAAAACTACTCCGACTCCAGAAGAAAATAGTTCCGCAGCTTTCCGATCTCTCTCCTTGCCAGATTGCGACGTAGATAGACTGATCGAATACAGTAGCTTGCCGATTATGCTTCGATACAACTGTAGATCAGATCATGTCAGATGCTGAACGAGCCACCACATGGCTTGTTCATCAATGGAAGCTTGGACTGCCGGAGTGAGATCGAGCGAGCTATTCCACGGCTATTTTACCTACAACACGATGCTGTCCCGACCACTTAGGCTTGGCCGGGTCGCTTATACTTACAGTACCAGGTACCTACCTAGGTAGGTAATGCCGAAAAAGATAGTAGCTACAAATACGGCAAGGTGACCACCTGTGACAGCTTTCTAAGGGACTCGATACCATCCCAGTCTTAACAAGTTGCTTGTAAGGACTTTAAATTGGTATCTAATGTGAATGTTCGCTGCTTGACGCTAGTCGTTTCAATCAATAGCCTCCCGCTGTCGCTTTTCGGAGCTCGTAAGCCCCAGTTGGAAGCAAGCACTGTCTGGTATCTCTGCAACAAGAAAAAGGGGTAATTAATAGGATAGAGTGAGGGTGCTTCACATCTTCCCTCCAGGATCATTAACACCAATGCTTGAAATCAAGCGAGGTCAATATCAGCTGCATCACGCGCAGTTTGCACTGATTGCTCCCTCATTGTTGTGCGTCGTGTCTGCCACTTACTTCTCTTCGTCCGAAAAAGCTCCGTCGTCCTTCCCGCTTCGAGTCTGGGCTGTCTGGTCCGCTGCTGCTGGGTTTGAGACCGTCGGAGAATGCTTCGGCAGCATTCGCTGTAAAGCTGCTTCGAAGTGTTACGCTGCCTGATCCAGCCTTGACAGTCTGTTCAGAGCCTTCACCTTGATCGGACACGAAGAACAGCCCTTCTCCCAAGTCCTTAGACCGGAAGGTGTCGTGATCTTTCACAGCCACTTGGAACTGCGTATCCGCACCGCAGGGCACTTTGAAGGTTTCGTGATTCGGATCATACTCCACGGTGCCCGTCGATGACTTGATTGCCTTGGTCTTGAATAGATCTTTGGCGCCCTTCGGTCCCAACGACTTGACATGGACGCGAAGAGCTCCTGGTGGATATCCGGTGGCTGAAACGATGATGAAGCTGGCAGTGCCGCTCTCCGCACCGCCCTTGGGCGTGTTTGTCATCGTTGAGTGGTTGCTCTTGGTGCGTGCATGTACCATGGGAGAAGAAGGCGTTGCCGGAGACGCTGTTCCGTCGACCAGACCTACTGCCCGGGAGGGAGTTGACGCAGAGGTAGCAATGGCAGTCTCGGTCGGCACGGTCCCATTAGCTTCAGTCTCTGTCTCTTCTTTATTACCGCGACCACCACCAAATCCTCTTCTGATGAATGAGGCGCCCTTCACGACCCCACCACCCACCTTTCCTATGCCTTTCACAGGTGCTCCGACCACTTTACCAGCTGGTGCAAAGGTGCCGGAAAAGGTCGAGGTTCCTTGCCGAGCCCGCGTGATGTAGTCAGGCTTGAACAACATCTTAAGCCGAAGAGCACCTGACTTGCCATCCAATGGATATGTCTGCTCCAGCGGCTGGAAAGGTTCCAGGGCATTAAGATCGAGTGGAGTAGAACCGAGCCAGTCGGCTTTGTCGCCAAAGTCCCAGTCATACACATCGACCTTGAAGTCGGCAGCAGTCCTGGACGGCACAGTCACTTCGAAGAACTCGTTCCAAGCTGGGTGAAGTGTTTTCTTCTGCGTTTTGGTTTTGAACACTTCTTTGCCGTTCAGTCGGAATCGACAGTACGGGTCACTGTAGCCGTTGCGGTCGGCGGACGGCAGGTCCGCCGCGTCCAGCACATCAACACGCAGTGTACCCATGTTGTTGATACTTTCGCTAGGATCGAGCTGCATCTTCACGGGTAGATACTTCAAAAGCACCGTGACCTTGTTCATTGTCCCGCTGTCGCCCCTCAGCGTCAACTCCGTTGGCTTATATAAGCATTGCTGTAGCGTAGAAAGGGTCGAGCCCGTCAGCCTGGCCGTGATGTTGTTCTCGTCTTGCTTGCCAGTCTTATCGGTCTTCTCAACGAGACGCAACGTTATTCGAGACATGTCGATCTCCCGCACCATCGCATCCCCTGTCTCGCCGAAATGGAAATCCTTCTGCCGGATCTTGGCGGAAGTATATGCTGGGAACGCGTGGTCATCCATCAACACTTCAAGTTGAATGTTAGTGTCCGCGAAGTGCCCCTCGATGATATCGAAGACGATCAATCCAGATTCTGGGTCAAGTTAGTCATGCTCGTTATACGTACGGAGTCCTCCATGCGCAGCTTACCGTATTTGCTAAGGTTCTCAGATGTGATCTTGACTTTCGGCGCCTGCTTCTTAAGACCAGAGCCAGACCTGATGGAGCCGCTGTTGATGGATGTGAGACTGGGTGCACCTTTGTGGCTAGCTGGTCCCAAGCTCCGGGGACTTTCTGGCATTGGTGTTGCGGCGTGGCCATTTGTTTTGGATTCGAGGGATGGGCTCTTACTGTCTGTAGCTATGGCTCCGGGAGGACCGGCGGCTTCAATGGCGGCCTGGGCTTTACGTTCCTCCTCTTCTTCTTCGGGATCGACCACATTCAATGTCGGGTAGAACGACACGGTGTAGTTGATGATACCCTTTTCACCACCTGCACCCCCCATGCGCAGTCCCTCGGACCGTAACGTTTTCGAGTCGTGGATTTCGTAGCCGCCTTCTTCACTTTCCTTGATAAAGTCAGACGCAGCAATCTGCACCAAACCCAATGATCGATCCCTTGCGAGTTTCTCTTCGTCCATGACTTCGAGGATTATCCGTTCAGAAGGCGTATGCATGGGGACATACATGACCTCGTTCCATGTTGGGTTGAGCTCGTTCTGGAATGTAACGGTGCGTCCTTTGGGGATTCCTGATAGCAGGACTCTTGCATAAGGATCAGATTTGCCCAGTGTCTCGTAGTTTCTGAGGTCTCTCGCGCTTTGGACGTGGATTCGCATGACGCCAATAGGAGTGATGTAACCGCCAGCACCTGTCGCACCCTTGAGTGCAACAGGCTTCCAATCTAGCATCAACTTCGCCTTGCCGATCTTGGTCCCGTGCAGGTTGTACCATTCTTGGCCTTTTTCAACAAGCTTCAACATGTCGTCCAGTTTTATTTGGTAGCTGCCAATGACTGGATCGCTGGAAAGGTCGCGGCTGTCCTTGATCACCAACCCGACCCTGGCCTTCTTACGGTCAGTGATAAGGACCGATTTGGTGTTATCCGAGAAGACTGGATTGTTGGTATGCTTGAGTTTGTTCGTAATGTGAATCTCCTTGCCGTTCAGCAGTAGTACGGCGTATGGGTCGAGGGCGCCAACCATGCTCTTGCTGCCATCCAGGTCTTTAGCTTGCTCAATGGTGATTCGCGCGATGCCAGTATTGGATTCTGGTGGGGGCAATACCTCCCCTGTCGGGAGCTTCTCTGAGTTCATGACAGGGAAGAAGCGAATATCGGCCTGGATGACTCCGCGGTGCTTTCCATTAGCGAGCACGTCGAGTGTAAGACCTTCGTGATCAGGGGCACCTTCAAGTTGATCGAGCGAAAATGTGGCAATGCCAAGTTGTTTGTCCTTACGGACATCGTTGTAATCATACACTTGTAACGTGAGGGCGTCGGTGAAGTTCGTGATGATGACGTACAAAGTCTCGTTCCAACGAGGATTGGCGTTCTCGCGGATAGTTTTGGTACGTCCTAGTTCTTTGGCACTGTTCAAAGAAACCACCACATAAGGATCAGGAGTGCCCGAGAATTTGTCAGGATTCTTGAGACCATTGGCGTTGTAAATCGTGACCGCAACGACACCGACAGCAAGGTCGATCGGGTTCCCAGACAACAGTTTAGCCACCTCGATCGGGAAGACATTGGGGTCGTACATAATCGGGGCCAGGTTTCCGTGGATCTGTTCTTTGATAAAGTTTTCCAGTCCAGGGATGAAGTTGATGTCGAACCCGAAAGCATCGCCTCCAATGGGCTTGCAGACATAGTCGATGGTTGGACGGCCAAGAAAACAGATGTCGACCCTGTCAATATGAGGGAATGCAATCTGCAATTTTATCTTGACGCGCATCAGGCCCGAGAACTCAAAGTCCTCGACAATGACCTTCATTGCCTTGCTCACGACGCCTTTGCCAATTCGAATCTCGAGCACGACTTTGGGATTGATCTTAGTCTTGAGCTGACGAGCTGTCATGTCCATGGTGTCAGTTGGCGTGAAGCTGAATTTCCAGTCCATCATAACAATATCATCTTCGGTCTTGGGGTAGGTCTTGACGTGCTCCATCCGTGGTGGTTTGGTGCCCAGTACGAACGACTCCAGTCTCATACTGTCCAGAAATGCCGGAGTGGAGGTACTCAGGACTTGGTCAACGGATTGTATAACAGCCTTGGCAAGCTGCGGCGCATAGATAGGCCAAAACTTGACCAAGAAGCTGTTCATCCATTCGAGGCTCTCGTTGTCGTTCTCTAGGCGGGCTTTGGCCATCTCCCGAGAGATGTCGTCCCTGAAGTTCCTCCTTACGCGTCTGATCGAGGTTCTGTAATAAGTGCCGCAGGTGGCCATGATGAGCAAGAGCCATCCCAAACCACCGCCGAGGAGAGCAACCAGCCATGAAGATATGCAAGCGAATATGATCACGGCGGCATTATGATACCAATCTGGATGTCTTAGCTCGATGCACATCACCCTCAATGGCCAAATATAACGTACCGCCAAAGAATTTGTCGTCTAGCTTTCCCTCTAAGAGTGTCTGATGTTCGAGCAGATTGCCTGCCTCTTTGTCTTCCTCTGTCTCACCACTACCGAAACGTGGAGCCCATCCAACCTGATGCCATTGCTCTTCCTCCTCGGGAGGGGCTCCATTCGCTACTGTGGTCTCGATCTTCGGTGCATTGGCTTTCTCTGCGATGGCAGCAGGCTCAGGTGGAGGGAGGTTATATTTGTCGGGCGGTCCACCGTCCTGCGCAGGTTAGTTGTAGGCCCTGAAGGAAATGCAGTGAACTCACCAGATCTGTGGCGATGCCGACCCCTTTCGGTTTGTGATGTCTTGTATCGTTCGCCAGCTAAATTTGCGTGTCAGAAACTAAACACCACAGCTTGCGTTCGGCTTACCGCTTTGGCTTGCGCGGCCTTCTCTTCTGGAGAGGCGTTCGGGTCGAAATGCAGCGCAGTTGAGCCTGCCTTCTGGCTCTCGTCTAGCATAATGCGTTGGGCATCGTCGGCTGAAACGGTGCCCTCCTGGGCTGCTTCGAGCGCGCCTCGAGATATCAGCTCGTTGTTGAATCCTGAAGCCATGGTGGGCGACAAAGGCACTTCGATGGCACCGAGCCAGTGTTGGGTTGGGTTCACGACATGGACATAAGGTTGGAGTAATGTAGAAATGGGCGGGGAAGGAAGTGTATGATTATCTACATTCGAGAGAAGGCAAGGATGTGGCAGGGTAGAGATGGGTTGCACCTTCTGAGGTTGTTTGGGGATTCTTTACTATGTAGATCCTTGAACAGGTGCAGACGTGGTCGGCGGCTGGGTGTGGTGAATGATCCTAGAGGTACTCCGTACTGGTAGTTTAATTAGCTGCGGAAAGCTCCTGGTTAACAAGACCCTGGAATTGGAGATTGAAGACGGGGCTCACCGTAGCTGCAGCTTCACATTCACTGGCATCACTGCCACTGTGACACTGTCACCCTCCTTCATCATTCGTCAAACATGCTCTAGACGACAAAACTTTGGCATTTGGTGCTGGCCTAAATATCAAATTACTTGAACTTCGCAGCTTCACAAGGAAGCTGAAGCCCGCCCTTTTCTAACCTATCAACCGAAGAGCTTCCCTGATTTCCACGTGAAAAAGCTTGATCTTCGGTTGATGTTGAAGAGACGAGCGCGACCCTGGGTTTGGGAAGATTTGTCCTCGCTTCACCTTATCATGCTACTCGTTATTCTGCACAACAGCGCCACCCTGAATTTGCGTACATCACAGTAACACTTGTGACGCTTTCCTCAGTCAAGTGGAATGGTTGATGGTTGCAGCCATCCTTCCTTTGCGACTCTCGATCTTGATGACCCTGAAGCTCCGGATCTACAGGGATCACCTGCGCATGGATACCCAGGTGCCACACTCCCGGAGTACCGAGAACTCCCTCCCCACCATCACACAAACTCTAAATGGTGGTGAAGAGGAGCACGTACCACCAGTAATACGTAACTCATCAGCTGGCTTCAGCTCGAGAGATCCCAGAACTTACGAGGCGGGAAAAGATTTGGAACTCTCACAAGTTTGATGTCGGCATGCCCGTGTGGCACGGTAGGAACTACCTAACTTAACCTTTACAGAAAATCTGCCAACAGGGAAGCCTACTTCCTTCCAGGCTTCTTCTTAAGTCGGACCTTTTCGATAATCTCGGGCTTCTCTCTGCAAGTTGGACAATACCAATCTTCATCCTCATCCGGCACCTTCTTCATGTTCAGGCAACCAGTATGGAACCATTGATACGGGCAATCATCGTTCTCGCAAGCCACCATTTCTCCATAAGAGCGCTGGTTGCAGAAACAATACCTCTTGTCGTCCTCGCCTTCTTCATCTTCCATTTCTTCATCCTCGCCCATTTCCACATCGTTTTCATCCGGGACTTGCTTTTTGTTGCCTCGTTTCCGTCTCGATTGTGATCCATCTGTCTCCGAGGCATCTGCGGAAGAGAGCACCGAGTCTGCGTCTTCTGATGCGGCAGTTCCTCCACGGCCTCCACGGACGGACGGGGATTGCCCCTTCTTCCGCCCAGCCGACAATCTTCCCTTGATCATACCCTTCTGTTTGAGCTTGTTGACTTGTTGATGTGGGATGACCTTCTTCGAGAGGCCTGATTTCTTCGGCGGAGCCACGGCTTGTTGCGGCGCTGCAGTCCTAGGCAAACTGCCAGCCCGACTAGTGGTTGTTGCTGTTGGAGTTGCTGCTTTAGGAGTGCCGGGACCCAATGACGATTGCCGAAGACCCGATGGGTGCGCAGGTAGATTCGAGCCTGCTGTCAGTTTGCGGCGTTTGTTGTCAGCGCCAGCGGAATTTTCGCGTTCTCGTTGGCGTTGCTGCTGCACGGCCGAAGCCGGAGTTGTGGGCGCTGAAGTGCGTTGAATGGGTGTAGTGGTTGTGGAGATCTGCGGGAGTTGTCTAGCTTGAGCCTGCTGTATGGTAGCTGCCATATGGGCATTAATTCTGTGAGCATTTGAGTTGAGGGCGCTAATAGATGCATTTTGTAAAGGTAAATTGGCTGGCAAGTCTATCAGAGGTTTTGGTGCCTCTGCTTTGCGATTGAACACACTCGGTAGTGGAGGACCATCTACAAGCTGACCGTCATTTTGTAGTTCTCGGATCTTGATGTCGATTCGTTTGAGATGCCTCTCGAGGATGTTGCAAGCTCTTTCGCTCAGCGCAACCTTTTGATCCTGCAGTTGAGCGCATGAGTCGTAGTTCTTCTTAACCAACTCAGCATACTCGTTCTCCTTAGGATGAGGCGCAAGGACTCCATTGACCTTGAGGTGTTTCTGAATGTTGTTGTCTTTTTGATTGATGACGGAAAGACATTTTTGCAACTCCTTGTCCTTGGCTTGGATTTCTTCCATCATATGATTGATTTCGGCGGGTAAATTGGCGGCGTCATGAATAAATTGTTCCAGGACGGAAGCGCAATCTTCATTAGCCGCCATGGCGAAGGTTGAGGGATAAACTCTTCAACACCCTTAGAAATGGTGATAGGCCTCACAGTCGGAGCGCGTTGTTGTGGCCGCGTTGCCCTTCGTCCCCAACACCCAACGTGCTAATGGATGCCTTCTATTATCACTGAAGTAGTTGGATGATTTTCGCAGTGTAGGTTGATGGCCTGACGGCGTTATTGATGAAACAAGATTCATGAAGGCAAGGAGAAAGAGAATCAGAAGTCGATCTTACCAAGTAGACGAATTCTAAAACTTTTCACGTGATCATCTCAGCCTTGTGGCGTCGGAAGGAACGACACATTCGATCCTTCCAGCCCCCGCAAGGCTTTGTCCATCTTCCTGTGCGGACTTCTCATACTTATTCACACTTGCAAAACCAACTTCTTTCTTCACCACAATTCATTGGAACAGTCTTAAGTTGTAATATTATGAGTCGCATCTTAACATCGGACTGCCCTATGTACGCATCCGGTTAATGAGAGAGTAGAACAGCTTCTGACACAATATGAATGTCCTTCGGGCCTCGATATCCTCCCTATACCAACTCTCCAGTCATCCGAAAGCGCTTTCAGAACATCTAAATCTACCTCGGTGAACATGGCGAACGGTGTAGTGCAAGAGTACCAATCGAGCGCGAGTATCGCGGAAGCCGCTCAATCGTCGACATTCAGTTTCTCATCCAGAATCCAACGCGAAGTCGAGGCCAACGGCATCCAGCGACCGAAAGGATACAAAGTGTCATGGCACTACAACCCAGACGTCGAAAAGTACCACTTTGGTCAAAATCACCCGATGAAACCATGGCGCCTCACGCTGACCAAATCCCTCATCCTCTCGTATGGCATGCACACCGCCATGGACGCCTACGTCCCACGGGCTGCGACCAAAGAAGAAATCGCCGAATTCCATAAGGACGAATACGTCGATTTTCTCAGCATCGCCACCCCACAAAACATCTACGAGATGTATCCTGAGCTCGCGACAGGACCACAGGGCTACTCATCCGCTATCTTCGGAGTGGGCGAGGATTGCCCCATCTTCGATGGCCTCTTCGCTTTCTGCTCCACCTACACTGGCGCATCCATCGATGCCGCCCGGAAACTCTGCAATAAACAATCCGACATCGCCATCAACTGGAGCGGCGGTCTCCATCACGCCAAAAAGGCCGAAGCCTCAGGTTTCTGCTACGTCAACGACATTGTCCTTGCGATTCTGCAACTTCTCCGCCACCACCCGCGCGTTCTGTACATCGACATTGACGTGCACCACGGCGATGGCGTCGAGCAAGCCTTTTGGTCCACCGACCGGGTCATGTGCGTATCTTTCCACAAGTATGATAAGGATCAATTCTTCCCGGGTACCGGGCCCCTGGACTCCACGGGCCCGCTTCACCCAGACAATCCAGGAAAGAACTACACGATCAACGTGCCCTTGAATGACGGCATTGACGACGAAGGCTACGCATACCTTTTCCAGAACGTCATCGAGCCAGCCATCAAAATCTACAACCCGTCAGCCATCGTCCTGCAATGCGGAGCCGACAGCTTGGGTCATGACCGTCTGGGATGTTTTAACCTCAACATCCGCGGTCACGGCAGCTGCGTCAGCTTTGTCAAGAGCTTTGGAATTCCATTGCTGGTAGTCGGTGGTGGAGGCTACACTCCGCGCAACGTGGCACGGGCGTGGGCCCACGAGACGTCGATCCTCATCGGCGCCGATAAGACGCTGAACCCAGTCCTGCCAGATTTCCTGCCGCACCGCGAGGCCTTCCGGCGGGAGGGCTTCACGCTGTTTCCCAATCTCAGTGGCTGGAGAAGGGAGGATGGCAACACAAAAGCCCACATTGAGCGCATCATTCGCCATGTCCGTGACCAGCTGAGTTACATCCGAGGCGCACCCAGCGTGCAAATGCAACATATCCCACCTGATATCCAGGGATGGCGGGATGAAGTGGAGGACGAACTGAGAGCCAAACGGATGGAACGAGACGAGGTCAAGGAGGAGAGGGACGGTGCTGGCGGGTTGTTGGCCAAGGCCAGTAGGAGGAGAGAGTTGGAGCGGAATGGACCGTCGGCAGGAAATACATTCCTAGCTTGACACAGACGGTACACTCGAAGCAATCAAGACTCGAGGTTGCATCCAGGGCGGCTTGTGGTGCTGAGACACACTTTTGACCATAATATGTCAAGAAAGATCGCTTCACTCCGAGATAATAAGCATTCTCCGATATGCGCGATACGATCCGCTATGACACAGACGGTGCATTTGTCGAAGGATTAGTGTTGACCAGGGAGGTTTGGACGTTATCGACATGGTCACATGAGCTATCTAAGTAGATATGCGGCAAGAAGAAGCCTGCAGTTCCCAAAGATGCAGGTATCCCTAACCTCCGTCCTTTGAAAGACCTGGAACCACGAAATGGGGTATCTTCCGTCTCAATAAAACAAAAAGGTCATATCATCTTGATCCACCATCTCGATGTATGAGATATTTTTAACGCCGTCGCAATGCTTTTTCAACAGCAACAAATGCACTGCACCTGTACCAATGTGACTCCGGAGCTCGTCGTCAAGGTCCTTCGGGGTCCAAGTCGATCTCAATCCTGGCAGCCTCCCTGTTGGTCATAGATGGATCATTACCTTGCAAACCAAAATGGTGATCCTTCGACTTGCTTTTGGGCTTGTCTTTCGAACTGGGCTTCTGCAGCTCGGCGATCTTAAGGTACCACTCATCCCAGTATTTACAGGTGACGACATTGACAGGGCCACCGTCGCCACAAATCTCGAAGACGGGACAGCGCATACACGGCACTTCGCTTGACCCGCCATAGCCAATTTCCTCCAGCTCCTGCTGTCGATACGCCGCTTTGCGAACACTTTCGTGAGTGGTGGAAGCCATGCGCTTCTCCAGCATATGCTGTTCCTTGAGAGCTAGCGGTGTCTTGAACGATCGAAACATGGTGATAGTGTTAGTAGAAGGATCATCAGGAAATTCATCGCCGGTCGGGTCCCGATGCATCTTGAATAGGCGGTCATCGTAGACCATAACGTCGAGCAGTTGCGAGATGGCATTTTGTGGCATACCCGTAACAGTAACACCAGTGTTCGTGATGTGGCGGGTTACCTCTCTGACTGTAGGATAGCCCCGATAGTCCGTTGGGAAAGGCTGGAACTTGGTCTGCTTTGGAGCCTTCGCCTTGTGATGTCCATCAAGTGTCTTCGCGGCTTTGGCTTTTTGATCGCTACGATCTTCGAAGCCGGAACTCGGTGCCTTGCGCTTCTGGGTAGGGGACCGGGGTGCGTCGTCTTCGTCATCATCATCATCATCCTCCTCCTCGACAACCTGCCAGCTCCTCGTGGAGACAAAATGTTCGACGAGATTGGAGATAGTATCAACCAGACCAACGTCGAGATGCCCCTCGGAAAACCATGCACCGCCAGTGGCTTCCTCTGATGGGTCCAGCCCAGCGAGGATGTACATCTTGCGACCCGGGTTTTTGACATGTTTCATAGGTTTGATGAGTCCTTTGGTTTCCAACTTCTTGTAGACTCGATCCAGAAGACCCGGAGCGAGCGACGACTTGAACTTGATTGTCTTTGTCCATATTCCTGCGCTTCCTGCGGCCTCGATTGCGTATATTACCATCAACTCGTCACGGGTCAGGCCTGTATAGCTGTAGATACAAAGTCAGGACTTGTGTGCTCAGATTTCATGGTGGATTGTGTGTATATACTTTTTGGCGATGTCTGGATCGACCAGCTCCCAACCGATAGTGCCGCCATTTGTATCATGGAGTCTGAATCGCTGACCTTGGACGAGATACTGGACAGCAGAGAGGAGAATTTGGACGTCGCGGTTTGGCACGATATCGGCGTCCAGGAGTTCATTTTGAAGGAAGACATGGCCGTAGTCATGGTTGTTACGACACCAGTCGTAGAGGGCTTCAGCGATGCGGTTTCGATCACCTCTTCCAGACGGCCCTGGGGCCGGGGAAGCATTGATCTTTGGAGGTGCCATATCTTTGTAAATGGCTCATGAGATGTGCTACCGATGTGGGTAGAAATAGCAAAACATAATGGTGCAGCAGTGAAGTACAGTCATTGATGTAGTGAAAGAAATCGCAGGCAAAAAGAGTGCCTCACGCCGCCTACTGGAATTTTTGGAAGGAAGTCCTTTGGTTCACGCGAGGAAGATTTATTAGTGCGGATGGGTACTGTGGTAGAGATTATTTTCCTATGACGCCCACCACAACGACGACGACGACGATTATGATGGTTGATCTTGTCTAACCCCTGGATCCCAAGGACGATACATATGCGCGCTTCCTCAAGTCAACAACGGTCTATCTTGAATGTCGCCTATCAGTTAGAAGGCGCACACGAGACTGCCACAAAGCGCGGGCCAAATTGATTATCTAAGGGCACTTTTCAAGGACCTTTACCCCGGCCTCGTCGGTGGTGGGTCCGCCGAATTTTCTAGCATTTGCTGCCCGCAGCGTCACGCCAGCCTGATCATGCATACATACAACATAGATACGTTCTACCCACCTCACTCTTCTTTGTACGAGCACACACCAACAAGCTTCATATTCAATCCCAAAGTCCTCCTCCATCCTATCACTTTCGTCGCTACTGCTCCTTGTGTTCATTCCGTTATCACTTTTTGTCTGAAACCCATCTGCTTCATTAACACTCCAACATGGCGGACGCCCTTAAGGCGGAGGGCAACAAGGCCTTTGCTGCCAAAGATTTCAACCTTGCAGTGTAGGTGCTCTACCTCTCATCAGTCTACCCTTGTACTAACAAAGAAAACAGCGAAAAGTTCACCCAGGCAATCGAACTAGATCCAACAAACCACGTCCTCTATTCCAATCGCTCCGGCGCATACGCTTCCCTCAGAGACTATGAACATGCCCTTGAAGATGCAGAAAAGACTACAGAGATCAAACCTGACTGGGCAAAGGGCTGGGGACGTAAAGGTGCTGCTCAGCATGGTCTAGGTGACCTTATTGGTGCAAAGGACGCTTTCGATGAAGCACTGAAGCTGGACCCGTCAAACGCTCAAGCGAAATCAGGTCTTGAGGCTGTCGACAGAGCCATTGAGGCAGAAGCCCGTGCCGATGGCGCCGATGCTGGCATGGGCGGGCTTGGGAACATGTTCAATGATCCTCAATTGATCCAGAAGCTCGCCAACAACCCCAAGACCGCAGGTTACCTCGCGGATCCGCAGTTCATGTCCAAGCTGCAACAATTAGCCAAGAATCCGAACGATATGGGTCAGGCCCTCGGCGATCCTCGATTTTTACAAGTCATGGGCGTTTTGCTTGGTGTTGACATGCAGATGGGTATGCCATCCGAGGGTGGACCGTCTGAGGCAGGCAAACCTACGGGAGCAGAAGAAGACGTTCCCATGCCAGACGCCCGTCCCCAATCAAACCCACCGCCTTCGTATAAGAAGGAGCCCGAGCCAGAACCCGAACAGGAACCGGAAGCAGAGGACGAAGATGCTATTGCTGCAAAGAAGGCGAAAGAGGAGGCCGAGAACGAGAAGAAGCTCGGAACCGAGAGCTATAAGAAGCGTAACTTCGACGCGGCAATTGAGCACTATGGCAAAGCATGGGACCTACACAAAGACATCACCTACCTCACCAACCTTGGTGCTGCGAAATTCGAAAAGGGCGATTATCAAGGTTGCATAGAGGCATGCGAGAAAGCCATCCAAGAAGGTCGCGAAATCCTTGCGGACTTCAAGATCATCGCCAAAGCCTTTGGGCGTATCGGCTCAGCCTACGAAAAGCTGGGTGACCTGCCGAAGGCCATTGAGAACTACCAGAAGTCCCTGACCGAGCACCGCACGCCCGATATTCTTGCCAAACTCAAAGCAGCCGAGAAAACTCACATCATAGCCGAGAAGAACGCTTATATCGACCCTGAAAAGGCAGAGGAAGCTCGTCAACTCGGTGCTGAGAAGTTCAAGAACGCAGATTGGCCCGGTGCCGTCGAAGCATACACAGAACTGACCAAGCGTGCCCCTGACGACCCGCGAGGTTATAGCAACCGCGCCGCGGCATTGATCAAACTGCTGGCCTTCCCAACCGCGATCCAAGATTGTGACGAAGCCCTCAGACGAGACCCGAACTTCATCAAGGCGTACCTCCGCAAAGCTCAGGCACTCTTCGGCATGAAGGAATACAACAGATGTCTAGATGTATGTCAAGAGGCCATGGAGCACGACGAGGGAGGCAAGAACATGCGCGAGATTGAGGGACAGCAACAAAAGGCTCTCGAAGCAATGTATGCTGCTCGTGCAGATGAGACAGAGGAGGAAACGAGTGCGAGAATCCAGCGTGATCCTGAAATCAGTAAGTCAAATCACTTCAATACTCCGGCTCATCCTTGCGAGAGAGAATACTGACTTGTCTATCCAGTGCAAATTCTCACCGACCCTATCATGCAATCGATTCTGCAACAGGCCAAGGGCGACCCGGCCGCTTTGAACGAACACATGAAGAATCCAGGTATCAGAAGCAAGATCCAGAAATTGATGGCTGCTGGCGTCATTCGCATGGGACGATAGATGCCACCAGCGCCGAATTTACTGCTCCCCGAGGACGATAGGTCACAAAGCACATGTCGATGACAATTGGCAAGGTTCGTATCGGAACAAAAGCATGCCAGAAGGACAAATGCAGCTAGGAGGCTTTTCCGTTCAGTTTCAGCAGTATGTGGTGCATGCATGGACATTCGATGCGATCGAGAAGCAATCCGGGTTCTTTTCCAATGGTGTCTCCTTTGGTATCGACTTTGACAGCATTTAGCGGGATCAACAGAAGTTATTCACCGAAAAAGTAATCATCATCAAATGCCAGAACATGTTCTGTTCGGGTCACTGTGTAGTATGCCCTAAACGTGTGCGTACCATTATATGTGTTCCCCAATGTTGTTCACCCAAAGGTATTCGATGACTGCCCAAGAACGCCTATGACTACTCCAGACTGTTCTCCGTACTATCCATATCCCAAGATCCAGACCTTAGCTCCATGGCGTTCCGTTCATTGCAAGTCGTAGTACCGTCGGTAAATCCTTTCTCAAATCGCATCCATCGTGCCATACAAACGAACCTCAAGAGAGACACACATTACCCTTCGCTAATCCTACTCACCGTCTTCGTAAGCGTCTGCATCCCCGTACCTCCTACAATGGTTGTGGTTTGAGCTTCCTCGCCGTCCCTCCTGGCTTGCATGACCAACAGACCGGCACTCAGCGAGTTCTCGCGAATCACCTTGACGAACCGCGTCGCCACAGGTCCAAGGGCTTCCCTAGAACTCGAGCTCGAGCTCGCACCTATGCTTGTACTCGACTGCCAATGCGCCACGCTTCTCCCCACGACCACAAAAGTCTCCGCGGCACAAGGCTCCGCAACAGCCTCAGCCACGGCATCAACACCAGAGATCCCAGAGTCGATATCAACAAAAGTCACTCTGTCAGCCAGCGCTGTTGGGACAGAAGCGCGGAGAACATCAAACTCGTGCTCGACACTCGCCTTTGCCGCTGCGCGTGTACGATCCCGGGATCCTTTGAGCACATCAATCTCGTCATCGCTTGCACCCCCGTGCATATGACTGAAGATGGTCAAATCGACCATCTCGTTCTTTGCGAGTTGCAGGCCGAATCGCACGGCGAACAAGTCGTCTTGACTGCCCTGATACAGCACAAGGAGCCTGTACCGCTCGCTGTGTGCCAGTGGAAAGTGCACCGTCGACTGGGCGTGCGCCTGGTCGACCACGCTAACCCGGGTGACCGTGCGACTGAGCTGCTGACGCCCTGCGCGATCAAGGACGGGCGAGTCCACACTCGAAAGGTCAGGCGTGCAAAGGACCGTCTTGTCAAGGACCATGCCGACATGACACGTATTCCATGCCTTTCCGAAGATCTCGCCAGCCAATCCTGCGAAAGCACGATTGGCCAGTGGATATCCGACCTTCGTGTCGAACATACTCGGATACTCGGACATTGTTCCCGTTTCGGACCAGGGGACCAGCACGAGGTCCGACCTCAGGTCGCGCGCGCGAGACATGAGCGTTCCGGAAAACGACTGTTCGGGCACGACAGCGATCTGGCCTGCGACCGCCAGCGCACGGGACTGTCCGAACGTCCCGAATGCCTTGATGACAGGGTCACGGCCGGCGAATTCTTCAATTTCAGAAACGCGCATCACGCTCGACGCTCGCTCCGTGAGTTCCATGAGCCGCAGACCGTGAATCTGCAGCGGGCGACGGAGCGTCGTGACCGAGGTCATGGCTTCCGTGTTCTTCATAACAGCCTGGTTATGGACAGTTGTGGTGGGAGCACTATCACCAATATCGTCGTGCTTGTACGAAAACATCGACACCATTGTGAATAGACTGGGCAGGCCATCAAGGCGGAGGTACACCAGTATCCGCTTAGCGACGTCCGTCTTGCGCAAAATGTCCGCTTCACTACCCTCATCAGTGTCATCACTATGATGCAGTGGGTTACCATCCCAGTCAATCTTGCCCTGCTTCCAGAGCTCCAATTTGTGCTGGTACCATGGCGGGTAAAGCCAGGTGGTCAACGGCGTCGTGGCGAACGTAGTAACGAGAGCCATGACGACGAAGATAGTGAACGTCCGCTGGCTGAGGATTTTGGCTTGCAGACCAATGTTCAGCACAATCAGCTCGACCAGGCCTTTGCACGACATGAGACAGCCGATCGTGAATGATTCCCTCCAGACGAGTCCGTTCAGGCGCGAAGCCAATGTTCCGCCCGCAATCTTGCCCACAAATGCAATCACGCAGACTCCCACCACGTAAGCCCATGTGATTCCATTGTCGAGCAGGCCAAGATTAGTGCTTAGTCCGGAAAGTGCAAAGTACAAAGGCAGGAACAGAACGCTGACCAGGTCTTCGAGTTTCTCGGTGAGTTTGACCGCAAACCCACCTTCATGCGGTTGAATAAGGCCAATCATAAAGGAACCGAAGATAGGATGAATGCCGATTATACCGGTGAAGAAGCTCGAGCCCAGGACCATCAAAACAGTAATGGCAACGACAGTCTGCGTCGGCCCGTTCGCAAGACTTCCGGTCCTTCTGAGCATGTAGATGAAGGAGGGCCTGACGATGTAAACGAGGAACAGACTATAGCCGATGGCGACCAATAGGATCCACAGAGCCGTAAGGCCTGCTCCGGAGTTGACAAGGGCGACGCAAAGAGCAAGCAGGATCCAGCCAACGACATCGTTTGCAACGCCCGCAGAAAGCACAATAACGCCAACTGGAGTGCTGAGCAATTTCAACGTGGTCAAGATACGGCATAGGACTGGGAAAGCCTAGCGACATCAGGAAAGTCCAAAAATACTAATTTATGTACTCACTGTGATGGCCATCGCAACGCCGATAAAGAGCATATATACACCAAAGCTGATCGGGGCAAGCCCAGACTCAACTCGAAATTGGTGATATAGACCATAAGCGATGCCGCAACCGAGACCAAAAGGAACTGCCATGCCTGCGGCCCCAACGCTTAAGGCCACACGCCAATTGCTCACCAGAAAGCGCAGGTCGACTTCGAGCCCAACCAGAAACAAAAACAAAACCAATCCAAGGTTCGCGGCCAAGGTGAAGGCGGGCATTGAGGCGCTAGGAAAGATGTGTTGTGTGAAGTGTGGGATTCTACCCATGATAGAAGGGCCTAAGATGATGCCAGTAATGACTTCCGCAATGACACGGGGTTGGCGGAGTTTGGCCAGTGGGATGTGGATGATCCTTGTGAAGACGATGACTATGGCGGCTTGTATGACGAACAGGATAATGGGATTTTTCGGGTCGTAGACCGTCGGGTCGACGTGGTCAAAGATGCCTCCTTGGGGTGTTGCCCTGACGGTAGCAGAACTCGTCGCTGCTGTGACAGTGACGGTCTTTGTAAGATGATCTGTCACTGTAGCGGTCGCCATTGTGGACGGTAGTCCGGAGACCGCGGACGGTGCTGCGATACTCGATGCAAATGTAGACAGGAGAATGAGGCGAGATAGATTCTATAGTTGAGGGGTTGCTCATGAACAAGATATGGATGGTGGCCTACGGTCAGATGGCTTGTGCTCGGAGGGTCTCAGATGATGTGGGCTGAGGGTTTGTGGTGGAGACATGGCCCAATAGAACGAGGCATGGCTGAGCAAGTATCGTGGCCCAGATATGTCGGTGAGTTTCCATGCAGTCTCGACATCAGGTACAGAAGGGCATGGGTCAGCCCTCGAAGTAGAAAGCTGCCATGCGAGAAGATTTCTGCGTGGCAGGGATTCGTGGTTGATTGGGTCCGCCGAGAAAGAGTACATTGAGGAATGTTCCGGCACCCATTTTCACATGGAAAGTGCCTGATGCCTGAGAATCATTTCCTGTTCTAGTTGTCAACCTAGGCGCACCTATCACCAACCCAGTCGTGCCCAGTGAAAGACGGGGCGCCCAGGGTCTTGGATCTGGGCTTTGGAGTCCAGACCCCTGAGGCCGGCCGTGGGTGGTTTGGTGGATACGGGGGAGCACGTCAGCAGTACTCCATAGGTAAAGTTTTTCTGGGGGAGCATTGCTCAGTTGCTGTCTACATGCGTGAAGTCTACAAATAACAGAAAAGCTTCCTTAGGATTTCCCGAATCAGTTGACCCTTTAAGGAAAAGGGGTGACTTACATCCTTGCCACATATAGTGTGTGCATTTACTTTCATGCATTTTTGCACGACAACCAAAAGCGCCTAAGCAGTAAACATGAAATGACTGTTGCCAGTCAAGGTTGTCTGCTCAAGCACTAATCTTGCACGAGCGAAACGTAGCTGCAATTGTGAACAGACCACAGCAGAGATGAAAGTATATATTTTAGAGTCGGACTCCATGCAGGAGCGATGAT
Source organism: Exophiala sideris (assembly GCA_000835395.1). Classification (NCBI taxonomy): domain Eukaryota; kingdom Fungi; phylum Ascomycota; class Eurotiomycetes; order Chaetothyriales; family Herpotrichiellaceae; genus Exophiala; species Exophiala sideris. The sequence goes on along the minus strand of KN846952.1, from coordinate 3,482,256 downwards.
AACTAGCGCCGATGTGTTCCAACAATGTCTAGATGAGACAGCACAGTCATGAGACGTGGATATATATAATAGCATTAGGTAGTACAATATTCCGCGTTCAGCCACTCTTTGCTTGGTCAGATCGTCCACACACTCGCAGGATCGCAGAAGACCAAGTGCACTCATCTCGCTCAGAATTCGATTGATAAAGAAAATAGTAAATAGACAGGCGACGCGTCAGGAGTCGATTTGATGTTCAACGATTCCTTTTTGATTTGTGTGCTAAAGGACTTGCTGTCGACGGGAATGCTGAGGGTCGGAGAGAGGGATGGCCCTGCCGCAAAGGGGTTTGTACACAAAAGACGCACATATACACTTGCGGAATGCGTCGACCGTCGACACCAACGCAAGAGGTATGTGACCATTTCGAGCATGAATCACTGCAAAAGACATGTTAGTAGTCGTCGTGGTAGATCAACGCATCGATGAAACTGGATTTTCGGAGGCGTCAAAGCCAACTGGACTTACCATTGAACCATTGGCACCGATCCATCCAGCATGGAAGAGTTGCAAACGCATCGCGTGCTTATGTTGCTGGCGAGGCTTTCCCTGTCAGTGCTCGGAGTGGCTAGATCCGGATCGGTTATCGTGGTTGGCGAAGCGTTGTACATGGCATATTGGGTCTGCTGTAGAGGAGGCGACGACTGCAGTTGTGGCTGAAAAGAATGAAATCCTTGTGCCGACGTGGACCGTGAGCGGTCCTGGATGATTGCTCGCAATGCATGCTGCGCATTTCCAATCGGCTTGTCCTCCATCAGAATGTCCATCTCGACACCGGTGCCCAGTGGTCGCTTTCGTCGAGTTTGATGACCGTCAGAGCTTCTAGTATTCGAGGCAGAGCTATGCCACGATGACTGGTTTGCCGGGTCGGACACCATGGTAGAGTATGAGCTTGTCTTTGAATGACCATAAGGTCTGTCAATCTGCCCATAGTCTGGTCGTGAGACGTCCCCACCATCGGAGAAAGCAAAGGAGTTCGCCTGACTGTGAAGCATTTGGAAGTCGGTATCGTCGAAAGAATCAGGATCACCTCCAGACAATGCATCGATGTCCATTTCCTGGGAGTCTCCACGGACGATCATCTTCGCCACGCCATTCTCATCGATTGCCAGCGAGACTGATCCACGCGGACCATTTCGACTACTAGTAAGGGTACGAGATATAGGGTCGGCGACCTGTTTTAAAGGAGACGAACGGCCGGGTCGATGCTGCCAGCTTCCCTCCTGCAACACAGGAGAGTTTTGTCCCATGACCATGTTAGACGTCTGAAGTGTGAGTGCCCGGTCACTTCTCACACCTGTGTGTGTAGAACTTCTCTTCAGGCCCGGCCTGCTCTCCTTCTTGATGGGTGACACCGGCCTTTTCAAGGCTTCCATCACGGACCTCGTGATTGACGGCTGTTTCACATCACTCCTGCGGACCCGTTTCTTTTCTTGCTCGCGTCGAGATTCCTCGATTTGATGTGCATACGCTGGTCTGTCTGGAACAGAGTTCTGCACGAATCGGTTGGACATCTGGTCGGCAGCACCGAACCTGCGGGCTGGCGAGCTCAAAAACATACTTGGGTTCTCAACTTGAGGCGGCGGTACTCTCGGGGAGGTCTGAAAGGGTGCTGGAAAGGCTGGTCCCTGAAACTGAGAGTAGTGCGGCGACCGTTGTAGCATTGGCAGATCATAGGGCTGCTCTTCCGGTAACACAAAGGCTTGTTGAGGAGGGAAGCTCGGTACCACCGTGGTAGAAGAGGCGAATGAGCTACTTAGAGCGACCGGGCTGAACTGAAAAGGGTCTTGATATTGTTGGGGCAAGGACGAATCATCGAAGCTGACGTTGGAAGGGTCCCAAAATAACCTTTGATTTGGATATATCGGCGCTGTGGCTGGCCCAGAGAACTGGTGTGCGTACATATCCGGCGAGAGTTGTAGACTGGGAAAGAGACTCGGTGATTGTTGCAAGAACCTGCTCGGTGTTTCTGGTGGCCCCATAATGGGCCTCTGGTTCGAAGACATCATCGGTCTGTGTGGACGCTGTGGGACAACAGTGACCTAGTCTATCATGAATCGGACAACTGGAGCAGGACGAAAGTGCAAGTAAACTCGTACAGTCTGGATCACGGAGGTGACCCTCGAGACCGTTGGTCGGTATATTGACTTACAACCAGTCGATGCATGGGAATGCTGATTGACACGGGCTGTATTGCTTCGATGACCTTGTTTCGTCGTGATAGACTCAAATGTTTCCCACCACAGGCTCTCCCTTATGACCCCTGCTCTTGGATGTTATTCTCGCCTTGACGACCACTGACGTTCCTAAAGGTTCGACGTTGGGTGAGATGGGAGGGGGATTCGTTTCGTCGTCGTCTCTCGATCTGCACGGTATGACTATGCAACGCCTGATCCGCCTTGACGGTTCCTTGAAAGAATTATTAGCATAGCTCATCGGGTAGACATAGCAACAGACAAATTTTTGGGTCTGGGGATCTTTACTGACTGTTCGACGAGGGTCCACTCAATCTGTCCCACTATGAAAGTGACAGCATCCAGATGCACAAGTGCACCGCTCCTACCAGGTCTTCCGTGTTCCCAGAAGGCACAGGGCAGGGGGTAAGGTTGAACTCGGTTCAGCTGAATGCTTCAGCAGAGGTTCATTGATTGGTAGGATGGAGGTAGCGATTGTCGTCGCTCCTTTGGGTTGGCATGAGCAAGGTCCGTTCTCTGAATGTGGAATGCCAGCATCCGAAAACAACCTGTCAAACTGTCCGCCCAGCAATTGTGAAGGATAAGAAACGAAAAGGTGGTAACTTATGGCCTTTGACATCTATTTCCTGAAGCCCCTCGATACATGTGCAGTCAATTCTCAGGCACCGGCCGTCGACACCATGATTGGCCAGGCCGAAGGTTGCGGGATGAAGTGTAAAGAACAGGAAAAGTTAAGTGGTCGCATGGGTAGCCTGAGTTTCTGACATGGAACTCCGGGACCAGGACCAGGCAGGCAGGTTACGTTAGGTTCAACGAGTAATCTTGGGTTTCGATAAAGGTACGAATTGACACTTGTTGAGCGGATGCCGGCGACATGGTGGAGGTGTGTTTTACGCAAAAAAAAAGGCGGCTCTCCGGTGGCCTGAAGGTGGGATAGAATGTCGTTACCAAGGGAGGTAATTGGCACACGAGTTGCAGGGCAAACGCAGTTACGCCGCAGACAGCCAGACAAGAGTTCTTAGGTCTTTAGGTCAATGGTGGAGTTCAAGTTCCGAGGCATTGTTCGTTCATCATTCATCAGCATGCATACGGATTGCCAGGCACGGCTCCTTCTTTTGACGCCGGTGCCTGGATGATATGCTTGGTGGCCTGCTTCTCGTACAGTCTTCCGTACCTTAGGCTCTCAAGCCACCAACATTTCAGGGCTAAAGCAGAGACATCATCCACCTCCCGCTTGTCGCTCTAACCATTTGAAGGCCTTATTCCTCGTCTCATCGCTACGCACTCAACCATGCTCTTCCCGTCTGTGGCTTCGTCTCTAATTTCCACGTCGTGGGGAGGGGTCGTGGCCGATCTCAGGGCTGTCGGCATGCGTCCTGGCTCACCACTTTCCAGTCCCAAAGAACATGGAAATAACACCCGCAAATCACCCAGTTCCAAGGCGTATCCAGACACATTCCATTCAGGTCATGTGTCGATAGCCTAAGGCTCAGCTCAGACAGCGATGCTGCAATAGAGAAGAGTTGATTCTCTGAGACTATGATGTAGGAACACCCAACACATTTGTCATGCTGGGCGACAGAAAGGCAGTTCAGAAAGTTTGAGCTCTCATCCTTTTGGCTGCATATCTGCACGTAAGATAGCCGAATCATGCTCCACCACTGGTAACATTCTTAGGGCCTTTGGAAAGCCTCAAGAAGAAGGACCTTCCAACTTCCAGCATGTCGAAGCGGCTTGACCTTGTCAGGCACACGGCGTACGACACGAGACTAACAGCGTCACAGACGTATCCGAACACCATTATTTAGGGTTCTCCACACTTCCTTCATCATGGGCCTTCTTCGTACTGGAAACCGAGCTCGTTCTCCCTTCATACTGCTGTCAAATTCCATGGGTATAGTCCTATGTCTCCTTCATGAGCAGGACCGAGCTTGCAAGCTTGCAGCTCTCGCATGCAACCATGCTGTTCTCGCCGAGCTGGCATTGAAAGATAAGCTGCTATCCAGCCAGAGCTTACTTATTGCCAGGCGGATCCCCTCCGGCAACTTGCAAGCCCTATCTGCTCGGCATGCACAATGCCCCTTTTTCGAGAAGACATGGTGGGGTGTCCAACAACCGAGAGCTTAATCATTGGACATCATCATACCTATGTGCCGTGAATCCGGAGAGTGGTTTCTTGAAGATGTTGCCTACCGTCTCAGCCCTTGTGCTCGCGTGGCATCTCGCCGAACATACGTCTTACGACGGAGCCGTGGCCTGACGTCTCCTGAGAACGTGATGAAGAACAATAATGTTGGCTGCTTCATCATGTCAACCCTGAGGCATAAAAGAATACTACTGGGGCAGAGCAGATAGGCTTCTTTCGCCGATTTGGGAGCTCTCAGCGTCTCCGCGAGCATGCATTTGAAATCCATCTGTCTCGCTTAACCCTGGTACATCGAACTTGGAAGGGTTCTTTGGGTCCTCAAGCGCTTTTCCTCTTTGGTGAGGCGCCCACGATATTTACCCCGGACTGTACGGAGCACGTTGTGAGCACATGTGCTACAACATGCGCGGCTGATATGTGCTGATGGAAGTTTACAGCCTAAAGTGTGCATCAAGGTGAGAACCATTTGAACGATCTGGAACGTCTATTCTTGTTCTCCGCCAGAGTCTTCACCGTCCTCAGCAACGGGCTCGACAATGAGATTTGTCCCCCTTCCTATGCGTTCGCCTATCGAGCCCCCCTTTTCCAGATCAAACACCGTCCTCGGCATGGGCGACACAAGCCGGAACCCGAACTCATGTTCGTAATTCGCCGGCTCCTGCACTTCTTCCACAGCCGCCTCTGAGCCTTCCACCGATTTGATAAGCTCGTAGCAATCAACCAACGCGTAGAGTTCCTCTAGATCGGCCTCTGCACGAAACCTGCGGACGACTCTCTCTCCGGAGGGCATACGGATACTGACTCTGATCGCATCCTTGACATCGCTTCCAGGTTCTTGTGGTAGCGATTGTGCACGCCACTGCTTCCATTGCACCATCTTGTTCTGCCTCTCTTCCAGAACTCGCGCCATTTCTTGAGCCTCTCTTTCCGCTCGGGCTGCTGCTTCCTCTTCCTCCCGCCTTCGGCGGGCTCTCTCTCGGTCTTGAGCCAGAGAGCGCTCGTACGCAGAATCTTGCTCCTGCCGCAAACTGCGAGACGCTTGTTGCTCGGCTCTCTGCGCTCGTGCAGCCCCAAGCTGGGCTTGGTGTGCGGTCAACGCAGTCCCAAGCTTCGCAACAAGTTCAGATCCGGTCATTGGTCCGGCTGCACGCATGATCACGGTCATGGCTGAGCTTCCAGACTCGGTAGTCTGGCATATTAGCGCTGCAAATGGAAATTTGGTGCACTGCAAACTCGCAGAAACTTGGTATGCTTCGGAGTCGCGGACGTTGCCGCCCCAAAGAATCAACTCGTTTTCATGAGAATCGCAAAAGGATTTTAGTTGGAGAGAAAGCAGGGTTTCCTGAACCCAAGTGTGATTTTCATCATGACTCGGTGACAGCAGAACAACGAGCAGGAACTTGAGCTCCGACTTTGCGTTGTCAAGAGCCAGATTGAACCCTGACTCTGTGAAAGGTAATGTGCTTTCCCCATACTCTTCGCTAAACTCCCGAATAAACCGCCTTGCATTCTCTGCGGGCGGTAGAGCTCGCCTTACAGGCCTCGACTCTTGATATATCAGGCGGTGTAGAAGTCGTGAGACGAAGGTAGGAACGAGAAATCCCAGTGGAGAGAATACGGTGCTAAAGACTCGGTACATTATGTTGATAGGGGTGAAAAGGAGCGAGAATAGGAAGGAAGGGCGGTATTGGGTTTCAGTCGTGGGACTCGTATCAACTCTTTCGACGACATCTTCCAGGTTCGGACGGGCAGTAGAAGGTCGGGTCGCCGCGAGCAAGGATTCATATTGCAGGTTTGCAGTCTGCCTGCTTGAAGGCGCAGGTAGAGCGGAAAGGGCTTCTGCTACCGGGTCTGTGGCAGGTTCGCCGTCAAAGAAACGTGCGATGGCGATTTGGACATTCCACTCGCATCTTTGCAGCAGAGGGATGGCGGCTATCGGATCTTGATCTGTTACAGATGTGTATGTTTGAAGAGCCTCCTGCTGCGAAGGGTTCAGTTGCGATATATCTGGAGCGGACATCTCGAATGATGCTGCAGCCTTTGGATCGTGAAGAAAGAGGGTTGTTATCGTTGCGACATTTTTCGAGGGCGAGTAGGGTGTTGTGGTCGTGAAGTGGTCTCGAGGACCATACACCTAGCAGAATAAGTACTGTACCTCGAATGTGCAGCCAGGTCCAGCGACAGATCGACGTCAGTTTGAGCGGAAGATCGGACGCGCAACACGCGGAAACCCTTGACGGGAGGTTAGTGCTTCAATAATCGGACTGCGCCCTCCCGCTTTGGGTCCTTTTATCCCCCGCCGATCTCTGAAAGTACTTACGAGGATCACGATTACTACTACCGCCAACTGCGCCGCATCTTAGACTCGATCTCAACCATTCATACAATCCCGCATTGAATAGACCTCAACCTCGGTGAAAGGTCATCCTGCTGGCGATCCTGCCATATCCTTCTCTTGTACTCTTATTTTGGATATCCTCCACCGCGATGTGCATTCTCTCGTTCATACCATATGATCACATATAGAGACAACCTCGATTCTGCCACCTTCTAGTCCCGGACAAGTCGAGCAACACATAAAATGCGTTGAAAAGAACCTCTGAGCGAAGGCCTCTCTCTGTAACAAATGGAGCCGGGTACCATGCGCAGGACTCCGCAGTGATCATGGCTGCAGCTCTCAAGAACAATGTCGAAGACGCAAAGCAGACTGCTTTGTCCCCTCGACTCAAAGGTCGAGGTATGTTCGCGAGACCGTTTGAGCTCCAACACCGACACGACAAAGCTTGCTCTGTTGCTCGGAGATACCTATATGCTGATACGTAATTCGTGGTAGAAAACGCCAAAGATACCCTTTGTCGCAACGTTACTATCTACGGGAAATGCCGCTATGAAGACAAAGGTAGCTGAAACCGAGGTGGCTTAAGCCAGTGTACCGGCTGACTTGCTGCAGGCTGTGCGTTCAGTCATACCTTGGAAAAGCCAGCCTCAGACAGCGCATATAGCGATAGGTCTGCCGACCCAAGCCTCCACCTACCGAGACATTCGCTAACATTAGGCTCAGTCAATTGAAGAAGACCTTGAACGTGGAATCTCCCAGCTTCACACCCACCTTCCTGTCTCCGAACGGGGCCAATGCGACTGTCAAAAAGACGGCAGGCATTTCTCCTAAGGCGGCAAGTGCCGCCCCATTCATGCCAAAGGCAATCATTTCGAGTAAGATGGTGCCGGAGAGGATACGTTGAGTGCACAAGAAAGTGACTCACCACTCATGATAGGATCATCCAATGCTACACCGCTTCGTCAAGATGCCAGGACTCCAGATTGGGCGGTGGCAGACGTGCAAGAGTTTGTACCGCGACAGGCTCAAGAACCCCAGATGGTCAGTCCTAGTCTTTGCTTTGGCGACGAACATTCAAGAGGGAGGCCTCCTTGTACCAGTCTGGCTACTAATGACAATCTTTAGAGCAATGAGAACGAAATTCCCGTTGCGCATGCGTTCGAACCCTTCCAAGCAAATCACACTGCCAACCCCTACCTCGACCATAGCATGAATGGTACAGCCTTCTTTCAGGGTGGAACTGGGTTTCAGCAGCCGGTGAGTAGGTTCCAATATTGCAAAAGTGTACCCTATTGACAAACTCAAGGTGCAATATCATCAATATGCACCAATTGGGCCCTTCAGCACCAACCTGGCACCATATCAGCGCACCGTACACGACCTGTTCATCCCCAACGATCTTCGTGAAGAGATTCAGAAGAAGTCTGCGGCGACTCTGCAGACTCTACCGAGTATGTGAACGGGAAGAGATCAAGGGCCTAACTAACATTGTGCAGATTCACAGCTGCCGAGCCATATTGAGAATTACCACTCGTTGGTACCACTAGATACTAACCACAAAAGTTCTACTCTTTTTGGAGGCTATCATTCTTGGGTCTACAAAGCTCAGTCGAGCGCCAATGGCCATTTCTTTGCCCTTAGGAGAATCGAGGGTAAGGCCATTATGGTAGTGCAAGTTCTGACCGAGCTAATAAGCTACAGGTTTTCGTCTAACAAATGAGCTGGCCATTCGGTCTGGACAAGCGTGGAAGAATGTTGTCAGTCCAAATGTCGTCCGCGTTGTGGATGTCTTCACGAATCGCGCCTTCGGCGACAGCTCCCTCTTCTTTGCTACAGATTATCATCCCCTCTCAAAGACTCTACTGGAGCATCATCATATAGGACAGGCCTGGGCGCGTCCCGGGCGCAGCAGCAAAGACCAAGTCCTCGAGCCGGTGCTTTGGAGTTATGTGGTCCAGATCGCTTCGGCCTTAAAGGCGATACATAGCAGTGGCCTGGCTGCTCGTTTGCTGGATCCGAGCAAAATCCTTGTCACAGGCAAGAATCGGATTCGACTGAATGGCTGCGGGATTATCGATGTTGTTCAGTTTGACAGCAACGTTGTACCCCTTCCCCAGCTGCAGAGGCAGGACCTCGTCAATTTCGCACTAGTCATACTTTCCCTGGGGTCTGGAACTCCTGACGCGGGCGCCAATTTCGCCCGCAGCATGGATCTGTTCAAACGATTTTACAAGCCAGAACTGCAGACTGCCGTTGTTTGGCTATACTCCTCAATGCATGATCACGAAAAGACGATCGACCAATTCCTTCAGTTGATCTCCAACCAGATGGTGACGGCTTTTAGCGCTGCGCTCCACACTGATGATGCACTATACTCGGAGCTGAGCCGAGAAGTTGAAAATGCACGGCTAGTACGTCTGATGGCCAAATTGAACTTTATCAACGAAAGGCCCGAATTCGAACACGATCGAGCCTGGTCAGAGAATGGCGAACGATACTTCCTGAAACTCTTCCGGGACTATATATTCCATCATGTCGACGCGCAAAATCGACCTGTCATAGACCTTGGGCATGTTCTCACTTGCTTGAACAAAGTTGATGCTGGTAGCGAGGAACGAGTTACATTAATCAGTCGAGATGAGCAGAGTTGTTTTGTGGTGACTTACAGGGAGTTGAAGAAGGGGATTGAATCTGCATTCCAGGATCTGATGAAAAGGAGTGCACCTTTGCGATGAAATGCTTGCGTTTCATAAATTACAGGCTATACGGATGCGGCAGTCAGCTGGAGTTCAAACGAGTGAGACCGAGGCTGAGGCCGATTAAGGCCGGAGGAAGTTCGAAAGCTGTCTGATACTGTGGATTTGTGCCAACACCTTTGGAGTCTAGCAAAAGGCCTTCTCGTCTTTCAAAAAGGCTAGCATCTAGATAGGTTGAATATAGAGAGAGCAGAGACAGAAGGGAATAAAGGAGTAATCCCTTTGTCAATGTCTCCCCAGTCATAGTGTACAATCCTCCGAATTGTTCCGGTACACCCGCATTCCAGCAACGTTGTCGCATGCCAGGTGACCTGCGGTCAGAGTCATGAAGACACAGTCTGGATCATATGTCGCTCAAAGCATGCGATTGTAGGAATTGACATTCGAGTGCTGTTATTTGTCGGCCGTCGGGCAGCGGTGAATGAGGATGCTGCTGTGTTCACTCTTCCGCGGGCTGTTGGAAGGGATTCTCGATTTCTTCGCTTCCGTCAAGTGGTGAAATGAGAACAAGCAAAGTGCCTCTCGCAACAATCAAGCCCAGCGATCTTGTGGTCTCATTGCCGTCATCATCTAGGATGGTCTGTTAGACAAACACTCTGCTGAAATCTATGTTGGGTCTTACCTCTCATGGTTTCCTTGACATCGTCCAAGACCAGATTCATGAGGCCGTCGAAGCCTTTGAGTGTTCCAATCACTGTTTTTCGGCCGGAAGTCAGCCTCGTCGTTACTCATATGCCCAACTCGCAGAAAAGTTCATAAAACACGGAGACGGGTTTCAAAACATACCTTCTCTACCACCATTGAATTTGACATTCACCTGCTTGTTGACGTATTTTGCGAGATCGAGGATATTCTCCTTTTTGGGTTTTTCATGTGATTGATTGGCCTGGTTTGATCCAGCACCGCCTCCTCGGCCTCCGCCCCTGGCACCACGACCTCCGCCGCCGCCGCCGCCTCGCCTATCGCCTCCGCGAAAGTGACCTCTTTCGGACATATCTTGTTGGTCGTATTACCAACTCGAAAGTGATTGTACTTTTGAGATTCGGTTTGTTTGATGAGATGAGGCTTCACCTCAGTTTGGGAAGGTGTCCCGAATGACTGGATGGGTTAGATCCTCAGAACTTAGTGCGAGCAGGTCGGACCAGTCAGATTCCGACTCCGTAGAACGGCTATGTCGTTTGTGTGATGCCGCCAGAGAAACGGTTTTGTGTGGGAGGGGCTGTTGAAAATGGCCGAACATGCAGGAGAAAAGAGCGAATCAAGTGAAAGAATTGGAGGTTGAGGTGACAGAACTCCAAATGACTTTCCGCCCGTTCGCGCCTTCATCATTGGGCGGAGCGGCGCCCTCAATCTCCACCCTCTCATTCATCACTTCTATCACTTCATTGCCTTTCTCGATATATGCACAGGGAGATGAGATGGACAAAGGGCTGCATTCACCCGCCCACGGACGGGATGTTTGAGGCGAGGCCTCTCTCGCTACGGACATGATGTGTTTGACGGGAGGGAATGATGCAGTCTCAGTTCGGGTTTGTTCTAACCATCGGTCGATCGAAACAGCCGACCTTTTCCTGCTCTTCCCGCGTCCCGCGCCCTTCCTCCAGTGTCGTTTGGCCATTCCGGGTCCGCGCCTCGGACGTGCAGGGCTAACTCCTCCCTTAGCCAAGTTGCCTACAGGCTACGAGCGCCCTCTTCTCAAGCCTAACAGTTTAGCCCCGCACCTCCCAGCGATTGCGCTGCATCTAGGCCACTGACCCAAGCTTAGGTACACCAAAACTGCCATGCCCGAATGCTGTCAACTCGGTCAAAGGCTGCCGCACCTTGAAACCTCAACAGCCTGGTCCGCAACTTCTCGTCCGCGCTTTGCTTCGTTTCTCAGTCTTCTGCTCTTTCTCTGTTAATTCAACGTCTCTACTTCCGCCTACTGTGGTCACTCTTACTGCCTGCAGCTTCTTGATCATCACTCGCTCTCGGCTTTGTCCCTCCGCCATCCCACTGCTCGTCCGCCCAACCTCATTTCGAGGTCCACAGCAGCTACCGGACCTTCCCCTCCACTTCCTCCACGACCTCATCTACCCTACCTGAGCACGCCTTCAAATCTGCGTGCGCTAACGGCGCTGCAGCTTCGCCATAGCTCTACCCGTCGAGGGTGCAGCTATACGAAGCTGAAACCAGCAACACCCTGCCTCCACATCTTCTCCGCCAGCTATTCCGAAGACATTTCAGCATCTTACCTAAGCAGGCACCGCAGCCCGAGGGCAGCACAGCGCCTCGGGCCTCTCGTACCCAGACCACTTCCATGTCGGCAGCATGGACCTCCCTCTTGCGATGACATCCGAGCAATCTTCGTCCCTCAAGCGGCCTCGTTCACCCACCGACACCCCTCTTCTCCCCGCATCCAAAGTCCCTAAAACTGCAACAAACCACCTGCAGATCAACTATCTTGCTCGGCAGAACCAAGACACTATTCCTCTGGTCACTGTCAACGACAAGTTGCCAGAAATAGCACGCCTGCTCAATGAATACGATGGGGTCATACAGCGCCATGAGAGTATGGCTGGGAATTTGGGAGCTTGTCCCTTGGGGCCCATACTGCTCAAGCGGTTTGAACGACTATTCGAAGGGCCTCCGAAAGTGCTCAAGTCCAATGGTAGAGACCCCGGCATAACCTGGTTGGACGTGGTGGAGTTCGCTCAGAACAATCCAAAACAGTTCAACTTGGAAAGGATGCGCAACGGCATAAGGGTTTGTCAGTTCTACACGAAACAGTGTCGGGTGGAAATCTCGGAGGAAGACTACGTCCTCATCGCCAGTGGAATGCCTCAGAAACTGATACCTCCACAACCGATACTAGAGGATGAAGAAAAGGAATTGGGAGTTATGGATCTGCTGGATCGTAACCTGGGGCAGGTCATCCAGCTTGCAGATCAAGGTATGTCGAATCGTCCTTCTTCATGAGTCTCGAATACTAACCCAACCAGTGTCTGGTCGGGCTCGGCAGCTCATTCATAAGATGAAGAATCGACGTACTGCCATCTTGAGTAGACGTGAGCAAGAAGCCGAGGCCATAAGGCGGAATACTATCAGATCGGACGGATCTCCCATGTCGCTGGTCGACACTAATGGAGTCACCAATGCTCAGCCCGTGAGTAGCATTGAAGCGTCGCAGTCTCCTGTTGGCTTCACGGCCGTCAATCTAAGGCATTCTGGTGGGAGAGAGCATACAACGCGCGCGTCAATACCAGGGGAAGCATTACGCAATCAGCCAGAGGAGCGCTACAGTTCGTCTAATGTCACCATCATCAATGGCAAGTCCATCAAAGACGCTTCTCCCTCGGTACGAGCCGAGATGATGAAAGAATTTTTGACTCCAGGAGAACGGGAAGCCGCAATGACTGAAGACAACATGCGATCGTCTTCCATGAGCAGGGCTAGGACCAGTGCCATGCATGAAACTTTGCCAGAGCAGCCTCGTGCTGATTCGATTGAACATTCTGGGGGCAGTGCTAGCAAACAGAACCAGCCCACAGTAGCTATCCCCAACACTCCTGCATCTCTCATGCCTCACTCGAAACCGTCGACACTCGATCGCGATGATGGCGGACCTTTCAAGACAGAAATGGTTCGAAGGATGGACAGCATGTGGAAAGGAGATCGAGTGGTACCACCTTGTGACAGATGTCGACGGCTCCATATGGATTGTTTGAAGAACCTCACTGCTTGTATGGGTTGTACGAAAAAGCATGCAAAGTGCTCGTGGAAGGAAGTGAAAGCTGAGGAGCTACAGACGACCGCATCAGCGGCGGCACCTGATAATGAGACCGCAACAGCCACGACTGCTTCGGAAAATCTGCCACCCATGTCTGCAGGGTCAACGATTGAAGTCAATCGACCTTCAGACGAGGCTTTACATTCTGCGAGCATTGCGAGGGCATCTCTGGATTTGACCGGGGAGTTGCCTGACACGCCATCGAAAGACGTCAGTGGTTACGAGGATGAGTCGAGGAGAAAAAGCGAATCAGCGTCGATCATGAACTCGACAGCTCGATTCGATGTCCGACCGCCACCTCTAGTCCAACAGATACAGGACGCTGCAAAAGAGCGATCACCGCGAGAGGGTGGTTACTTTCGTGGCAACGAAAGAGCAAGGGACGACGAAGACGACGAAGGAGATCGGTTGCAAGCGCTTGCGGCACGGGTGTATCGGTCAGCTTCTCAAAGCGGGCATCGAGTATAGCTCGGTTTTTCTTACGTGAGCACGAAAACGTGCTGTTTGACTCAAGTGCTTGGACTCTGATAGACGGGGTTGGGCCTTTTATGAGATTGTGGACGAGACCGAACCATTTTGGGCTGTGGAACGGTGATGAAACTGTTGGTGGCAGCAAAAGTTGTCAAAAGCAATGAGGTTTCAATTGGGTTTGGCTGGCCATGTATGAGCATTCTGGCATGGTATCTGATGCGCGAGAAATTCTGCGCGCAGTGTGGCACGCGAGGTGTGCTTTTTCGTTTCTTGCTTAGCCTTGCGGAATAGATTGCATGATTCCATCAACATTTCTCGAATCTCCAGTGTACGAGGATAAGTTTGTCATCATGTTTACCTTGTTTGGCGGATGTTGCGGGCCAAGGGCGGGCATGGCGGTCTCGAGGTTTAAGCCTTTGTTTTCTGCCCCTCGTCTCTGAAGGTTTTGTGGGGAGGTGGGAGGGGGAGTGCAATTGCCGATGGGTGTCGTCCGTGTATGGCTTTTCGGATAGACCCCCAAATCTTGCATTCGTGAGAGTTCAATCTTCTGCAATGCCTTACGGAATATGACAAACGATCAGGAGATGATTTGGGGAAGCTCCGCTATATCCTGCTCTTAGGTCTCGTTGTGATCACCTGTTGAAGTGCGACGCCTGCTGATATTCATCGCTCTTGTTGGTTCGTGGTGACTTTGGTTCTTCGGATATTTCTTTGAACGACCCCACGGTCACCCGGCAAAGATCTTGTGGACTTAAAGGGCCCTGCATTTGCACCTTTTGTGATTGTCTTTTCCCATCTAGAGAAGTCCACCTCATATATACAGTTTCATATACACAGATACATACAACATGGACCCTTCACAAGTTAAGATCCCAGCATTAGCGGATCTGACCATCGACAACATCACCGAGAATGTGATCAGGATCAACTCGCTCAACCCAGACCCGCGCATGAAATACATTCTCGAACGGTTGGTCGAGCATTTACACGACTTTGCGCGGGAAACAAGGTTGAGCACGTCAGAATGGATGGCAGGCATTCAGTTCTTGACGAAGACAGGCCAGATTTGCACGGATGTCAGACAGGTATGAAGGAGCCTGCGACTGTTTCTAGCCCTCGCCCTGACTCTCCCCCCCCCCTCTCTCTCCGTATGTGGGTAGGTTTATGTATGCTGACAGGACGCTTCGCGCCTTAGGAATTCATCCTCCTCTCCGACATATTCGGTTTGTCCTTGCTCGTCGACAGCATCGACCATCCCAAACCTGCGCACAGCACCGAAGGCACTGTCCTGGGTCCCTTCCACACGCACGAGGCCGAGCACATGAGCAATGGTGATTTAATGTCCAAAGACGACAAGGGCGAGCCATTACTGGTTGTATGCAATGTGAAAGATGTGCAGGGTAAACCTATCTCCGGCGTGACAATTGATATCTGGGAGACGGACTCGTCGGGGCATTATGATGTACAGCATGCAGACAGAGACGGTCCGGACGGTCGCTGCGTGATGACCAGCGATGATGAGGGTGTGTTCTGGTTCAAGGCTATTGTCCCTGTGCCGTACCCGATTCCACATGATGGGCCGGTTGGACAACTTTTGAAGAAATTGGGGAGACATCCTATGAGACCAGCGCATATGCATTTCATGTTCGAGAAGAGTGGTTTCGATCATTTAATTACGTGAGTATTCTTGACACCCGTACGGGGAATTGGGAGCAAAGAAGCAATACGCTAACGTGGAATGTTCGTTCAGGGCATTATACCTCAAGAACGACCCATATGAGAATTCGGATGCCGTGTTTGGCGTCAAGAACTCGCTTATTGTAGAGTTGGGCAAGGTTGATAAGAAGACTGCTGAGAAATACGGTGTTGACGAGGGCATCGCGCTGATGACGTATGATTTTGTGCTGGTCACGGAGAAAGAGAGCTTTAACTTGAGGGCGGAGAACTCGAAGAAAGCGCTTGAGAAATTAGGACGGAGGGTCAAGATTGTCGAGGGCTTGCCCGTGCCAGATGTAGACTAGGAATGTGGTGAAGAGGTAGATGCCAACTATGGTTGTTTCATGCACATGCTGGAAATAGGGGGTGGGAGCCAGCAGGAGAGTGAAATGTGATCACAGCACGAGAAGTATCGGCATTCATTCGCTAGTATTGGCGAGATGCCGTGTGGCATGGGCAGATGGCCACCATTATATGATACTAGTACTCCATGGCTCCGAAGAAGTAGAAATAACCAGCATATTTGAACACAGGTAAAGTAGCCCGTCCAGTCTTGTCTGATCATGTCATATGATGGAACGCATAGAAATTTGCGTCCGTGTCCGGAGCGCTGGCTAACAAGTCGTACTCGGTGCCCACCGTGTTCCAAAGCATATCGTCGTCAAGCTGCCAATCTGTCGAAGTGGTCGCGATCGTCGAGGGCATGCCGTATGAAGGATCAAATGCGCTTCCGTTGATAGGTTGTTGTTGTGGTGGTGGGGCAGTATCAGACACGAAATCCATGGATGCCGACGACCTGTGATGTTGTCCGTTGGCGACGGATGCCAGCGCCGCGAGACCAGCGTGAGGACCATTCAGGTCGTCCTGTTGTTGTTGGCGAGCAGCAGGAACGGTACTGTCGGGCCTGCCGTTCCGTTCCATCAACCTTTCGAACCCCGTGGCCATTTTGTAGAGGATATGGTTGGCGCCAGCCTTGCATTCGCGCATGGCGGCGATGATGCCGTCGACCAGTGGCTTTGTGCGGGAGTGCGCATCAACAGTAACACCAATCAAATCCCAGATCGCGGACATTTTGATTAGAAATACCACAGCAAAGGCGATCATGGCGTGCAAATACAATGGAACTCCGGCCAGGGCACGGCGCAGGTCCGGCTCACCCAGGACGATCTCGAGAATGTGGTGAGCGGACTCGATTGCGCGGTAGGCCAGCGGGCGCAGACGGTGCGGCAGCGAGCTTATCGAGGTCATTGACCGGCCGCGCAGGGCTAGCGAATTGAGCAGCATGCTGTTGAAGTGGTAGTGCAGATCCAGTCCGATGACTGAGTACCCGCCCACGTACTCGTCTAGCGGTAGTAACGAGCGAAAAGCTTCGCGGTACCGGCCCAGGTCATCGAGGAAGCGGGCGTGGATGATCAGCGTCTCGTCATCATCGCCTAGCGCGCGGCCTGCCTCGAGGCCGAAAGCGTCGTAGGCACGGCTGAGAATGCGGAAAAGCGCGACCTGCGAGATCACGCGCCGGTCGGACATGGTGCATTCGTTCGTCTGGAGGAACAAGTCTGTCTCACGGATGGCTTGCATCTCGGTGGTCACGGGCGGTCGGCCATACGCGATGCTGAAGTGGTGGTCTAGCACGTACAAGAGGTACCATAGCCTGGCGCGCTCCAGGGTGGCTTCGCGGTCCTCGGGCGGAGTCGGGGAGTGAAACGCCTTGAAGAAGGCTTGGTGAAGGTTGAGTTCGGTAGCCATCCGGACGCAGTGGCCTGAGAGTTTCCAGGAGAGGTCGGGCAGCCAGAAAGCGGCAATGCATAGGGCGCGGATGTCTTCGAGAGTGTGGGAGCGGTCGAACATGCTTGAAGCGATGAGGTCGCGGAGTTGCCTGTGGCATTTGTGGTAGATGTCCTCCATGCCCGGAATGTGAAGCGATGACACGGCCATGATGGAGGTGAAGAGAAGAGGCGAGGAGGAGCGAATGCTGTTTAAAGTGCGATCTGGGGAGAGAGTGGCATTGTATAAATATCGGGATAGAGTGGTTTTGAATCTAACAAGGTCAGTGTCAGACTACACACCGGAAGGCTGAATTGGATATACAACGTCAACATCCTCTCGGCTTCATCAATGGAGATCACGCCTTGGGCGATGAGGTCGGACTCGATGTTTTTGCGTAACCGTCGTTCGGTAGGTGGGCCCCCAGTGCGGGATCGTAAGGCGCTGAGATGCGTTGCTTCGTATAGTCCTTCCATTGGTGCGCCGGCAATGTCATATTGCGCCGACTTAGATTCTGGGTTTGGAGTGGTCTCGCGCGAGTTCTCCCGTGTCGTCTTTGTCGTGGTGAGCCCTACGTTTTCTCCGCCTGGACCAAAAGTCTCGAGAGATGGCATCTCGAGCTTTGCAAGGATCGCTCGTACGGAGCGATCCAGTCGCACCAGAGAAGGATCCGATTGTCTGTCTCGTGTTAGGATGAGCTCTTTCGTTGCGACAAGATACGTACCCTTCCTCCTCCATGGTTACTCTTAATCTCTTTACCATCTTGCAGTCAAGCCCTAGTCTTTGGCATCGCTGGCATCCGAAGCCATCGCCGCTTTCTGGACCGCCACACTTCACTTTCAGTTTTCTGCATGTTAGGCACGCGCGACCCTTGCGCGTAATTTGTCGTGGAGTACTATCTGGGCCAGGCTTCTCAGCAGTAGATTTGGCAGAATTTGCCGGTGATGGGCCAGCCGGATCTTGCGACTGATGCGCTGCTAATGGACTGACGATTGTTTCTTGAGTCACTGGACTGCCACCGCCAGGTCGTTGCATCTTTCATGTGTTGGAAAGGGATTGAGTGGTAAGGTTTGATGGAAGGTATGGAATGGTAAGAAGTCGAGACCCAGGTTGAGGCCGGGGCAAAACTCCCCGGGAATTGATTTGATTTTCCCTCTTAGGAGTGTCACACGAAACCCAGAAACACTAAAGTAACCCCGGCATTACGGCTTCTCCGCGCCCAATCAGCCGCATTTCAACCCCAAAGGCTCCCCCAGGGGTATGTATCCTCACATATGCAATCTTTTGAATTGTCGCAAAAAGTATATTAGCACGAAGGGGAGATGAGTCCGCCCAATACCTACTGCATTTGCCAGATACTGTGGGAAGAAAAGCGCAACTCGCACACTAGACCCTATTGTGGATGCGTAGCCTCATCACGTGATCAGGCTGAGGTCGACAACATGGTACCTACGCTTTCTGTGCTCTTGGGTATCGAACAATCTAATTACTTTCTCTAAAGATATTTACAGTCTGCTAGATTAATACACTTCTTCCAGCTCATACTTTTGCACCCTCCTCGTGTACTGGCGCTGACATCTTGATACCTTGTTCCCCTTCTGTTTCTGCCCGTTCAATCAAAGTGGCCATGATGGCATCTTTGTGTTCCTTGTTGGTCGAGTTGCGGACAGCCTGCATAAAGGTGGGACGCTGCTCTCCACGACGGCCAGTAAACATCAAATCAATGGCTTCGAGAGGGAGTTTCTGTGTCTCAGGCTGTGAAGACAATGTCAGCTTGGATAGTACCGTAATTTCTGGACGAAGACTTGACTTACATAGAAGAAGTAGACACAGGGAATGGTGAAGAAATTGATGACCGCAAAAACAATGTAGCTTCGGTAATTGATGCCTGTGATCATTGGGGGCGTAATCTGAACGACCAAGAAGGTGAACATCCATTGCGAGACCACTGCAAGGGCACCACCGCGGAGACGAAGCTTCAGAGGAAGAATCTCACTCGGGTAGACCCACATATTGGACTGCCAGCCCAAAGTAAAGCTAAAATAGCATCTGTTAGAGAAGGTGTATCGGTAAAGACGGGGGTATATTGAAAGACTCGTGCTTGAATGGCGCAGTCCTTCAGGAAGAGGAGTACTTACAATGTCTGAAAGATGTACAGCACGACGGCAGCGGCATATCCGAGACCCTTCTTGCCGGTGCTGTTGCCAACACCGACAAAGATGGCTGACAGAAGCATACAGACGCCCATACCAGCGGATCCAATCATGAATAGCTTCCTGCGTCCGACGTTGTTTGACGTGTACCAAGGGATCAAGGAGCTGAGGAAGTAGAAGACCTGGAGACCACCAGCGACAAGAAGTGCATTGTGAGCACTCATACCGATAGAGGTCTCGAAGACGTAAGGTCCAAGGGAAGACATGACGTTGACACCGGACAACTGTTGAAAGAAATTGGCCGAAAAGGCAATGGCAACTCGCTGCCAGCCATAGATGCCACCATCCTTGAAGCAATCGGACCATGACCCGACTTCTTCAGCCTCAACGGCCAGGATATACTGAATCTCTTTGATCTCTAGCTGGACATCGGGGTTATCTCGAGTGGTGCCACGAAGCGCAGCCAACGATGTGGTGCCCTGCTCAGCTTTGCCGGCACGGAACAGATAACGTGGGGATTCTGGTAGCCAGGGCATCAGGCAGCAAACTATGATGCAGAAAACAATCTGGAAGGCGCAGGGGAATCGCCACGAGACGCTCGATGAATAGGTGGCCATGCCGTAGTCGAGCCAGTTGGCCAGAATGAGGCCGATGATGAGGTTGGAGAGTTGCATTGCCATCATTCGACCTAACAGTGTGTCAGAGTTCCTACACTTAACGCATGAACCAGAGCAAATACCTCGGTTTTCTCGGGTGGCACATTCAGTCAACCAGATGGGAATGACAGTAGTCATACAGCCCAGCCCAAAGCCTGAAATGATTCTACCCACAAGAAATTGGGCTAGTGTTGTAGTGGTGGTCTGCAGGATCGCACCGATAGTGACGAGGACGGCACCACCAAGGTTGTTGGGCTTGCGACCGTATCTGTCACCTAGGACGAACTGGAAAAGAGCCCCGAAGAGAGCTCCAACTTCGTAAGAAGCGACGATAAAGCCCAAAAGTGCGGACCCTGGATTGCCAAAGACGTTGAGGAATGCTGTGGACGTGGTCAAGCCACCCATAAAGCCCAAGTCATAGCCGAACAGCAGGAAACCAAATGAGCTAGTGAGGGTGACCGCATAGACAAGAGGTTGGCCGCGTAGGCCGAGGAATGTAGGACCCGACTCCATTTGGGGTATGAGTGATACTCACTGGAAGTGTGAAGGAAGGAGAGTGTATGGAATGATAACAGAGGAAGGAATAAAAGGAGGAGATGATTTGCGACATACATTGCCGATCTTATACTTGGATCGTGTCCATTGCCACTTGACCTGGAGAGTCAGTTCCGGGGTTCTGGGGCGTTTTCCCTCCGTACCAGTGGTACCAATTCTGTGTGGTCTGGTACGAGGACATGGAGTACTTTGGTGGATCGCTTACATCCATAACGAGGTCCGGAATCCCTCTGTACCCATATAGTGGATAAGACCTTGGATACCTGATGCTGGCATGCGCACATTTGCCGGTGGAATCAAGCATTTTATTCTGGGAAAAGTCCTCTCAGCGGAGACGTCAGAAGATCAAGGCTCCCTGCACGGCACGTGTTCCGGTCTAGTCGACTGTGATAGTATGGGATTGTGTGGGCTTGTCGTGAGGAGCGCCACGGGGAGGTCGAATCAGTCGTCATGGTGCGATGGGTCGTGCTTCGAAGCAAATGACAAAGGCGTTGCTTAGCTCGAAGCTTGATCGGCACAAAATGGAAAAGTCGGGATCAGGGTACTGTTGTCGTGCGGCATCCGACCGGTTCTTTGACCGAATTGCCTTCGTATAGGCTTCTGGAGGACCAAACATGAGGTGAGGAGAGAAGAGTCGGTGAACAGCCCGGCTGATGGCGACGGAAGCATGGAGAAACCCCATGGAAAGCCCTAATAATCTCCACACAAAGCCCGGAACAACCAGTATCATGTCGAACTGAAATGAGCAGGTGACCATCTACGTACCGTACAGTTAAGTGGACGGATCGCTCCAAACACAGACCAAGCACGTACACATGGCCGGACTGTACCATAGTACATGTGAAACTCTATCCGAATTTTGGGACTGATTGAGAAAGAGATATCAGGAGACGACAAAAAAGACCAGGCTTCCAGCCGCGATTTCCTGAAACCGAGCAAAGAGCATTTTGAACGCCACGGTTGACTGGTAGCATCTTCCATCTGTCCCGATCCCAGAGCAGCGGTTGCGCCAGCCCAGCCATGATGGGGGAATCTTATACCGAGATAATCAAAGCGGACCTAGGCCGGGCAGCCAAGGACTCCTCTCTCGCCCGCTCTTACAGCAAGACTCCTGGCTTCGTCGTCTACCACGACCGCTTCCAGCAGGACGTGCTAGGCTCCTCCCCCAAACTCACCGTCGTCGGGAGTCGAGACTACCAATTCGCCCACGAAGCAGGCGTCTACATTCGAGCAACCAACAGCGTCTACTTCACCGCCAACTTCCAGACCTGCAACCCCGTCCACCTCTACGCCATCGACTCATCCTCCCACAAGATCACACAGCTAGACTACCCGGCCGTCGTCCAAGCAAACGGCGCCTGCAACTACAAAGATGGCGTGCTCTACTGCGCACAAGGCGACCGCACCTCGCCTTCAGGTCTAGTGCACGTCGACCCTGTCAGCGGCAAATCTGAGACTTTAATTACCAATTTTTATGGGAGGGACTTCAACAGCGTCAACGACGTCGTCATACACCACGAGACCGGCGAGATCTGGTTCACCGATCCGAATTATGGGTATCACCAGGGTTTCCGTCCCGCGTCCATGCTGCCTCCGCAGGTCTACCGTTTCAACCCAGACACAAACGAGTGCTGGATGGTCGCCGATGGCTTCGTCGAGTGCAACGGCCTGTGTTTCAGTCCGGACTACAAGAAACTATATGTCACTGACACGGGCGCCATCCAAGCACACGCCGGTCCTGGCGATGGCCACCAGTTCTCGATGAATCATAAACTCCCTGGGACGATATACGTATATGATGTTGTTAATGGGAAGGAACTGCACAACAGACGTGCGTTTGCTTTCTGTGCAATTGGTATCCCTGACGGGATCAAATGCGACGAGCAAGGCTATGTGTATTCCGGCTGTGGTAAGTCACCTTCCCCCTTCATGTAAGTCATCGATATCGTTTTGGCTGACGCTGTTCTCACCAGGCGACGGGGTGCATTGCTGGGCACCAGATGGCACGCTGGTCGGCAAGATCGTTACTAAGGGGATGACGGCGAACTTTTGCTTTGCAAAGGAGGGCATGTGGTTGTTTGCCGAGAAGAATCTTTACTTTTGCGAGCTCAAGGCCAAGGGTTGTCTTGTCAAGATCGAATGTGAATGATGTTGATATCCGTCGATGGAAACAACCTGTGCCACGCCGGACTCTGCCACCGCTCATGAGGTACAGTATATGGACTCGTGTACGATCAGCTTGGGTGACATGATGTGAGTTGTCTGTGCAGACACCCTCGCTGCCAACCAGACTAATCGCTTGGACAGGAAGATACTTTCGCTTCGCAAACGTCAGCATTAGCCAACTCCATTCCGTGCGAAAGCTCAGCCATCGGAATTTCGCACCTTATCTGCGTACTCACGGATCAGAGAGATTATCGCCACGAAGGCCCCGTCTATGCTGGGTATATCCAACTCGAGGCGCTCCAGTTCAGAAGCTATCATTCTACATAATCTAGTACAATTCTAGGATCTACTTTTGTACAACAGTCCTGCCAATCTCACTGATTTCCTCGACCAATCTCTCGACCGTCTGCCTGGTCGTTGAGATATTCACGACAGCACGGAAGAAGGCACCCCTTTCGACCTGGTGACCCAACGCTGGTGCAAAGTCTATCATGAAACCCTTCGCGATCAACGAATGCGTGATACGACTCGTGACCGCAGAGTTGCGCTTGCCCAATCTTTCGGCGTTGCCAGGTTGAGCGTCACCGACCCCGCCATGAACCGCTTTTCCGCCTGGCGCATAGTAGAAGCACACCTGCAAACAAGGCGGAGGTTTCGTGCTGACCAGCTCCAAGTCGGGACTCTGCGCGACCAGGTCGGCCATGTAGCACGCCACAGAATACGCATTGTCGATCTTCGCAGCGTAGCCCGAGGTGCCATAATATTGCCAGGCGAGGAACAATTTCAAACTATCGCCACGCCTGCCGCACTGTAAAGTGAGGTCGGCGAGGTCATCCGGTGCTGCCCACTCGTCGCTGTCCTCATCTTTCGCAATGACACTAGGACCGTTCGTCGCCTCACTGACATCCTTATTGTGCTTGTCACCACCTTCAGCACCGTCCTCCTCGAAGTCGTCGTGGAACAGATACCCTGCCCGCAGGGTGTTCGCTCTATGCGCATTACTCAAGTCCTTTAACAGTAAAAAGCTGCAAGTCACCGGCACACCAAGCATCTTATGAGGATTGATCGCGATACTGTCCGCCAAATCGCATCCCTCTAGCGAGCGTTTGCGTAGAGTGTCCGAGAAAACAAAACTTCCACCCCACGCACCATCGATGTGCATCCATAGTCCATGTTTGCGAGCGACCTCGGAGATGGCAGTGAAAGGGTCGAAGGAGCCCAAGACTGTGGATCCTGCCGTAGAGTTGACGAAGAAGGGGGTCTTGCCTCGTTCCTTCTCTCTGGTAATCAATGACTCGAGAGCTTCAGCGTCCATTTCCCCTGTCACAGAATTGACAGGCACAGCAATGACGCTCTCACTTCCAAACCCGCACTGTTGGGCCGCCTTCTCGATACTGTAATGGCCATGTTCCGAAGTAAACATGACCAGCTCGAGACCTCCAGCGTTGTTTCCCAGTCGTTTCGTGTCTGGAAAAAGACTGTTGCGCGCGATGACGATGCTGGTCAGATTGCTGGCACTTCCGCCTTGGACATTGATTCCGCCTGCTCTCGGACCTGTAAAGCCGAACTTCGCGGCAAGAGCCTTGGTGACATGGGTTTCAATCAGTGACAGGACGGGAGAGACCTGGTATACATGCAGATTCGTGTTCAGGACGCTGAGGATCAGATCTGCTGCTATCCCTGGAGGTAGAGGGGCCGAGTAAAGTTTATCCAAAAATCCTGGAGAAGACGTGTTGACGCTGTACTTCAAAATTGACTCCAGGGACTTGAGGTTGCCTGCCTGACCCGTCCCGGCCTCGGGAAGTGACAAAATCTCATCTGACTCAAGGATAGACCGTAGTTCTGATGGAGGATGCGTTTCCACCAGGGCAGTCTTAGATATTGGTTGATGATCCTCATGGGCGTGGAGTTCGGTATCAGCTTGTTGAAGGAAAGGAATCAATTGGGCAAGGACGCCAGAAAGAAGGTGCTGCACCTCTGTTGCCCTCGGAAGCCCACTCCCGCTGGTACAGGCATTCGAGTCTCCGTTGACTGTTTTCGTTGTATGTCCGTTGGTCTGGCCGTTGGTCTGGCCGTCAGTAGAGGACGAATACCTCACGCGCTTTTCGGGACGATGATCGGCCATGGATGTGGTTGATTTAGTAGAGCAGGAAAGAAGGTATGCACAATCTATACAAACAATCAAACCCAAATTGATCAATGGTCTAGTCTAACATGCATGAGAAAAGAAGGACTGGCTAGGTCCTCAAGAATACGTTCGCATGAAGTGAAGTGCTATTGCCTCTTTGAAGATTCTGACACTATGCGAGATGACGCGATTTCCATAGCGTGGTCATTGGTCTTCAGCCTTGACCGTTAACTATTTATGGACCAACTACCGTCAATTACCCTACGCACGGGTCTGTACTCGTTCAATGGCATTCGCAGAAGTGGCCGGTGTCTTCCCTCGTGGTCCTTGCGTCTTCTTTTGCACATGTCTCTCCCTCGCTAACTCGATCCCGGTCTTTTTCCGCTCGGGACGTGCGTCGTCCTGGGGAGCCTCGTCGTGTGCCTTGTCTTGCCCCTTAGCCAGCGCTCTCCATTCAGCGGGTCTTCTCTGATACATATCCAATTCCCAGTTCTTCAACACCGTTCTCCCTGATCGTGATTCCCGTATAATACTTGCGTGGCGGGCCAGTTCATTGGCCACTGACTCCTTCATGAAATGCAACCCATCCGTAGCTGCCCATAACGCATCTACGACATAAGAGCCGCTGGCGTTTTGTGCTAGTGTATCAATGTGGCCGTAGAAACGAGGTACAAACTGTCGTCTGAATTGAATGTTGGATTGCGACGGCACGAGTGCTGCTTGAACAACCCGGGAAGCGATCGAATCTTGACACATCTGGACTAAGGTGTCAATTTCAACTTGTAGCAGACTGTCTTGAACCTCATGAGACATCTTGGGATTTTGCAGCATTGCTTGAGCAAGCAAGGACCCATGTACATCTGTCTTGTGGGGTGAGGTTGCTGGCTTTGCTGCTGAGTCGTCGTCTGAGCTTGCTGGCTGTTTTGACGGCTCAAAATTGAGCAGTTTGGGCAGCCAAGTTGCTTTGAGTGGCCCAAATCCCGGTCCAAGTGCGGCTGACAGATCTGCAACTTCAACTCCCCGTATAGTGAGCCTCTCAACAAGTACCTTAATCAAGCCCAGCCTCCGACGAGAAACCAAAAGGAAAAATTCTGGAGAGATCTCGTCTTTGGCTTCGGATAAGTCGTCTTTGCCTAGCCGTTCGAGAACCTTGATAGCGACATAACTGGCAATCTCATTCTTGACCATATTCGTCAATCGAGGTTTCAGAACATTCTTGTAAAGTTTCTTGAAGATCTTTCCTGAGAGACTCTGTACGAGAATCTCCACCAGATGAGAACCGACTGGATCATAAAGCAGTCCGACAATGAACTTCGAGCTTTCTGAGTCATCCTCAAGGTCTTCATCCGGCAACAACTTTTTGAACAATGACATCTCTCCTGCTTGCTGATTCTTGCCATTCAGAGTCAGCTCCAGTCGTAGCAGCAATTGTAGAACTGGATTCCCTGTGGGGTGTGTTGCCAGTGCTCGCAAATAGGTCGCGTCCACTGATGACACAGTACTTTGGATTAAGTTCGTGAGCGCTTGTCGAAAAGACTTTGGCACACGTCTTTTGGATTGTGATGTGTCTTTCCCTGTGGCCACGGGAGTTTCGAGCTTTTCTTTCTTCTTGCTTGCAAGAATTGTCTTAGTAGACTCGTCATCCAAGGACTCCCCGGACAGAATAAGGAAGAGCACTCGGACAGTGTGGGAGGCAAATCTATCAGTGAGCAAAAAGCCCATACTGGGTTGCAATTCTTCTGCCGCTTGCAAGGACAGCTGTTCCATGGAAAGCTGCTCTTCTCCATCTTTATCGCCGCGTTCCGGTTCTTCGCCCACATGCTTGGCAGCAGTCAGAAACAATGTCTCGCAGCAGTGGCTACCAAAACGATGGCGGACAAGGTATGTGAGATTTCCAAGGAATTTGCTGAAAAGAAGTCGAAGTTGCTCAGCATTCGACAGCATTATAATCTTCTCGAGATATCTCGAACAAGCCTGGCTGGAAGCAACTTTAAGTTCCTTGCCTTCTGTCTCCCGGTAGACTGCTTGGATGAAGAAGTCGCGGTCTTCATCGGAGTCGAAATCATTTGCGACAATTTTGCTGTTGACAGTTGCATAGTATTCCTGTTCCTGTGGATCCAAGAGTCCGTGAAATTGGTCTTCGTCTCCGGGTGCTTGAAGTCCAGAGGTCGATTCGACACCAATACCTATGAAATCATCGCCAGCGTCGCCGTCGACATGTATCTCATCCTTGGGCTCCTCGTCGTGCTCCTCGTCGGCTTTGTATCGCTTGGAAGGGCCCCGGTGAGTTTCGTCTCGTTTCCGCTTGTTGTTCTTGACCTCTTCTCGCCTACCACGCTTCTTCTGTTCGCGAGGCATGATATGTCGTATGATTTCAAGATAAGAATGAATTATAAGATTGCCGGGCGATGTTTTAATAGTTGCCATCATACGAGTGTTCTGTTTCATACAAGGAAAAATTATTACATGCGCCAAGGGGCAAATTTTGAGTTCTGCCAATCGGATATCCAGTCTGACAGTTAGCCTTGGGTTTTGGTTTCAGCCTTGTCACAATATGAAGGGTTGGCACAGAGATTCAATTTAGAGGGAGTGACTGAAGGCCATCCATGTGGCTGTCCAAATGATCTTAAGTGAGGATAGCCTAGATGACCCAGCGCCCAAAGTCACACCTCGAGCGAAGATTGATGCGGACCGTGTTGAGGAAGCTCTTCTCCGCCCCCTAGACTGGTTGCGAAAACGTCCAACAAGCAGGTGTAGGTGAGAACAGGCGTTCTAGACTGATAGAGCGCTCAAGCTGGACACTGGCCAGAGACATGCATTCATCGGCTGTCGATTGGCGTATGCCAAGCATGGGCCCTCCAGCCCGGCCTAGAGCCTGAAACAGGATTAACTTCACACTCGAAGTCCTGTGAACATAGTGCCGTGGCAAAATGTAGAGCCCATGGCGAGAGGTCCGCTCGGTAACAGCAAGCCTCGATGTTTTTGACCAGATCCACAATCAGCTGCTTTTCTCTTGTCACTATGGAAGAGGCCATCGTTGATCTTGGAGTAGGTGGATCTGACCTCGCTCTAGAGTCAATGGCCTCGACGTGAATGCTGTGGGTGTGCCCAGTCACGAGCGACTGTCGTGGCAGTCGAGCGGTTGTCCGTAGGCGGCGTTGGGTGCCATGCTGAGTCCTTACAGCGCAGCTCCTGCACTCCCTCTTCAACCACTGGCTTCAAGCTGTTCCTGTCCTGCCATCTGCAATTTCTGCTGCAGCTGTAGCAAGTCCACTCTCTTCTTCTCGCTGCCTTCTTGTAGCTCTTTGATTCTGGCTTCGGTCCTGGTGATTTCCTTGCTAATAAAATCCAAACGACCTTCGACAGCGCTGACAGCTTCTGTCTTATCCTGCTTCAAGAGCACTGGACCGACGAGTTTGTAGATTCCTGCATCGTCCACCAGAGATGTGAATTCTTTTTGAACAGCCTTGTTCTCTTGTTGTTGGGCTTCAAGCTTTTGGCGTGCCTCGACAGCACCTTGGAGGTCTGTTGCCAGAATCAGCGCGAGGACAATGACACGACAAGTAATTTTGGATCCTACCGTCCTGCAACTTTTGCAGAGCCTCCGACAAACTCTGTAATTTGTTTCTGTCGTCTTCCATCGTGCGCCAGAGTTGGTCTGAGTTGTGGAAGATTGGTAACAATCTCGAAGCATGCCTGTGGCTGCGAAAGCCTTAGCGTGTAGCATTAAATGCTGGAGTAAACCCGCGGGGCAAAATGGCCGATATCTCTATCCACTTCACAATTCACCTGCTTTGCTTTGGTCCAGATAGATACCTTGAAAGCAAACACCAAAAAGCCTGTATACAAGCGCACAAAAGTGTGCTCCCGACTCCAATAGACACATCGTCAGGAGCATTGTGCTTTCCTTGCAGCCTAACCGCCAACCTCAAACCATCCAGCCCGATAGCGGCGCTTGTTTACCTTCACTACATCATCGCAACACATCTAGGCACGAGCACACCTAATCCACCTCGGACGCCCTCACCTAACGAATTACCGTCTCTGCCACATACCACGCACCATGTCGAACACGGACTTCCTCGGCCGGGCAATTGACTCGGTCAAAAAGGCCATCGAACTAGACACAGCAGGGTCCTACGAACAAGCATACCAACAATACTACAGCTCCCTAGAACTATTCATGCTCGCGCTGAAATGGGAGAAGAACCCTAAATCGAAAGAGATGATCCGCGCCAAAGCAGGCGAATACATGGACCGAGCAGAGAAACTGAAAGCGCACATCCAATCCGCCGACTCAAACACGAAAAAGCCAGCGGCAATGGGCGTCAACGGGAAAGCGGTCAACGGCGGCGGCAAAGGTGAAGCGGGCGAAAAAGATGATGAAGACGCCGACGCAAAGAAACTTCGAGGTCAATTGACAGGCGCCATCCTGACAGACAAACCGAACGTCAAGTGGGAGGATGTAGCCGGGTTAGACGCAGCGAAAGAAGCGCTCAAAGAGGCGGTCATCCTACCCATCAAATTCCCACATTTGTTCCAAGGCAAAAGACAGCCCTGGAAAGGCATATTACTCTATGGTCCACCAGGTACAGGTAAATCGTACCTGGCCAAAGCCGTGGCAACCGAAGCGAACAGCACTTTCTTCAGCGTCAGCTCGTCCGACCTGGTAAGCAAATGGATGGGTGAGTCCGAACGTCTAGTCAAACAATTATTTAACATGGCGCGCGAGAACAAACCGGCCATTATCTTCATCGACGAGGTCGATGCACTCTGCGGGCCCAGAGGAGAAGGCGAGTCGGAAGCCTCAAGACGTATCAAGACGGAACTGCTAGTACAGATGGACGGCGTGGGCAAAGATTCAAAAGGTGTCTTGATCCTCGGCGCAACAAATATCCCCTGGCAACTCGACGCCGCCATCCGACGGCGTTTCCAGCGAAGAGTGCACATCTCTCTACCAGACAAGCCAGCGCGGATGAGGATGTTCGAGCTGGCTGTCGGAGACACAAAATGCGAAATGTCCCAGCAAGACTACAAGACTCTAGCGGATCTAAGCGAGGGATATTCGGGGAGTGATATCAGTATTGCCGTGCAGGACGCGTTGATGCAGCCTGTGCGCAAGATCCAGACCGCTACGCACTATAAGAAGGTATGTAAAACATCTGATTACCTGCAAAGCTTCAAGCTAACATTTGTGTCCAGGTGGTGGTGGAAGGCGAAGAGAAACTCACTCCCTGCTCTCCGGGAGACGAAGGTGCCATGGAAATGACCTGGGTAGATATCGACTCCCACCAACTCCTCGAACCGCCTCTCAACGTCAAGGACTTTGTTCGCGCCATCAAAGCGTCCAGGCCGACGGTTTCAGGGGAAGATCTGAAACGAAACTCCGAGTGGACAGCAGAATTTGGTAGTGAGGGAGCTTGAGACTTCCAATGTCGATTTTTGCTGCGGTTGATTGATTTGGACTCAACTCGGACTTGATATTGGGGCCGGGAGCATGAGCAAAGGCGTTTGGTGGGTCAACACGGTTGTTATCTCAGGCGATCTGCTTTTACTTGAAGGGGGCTCGCTACTATGCATGTCTTAAATGGATGAGACGTTCAGATGATTCTGTTTTAGTTGAATGAGAGTCAATGGTGCGTAGGTCTCATCGATGATGCGAGTCCGCTTATGGAAATGGTGATATGGCAGGCGCTTGGGAAAATGTGCAGCATACACCTTGGAACACCGAGATATACGATTCTGAGAGTCATGATATCTTCACTTCATACATACAGCTGTGCTAGGGTATCCCTGCCCCCATCCCAACACAAAACGCCATGCTAAATGACTGAAAACATTGTACATCACATAATTTGTGCATCGCGATCCCTCACAACACGATTTGATCACGGATACAGATACCCCTTCTCGAAATAATTTCCATACATATCCACCACACCAGATCTGCCCTTTGGCGTCGCATTTCGGACGACTTTGATCTCGCCTTTCCAGTGTCCTTCGACAAACTTCATGTCGAGGTCATTAATCTCGCCAGTTGGGCCAGTCGGTGTCTCAGGACGAACGTTTCCATTGCCATTCGTGTGTGCAAATGCAATCGAACCCGGCCCAGCATCGTGGTCAAAACCGTACCCATAGCCTCGCGGCCCCGACGAGCTATGAGAACGATTCCTGCCATGGTCAGAACGACTCCTCTTATACTTGGCCAGTTCGTCTTCGTAGCCCTTCTTCCGCTCCTTTCTCCAGGCGGCGAGTTCGGCGATGACGTCGACCTTTGGTTCGGTCTGGTCCTCCTGCTCGGGGTTGGATGTGGGTGGTCTCATTTGTGGATGCTTCTTGTTGTGCAGAAACTTCGGAGACACTTGAGCTGCAGGTACCTCGGCGACAAGGCGTCTTGGTTCTATGCTTCGTTGGCTTTCATTGGAGGCCCTCCGATTTCGACCCAGCGGTAGACTCCTCGGGCTCTGCAGTGTGCCGGCGCCGTTACCAAGATTCATTGAAAGTAATGTACTGTATCCGTGTAGACTTCCATGCGGGCTGTTGGTTCCGTTCTCACCGTGGGATTCTTGAGGAGACAATAAGATCTTGTCATCGAAATGGGCCGTCGGAAAGTATTTCTCTGGATCGTGCTCGTAAATACCACACTCGTCTTGCTCTTCGCCTTCTTCACCAAAGAAACTGAAGTCGTTCTCAGCCGCAGACCACAGATTTTCACTGTCCATGTCTCCTGTTGAAGATTTGCTCATGCTAAGGGCTTGACGAGAGTGTTGCCATCTTCTCTGGCCATTTGTCGCCGCCAGCTCTGGCTGTCCCATCTCCAACACAATGGTGCGGAGTGCAAATAGAGACCGTGCTTGTTCAAGTTCTGCCATGTGCCTAGCTCTGCCCGGTGGGAGGGAGTAGTCCGTGCGCGCAAGAAGATAGGATAGAGCGGACTCATCAGCACAGGCAGAAATGAAGGACTTCAGATTGTCGAGTACTGGGGATGATTTCGGGGCTGTGATCGGTACATTGGTCAAAACCAACGTCCTCAGGTTTGGTAGCAGGGATGGATGTAGAATGCTCAAGTTGGAGATGGTGATTTGAGCCGATTTTGAACCGCTGTGAGCCTTAGAAGGCAGAGCTGCGGGTCGTTTCGCAAGCAGCGCTTCGATCCGTGCAATGCGGTGTTGAGTTTGAGATGGTGGAGGTGATAGCGTCGTGCTGTTTCGCAACGGACTTGGATAGGCTGAAGCGTCATATGTAGGTGCTGATGTAGGAGGCAGTGGAGGGGGTTTGTGCTTCGGCATCGCTCGAGCCGCCAAGGGCTGGAAAGATTGGAAAGTGCCAGTGCCATTACCAGTCACAGGAGAAACGGGCGAGAACAACGATCTGCCCGTACTATTAGTACTGTGGGTGCCGGTTTCATCAGAGATCTCGGCCTCGGATCCGGTCCCATTTACGTGTTCTTCTGCATGGCTGTCCCCTAGATGGCTGCCTCCATTGACCACTTCTGGCGCAAAGGGGCCTTCTCCCCTGACAGGATCGTGAGTTTCCACCACAGGATCTGACTCCTGCGGCTTCTCGCCGACAGGTGGACTGAGGGCAAAATACATAACATCACCTATCAATTCAATCCGTGGCTGCGCTGGAGTAGCATCCAATTCGTAGATTTGTTCGTTTACTCCTGGTAGTTCTACCGGTTGATGAGCTGGAGCTGCAGCTTCTACAACATGCCTGTCTTCAGGAGGTAACTCGGCAGCAAGTGGCTGAGACCCGGCTACTTCTGTCGGTTGTTGAGAGCTCTTCGGCTTGGGTGCTTCTTGGACACCTTCCAGTTTTGCCGTAATCAGAGCGTGGTCAACCCGGAGATAGGTCAGATTCTTGCTGGCAGATTTTGCGAGGACTGGAATCAGCTTCTCTGCACCAGGAAACCGGACTTCATCAATATATCCAGTCGGTGAAGACAATGACTGAGTTCTTGCAATAGTCTTGACAGTATCAACCGATCCGCCATCCAGGATATGTAGACGCTCGGATTTGAGCAAACTTGATAATCCTTCCACGGACAGTCGGTTACCTGAAATGTATAGATGCGTCAATCCTCGATGAGGAATATCTTCGAACGCCAATCTCCCGGTCAAAGGTCTAGTCAGCTGTTTCAACAGCTCATGGTCAAGCTCCTCATTTCGGAGAGTGTCGAGGCTGAAGAAGTCTGGCCCTGGGGCCATGCCAACGGGCCAATCCTCCAAATTTGAAGTACCAGTTTGTGCTGCATTCGGCCCCAGGAAGCAAGCTTGCATCAGTGATCTCACTGCCATGTCGGTCAAGCTGTTGTCCCTGACGTCCAATAAGCGGACTCGAATGCCTACAGAATTCGCAAGAACCTCGGCCTCTCCGTCTCTGAGCCCGACACCGCGAAGCTTGAGGACTTGGAGATCAGGCAGGTAGGACATCGCCGCCAGGACTGCAGCATCCCGGGCAGGAGACGTATATGAGAGGTCGAGATAGACCAGACTAGAAAATCTGGGTAAAGCGCCTGCCAGTGCAGACGATGTGGTGTTTGGCTCGCCACAAGCCAGCAGCAATTTCAAACCAAAACTGGCTAGTTCTTCCTGTTCTCCATCGACTCTTTTGGCGCCACCTGGAGCCCTGAGGGCGTTCAGACTGTGGTGATCGAAGAAGGGTAGTCTCGTGACTATGAGGCTTTGTAGATTCGGAAGGAACTCTAGAACGTCACGCAACCAGGTAGGATTAGGTCCGCCATAGATCTCGCTCAACGCGGGAGGAAGGTGCAGAGTATGCGTCAGGCTTCTCACACTCAGTCGTACCCTGCGAAGAGTCCTCTTGAATCGCGTGAGGGCGACGTAGACTGCATCGTTGGCGATGCCGAAATGCGACGCTGGATCGCCCCAGAGAAAAGGGATGAAAATGGAATACCATTTCTGAGAAACGAGGCAGGCCGAACAGAGGTCACTCGACGGAATCCAAGGCGCAATAACGGTCCATGCTTCGCGACTGACGGCGCTCTCGTAAGAAGGAGGGACGTCGGGCTTCATTATGGCGGTTGGAACATTGGGCCAAACAGTGTCATGTTGGCAGCCTCAAGCAAATTGCACACACTGCACATTCCACGAGGATAAGGCAGGCAATGAAAGGACAGGTGAACATAAAGCAAAGACGGCTGAATATGAGGCAGATTGGGGGTGGAGGAAATGCGGGCTGGTTACGTCGTATTGCAGGGAACGCGGTACGGTGATTGCGGCACGTGCAGGCTTGACGTACCATAACTTAGTACTCAAAGGATAGTACCTACTGTAGGTAGTACGTCAGGTATACTAAAGTACCTACATGATAACCATGGCATAATGGTTCTACTACGTCAATCGGAAGAATATTGCCCAATGTACACACTGCTGGCAGGTAAGAACGTAGGCGGCTACTTTCGCAAACACGAGCGGAAGCTGGAGACACCTATATGCAACATGACTTTTGAGATTTGTGACCTCTTCTCACATCGTCTAGACACAGCTGGCTTGTGCTGTTCCCATCGGTTTGTGGCTGACCAACGCCGTTGACTGGCGCAAGAGAGTCAACCGAGAGCAACAACCAAGACAGTGCATTATCGTTCCCATCCAGCGTCCATGGCTTCGCGCCTAAACTCCTTCTGCACAAACATCATTCGCTTCCAGAATATACAGCAGCAGGGCTGAAAGAGTCGCGGGGTATCGTTGTCATCTCTCTACTCGCCTCCTCACATCACATAAAGTAGATCAGTGTCTGTAAGATCAACAGTCAGCAACAGCTCGGTGGTTGAGGGGAACCCGGTACTTACTTAGAGGGTGTGAGCAGCTCAATTGCGGCTTCTGAGTATACTTGGATGATAGCTCGTCTCGAATACTGTTCAGCAACTGAACATAACTCTGGTGTGGGTTCTTTTTCAATGCTGTCACGAATGCCCAGCTCATTGCGCCTGTAGCTTCTCCGCCAATGTTGGCATCTTGACTCGTTTGCTCGTCTTTGCTGCCGGACCACATAATCACATCGGCAGGACTTGTCTTAGTCTGCTTGTTGCGTTCGTAGACAGAGTTGCCCCCTGCAGCTTTCTTGAACAGGTTCATAGCCGAAGAAGCCATGCCACCCAGGTCTCCACGGGCGTACGATGAAACAATGGACAACAAGCCTTGACCAGCTTCCTTGGCCAAATTGGGCTCTTTGAGCACACCTTGTGTGGAGTAGATGTAGGGAAGGTCGAGAGCAGAGCCTGAGTGGCAGGAATCGAAGATTGCAGTCAGTCTGACACCGGGAGGCAGGGACTGAACCATGATTCGGTGCATTTCGTCGTCAACGATGTGGCCAGCCGTTCTGAAATCGACTGGATATATAACTTCGTCGTAGCCGTCTTCTTCGTCTCCGTCCAGATCGGGTGTCTGGCCACCATGACCACTGTAATGGAAGAACAACGAGTCGTTGGGGCGAGCATCCTTGACCAACCAGTGCATTGCTCGTAGTATGTTCGCTTTCGAAGGTTGGGACATTGGGTTTTGCTGATCATCTGTAAGGATCACCATGTCTTCGCGGGCGTAACCGAAGTTCTGATTGAGGTATGTGGACATGTTCTTGACATCGTTGATACAGCCTCGCAGTTGTCCTCTCTGGCCGAAGTAGTTGATTCCAATCAGCAGCGCCTTGCGTTTTCCAGTACAGTTTGAGTATTGAAATTGATAGCCCGAGGGAGCGCCTGCACCGAACTGCTGAGGGACCGTAGGAGGCGGCCGAGGGCCATTTTGTGAGTACTGTTGCTGGTTGTTGTAAGGCGGGCGGGGACCTGTACATCATCAGCATATTTCTATTCCAGCAGTACAATCGTGCGCACCAGGATAGCCGTTCGGCTGCTGATTTTGGTAGCCATTCGGAGGCGGGTTTTGATAACCGTAAGGTGCGATTTGTGCAGGGGGGTGATTCCAGCCTTGACCTTGAGGGGGGCCGAAATTTTGTTGCTGGTACGGAGGTTGAGGAGACTGTGATTGAGGATATGAGCCTCCTGAGAAACCTTGAGGAGGGTATCCGCCTGATCCTGCATATCCATTAGAAGGATATGGCTGGGGAGATTGACTCTGGTAGGAATAGCCACCGTGCTGTTGAGCGCCGTAGCCGTGCTGTCCGGGATACCACGACATGACGAAGAATCGATTCTTGACAAAGAGATACTAGGGTAGACGCCGAAGACCGGCCGGACGTTTGTGTGCTGCGATCTATGGCGAGGAGATGGTAATTGGGATGCAGAGTTGCAAAATTGCAGGTGGTTGTTGAGATGAATGTGATGAGTTGGCTGACGCCGACAGTGCGGTTAGTGTTAGGCACTCGAATTCGGCTTTTGCCAGTAGTCTGCGATTTTTAGGTCAAGATCAAGGTTCAAGGGTCTTTCGTCTGTCCGCTCGAGGAGGAGCGGGGAGCGTGTTCCAAGCCCCGATACGCGACAGTCGTGACGTGGAGAAGGGGAAAATATAGGTTTGTCAGGTCGTAATAAATATATCGAGGAGTAGACAGTGCTGGAAGTAAACAGATGTGCCACTGCTCCTGCCTTCTACCGCTCTTTTTGAGTCTGGAGTGGTTGTTGTTGTCAATTATTGGGAATACGAGATAGATGCGGCCAGAAAATGCAGGGAAAGAGGTTGCTGACAGTGACATCTGTTAAAGAAAGCGGCACGGCCTCGACAAATCCTCCACTACTAGTTGTCCGTAAACATCTTCCGATCACAGCCCCTGTCAAACCTTTTCCTCTCTTCGTCCTACCACATGCTCGCTTAACCACACGGCAATTGCTTGCGCTTTGCTTGCTAGGTAGGATATACAGTAGCTGTTTGTCGCTTAGTTAAGTCCAGCCCCTAACTCCAACCTAGCAGGTCTTCCACCGAAAGCTGTGGCCCGAGAATGCGGATTGTGCCCCCGGAAGACCCAATCCAGCAACTGTTCTCGGAAGATGCTGTCCTGAAACAGTTCCTATGCCTACAAACGGCATCTTGACGCCGGACAAACGTGATCAGAATTCGGTTCAGTGTGAGCTCTCCCCCTCACCTGTTGCGGGCACAGTGCTGCTATCTGTGAGGATTACCTAGGCACGCTAGGTAAGAACAGCTACATACGTTGTGCAGTGATACTAGTGAAGATGGCCAAGATCTGTACTTTGAAGGTTACAGGTTCATCCGAAGAATACCGCCTACTCCCCGGAGTTGGTCCTTGCTCATGAGATGCTATCACTTTAATATAATGCCACGACAGTCGTCCACTTGGAATAAACCCATCTCCTTTGCAATTACCATGCATCACAACTCAAAGTCAAGGATGAGGTCAAAAGACACGGCGGACTTTTTCTTCCTTCCAAAATGAAGCCACATGCGGTCGCCAGTGCAAACCTCCCGGCCACATCATTCGCCCTGGGAGGTGAAGAAGCGTATTAGTGACCCCATCACCAATTATCAATAGACCCAGGGCTGAAGTGCCTCGGTTTAGCGTCCTGCATCACAACCTTCTTAGCATGAAGACACTTGCTTGATTGAGCGCTTGGTCTGTTTCCTTCCTCCCATTTCCGTCGAGTTGGTTTATTCTAGCCGCAGCAACACAGACTGTTTTCAGCAGGTTCAGCCCTGCCCGACAGCTCACAAGCCATGGCTTTGTGTCATTCGCTTTTTCAAGATAAGCCCCAGAAGAGCGATGTCGGTTGCAAAATGCACCAATACCAGCACATCTTCGTGTTTGATGCATGGTCCGCGCTGGCCATGGCAGGGGCCGGTATCTCAACGAAGATCATAAGTATTTAGTGTTGTTACCTGGAGTTGTCACCAATCATGTGTCTTTCATCTCATAAACGTGCTATGTCAGGGTCATGTCGACGATGGCAATGGCGGTGTTCGGCAAATCAAGTTGAGAGACGGTGAAGTAGATGCTGAGATGGAATGAAGTGTCTATGCTGCAGGTAGCTGCACCGGCTGAAGGACTGACAACGCAGCTCTTAGTACGAGCAAAAGGACAACATGACCTGCGCTATGCAGCTGGTTGACCACCACTCTTATCATCGCCTGTCAGCAATTTGCTGAAACCACGATTCTAGCTACTGATATCCTTCTAATTACTCTCAGAAGCACAGTGACACTCGATCAAGGGCGCAGCATACCGAGCTGGCATATTTAACATCTTTCCCTTTGACATACACGTGGCGTCAACGATCTGCTGTCATGGGGCTTTCACTTTTGTCGCGCGATCCTCCATCCATGGACCCTGGACCCTAAGCTCTTTTATGACCGCCCACCAGATCTCTGGCCTGACCATATGGTCACACAGACACTGACCACGAGGATGCAAATAACTCAGCACTGCGAGCGCCATACAGATCCGGTGTACAGCGAGCGTCCTCATCGGCTCAAAGGTTCCGTAGCCATGTTTTGATGTGGCCACTGCGTTCCCTCATCCTATGTGCGCCCGAGGCCATCTGGCAAGCCGGAAATGCTCGTTTGTTGGGGCAGCAGGATGTCGAGTGAACTTGAGAAACAGCGCGAAGAGCGAAATCCCGGTCCGTACTGAGGTCGTCGTCACACAATGCCTCTCACTGAGTCGCTCCCATGACCGGGCACAGCGTCTTACCGCCTCGGCATCCCTCTCCCACGTCCTCGAAGCGCTCTCTGCGCCGCACCAGGCGGTAGTCCTCTTGCAGGTGCTTGAGGCTGTTGACTCTCCTCGTTCTTGATCGTTTCATCCACACTCAAAATCAGGCAGGCGGCTTCAACGGCCGCACTTATGGCATTGACCTTGACCAAGGCGGGCTCCCACACAAAAGCATCCATGTTGTTCCGGACACCCTCATGATCAAAGTCCACGCCGGCCCAGGTATTTCCCTTCCTGTGCTCAACGCGCAGTCTGTTCAAAATATCAGTGGCGTCAAAACCAGCATTGTCGCAGAGCTGTCGTGGTATGATCTCCAGGGCTTTTGCGAACGCCTTGACCACAGCTTGTTGTTTGTGGGGGACATTCTTGTCCGCATATCCGTGCAAATACCCTGAAACCTCCATTTCCGTGGCACCGCCACCAGCAACAATGGTATGGTTCCGTAGCGCACGCTTGACAATCATAATGGCATCGTGTAGACTTCGCTCGACTTCAGCAATGAACTGCTCGGCTCCACCTCTCAACACTAACGTGCAGGTCTTTGCCTCTGGACAGTCGCTGAAGATATTGTACCGTTCACCACCAATTTGTCGTTCTTCGAATCGCCCGCATGTGCCCAGATGTGACTCAAGAATGTCGCTGCATGTGCTCTGCACCGTTGCTCCTGTGGCTTGACAGACGCGTTCAAGGTCATCGGCGGCGACACGTCCAGCGCAGAAGATGTCTCGGTCGGCAAAGTATTGCGTCGCCAGATCTCCAATTGGTAATCGACTCAGCACGACCTTGGCACCCGTCTTAAACAGTGCCTCCATTTTATTGTAGATAATCTGCCACTCGGCGTCGACGATGGCCTGGTATTCCGACACCTGCTCGACTCGCACTTCGGCGTTGTCCTTTTCAGCTTTCAACTCGAGCTCGACGTTCAGACACACGATCTTCGGGGATTTGAAGGATTTGGGCTGTTGTTCGAACCCGGCGTATGAAAAGGTCTTTTTGAACGCAACTCCGTCCACGAACAACGAGTCCTCCAACGCACCACCAGTAATCTTCTTGATACCGATAAGCTTCTCGTTCAGGTCTTCTTGATCGAGGGACAACACGGCGTCGACAACCACTAAATAATGAAATGTCAGTAAATGCACCCCGTACCAACGCCCAAACCCAATGCCAATTGTAATGGAGGTGTACGTACTCTTGGTGAAAAAGTCCGCGTTCCGGTGAATGAGTTTACTGCTCATCGCGGTAGCCGCCAACTTGCGCAGCGTCTCTCTCTTGTTGCCCTCGGTCGTACTCACTGCAATCTCCTTAACCTTGTTGATAGCCATGCTCGAACTCCGCCGCAGACCCTTGATGATCGTCTGTGTGCTCACGCCCTGCTCGACCAGCTCTTTGACCTCCTTTAATATCTCCCCAGCAAGCACGACAACAGATGTGGTACCGTCCCCGACTTCGGCATCCTGAGACCGCGCAATGTCCGTTAGGATCCGCGCTGCGGGATGGACTATGTCGAGCAGTTTCATGACCGTGGCACCATCGTTGGTGATGGTTTGTCTGCCGTTCGCGTCGACAAGCAATAAATCGCCACCATAGGGACCCAGAGTTGTCTTCACTG
Organism: Exophiala sideris; assembly: GCA_000835395.1. Classification (NCBI taxonomy): domain Eukaryota; kingdom Fungi; phylum Ascomycota; class Eurotiomycetes; order Chaetothyriales; family Herpotrichiellaceae; genus Exophiala; species Exophiala sideris. The sequence goes on along the minus strand of KN846952.1, from coordinate 3,442,151 downwards.
TCGTTTGCACCGCTAGGCAGGCGTTGATGTTGGAAATGATTTGTCCTTTGCCCTGGGATTGATCGGTGCCTGTGATGGAATGTTAGCACTCTGGTTCTCCGTCTTGCGGTCGTCGTCTAGAGTCATTGCCGACCTTCTTTGAGCACGATAATCGTCGGGGTTTGACCACCGAATGCTGCCATTTTGTTCTCACCACGATCCGTCAACCGATTCGAAAAAGGATGCGCTGTAGCGGGGTGTTTTGAGTTGGTACACTGTTCCTGAACTTTTTTGCGGATCGGCTTGATGCGCAGTTTCAGGCTACGGTGACTGAGCCTTGGCGTCTACGGGCGGTCAATTACTTCGCCAAAGCTTCTTATGCTCTCGAGTCTCGACTGAGATACGTCCTTACTCAACTCATCAAAAACCAGGGCAACCCATCTACAACACAATGTTCAGGAGTAGGACACCTTTTCGAATTTGTACTGTTGAGGCTGTTCACATAATACGCTGCTCCACTCAATCAACACCCCTTTCCCTATATTCTCATGACCAAAAACCACAATGGTTCTTTTGCCTAGTATTGCTTCGCGACAAAATGCTCATACCGTGGCGCCAATTTAATACGCCACGCCCGACCCCAGATAATCAAAGGCACACAAGTCAAAGCGATAGCAATAGACAAGCAGCCCAGCAGGACGAACATATTGTACACTCCCATTCCTTCAATCCAGGGTGTGATCGCGAACACTAGTGCTGTTGAAATGACGTTCCGCACAAACACGACACTCGTAAGAGCATCGCCCAGGATGTACTGATAGCAATCCTGGCAGTAGGTCAGGGCGATATCGCCACATCCGCCGATTGCTGCTCCGATGAATGCGGATCCCACGATGTTGATCCAGTAATTCATGCCTTTGGCAATAGTCAATCCGTACAAGAACAGGCCAAGCGGCATGCAAAAACCAGGTATCAGGAACAACCACAAGCGAGTCTCGGGTTCGTAAATGCCACCCCTCCTCTTCGCAACTTGGAGAATGAAGTAATCATTCAGAGGACCGCCGAACATCGATCCGAGAATCGCACCCACGGCAGGAGCAATGTTCAAATTGCCAATGCCGATTGGCGAGAAGTTATAGGGAGGGAAAGGATATAGATCAGCCTGCGTAACGGCTAGGACTGCGAGCATGGCGATCAGGAAGCCATACCTGAGGATTGTTAGTCTCGAAAACCTGTGCCGGTGAATACATTGGGAAAAGAGAAAAGGTTCAGGGAACAACGAGGCAGTTTTCCAAGGTTACTTACTGCAACGCGCAGAACATGACAGCCGGGAAGGTGCAGAGGATTTGGAAAGGCTGGTATAAATGCATCCACAGACTCCTGCTCTCGGACGTCGTGACTTTCTCAGTCGACCAGAAACGATGACGCCTCCAGTAAGAGTCCATCGGGATCGTTGAATCGATCTCAACGACGCGACGTCGATTATTGGTCGCATCTTCAGTCGCATCAACCGAGATTGATGGCGCGGTATCCTTAGTCATGCTGTCGACTTTGGTAAGGTCACTTTCCTGGTGAGTAGAGTCGACGACCTCCCGTCCGATAAGAGCACGTGGGGTGTACTTAGTCTCCTCGAGGAAGACAACCATGATGAGCGTCACTACCGACATGAAGATGGTGCAATACCAAAACACCCATCTCCAATTCTGGTTGACGGCAACATAGCCGGCAGCTACAGGCCCGAGGTAATTGCCAATGATGACTACTGCAAGGTAGATTCCATTCATCGTCCCACGTTGGTGGACATAAAATAGGTCGGCAACCTATATGGGTCAGCTTAGGCAATTGAAGCTTTGGGTGTTGACATACAGTGACCTGGAAGATGGCCTCATTCACAGCTCCAGCCAGACCAGTGATGGCGTTAGAGCCGATCATATCTCCGACGGTGTACATCTTGGCCTGCCAGATTGCGCCGGCAAGCATGACGAGCGCAGTGATAAGGTATATTGGCCGTCGGCCAAGTCGAAGAGCAATAGGAACGAAGATGATGCAGCCAACAGACAAGGTCGCCATGTTCGTCGCATAGCCATCGTTGAGAACGGCATAACTCATTCCAAGCTCTTCGTTGAAGTCTTGCCAGAGGGGTACAGCAACACAGAGACTGGTACAAGGGTCAACATCGGCCGAGCATATATCGCATGGAAGCGAACTTACATTGCGAAGACCATCAGAGCATACAAGCAGAGGATAGTCATGTGCACCGTCTTGCGGAATGCCGACCAATTCTATCAACCCCATCAGATGAGCAACCTTCGCAGAAGGACGCCGATACTCACCAGAGGTTGGTTAGGGTCTGCATTTGGCTGAGGGGCAAGCAGAATCTTGGATCCTGCCTGGTCCTCAATGCGCTGGGTCCCTGGAGGGAGTCTGTCGGAAGACATGTTGACTCTAAAGAGCAGAAAGAGTGACAGAGAATTGTCAAATCAAGGCGAATGACCAAAGGGTCAGAGACGAGGATACCAGGGCCTTTTGTACAGAACTTGGACCTCTCCGGTCGAAAAGGCCTTCTTATCAATGCCATTATGTACTCCCGTTTTGCCTCCTGGAGGTCTTAACCCAAAACAGTGGTCCACGTCTGGCAAATGCGGAGAGAAGGGTCCCGTGGTGGGAGTGAAGCTGATATCCGAGGTCTGGCTCCTGGAAGGGCGCTCAAGACCGTGGCATTGACCAATGGAGTCTGTTCGCGCGATATTTACTTTTCCTCTAGATAAGGAAAAGCATATCACACTCTGAACTGGTTCAAACTTCCCCTTTCGGCTTATTTGGGTGTTGGTCGCTTGTAACTGGGTTCACAATCATTGGTAACAAACATATGTTGCCAGAGAGTCTTGATCCTGGAAGACTTTGTCGGTATCATTATTCAAAGGGTTGCCTCAAAGATCTTGTTACTGTCGACCTTCACCCTTTGTTTTCTGATGTTAGCGACCCGAAGAAGCGTCTCAGTGCGCCCTCGGCACTCATTTTGTCCAGTCGTTCTTTTGAACACGCGAACTCATCTCTCGGAAACCAGTCAAGGACTTCGTCCTCATGCCCGGTCACCATGGCCGCGAGTGCTTTACCAGCCAACCAGCAATGCACCATGCCGTAGCCGTCCCAGCCTGCAGCGATCCATTCACCACCGAGGGCGGACTCACATTCTTCCCTTCCTGATAGATAGCTCCTGACACGGTCAACCATGGGCAAACCATCGCCTGTGAAACCCATGATACCAGTCCATTTCTTCTCGACTTTGGCGCCAGTTCCGTGAACAAAAGCTTTTGACGGCACGGCCTCAAGATGCTCAAGACACTGCGCACTCAACGCGCTGTCATCGGTGCTGCCCAGATCTTGGTCCTTTTCAGGTCCGCCTTGCAAGAATCCACCTCCAAGATACAGCAACCCATCCTCTGCGGGCGACTGAGTGATGTAGTCAAACCCCGTTGCCCAGATCGCACTCCACGACCTGGTGCCGCCAACACGAGGGAAGGCCTCAGGCACAGACTGCACCGTCATTTGACCTCGTAGGGGCCACAATTTCCCTTTCAAGGCCGGTAGCAAGTGTGCTGTATAGGCATTGGTGCAATGAATAACATGCTTGGTTGATATCACACCTCTTGACGTGTGCACCTCGTACGGATAACTTGTAGACTGAGTGCGGCGAACCTCTTGCGCGGCCGTTTGCGTTTCGAGTGATAACTGTCCTTCACTCAACATCTGGGTCAGTATGCAACCAAGAAATCTGTATGGCCACGCTGCCCCTGAGCGCCCCCTGATACAGCCGTATGAGTTTGCAAGTCCGAGTTGCTGAAACGGTTAGCGACATAGAGTTTCAAATCTCAGCCATGGCTTACCTTGAGCTCGGCCTGGTCTTCACATATGGTCCATTTACCCTTCTCCTCAGGGAAGTCCTCTAGAAAAGAGTGCAGCTTGACTTTTGCAAGTTTCCAGCCTTCCTCATCGTACACGCCACTGACACCCTCGACTCTCCTGACGAGGCCAACCTTACCAGCTTCACCAAGAGCAGCGGCTTCGCCCACCAAAGCATCCAAATGAGATAGCCGAAACTTGGTGATCTTGATCGCACTCTCCTTCCCGAATTCCTCCTTGAGAGCATAGTAATCGGCCCATGGGACTGCTTTTATATGGCCTCCATTACGTCCCGTAGCTCCCGATATGGCAGACCTCGCTTCGAGCATAACAATCTTGAGCGAGCGATCTTGTTTCAGCAGGTGCAAGGATGTGCTAATCCCAGCAATCCCAGAGCCGATCACGACAACATCAGCGTCTTCAGGCAAATGCTCAGATCTGGCATCCGCTATGGGTAGTTGGGGAACCTGCCAGAAAGATTCTGTGGGTTCGTTCACTGGGGTGCCAGGGTCCTTGTCCAGCCTTGCCGCGAGAGCATCGAATATGGAACGATCGTGGGTTGGTGAGCTCATATTGAAAGCCGCGATCTCGGTGTCACTCGGTAGACGGATTGGCGTGTACCAGCCTTTCGAAGCTTGCACTTCAGGTGAGCGACCTTTGGTGATGAATGTTAATAATGGACCGCAAAGTCCAAATGTTTCCGCCTTTGGCTGGTAATCTGCTTGGCCGATCCAGTAAAACAGAAGTGGCACGTCTGTTTTCAGAAGCTCGTCACTTGCAGCTCAGGTATTCACGCTTGGACCTTGGTCCTACTTCGGACTCCATCGCACATTATTCATCCCTTGTACGATGTGTGGCCATTCGCTGTATTTCTAACAGTGCAAAGATGGCCCTTGGACGTGACGATGAAGGTTCGCTGATTAGGTTGGTCCTTGTCAGACGATGCCACAGTCTTGTGGAATTCTAGCTTGATCCATGGCCTCCGAATATCCAGCCTTCAAGTGCGTGACACACCATCGCACGTATTTGCTTAGCTTGATCGCTTGACATATTCCTGATCATCAGGTTGGAGTTTAAGTCACTACGGATAGCCAGAAAGTCAACTTTGAAGAGTGCACCTCTGATTGGAGGGCGTTACCTATGCTGATAGGCTCAACAATAGGCGGAGAAATGCGACGACTGACGGCTGCAGAGGTGGAGCAGAAAGGATCGCACACTGCCGAGGCCTTCAAGATACGATGCGGCAAGGGCGGCACACCTCAACATTGGCATGACTGGTCTGCTAAGATAGCAAGCCAGTCAAACACGGTATCGCCTAAACTTGTGGGGTGCTGGCGCAATACATGCATACTTCCGTATCTGCGTCCAGGTATGAGAACCTATAACTGCTGCTAAGTTGTTCCTCGTGAAGACGTGCAAGTAAGTTATCTTGAAATACTACATCGCAATCAGAACACGTCACGATGGGATCGATTGAGAATGGCACGAAACAGCAATCCAGCTGGCAGGACATAGTCGCTCAGAAACGGCAGTCTGCAGAAGCACTCATCCCGAAGGAATGGAAGCTGCCAGCCTCGATTCTCGACTCGTTGGAATTCCCGCTCGATAAGCATCCCAACAAACTTATCGGGTTGGACATACCCAGAAAGAGCGGACTTTTGACCGAGCGCGAGTTGGATATCACAGAGAACCATACCGTAGCTGAGCTGCTTGCGAAACTGGCCTCCGGCGACTTCACGTCTCTGGAAGTCATAACAGCCTTCTCCAAAAGAGCCGCTATCGCGCAACAACTGACTTCATGCCTTACGGAGACTTTCTTTGACAAAGCCTTCGAAAGAGCAAAGTATCTTGACCAATGCAGAAGCGAAGGAAAACTCCTCGGTCCGTTGCACGGCCTCCCTATCAGTGTGAAGGACGGCTTTCAGATCGTTGGAACCGAAGCCAGTATCGGATATGTCTCCTTTCTTGGAAAGAAGTCGACCACAAATTCACCATTGGTCGAGCTCCTCCTCAGCCTGGGCGCTGTACTCTATGTCAAGACGAACATCCCTCAGACCTTGATGACAGCCGATTCTGACAACAACATCTTTGGACGAACATTGAATCCGCACAATACTTTCCTGAATGCCGGTGGCTCTAGTGGAGGTGAGGGTGCCTTGGTCGCATTCCGGGGTTCGCCACTGGGCGTGGGAACTGGTAAGCTCCTTCTTGCTGGATATCTGCGGCAATGAAGCGATGCCTTCATTGCGTGAATCGCCTTTTCCCCCAAAGAATCTAACGGTTTGCAGATGTCGCTGGTTCGGTCAGAATACCCGCACTCTGTTGTGGTAAGTGCCGACAGGCTGTGCTATCAAAGCATCAGTCATTCGGCTGAGACCTCTTTCATTGTACGGCGTTCTCACAATTCCTAGGTACATATGGCTTCAAGCCAACAGCGTCGAGGATACCATACGGTGGTCAGCAGATCCCGGCCTTGGCTGGTTGGAAACCGATAACAGCGTGTAAGTTTCGATATCGAATAGACATATTTACGCTGACTGTCCCTCTTTAGCCGCGGGTCCACTCACGAATGATTTTGATGCGTTAGAAATCTTTGTGAAGAGCGTCATCGACGCAACGCCTGCACTTCTGGATTCAACTGCCATTGACGTTCCCTGGCGCGCATTAGAGCCGAAGGTTCAGTCAAAACTCCGAATTGGTCTTTTGCATGAGGATCCTTTGTATCCGCTACACCCGCCGATCAAGCGAACCCTGGTCGAAGTTGCCAAGAAACTCGAAGCAGCAGGACATGAGGTGGTTCAATTGACGCCCGAGGAGGGGAGGGTCTCCGATATGCTGGAAGTCGCATTTGAGTTGTTTCTCCTCCATACCGGGACGTCAATGGGTAACATCAAAGCCAGTGGAGAGCCGATGGTGCCATCAGTTGCTAAGGCGGACAAGCCAGCAAATTATGGCAACTATGCGTTTGTTCCTAGTCTCAAGGATTTGGATTTCGTGCACAAGTACGCCTCCTTGAGCGTTTTGAGGTCGGAGCTTTCCGAAAATTGGCGCAAGATATGGTTGGAGAAGAAGTTGGATGCAGTTCTCGCACCGTCGGCGCAGCATACAGCGGTGCCGCATGACCATGTAAGTCCCATCGATGATTGTTGCTCCTACTCTTGTTGTGGTGCTCCTTGTGCTGACAAAATCGTTTTCTAGTTTGGATGGCCGCCCTATGTAGGTTCCAAGTCCTTCACGACGGGGTTACATTGCTTCACTTGCTGGCAAATGTCACCTTCATCGGATTGTGGAAGGATGACAGCTAACATGTTACAAAACCGCAGACGGCTGTCCTAAACCTCCTCGACGTGAGTAATACCAAATCGGCCATGACACCATCGCTGACAGTGATTCCTAGTACCCTGCATGCGTGATACCATATGGAAAGGCATCAAAGCAACTAGACACTGAAGCGGTGCAGATACCGGCAGGACAAGCCCAATGTAAGTACAATTGAGCCGAGAGAGCGATCTTGAAGCTGACAACGTCACCTTAGACGATCCAGACGCTCTCGATGGGGCGCCGTGCTCGGTGCAGGTATTTACCCGTGGGTTTCGCGATGAGGAGTGCCTCAGAGTGTCGCGGATTGTTGATGAGTGCTTAAAACAAGCCTGAGGGGTAGGGGTCATCATGGAGACGATACAGTCTAGGAACGAGTGTCGTTTCGAGCGGTACTTCCATGGGCAGCTTTGGTCATCCTGGATAGTCGTAGCCATATAGTCTTGATTCTAGCCAATCTCAGCAGATAATTGAACTTGTCCCAAGCCTTTCCTGAAAATTAGAGCGTTGAGACCATCGTACTCAATGTCAGTATCCGAGGCATATTGTGCCTGAGAAGTCTTGACCAAGAAGCTAGGGAGCCTCCAGAGCCTTTCTAGGGCGCCGCCGATCCGTCTCACGTAACCAGAATAGGATGTCTTCCAAATCTCCAACAGTTGGCGTTGGATGAGACCTCGCATCTCCGGGGCCAAGTGGCCTTCATCAGCATCGTGAATGTTTTCGACGACATCAGAACGGCGGGTGGGACAGGCAGCGCAGCCTAGAATGAGTATCGGCCAGCAAATGTATTGACCGCAAGGAGCACTCCCATCGTAAGCCTGCAAGAGGTCGAAGCCTTTCGCCAGCAATGTGCGGATTTGCGGAGTTGTGGTACATATGTTCCGATTGATGGTCTTCATAACGAATATTCGGGTTGCCAGGAAATACAACTTGGCTGCAATATCGGTGTTGCTATGTATGGCTGTGCCCTTGATGATTGGGATACCGAGGTTGACCACTGGTGACTCTTTCTCGAGCTTATCCAGTTCATCCAAGCACTGAATGGCAAGGGCCTGATGTTGACCATTATCAGAAGGGGGCTGTCTGCTCAGCCATGAGATCTGGTAAATTTGTAGGAAGATAAGCGGCGGTGTGCGACCCAACACCGGCAGAATCGTGTGGGCGTTTTGGGATCCCTGTGTATGAGCCTCGAGCGCTGAAATATAATTGGCAATACTATGAGAAGGAAATGAAGCGCAAATAGCATCAATCTCATGTTCGAAAATTAGCCTGGTCGAAAAATGGTAGAGTACAGAATCGAGGAGTGTCCGGTGGAAGACCGAGAGCTTGTCAATTTCGAAGCGAGGCATATGCGCTGCTTGTTCCTCTAGTACGCTGGCGATTGCTTGATAACTACTTTAGGTCAGCAGATCGTTCCAGTACAACCGGGGTCCAGGTCTCCGGGAAACTGTCTGGCAGCGTCTCGAATGTCAGGAGATGTGCAAGGGGCCTTACTGAGTCAGACTGTGACTAGCGGCCGACGGGTAGAAGTCCTGTACCTTCTCAGCCTGCACACGGTCGATGGAGGGGAAGCACGCACCTCAAACAAGCCTAGGAATATTGATGCAGAGAGCAAGGTCATGCTCTCTTTTGCCGAAGAAAGATCCGCCCGGTCTTCAAGAGCGTGTCGAAGTCCTTGCAGCGCGCTTTGGCTGTAGAGGATAGCGTCTTCCTTCGGCATCAGATCGGCGCACGACGCGTGAAGTGCAGCGGGAGCGAGAGCCGCATGCATAACCCATGGTACATCGAACCCTACGGCGAAGACCAGAGTCGCGTCTCGAAACTCGGAGGTTGCATCAGGCGACGTCAATAACCTGATGAATCGGGTACAAGCATACTGAAAGACGTTCCAGTCCCGTTGAGTCATCAAACCTGAATGACGGAATGATAGAGATGTACTCTGCGGTGAACATGTACCCAGCTGTTCACCCTGGATGGGCGCGGCTTCCTTCTGAGGAGTAGGCGGCGACTTGTGGAACGGCTCGGGGGGAGCAGTTCCACCAGGTGAGGCTCTGTAGCTACAATCAAGGTGAAGTCTTGCACAGGCGCCACATTGCGGTCTTCTTTCATCGCACTTCTTACGCCTAGAAAGGCAGACCCTGCAGCCTGTCTTCGTTCGCAACCTGGGAGGAGGTCGCGGTGGTCGTTTAGGCTTGACATCCATAATCGAGCAAGGCCTCGATTAGGCTCTTTTAAAGCCAACGGGATGTTCATGCTCGAGCGAGCTTATTCTCAAGGAAAGGCCACAGCCAGCGGGAGGAAGTATAGGTCATGGCGATAGTCTGCCAGGCAACTCGGCTCGCCACTGATTAAAAGTGATGTAAATTGAGGAAGGTGATAAGGGTGACCGAGGGAAGAGGAACTAGGAGGTAGAAGTCCACAACTACCTCTGTCTGACCGGCAAGACTTTTCAAATGGCGACCCCAATGAGGCAAGTACACCCGTGTCATCGTCGTCCTCCATGAAGACTTTTCTACTATCATTTTGACTATGTTAGGGAAATAGATACAGACATCCGCCCAGCGTCCTGTGCAGCCTTCCGCCAGTTTCATTTCGTCTGTGCATGACAATACGCTCCTGAGCGTGGTCGGCACTCTTGTTCGTTTTATCTACAACCATCTATGACCGATTTCCATCCAAAAAATATCATGTCAGATTCCAGGTACCCAGTTTTCCCCTAATATGTTCGTAAGAATGAAAGTTAAACAATGTCCAGACCACGATAAACGCTCCTTGTGTTGCAGAATGACCAGGTCATAGGTGTTTTTTGCTTAACGCCTCGGAACCCAAACGCCTGCTCCGGATTTATTGCTCAAGTTTATATTGCTGATTGTTTGAAGTGTCAATATAATCCATCGGCAATACGTGTTGTATTGGTTGCATATTGTTCAACCCGGTGCCTGCACTTCCATCGTCCATCACATGATCGTGTCCCATCATTGGCGGGTTTGAGTCGCCTATGTAGTGATGGTCAGAAGTTTGATGATTGAAATCGTGTGGATCATGGTGCGGCTGTAGATGTGAAGAGTCCACAAAAGGCGGCATTCCAGCTTGGACGAAGGCATGAGGGTTCTGATCATATTCAGAAGCCATCGCCTGTATCTGCTCCATGATCTGTGGATCGATTGCCATTTCGTCGTAGGAAAGATGCGCATCGGGATGAAGATGTGCTTCAGGGTGAAGATGTGCGTCGGGATGTAGATGCGCATCCGGATGGAGGTGGCTATCTGGGTGGAGGTGTGCGTCTGGTTGCATATGGCCATTTGGACCGTTGAGATGATCATTAACAACTTGAAGATCCATGGCTTGTTGTATCGGCGCAAAATCATGGTTTGCTATATTGTTAGAAGTGAGATCCTCCTGCGGCACATGTTGCACTTCTGGAGGGCTCACTAGGCCCGGCGGTGGCACGGGTAACGTCGCAGGCGCTTCTTCAAGAGTCTTGGCCCGACCTCTGTTTTCTGCGCGAATGATCGGCGGCTTGTTGACATCCTTACATTCCGGGCAGTTCTTTATAACGTGGCTTACAGTTTCCTTTATCCGTATCCAATGGTACTTGGTCGCTATGATGGCTGTTGTCTTGTTGATACCTCCATGAGCCTGGAGGTGTATTTGTTTCGCAATTTCGTACTGCGCTTGGGGGTCCGATATAACTTCTTTGTCCTTCAAGAACAACTTCTCGGGTACCCCGTCTTGACCACCAATCAATTTGTAGTGAGTAGCAGCACTTCTGAGTCGGCTCTTCTCTGATCTGTCAGCCCCTTGAGGGTAGAGTTGATGGCGTAGGTAGTATCGGATTTTGTCGAATCGCTCCTCAGATTGATCATTTTCGCCGTCCGCTTTCAAATCCTTTCCGTAAATGATGGCGTCCACAGGCTCACTAGAAGATTTTAAATGACCACAGCCGGGCACTCGACCGATTCGCTTAAAACCGAGCGAGTCCCATATCCTGGTCGATGCAGTGTTCGATTCATACACCAAGTTGAAGACTGAATAAGTATAACCCTATTGCACGTTAGCTGCAGCCTTACGCAACTTTGTGCGACATTGAACCTACCAATTGAGGCGCCCAGTCCAGATAGCACTGTCCCATTGACTTGCCGACACCCTTGTTGCGAGCAGCCGTAGTCACAAGAAATCCGCCATTGCACACATGACTGCTCCGACCAGGATAGTTAGGCTTGACGTAGAAACTTCCTAGGCAGAGTTTGTTCCAGTCGGCACCACTACGGTCGAGTTCCGCGACACCCTCGATGCCACCAATATCGCCCAGGATCATCACGGCGCCAAAGTTTCCAAACCAATAGGGCCCGAAAGTTTCCAGTGGTAGGGAATTAATCATCGGATAAGTATCTCCACTTTCGATTTCCTTATTGAGGTTGTCCGAGAGATATGCAAGAAGTCTCTTTGGTACAGCCTCTGGGGAGAAGAAGGGCACCAGTGTCGCAACAGTCACTCGATCTCGAAGTGTGACAGGCCTTGGAAATATGGAGGATGGAATTTGCGGATTATCGGCGGCTGGATACGGGCCCTGGCCAGAAGCCCGATAAATAACGGGCGACTCTGGGTCCTCCAACAGGGCCGGCATCTTGAACCATCAGCCGCAGCTCGAATCCGGGATGATCGCAGAGTCGACAAACGAGGATTTTGGATGATTGCGACCGAGTAACAGGCGTATCTTATGGGCAGTGAGAAACCTGAAAAGAAGAAGGCAGAATCGGAGAGGTTAGATCACGGCTCTCAACACGTGATTTGAGCCCGCTTGGCAGGCTAGCCTGATGTGGTAGCCGACGAGATCTAGACTAGCGGCCACGGCTGGGCTGGTCACAGCGCAAAAGTACTGAGATACTTATATAGTAGTACATATATGAACATTGCCCAGACATGCACTTGAGTAGAGAAAGGCACTGTCTTCGTCGGCTAGGCTACTCTGTGTCTCCCCGAGTGGTGCTGCACAAGTCAGGGGCGTCTTTCTCCACGCGCTCCCGAAAGTCTCAACGGAGCCTAGGGAGAGACCAGGGTGCCGAGGTATTGTCGTGGATGCACCAAAATCAATGGACCAGATGTCATCAAGTGCCTCTTGACATCGTGCTAGAAGGGTCCGTTATGAGGATCGGTGGGGGAAGATCTTCTCCCACAGGTCTGCCACCATTGCGAATGCCCTAACACTCTTGCAGGTGCAAATGTGTTGCGAAAATGGCTCCACCGCGCCTCGACATAACTTTTGGTGAGTCTGGATTTCGAGTTTGTTCGCTCATTGCATTCCATGCATGTTATAAGGTCCCGCGGTATCAACCTCGAATGCTCGATGATTGTCGGCCGGCCTTCGAACTAGATCGGTCATGAACCAACACCTTTTGACTGTGCAGTGAGGCAGGGAAGTCCTGAGCGGTGCTCGTATGTTTCCGGGCCATCGTCGTTGAGATGTCAGTGTGAGAAGGTGTGACCTCCGATTGTGTAGCTGCTCTCAATGTCGCGGCTGTCTCCGCGGGCGCCAGGCATCGACACCCAACCGCTTTTGCAGTGGAAACTTGTCCCTAACCCTAACCCTCTTAGCCTGAATCATCCACGTTGATGATTGCTGAATATTAGACACCATCACTTCTCATACTCTTTCATACTCCAACGTTTCGATCCCGACATGTGACTCGGTACTCCGACATACATTGGATCAATATCCTGCAGCTGTGGAAGAGCGGAAACTCCCGGGATGTTGTACTGATATGCTGGCATTGTTGGGCTCGCCGTGCTGAATGAATCTTTGTTGAGAGATCCACTGCCCACTTCTGTCGCCGTACCCGAACACCCGTTCTTGGGAGTTAGTGGTCCAGATCCGTTGTTTGTTGGTGCCGTGTCTTCGTAAGGTCGGCCGGCCTGGAAGGTGTCCTTCTCTTCGATGATGCCTGGCGCAGAGTGATTCGGATTCGCGCCACCTTCTGCCTTGCTCCGGCGCGAGACTCGTCGTCCTAGACAGAAAGACCCAATAACCAAGCCTAGGATACCAACAGCCACTCCAACGCCAATCCCAGCCTTAGCACCTGCAGATAGAGAGTGTGATGAGGAATGGGATAGTGCACTGAGCGTACTGGCTGTTGGCGACGTAGATAAAGCTGTTGAAGAAGTCGAGATGATGTCCTGAGTGGAGGTGCTTGAAAGCCTGGAGCTGACAGGGGTGGTGGTAGAGGAGCTCACAATTCCAGTCGAGGAGGTTGTTTGAACAAGCGCCGGTACTGTCGGTGTTCGTGAGATTGTAATGGATGATGTTTGCGATAATGATGGTGATAATACCGTTGTGTTGGAGATGAGCCTAGACGTGGTTGGAGAGGTGGTCTGCATATCATCGTCAGCTCATGCTGAAGCAACCATGCAGTTGTTACAACGTCACCAAAAAAACATTGACGGCATGCTCATCATAATCTGCCCTGGTGGGTGACTGCTTACCGGCAAGACTGGATCAGGGCTCAGGATTGTCGAATAACCGATAGTCTCGACGATCACCTCAGTGGTCGTTATCGAAATGGTAGAGATGATGGTGTTGGTTATGGAGCCTGCTACCACGCTGACTGCTGGTGTCACAATTGTCTGTTGGCCATTGATAGTGGTGGTGATCGCAGATGTTGTGTCAGAATGTTCAGTCGCGGCGACCACAGAATAGGCGGTAAGCAAAGAGGGCACCACGGATGACACAGTAGCAGTGGTAATGATCGGATCGGTTGCAATAGGCACCGATGGTAGCGCGTTGCAAATACATATGCTCAAAACGACTGCCCAAAGGGCTTTACGAGGGCTCATTGCGCCCGAAGCAAGAAGAAGAGTAGGGAGCAACGCGTAGAATGGTGAAACAAGAGCGGAACAGGACGAGAAGTTGAACACTCAGGTGGAAAAGCGAGTTCGCCCTGTTCGAGCGGTAGTTGTGATCATGATACTCCGTAATAATGAGACCCTAGGTAGGGTTTCTCCCGTGGAAGCGGAACAGTCGAAGATTGCATATGGCCAGTATTACCGACAGCCACATCCATGGGAAGCGATACCTCGCTTGTCATCTTTTTGCTCGGTGGCTTGATGTTCGAGAGACTCGAGAGAAGCTCGATAAGGAAGAGTCCAAAGAAAATGGAATTGGGAGTTGAGGCGCGCTGCAAGGGGCTCAAAGCCCATTGGTCCACAATTTCCACCTTGGCCCGGCGGCGGAAATTTGCCCGGGATCCGCGTAAACGGGCACCTTTCCTTACCTCACATGCTCCATCCACTATCCGAACTCCTACCAGCTTGCCGAGGAAGCGACCCCTGTGTTCAACTGACTTTTAAAAAGTTGGATGCGGCCTGAGATCGGATAAATACTCCCTCAAGGACGAAACCACTCCTTATGTTGCTGGTCCTATAATGCACGACAGAGCAGCGCAACCAAACAAGCGCACCATCTGATGCTGTTTTCGATTTCTGTGGGACGTTTCGATGCTCAGAATGGAATGGTGCTCCGTAAGCCTTTGTGGTGAGCCCGGGTGAGGCGCATGAAGCGACATTGACGCTATCCACCGGATTATTCATCCCACAGTTGTGTCGGTTAAGATCTTCCTGGTATTGATAGTATGAACCAGCTGTTGCTTTCGACAATTCCTGCACAGCTGCGCTCCCTGAACGTGATATCTGCATCCCACCACCTTACAACCCGCTGTGACAGCTGCCGGTTGTATTGCTGGCTATAGCGAGCTCCGACAACACTCGCTGCAGCTGATGCTGAGCGACGGGTAGTAAGCCGAACGTGATCTTTTTCAGCAGACAAGGGGACGGTTAGAGGGGGCAATTCGGCGATACTGCAAGCCATCGTACACATGCCAATGTACTCTTCAACCACCCAGCTGGATTCTCTCCAAGCTCTTCTCAACCACCGGGAGCAATTCAGACATTTGATTCGCGTCACGCAGCACAGCTGCAACATCATCTCTTCTCGTTGCCAACTCGTCGCGTACCTTGTCGTACGCTTCTTCCCTTGCAATATATTCCCTAATGACCTCCCGCTTGCCAAAGTCAACATACACCCTCGTGTCGCGAAGTCTTAACATGACGTTGTCCAGCCTCATGAAGAAGCGACATAGGAGGAGCAAGCGGGCAGGCATGACACGGACTTTGCACGAGACCATGGTGATTCCGTTGTCGGCAAGCTCATCCTCATATAGAATCACATCATCGAAGAACAATATCGGATCTGGTCGTCTCAATAAATCCAGTGGAATTGGGTCGCTTCCTTCCTGGAATGCTGGACTTCCGGTAGCAAGTTCGCCCTTGTAGTCGGTGGTGTACGACCAGTCGAAGGGTTTGACCACTTCCTTGATATCGTGGGTGTCTTCCCTGCTTTGTTGCCATTCCTTGGAGTATGCCACTTTCAATCTCTTTTCTCCGGTCTTGTCCACCCGGTCCAACGCCCCAAAAGCGTCGAACTTGATACCCCAATGAGATTGCGAATGCTCGACGGCCACAAAGTTATCACCAAAGATCATCTCAGGAGGAGCGATGCCCAGTTTCGCCGTCATTTCTTCAATTGGACCGGCCTTCAAGATTGGTAACTTTTGTGTTGTAATGCGGAAGCCTTCGATCGAGAATGATCGTGGAGGAGCGTTGGTAGGAGAAGGAAAGTTGGTGTTGACTCCGTCGCCTGCTCGGTAGCCATTGACGCCGTTGATGCCATTGATGCCGTTGGTCGCCGTCATCTTGTTTACTGGGCCGTGGCAGCGAGCCAACACATCCAACACTTAGTAGAAAGCAAGTGGTGAATGAACGGGCTGTTCATCAAAAATGTATCGTGTTCTGTTTCTCCCCCGCAGCCAACACTTTAGGTGTCGATGAAAGAGGTTGCAGTTGGCACTTTTACTCCGCAGTGGATTTTGGGGACGTCCCTGCACGTTGCTGGGTCGACGACTCGACGCACCTTCTGTTTGCGATGGCGGGACTTCCATAAGCTTTCCTCAGCCTCGACTCCGGTCGCCAATGACAGTAGTACTCGTGTCTACAACAAACACAGTCACTTGCTATTTCGGCTTCTCATCCGTTTCCCTCTCCCATAACTGTTTGCAAAATGGCCACCAAAACGTTAGAGGCTCGCTTTGAGCACCTCACTGTCAACGATGAGAATGAAACGCCTCCCAGCACCATGCTCAAGTCCAAGGTATTTCTCCTGCATGGTGTCCATGTATATTATATTGATTGAGGTTATCCTTAGGCGGCAAATCCAGGTACAATAGCCAACCTACCTGCGCAATCCCGAGCCAATCTCGTCAAATACGCACTCCAAGCGACAAACGAGTCAAGGCAAAATGCCGCCCAAATTGCCACGATCACGACAACTACCACTGTCCCGACACTTCCTCCTTCGCCAGTACGAAAAGCCGTGCAACCTTCGAGAGCTTCGGACGAATATTATGAATCAAGTCAAAAACAGTCGGCGATCTTCTTCGACCAGCCACAGGCTCCCAAACAGTTCCACTTGGGCATGTTCGAGATCGGAAAACCACTTGGGAAAGGCAAGTTTGGTCGAGTATACCTTGCCAGGGAAAGGTCTTCAGGCTTTGTTTGCGCCCTGAAAGTCCTCCACAAATCCGAACTGCAACAAGGAAAAGTCGAGAAGCAAGTTCGTCGTGAGATTGAGATTCAATCCAACCTTAGACATCCCAACATCCTCAGATTGTTTGGTCACTTCCACGACAGCAAAAGAGTATTCCTCATCCTCGAGTTTGCTGGAAAAGGTGAATTGTACAAGCATCTGCGGAAGGAACACAGATTTCCAGAGTGGAAGGCAGCTCAATACATTGCCCAGATGGCGGCAGCGCTAAAGTACCTGCACAAAAAGCATGTCATGCACAGAGATATCAAACCCGAGAATATCTTGGTCGGCATCCATGGCGAGATCAAAATTTCAGACTTTGGCTGGTCGGTCCATGCACCCAACAACCGGAGACAAACTATGTGCGGAACACTGGATTATCTTCCTCCCGAGATGCTCAAGCCTGGCAGCTCCGACAACTTTTACAATGAGAAAGTGGATCTCTGGAGCTTGGGAGTCCTCACTTACGAGTTTCTGGTGGGAGAAGCACCATTCGAAGACACACCCGTCATGACACAACGAAGAATCGCTCGCGGTGATATGACCGTACCGAGCTTCGTGAGCTCAGAGGCGAAAGACCTGATACACCGAGTGAGGCCATCTATACCACGGAGTCTCCTCCCTTACTGATATCGTCGATAGTTGCTCGTTCTCGATCCTGAGAAAAGAATACCCCTAGAAGACGTGCTTCGGCACCCTTGGGTCGTCAAACATTGCGTGACCAAAGGTGGCGAGCGAGGCAGTCAAAGAGCGTCTGGCAGCAAAGATGTATCTGCTGAGCGGTAATCAGGCTCCGACATGGACATATTTGCGCCTGTACTCGTGCTTCGTTTGTCTAACAGTTTTCAATTGAGCGCATGCATGTCTTTTTGGAAGATTCTTGGAGTATAAAGCAACTTCTGGGGCGCATCAACAGTCTTTCAGATGACTTGGGTAACGTTTATGAATGAGGAGTCTGGGAGCCGCCTTATTGCCATGACAGGTGCATTGTCACACTCCGCGGATTGGAGAGGAAACCATAGTTCATGCGTAGATGCGATGTTGATGTTGGAATGAGGTGGAATGACTTTTGAAGGTCGTCGAAGTCGGTGTTTGGTAGTGGATCTGATACTCCGACTTCGGGCCAATGACGAAATATCTAATCATCACCTTCACGATTACGACTATCGCGTACTCATTGTAATGAACCTTTATCAATTGACAACACGACATCCGCTACCTTGCTAAGCTATACAGAAGGTTACTTGACGACCTGGAGACTTTGCGTGATCTGGTTCCATGGTTTTTCCCCGCTGATTGCACTAATCTCGAAGCCTTGACCATTTCGCTACAGTACTTCAGAGCGGGCTTCTCCATTGAAAGAGTATTTGGTTCGAAGATTTGAAATCGGTTCTTCAAGCAGTTGGACCATTGTATACCTGGTAAAGAGTCCATTCAACAATCATGGGGGACGCCGGAGGTGAGCAGAGAGGCATCCGTATTGCCATAGATGTAAGTACATTACCAATCATCTGCCCTTCCCTAGGTAACCCCTGCAGCGTGGTGGCACATTCACCGACTGTGTCGGAAATCCTGGTTCGGGTCGTATGGAAGATGATGTTATCATCAAACTGTTATCGGAAGACCCATCTAATTACGAGGATGCGCCCCTGGAGGGTATTCGACGCCTCATGGAGAAATTCACTGGCAACGAGATACCCCGAGGCGAGCCGCTGGACACCTCTAAGATAGAGAGTATCAGAATGGGCACGACAGTGGCTACCAATGCCTTGCTAGAGCGAAAGGGAGAGAAAATGGCTATGGTCGTCACCAGTGGTTTCAAGGACTGTCTGGAGATTGGCAACCAGTCTCGCCCAAAGATCTTCGACCTGGCTATTCGCAGACCAGATGTGCTGTATCAAAAAGTCGTCGAGGTCGAGGAACGTGTGACACTCGAAGACTATGCAGAAGACCCGCACCGAAACAAGACGGAGACGGAGGCCAAGCACGAGGATCACAAGAGCAAGGATCTTGTCCAAGGTCTTTCGGGCGAGGCTGTTCGCATATTGAAGAGACCAGAGGAAGACAAAATCAAGCAGTCACTTAAAGGCCTCTACGAAGAAGGTTTCCGCAGTATCGCGGTCTGTTTGATGCACGCCTACACTTTTCCCGACCACGAAGCATTGGTAGGGAAGCTCGCCAAGGAGATTGGGTTCCAGCATGTGAGTTTGAGCCACGAATTGATGCCTATGATCAAGCTCGTACCAAGAGCGACCTCGGCCTGTGCAGATGCCTACCTCACTCCGGCCATCAAGAAATACATTTCCGGGTTCCAGGCCGGCTTCGAAGGTGGTTTGGGAACCGAGAGCGTCAAGAATGAGGAAGGTAGCAAAGGTGCCAGATGTGAATTTATGCAATCCGATGGAGGCCTTGTGGATGTGGATCAATTCTCAGGTCTTCGTGCAATCTTGTCCGGCCCAGCTGGTGGTGTTGTGGGCTATGCTCTTACCTCTTACGACCCCGAGACCAAAACGCCTGTAATCGGCTTCGACATGGGCGGCACGAGTACAGACGTGAGCAGATACGGCCAAGGAAGATATGAGCACGTCTTTGAGACCACAACAGCTGGTGTTACAATTCAGTCGCCGCAGCTAGATATCAACACGGTCGCCGCTGGTGGAGGATCTCGTTTGTTCTTCAAGAACGGTCTGTTTGTTGTAGGACCGGAGTCTGCAGGTGCACATCCTGGACCCGCATGCTATAGAAAGGGAGGCCCGCTTACTGTCACGGACGCCAATCTATTCCTTGGTCGACTTCTTCCGGACTTCTTCCCAAAGATCTTTGGAAAGAACGAGGACGAAGGACTTGACCCAGAAGCAAGCAAGAAGCTTTTCGAAGAACTTACAGATAAAATCAACAGCGAGACGGGCAAGAACATGACAGCAGATGAGGTCGCGTTCGGCTTTATCAAGATTGCCAACGAGACCATGACCCGACCAATCCGATCACTGACGGAAGCCAAGGGCCACGATACAGCACAACATCGCCTCGCGACATTCGGTGGAGCAGGTGGCCAACACGCCGTAGCGATTGCGGAATCATTAGGGGTCAGGCAGATCCTGGTCCACCGGTACTCTTCTGTCCTCTCAGCATATGGCATGGCCCTTGCAGACGTCGTCGACGAGAGCCAAGTTCCTGAGTCCCACGTCTGGGACACGAAAGGCGAGTCTCGAGACGGTCTAAAGTCGAAGATGAATGAGCTGAAAGAGCGATCCCGCAAGCGGCTTAAAGACCAGGGTTTCCCCGACGACTCGATCGAGTACGAGGAGTATTTGAATATGCGCTACCGCGGCACAGAATCTGCGTTGATGGTCATCAAGCCCTCGGAGGAAGACGCCAAGGAACACTACAAGGGCGACGACTGGGCCTTCGGAGAAGCCTTTGTCCGTCAACACGAGCAGGAATTTGGTTTCACCTTGCCCGACCGAGACATAATCATCGACGACGTCCGCGTGCGTGGAATCGGCAAATCCTTCCGCAGCATGTCGAAGACTGCCGACCAACAGCTCAAAGAGATCAAACCCAAGGACGTGGCCGAGGACCAAGCTTACTCAACAGCCAAAGTCTACTTCGACAGCGGACGCCAGGACACCAAGATCTACAAGCTTGAAGATCTCGAAGTTGGCACACGCGTTGCCGGCCCTGCCATCATCGCCGACGGCACGCAGACCATCGTCGTAACTCCCGACGCTTCTGCCCTGGTCATCGAGACACACGTCGTGATCAACATCGGCGAAGAAGGTTCCGGAAAGAAGGCGAATGCACAAGAAGTAGACCCTATTCTTCTTTCGATCTTCGCTCATCGCTTTATGGCCATCGCCGAGCAAATGGGTCGCGCACTGCAGAAGACCTCAGTATCGACCAACGTCAAAGAGCGTCTAGACTATTCATGTGCCCTGTTTGACGAGGCCGGTGGACTAGTTGCCAACGCGCCCCACCTGCCCGTTCACCTAGGCAGCATGTCGACTTGCGTACGCACCCAGGCGGAGATCTGGAAAGGCAAATTAAAGAAGGGCGACGTGATCGTCTCCAATCATCCAGAATACGGAGGCACGCACTTGCCCGACATCACCGTCGTAACACCTGCATTCTCTCCCAAAGGTGAGATCATATTCTACGTGGCCTCACGGGCACATCACGCTGACATCGGCGGCATCCTGCCGGGCTCAATGCCTCCGCACTCGCGTGAGCTCTACCAGGAGGGTGCGGCGATCAAGTCTGAGAAGTTGGTGTCCGAGGGCAAATTCGACGAGAAGCGCATCACGGAGCTCCTGTATGATGAGCCCGCGCAGTATCCGGATTGTAGCGGTACACGGTGTCTGGCTGACAATTTGAATGATCTGAAAGCACAAATTGCTGCAAATCAGAAAGGTATCAACCTCATCAGCACCCTGATCGAGGACTATGGGGAGGATGTTGTGCAGTTCTACATGCGCAATATCCAGGACAACGCGGAGCAGTCGGTACGAACTTTGCTCAAGGAGGTGAGCAAGCGATTTGAAGGTCAGGATCTACATGCTACCGATTACATGGACGACGGCAGCCCTATATGTCTTCGCATCACGATCGATGGCGATAAAGGTGAGGCTGTGTTCGATTTTGAAGGCACAGGCCCGGAAGTCTATGGCAATATCAACGCGCCAGAAGCCGTCACCTACTCGGCTATTATTTACTGCTTGAGGTGTTTGGTCGACCAGGATATACCGTTGAATCAGGGATGCCTGAAACCTGTTGATGTGCGAATCCCACCTGGATGCTTCCTGAGTCCGAGCGAAAAGGCTGCTGTCGTTGGTGGCAATGTTTTGACCAGTCAGCGGGTCACAGACGTTGTCTTCAAATGTTTCGAGGCGTGTGCAGCAAGTCAGGGAGACTGCAACAACTTGACGTTCGGCTTCGGTGGAAACTTAAAATCTAGCAAGGAAGAGAAAGGATTTGGATACTATGAGACCATTGCTGGTGGCAGTGGTGCTGGCAAGGATTGGGAGGGCACCAGTGGTGTGCACACTCACATGACCAACACGCGGATCACTGATGCCGAAGTATTTGAGAGAAGATATCCTGTTATCCTCAGAGAGTTCAGCTTGCGGCCTGGAAGTGGTGGCATCGGCCAGCACAGAGGAGGAGACGGCGTCATTCGAGACATCGAATTCCGGATCCCAGTCCAGGTGAGCATTCTCAGTGAAAGGAGAGTATACCGGCCGTACGGACTACACGGCGGAGGCGATGCTCAGTGCGGTAAGAACATCTGGGTGAGAAAGATCAAGAAGGTGAAGAGCCAGGGATCTGGAGGCGAGCATGAAGGCAAGCGCAGAGAGAATGGTGAAGGTGATGAATATGATTATAGACATATCAGCATGGGAGCAAAGAACACCGCTGCTATGCAGCCTGGTGAGAGAATCATTGTGGTAAGTTCCGCCCCATTCCACGCTGACCCAGGCGCACCTGCCTGCAGACATAGAGCTGACGCAATCTTTCAGATGACACCTGGTGGTGGTGGCTATGGTAAAGCTGGCGAGAAGTCGAAGGTCGAGCTCAAAGAAGACTATGAGAAGCACTGGAAGAAGGGCAGTTTGGCTTCCAGACTTGCTGACTGGGAGAGCAGCTCCTGAGCTGACAGAAAGCACGGCTCTGCTTGCTGCAGGAGACGACAGCTACCTACAGACAGATTAGTGGGTCCATACCAGGTAGTGTAAGGACTGGAATGATACGTACCGCCAGAATATGATACAGACTAAAGGTGACCACATTGGTCGAGAGCACTACGGGCTCAGCGTTCACATCTCATGGACGGTATTGACTTGTCGTTTCGTGGTAGTTGCGTGTCTAGATATGACAGACCATTGTCCATCACTGTCTGAGTGGAGGCTCTACTCCTCCTCGTCACTTGTAGCCTCAATGTTGGCTTTCTTGGTGTCTTCTTCGTCTTCCTCCTCGCCATTTTCACCATGATCGGCTGGACCATCTCCACTGTAATCTGGCCGTGGCACCTTTTCGCCTTGCTGCTTGAGTAGGTCTTCCAGCTGAGGCATGACGCCAATGAGTGCGGAGTATTGTTCAGTTGTCAAGGAGATGCCCTGTCCCAATGGATGGTCAGTGATGCTTTGTGGTCATGAGCAATAAGATGTTTCCAACCTTCTTGCCTGGAAGCCACTCATCGTCTTTCTGGTAGTATTCGCGGATGTTGACTAGGGCTTTCCCCTTGAAATCTGATATCGTGACGCGTCTGTTCTTGGAAAGCTCCCAGTAATGGTTGCCATCTGAGTCTGTTTGTGCTTGGGTGGAGGGTTGAAAGGCGGTCCCTGATGCGCCTTTGCCTCGCTTCGTTGACACCTCGGCATCGACGTCACTATCGTCGATGACGGCTGCAGACTTGCGCTTCTTGGAGGCGAAAGGCATCGTATATCGTTCTATAGGGCGTAGTGAGGTGATGAAGCAATAAGAATGAGGAACGGATGGTAGGTCGAGGCTTTGATACAGCCAGTACGAATGAACGCGGTTGCTCTTTCGCAACTCCGAGAACGACGCGTTAATTACCACCGAGGGTTCACTTTCTGCTCATAGAGCGACGTCATGGCCTACCACTTCCAAAGAGGATTAGCGCAGAAGTCATGTGAAAGAAACGGCAATCCAACCAGTGGGAGAAGAGTTGTGCGGTCCCCTCCTTCGCCATCTTTCGTCAATCCATTTATTTCCAGCACCCTCAGTAACGATCTTTCTCCCAGACATCATCTCGACTACCTACACCACGATAACACTTGTCGAAAACATCTCGATATTACACACACATTCGGCGACAGACGATAACCCGATATACCATGTCTCGCAGAGCTCTCATGAGCGTCCCTCGCGCTATCAGCGCCTCGGTCAGAACTTCCGCCCGACCATCTCTCGCCTCCCACACCGCACCTCTTCTCAGACCAGCCGCCATCCAACCGACACAAAGACGGTCATATCACGAGAAGGTCCTAGACCACTACTCCAATCCACGAAATGTCGGTTCCATGGACAAGAGTGCGGGCGATGTTGGTACAGGTACGTCAATATCACAAATCTCTTTTTATGTCCGAACCGTGCTCCGTGGAGTGCCCGAACTTCGGTCATAGCATGTCACAATCCCAAAACATGGCAATTACTGACCGCTTTCCGTCTGTTACAGGCCTCGTCGGTGCCCCTGCTTGCGGTGATGTGATGAAACTGCAAATCAAAGTCGACCCAAACACCCAGAAGATCGCAGACGTCAAGTTCAAGACCTTCGGCTGCGGATCGGCCATCGCTTCGTCGTCCTATTTGACCGAACTCGTCCGGGGCATGACACTTGAACAGGCGGGAAAGATCAGAAATACCGAGATTGCAAAGGAGTTATGCTTGCCTCCAGTTAAGTTGCACTGCTCGATGTTGGCCGAAGACGCTATCAAGTCCGCCATTAGTAAGTCTCCAAATGACGCGCATCGACTTTCACATCGCTGACTGGATATTAGGCAACTACTATACGAAGAACCCCAAGGCTAAGCAGACCGACTTGGGCAGTTCGTCGGCGGGTATGCCAAAGATCGAGATTGAGAAGGTCACTACGACTACCGATACCAGAGCAAGTGCCACAGCATAAATTGTAAATTCTTGCATTGGAGTTGATGGGTTGCGCTGTGCTTTTCTGGGAAGGTGAAATTGTGTGTCAGTATATCACTCAATGAAACGAAGGTCTGAAGGACCGAGACTGGGTTTGATGGTGCTCTTATCCGGCATTCTGTACCTACAAATGCATATCCGTATCACATCCCTTGTCCATCACCTTTCGTGGTAAATTTCCTGCATTACAGCCAAAGTGATATGAACCGACTAGCGTGTTTCCAGAACAAGTGGCACGGTCAGACAGGGAGTACATTGACGATATAAATTCCCGGGACAGCAGGTTCGCGACAGCTGGTGCCTTGACTCCATTGCGAGTAGGAATAGACGTTAGAGCCGTTGCGATTCTGCCTTTCAAAATCTGTTGCTATCGTCGTGTCGAGTTATCCGGAATGGACAACAAGGAAAAGTACTTGTTTGAACCTGAGGAGCAACAGAACCGTGAAGAACGAAGAAACAGAACGGCATCAACGAGCGTGTTTAGGAAAGGCTTTACATCTTCATGGATTTCTCTCTGCGTGTCTATCGTTCAAGCCGCACGAAGCGGTGCCAACCGCCACAGCCCATTTCAGCAAGCCATGCCTCATCAATCCATATCAGGGTCTGAGTGCTCTGATGGTAGTGTCGTCAGGAAGTTCTCCGCGCCCAGCAGAATCCCCTAGAGTTCTTCCATCATGTCTTCATCGACATCATCGGCCGTAGCATTACGGGCTCCATTGGTCGCATTCTTCTTCTCATCCTCTTTCATCTTCTTCAACTTCTTGAGATAGTCAATGTATTCTCGACTAATCCCCATGCGGTATTCGGTATCCTGGACGTGGCTGAGGAGCGATCGAAGTTCGCCAGTTTGAGATCTAAGAACGGCCTCTATCTGCGTCTCTGATTTCTGCGCCGTTGGCGCCGGTAAGAAACGGAGCATCTCATTGGACCCATCGTCAGAGGTCGTGATCACTGCGTTGATATCCCCTGTGGCAATCAAAGCTTCGACATAGGTTTTGGTTTCGCTAACACTGGAAGAGTCTGGGGAAGTCCGCTGGGCAACCCCAGACAGTGGAAGCGCGGCAAACGTCTTGCGCAACTTCAGGATTGCAAATTTGCGAAATGACTGGAATACTTCCACCATCAGGCCGTAGTTTCCATCTTCTTGCCAGATGCCATTGCCCACCTCTATCTCAGCACGTAGCCGTGAGATATTGTTTGCTTTGAAAACATCTGCAACGCATTCATATGGTTTGGCGATTGCTCGAATATGTCTAATTGCGGTTTGAGAAGCAACCTTGGGGACTGTCGGAGGGGTGCCGTTCAGCAACAATCCAACAAGCAACCACTTCTTGTATGCTTCGACCATGACCGAGCTGGCGACATTTTGAACTGTCGGCGACGAAAGCACAACCTCGAGGAAGAAGAAAGCGTCCCGGTATCGTCGCGCTGCCATGTAGCACATGCCTCCAAGAAGATAGTATTCCATATACATTCGACTTGAGATTGGTTGCGACAGGCCTGTCAGCGGACTCAGATAGGCCCAGACAGGCTGTGAAGAAGAGCAGAGCTCTGGGATTCCACTAGCGTCATGCTGGCTGGTAGAAATATGGTAGATGGGCCTATCGAGAATGTCGACAGCCTCCGCATATGCTTGTGCTAATAGGCACAGTCGAATAAACGTACGATGAGTGGAAGTAAGTGTGGATGATGTGCTGTCAAGTCTGAGTAGGACATGGTGTAGAAGTTGTATCGCTGGGATGAAGTTCGCTGTCTGCTCGGCGCCGACAGCAACACAGTCAATAAGTCGCAGCAGTTGTGTTCCACAGTATCGTGCCTGTATGGTGTCAAACTCCAGAAGAAGCTGAACAATGTGAGGCCATAGTGATCCCTCCGGCAGCACTGCAGCTGGTAATTGTCGTGGTGCGGCTTTACCGCTCGCTATGGATGAATCAATGCTCGCTAATAGGATGTGTAGGTAGAGGATAGTGTGAACGGAGGGTGGAAGAGCCTGCGTATCTCGTCAGTGTGAGAACGGTTCACCTGCATTCAGTACGAACCTCAAGGTCGTTTCTTGCGGAAGCCAAATCCTGGGATGATATCTTGCTTAGTTTTGCGACCAACGCATTCGCCAGCTTATCATATTGCTCTTCGTCTCCAGTCAGAAGGTTTGGGTCGACCGACGCACTCTCCTCCAGGATCCTCTCCATGTTGCCAGTCCGACAAGGGGTAAGGACTGAAGAAGGTTTATCACGACGCGACCGCCATGTGAGAGGTGGGTTATTGTGAATGTGAGGTTGGTTGAAGCCGGTGCAGGCCAGGCAGATAGATGGATGAGACCTCCGAAGAGTATACAAGCCAACAAAGGAAAGAGCCGGCGACCTCCTCTCAGTCAATGGCTTACGCTATATTGTTGTGTTCGAACAGGTCCAGCGTGGACAAAAGAGAAGATGTCTACTTGGACGTGAACAGTTACAGCGGTCAGACAGTGCCACGTTTTCTGGACACAGGCACGTTGGATGTTGCCAGCGGAAAGTGATGCTGCATCTACAAACTGCGGTCGCGGGCATTGGCGTCACCAAGTTCGCAACCTAGCAGCCTTCCCCAGGTTCTCGGCCCTGACCAGTCACAAGGGTCTTAAGTAATCCGGCATTATTTCACCTATTCTATTTGCAAACTACGGTACGAAGTAAAAGCATTCACCATAATGATAATCCTCATTAAGCATCAGTCGTCAATCATATCTGACCACAGCTACTCCCAAGCAAGGTCCAGCTTCCTGTCAGCGACGCATAGGTGAACTGCTGCCTGACCCTGTCATCACCTCGACCTCCTCAAAATCCATATCCCAAGCATCGATATCGGCCCATTTGTTCTTACTTATAGTCGCCGCGATCTCGACTTCTGGAACTACATCTGGATTTTTATCCAACGCAATATGCCGTCTCTGGCCAGCATTTCTACCTTCGATCCCAGAATCATCTGACGATCCAGCTTCGAGGCCAAGATTTTCCTTGTCTGGACCCTCGTCCATGTCTTGTCGACGTCGGCGGGAGCCACCATATCGCTTCTGCTGGCTTTCGTCTCGCTCTTCGTGCGGATTCGGGCGTGAAGTCGAAACTTCGACGGTAGAAAGCTGTGACGGAGACTTAGTTTTGCGGCTCTTCCTGACAGAAGTAGACGTGGAGGGCGTAAGGACAGGCTTGGTGGTAGTGATGAGACGTCTCGTACTTGATTGTGATTTTGATGTAGCACTGGCGGAGACGCCACGCTTTGCATTAACGCCACCTTTTGTCACTCTTGCGACCCCCGTTGTCCGCGCATTCGCAGCTCTAACAAGAGGCTCTTTCCGCTTCGCCCTGCGACCTTTCTTAGTCGGCAGGAAGCTGGACTCGTCATCTGGCTCCGAGGGCTCGTGGCTCAATTCGGAGTTAGGATCGGCTGGGATGTCGAATTTCCCAAGGGGTTGGGAACGTTCTCGCGCGGTCCTCCTTCGTTTCGTGGGCATCATCTGAGCTCGTAAGGCGTCTGTCTTAATGGCAGCTAGGGGTTTGGTCATCTTTTTGGGTCTTCTTGTGTCTGCCGGGGAATGTGTCATTGCTGGAGGTGATGACGGCAAGGGACTGCTTTCTGGGGGAGCCAATATATCGTCTTCGTCTGCGTGCTCACGGTGTTTTCGTCCAGACTCCCTAAGGTCTGTTACTAGCATTAGTGGTAGAGAAGGCTGTGGTGTCCCTTTTTGTGAAATCACCGTCGTAGTAGGTGAAGCTGTTCGCTTGTGGCCACCTTCATCTGCGCCTGGCTGGAAAGGATCTCTTGAGCCAAACTTCCTTTTCTTTGACGACGACGTGTGAGATGACTTTGTGGCTGGCGTCGTGAGGGGGTTGGGAGCTTTTGAAATGGTGAACGGTGTTGATATATCGTCAGGTAAAAAGTTCTCTTCATCTTCAAGGTCCAGCGTTGACGAGTCCTGGCCCAGGTCCTGCAGAATACTAGGCTGTCTTCGCCGGGGCTTGAGTGTACCTAAAACAGATGTCTCCCGTGACGGGTCGGGTTGGCTAGATCGTGCTAGCCCTGCCAGTGGTTTGACAGCAGGTTCTGACACTGATGTCGCAGCCGCCGCCTTGTCCTGCTTGCCGCTTCTCACTCCATTGACTTCGCGCAATGGTTGTTTCGTGGTGGGCGGCCCAGACGCGGCATCTTTCTGCACGTTCTGCTGCGTACTGGCAAGGATCTCCTTAGTATCTCTTGCCATGTTCTTTCGTGTTTGAGCTCGGCTTGGATATGCGCCCGGTTTGTCCCCGGAAGCCACTGCGCCAGAGGCATAAATTTCCTGCGGCGCAACATTCCTACCCCGCCGTCCATTGCCTTTGACAACGAGCCTATCGCTGTCATCGCTGTCTACCGGGCGTTGCCCGACAGGTTTATGCGCCAGCTTCTTCTCGAGTTCCAGCTTTGCCGGACTGCTGTTCGGGACCTTCCTGCCATGAATCGGGGTGGGCGCATTGCGATGGATCTGCCGGCGCTTGAGAGGGCCTCG
This sequence comes from Exophiala sideris, assembly GCA_000835395.1. Classification (NCBI taxonomy): domain Eukaryota; kingdom Fungi; phylum Ascomycota; class Eurotiomycetes; order Chaetothyriales; family Herpotrichiellaceae; genus Exophiala; species Exophiala sideris. The sequence goes on along the minus strand of KN846952.1, from coordinate 3,413,133 downwards.
AGCCATGGTAAAGGCACACTTATAGATTACAGTCGCCGCTCCGACTGCAGTACCGCGAAGTCGACAACGGATGTGCCCGAACCTGGAACGAGTGGCGCGCTGTACGGCAAGGGTTGATAACAGTATTGTGAAGATATTCAATGTGACGCGATGCGGCGCGTGGAGCTTTGTTGATCGGCCAAATCGCAGATGGCCATGACGTGCAGAAAACTCCTTGGCAGGATCGCTTCGTTCCGGGGAGGATGCAGCGGGCTTGCCGCCTAATTTGCGCCGAGATTTACGAAGTTAACCATCGACTTGTGAGTTGGCCGCCAGGTGGGATCGTATCTATCAGCAGCCTTCCTCTCCACGCACCTCTCTTGCGGACCCTTCAAGCCTGTTACCAGCAAAAGTGGCACTGTCTGACCTGTGTTGCTCCTCAGGTTCAAATAGATACCATTTCTCAATGTCGAGCCGGAGCCGTTCGCACACACCGAGATAGTATTAACCTTTAGCAAAGGGAAGGGCATCAGCTCTATCATATATTTCTACTAGCTTGGAGTCAAGCCACCCACTGTCGCGAACCTGCTTGACTTCGAATTTATACCGTCGATGCACGCCTTGTCAGACGGTGCCACTTTTTCTGGAAACAGGCTCGCCTTCTAGGTTTTGATCCTCCCACTGTTGCCTATTGACCAGGCCCACAGTACGATGGCGCATAGAAGGTCAATCGGCAAGGGATGCCGCAATCTATCTACTTGCTGTCATTAGCCAGATAGAAGGACGGGGCTTTCGAACTCGTGAGTCGTCTACGGGTTACTCAGTCTCTTCAAGAGGAAGACTCGAAGACTTTTCAAGTATGTTGTCGATTTTGGGGTGTTCCATCGATGGCAGTTCAACTTCGATCCCGAATGTACTTGTCCTTCTTCCAAAAAGACCGAGAATCCCTTGGCCAAAGGATCTCAGCCGAGAGTGAGCGCGGAATATCGCCCAGGGGCATGTCAATCTTCAAGAAGACATGACTGATCCTTGGACGGCATTTACACACCCTGTACTCATTATGCCTCCCTGAATTTAACCCATAACCTCTCAGGCATGATAACGACACCATATTTCATCCTGCCCCAGGTAATGCCCTGTCCAGTCCGGGGATTCTCCTTCTCCTCTGCATCGTTGATGGCAACAACATCATCAATCCCACGCTTTCCATTGCCTGTGCCCAAATAACTTCGAAGCTTCCTCCATCTCTCCTCGGGTTCCACGCCGCTGAATTTACCATCCTCCACTTCCCGTTCAACACACCTTTCTAAAGCCTCGAACCGCTGAAGGAGCCGGACCACCACCACACTCGTCTGGGTGATGGCGTAGTTCATGCCCATACAGATTCTGGGGCCCGCGTTGAAGGGCAGAAATCGTCCGTCATCTATCCCGCTGCCAATGGCGGTTTTCCATGATCCGTCTTGGCGATCGAGCCAGCGTTCAGGATTGAAGATTTCGGCATCCGGGCCCCAGATATCCTTGCGCCGTTGCATGATGTACACTGAGTAGTCGCAATTTTCACCCTTGCGCAGGAAAACCGGGGATTGGCCGTCGGGTCCACCGCCGCGAGGAAGGGTCGCCGAGGCGTGTAAGGGAAGCCGTGAATTAATGGGGACCGGTGGATAGAGACGGAGGGTCTCGTGGATGATGGCGAGGAGCTCAGGACAGGTTCGAAGCGAGGCAGTGCTGATGGGTCTGTAGCTCTGACCTTGACCCGGTGATTGTTGGTATGGCCCAAAATCTCGTATGATCGCTGCTCGAAGCCAGCGATACCATTGCTCATTTCGAGGCAGGGACAGGATATGGAAGATATATCCGATCAGACCGGCAGTGGTATCACGCCCAGCGAGAAGAATGTTCAGCAGTTGTGAGCGGAGAACCACGGGATCCTGTGTCTCGGCGGCGAGAGCGGTGAGAAAGGTATAGCGAGAGGACGATTCTTCGCTACCATCACCCAACGATCCTGTGTCGAGCGTAGGTTTCTGATTCGACAATGCGAGCTGCACGTAATGGTCGGCAAATTGGTGCACCCCACGGATCGAGCGCCGGAACGATGGCGTATCGTAAAGCCAGTACATATCGAGCATTCGTGTTCTGTATCCCACTCCCCGCATCATGTTGTCAAAATTCTGTCCAAACAGTCTCGCCAATGCAGCATGGCTGTGCAGCTGATCCTTCCCCAATGGTCGATTCGAGGTTTGCCCATGATTCCTATCTTGAAGAGCGGTCAATTGCGCGTCGACGGATTCGCCAAAGAGGAATTCAGTAGCTCCATCGAGAGTGAGGTTGACGATGAGACGTTGCAGGTCGATCTCTTGAGTCCATCCAGTCGCCAACTCCACGTCCAAATGTTTCATCAAATTTTGGATATTCGTCTCTGCGGTTTCAAGATTTAGGATTTGCTCTCGATTGAACTGTGGTCGAAGTAGAGCTCTCGAATGTTCCCTAAAAGCCAGGCGTTAGCTCCTTTCCCTTTGTGCGAGAGATCAGACATACCAAGCCTTGCCATCCTGAGTGAATACTCCTGATCCAAATGCTGGTCCAAATTGGGCAATTCGGAGGTATCCCAAGCCATAATCACTGAATTGCGTTAAGAGCAACGCCTTGATATTCTCCGGATCACAGGTGACGAATCCATCGGATGGTCCCTGGGCGAATCTGATCGTCTTTGCTTGATTATCAGACGTGTCGAAGCATTCCTTGAGGTATGCGGGCGCTCTTCCCGCCACATCAGCCCGAAGGATGTTGTACATGAAGTCGAGGCCGAAGAGCCAGCCGTGTTGAAACCATGTTGGTGGCTCACAGCCTTTGGCTGAAGCTTCGGCAGCTTCCAGGCGGGATTGTCTAGCTGAGCTTGAAATTCTGTAGACGACGTAGGCGCAGATTATAATCAGAATGGCAATGGGCGCGTACATCTTGGTATTTCGATTGAGGTGGCAGCCAGAGCAGACTGTTCATATATCCAATGGTCACAGGACGAAGTACTGCCTAGCCTACGCACCCAAGAGGTTTCGATAGGAGCAAAGCAGTCGAACAGACCACACACCGTACCTGGACTCCCGGAGTTTGTACCAACTCAATATAAGAAATCTTCCTCACCGAGAGATAGGAGTAATCATTGAGAGTCTGCCAGCGATATCCGGCCAGCAAATCTCATCGGACCGCCGAGGTGTCGATGGTGGGATCGAGTCATGTATGCCATCAGAAGAAATGAGATGGATGGGCTTGATGAGGGACTGTTGGATGTTCAAATACTGTAACTCCGTAAGCACTACCAGGTACCTATAATCAATGGGACGCCTAAGTGACCCACAATTTCTTTCCCCGACCCGCTTGAAACAAGGTAAGTTAGGCCCAAAAAGTCAGTGGTATAATTATTAAACCTCCCCGAAATTCGTTCTGAAATGCATGTCAGTGTGGCCGAGTGTAGGTTTCTTCTGGCTTGATTTCTTTGGATCTTTACTGACCCCTCTGAAGGGTTAAGGCGTTAGACTTGAATACACATTCTTGAATGCTGTTGAGATATCTAATGAGTTCGCTCTCGCAAGTTCGAATCTTGTCGCTGGTAAGTAGTTTCTCTGCAAATGACTGTGCAAAGTCAGTCTCTGACAACTCCTATAGACGATTTGTTCATCTGGATTTTTTTGTTTTAGGTTGTTTTATTTTTGACTTCTACTTCATAGACGTAATCGGGCTATCTAGCTTAGCCTAATCGAATATAGTCAAGCAAAGAGCTCTTTCCGTCCACGTTGCTCGAACTTAGATGTTACGCTGTGACTAGTGAAGCGACATCAAATGGAACTTTGTAGATTCTTCAATGCTTATTCGATTGCAGCACCAAGATACATGTATGTACAACCAAGGTCCTAGCAAGCTCGACTAATCCTGCCCAGCTTCCATGAGAGCAATCTACTGATCATCAATGACATGCAAGTACTTCTTCGACTCTTGCTTTTCTCTCGCCGTAGCCGGCGGCAGGTCGTAGAAACTGCTGCTGCGATAATCCTGCAAATACTGATACGTCAAATCTCTGAGGTCGGCAGGCTCGATGCCCAGGTCCTTGAACGTCTTCGCACTCGGGTCAATCTTCTGGTCGATGCATTCTTGTTCCAGTTGGTCGGCAGTCATGGTTCTCCACCAAATGACCTTGTTCAAATAGTGCAGGACCGGCTTGAGCATCCATTTTGGCAGGTTGATGTGCCTTCGCTGCTTGATAATTTCCCTGTCGACGACTTCGGCGATTTCTGCCATGCTAAAGTTGGTTGGTCCATACAGTTCGAACGTCTCTCCGGCTGTGGTGTCATCGTAGCCGATTCTCTCGAGCGCTTCGCCAACATCGATGGCCTGGTAAATGTCAGAAAATACGCCTTACTATGCTGAAGAATTACTCACATGAACAGGCCAGAACCGCTCCTGCATGTTGTTGACGCTTAAGAAGTTATTTACGCCTGCCAGGCGATGCAGAAGCTTGTCCTCGAAGCCAAAGCAGGGAGCTGGTCGGACGATCGTGGTCTCTGGGAATAATTGCCTCGCAACTTGTTCTCCTTGAGCCTGCAATGGTCAGCCGATGATTCTAGACACCGCCAATCAACCGTACCTTTGTCCTGAAGAACTCTGATTCAGAATTGGGGTCCGCATTGTACGAGGACATGTGAATGAATCGGTCGATATCGTATTTGGCACAAGCTTCTGCTATTCTTTCCACACTCTCCACATTCACATCATGTAGACTGAAGTTCTTGGTGGGATAGTTCTTGCCAATCAGGTTGAAGACTATGTCTGAATGTCGCACGCTCTCCTCGATGGATTGTGTGTTCCTGAGATCGAATTCCAAGAACTGAATCCTTCCAAGGTCTCCGGTGGGTTTGAGATGGCGCTTCCCCATGTCGTCTCTGTACGGGACAACGACTTGATTTCCCCTTCTCGCCAGCCGGTGAACAATGTACCTTCCCAGAAATCCATTGGCCCCAAATACTGTTACAGTATGACCTCCCAGTGATGATCTCCCACCTGACAATCTTAGAATTGGTTTCCCGGTCCGCGTGATTGCAACGTCTTGCAGGTGGATGTTTCGGCATTGGAAGGCTTTTGGACGAGAGGCTCGAGCTGCGCGAAGCGCGAGGGTGGTTGGTTGACAGGCCTGCATTGTGAATGCAGTACCTGTAGAACCTCCACCAAAGGGCTTGTAGGGAGGAAGGGTTTTATGGCACGACTAATAGACCTTGGTGTACGCTGTCGACTTGAGGCGACGACATGGGGAGCTTCAACTTGGGAGTCCATCGCAGGAACGGGCTTGGCGTCATGAAATCACGTGCATTGAAGGGTACTCCGTCCAATCGTTGGGAACGGTTTTCTAACGAAGTCACACTGACCTTTTATGCTGCGCTGAAGCATACTCGGTATGTGAAGCTGTCACAGAGAAGCTGTATTTGTCTCTTCAAACAATGTGTTGTGGTGCTGAGGACACATTTGTCGCTCTTCATCTTACAACATGCGCGTTCATGTGATCCAGGAATACTTTATGCCTCAGTGGATGCTGCATTAGCTGCAGGTTTCACATGCTCCAGGGTGTGAGTGCGGCAGGGCAGATCATGGTATTGTATCAATGAATGTCCTGCGAGCGGACGAATGTATTGTGACGAGCATCATCGAGCCAACGGTCACAGCGAAGATCGATGGCTGGAGATCTCGAAGCAATACGGTCATGGAATTTAGTCCCCTAATTCTCTAAGTTGGCTGCCATGTGCTTTGTGTTTGTGCAGGTCGATTGAGGCCGACTACGAATGCAATGAGCTTCTTCTGCCTCGTCATGTCGTTGCAAAGGATGGCCAGACTAGGGAACGTATCCTGCCAAGGGCTAATCGTCTCATCCTTATGTATCTGATCAGGCGCGAGAGGTTTATGACTAGCTGCTATCACACACCATCGCTGACATGTTCGATAGGCTTCATGGGGAGATCCCGGTGCATGACTACTCAAGATCTTGTTCTCTGATTCGTAAAAACACGAAGCGGGGGTAGTTCAGACTCGGTGCTCACAAAACGAAAGCAAGCTCTGGTCTGATACTCGTGATGCGATCTATAATGTGGAATTAAGTCTGTCAGAAACATATATCGATCAAGAGCGAGAAAATGTATGGAGAGGAAGTGTTACTGTTGCGGCTCAGCTGTAATTCGTGGGAGCAGACAACGCGCGGCTGAGTCAAGACGTAGGGGCCACTAGACATCTTGCGTAGGTATGATCTCCAGAGGCTCCAATGAGCCCTGCCCGGTACAGAATGCCATACGGGCACCGAATCTCAGGTCTTGAAAGCCTGTCATGCCTGGATTGCTCGTGGCCAAGGTCCAAAAATGTCCCTTGGCGTTGAGCCTGAACCTACCATAGTATTACCTCGTGCTAAGAACAGTGGCGCCAAAAGGCATGAGAATTGCCCGGAACCAGCAAGTAGTATCCGTAGAGCAACACGAGAGACTCTTCATCATCTCGGATACTCACCTTGCACAGACGAATAGCAAGAACCTGACCATGCCCACAGGTCACTGTTTTATGGATCACAAACTTTGATGTGAAGATCCATGCGAGAGAGGGACAAATTTCCGGGCAAGATGTAACTTAATGTGCCAATCTTATAGAGGCGGAAAATCAACTCCTGGGTGATCGCTCGCTAATAGTGCCCCCCCTGATGGCATGTGGCCAAAGTACATACTAGGTACATAAGCATGAGCATTCGCCCCCGAAATTGCAGAGATTTCCTTCTTTGACTTGTTAACAGGAAGAAGACACCGACATAGGGTCTCCTTTGCCATGTATCGTGAGAAATGCTTCGACATCAACCACAGACATAGGAATCGTCTCCTGCTCAAGGATACGATAATATCCTCGCAATTCTGGGAAGACGTCGGCGAATCGTTGGCTAACGGACCAGTTGGCTAGATTACATATGTGGTCTTGGAACATCTCAGAAACAGTCATCGAGCCAGACTCTTGATCGATATCGATTGCGGCCTCCAAACCATAGTCCCAGTTGACGCTGCATCCCAAGGTTTGCATAGCAACGATATAGTCGCGCATGTCGTGGATCAGCCCGTCGCGCATCTCAGGACTAACAAAACTATAAGCCATTGTTAGGTCGAACACAGAGAAGACTCACAATATCGGGAGATCGATTCCTGGATGATGCTGGACCAGTCTTTGGAGCGCTGTTGGTCTCATCGGATCGGGCAGCAGAGAGTATGTCTCTTCAGAGGGCGCGATTGTCCACTGTTAACATGTCAGGAACGAGGCTACTCACAATCAATGGCACGTCACTGACCCGCATGAACCTCGAATATGTGTAGATGGACGCCAAGGCGAGATATATGTCGAAGTCCTTCAGAAGACGCATATACTCACAGGCCCATGTATTCGGCGTGTGTGGATCTTCAGGTCTGCGCCCATGGAAAAAGACCGACAGTTCGACTTCCGGGCTTCCAAGTACATCCTCCAAAGGAGTGCCCTCAGCAAGCTGCCTCCGGCCAAGATCCCTGAAGTCCGTGTAGACGGCCGCCAGTGGACATCGGTCCTCCTCAAACAATGAGGGTACTACATAGTATTCTGGGATTCGCAGATAATTTTTCTGCTGGTGCTGACGACTCGATTCGAAGCCTCTCTGGGCGATCTCCCACGGTGACTGGCCGAATACAGTGATGGATTTGTATTCGGGAGCGCGGTGGTTCTTAGGGCAAAAGATTCGATATTGATCTCTAGGATCGAAATGTGGGAATTCTGGCACGCCAGGCTCGGATGATGTTCGCCCCTGCGATTGTCCATCAATCGACCCTGGTCGGCCATCGGCTGTCTTCAACTGTTCTGCCCTTGGTCCCTGCGTATGGTCTCCCTGCGATAATGGAATTGCACGACGTTTTGTTAATTCTTCACCTTGGGTCACATCGTCCCGATCATCCGAGCGACTCGACTTCCGCGCTCGTGGGAAAGGCCAGGACTCGGGTACCTCAGGGCTCAACGAGTCTTCAAAGTTGTTGGAATTCGGTATCCCAAGTGTCTGCGCAAGTGTCTGAAAACGTTTATCCTCTTTGAGCTCCTGTCGACCAGCATCACTGCCGGACTGGATGTGTTCGAGCAGGCACTGAATCAAGTCTTTCTGGAGAGCAGACTCGGTCTGCGCTCGCTCCCAATGCACCTTACGACGCTTGTCGAGTGTTTCGTCATATACACATTCGATATTCGATCGACCGCAGGCACGACAAGGATGGCCACCCGAACACTGAGAACCCATGCATGTTAGCAAGGTGATAATCGAAAGAAGAGGAGACTTTAAGGCACCTTTGATTTCCTGGCCTTGCAGTTGAGGCAGGCTATGCCTATGTGCTGTCGAGTCAACCCCGAGTTTGGCGTGGACATGAAAGCGATCAATTCTGTGAGTCCGAGAGTGCAGGTTCAATTGAGTTTCACAGGAATCTGAGCGACGTTTCTGGCGGGCATGGTCTTTGAACCCTAGCAGTGTGTGGGTTGAAGAGGAAGACTGCTCGCTGGGTTGGAGACAGGATCCAACCAGTCAAAGGCGGTTCAACTGGGTAGCATAGCCGATGGTGTTGAAAGATCTGTGAGTTGGTTGCCACTTGCACATTGCGGAGTAGCTGTTACGTCGATGGGTGGGTTCAAACTGCAGATCTTGCCAAGCATCGAGATGCCCACTCCTGAGTCCTGAGGGCATGCCAGATCCCAAAGATTCAATCCGATGCAACCGAGGACCTTGAGTCAGTTACAACCTTATGGACAGTGGTTTGTTGACTCTGTTATACCACAATGAGGTAACGATCTTACAGCTTCTCCACTTCGTCACGTTTACTTCTTGTTGCTCATTCTATCATCGAGCAGAGCATCATTTCTGCCTAAAGCTAGTCGCCGCGTTCACCTGGCACAGGCAGGTCGGGTCGCAGCTAATCAGTCATCTTCGCTGTTGCAAGTTAAGATGCTGCCGAGTTCGTACTGACTCTTGATCTATGTTGAAATACTCTGGCAGATTCACCCCAAAAGGTTTGCTTGCCGTGGAGATTTCTCTACCGATGGGGACGCTTCAAACCTTGGGTGTGTGCCGCAATGCTAACAAATCTGGGGACACGAGCATGAGAACCGAGCCAATTACTTTGACCCACCTGGCCCCAGTGTGTCTTCACCAGGATAGACAGCTGTTCATAGGTGTTGAGATGAAAGCGTACTCAGTGTCATACCTGGTACTCCATGCGAGACCGAAAGCGCGTGGTTTGGGACTTTGAAACGATTACAATATGGACGACAGGCCTGATGTTGGGTCGACAGAGATTTGCCCAAGGCTCGTCCGCATTCGCACCTGTCCAACTCGATGCGCCGCACAGTGATGCAAGTAGAGTGCGCATAACGTGGAAGGGAACCAGGACAGACTTTGGTAGACGGTTTCGAAGAGAAATAGCTGGCATTCTTCCAGCAAAGACAAGCGTACTCCATTGTGTTCCAAACATATACTGAGTGCCAGGGCAAGTCGCTTGGAAGGCAAGGATAGCAAGTTCATATTGGGAGCAAACAGTCGATAATCAGCATCTGCTCGAGCCAAGGATGATAAGGTCGTGTTGTATGAAGCTACTGTAGCTGTTGAAGCATGGGTACCTGACCAAAGTACCTGAGGTGATTTTCGCGAGAGCCTAAGTGCTTACCTAGGTACTATGTACAGTACAGTACTATAGGTAGGTAAAGACAGTAAAGCTCAGGCACGGAGTAGTTGGGGGTGGATGGCCGACGCCGCTTGGCATCATTATTCTTTTGTCCGCCCGGCAGGCACGACTGAGCGGCGCGTCAACTGCGCTTGCCCCAGTGACCCATTACTCTCCGTTTCTCATACAACTCCCTAGCCTTGTTCTATAAGAACACAAGCGGCCGTACAGCGCATCCTTTGCTAGCCGAGTTCCGATCGTTTCAATTTCAATATCTTCTCGAGCTGCGTGGTCGACATGTCAAAACAGAACGACCCAGAGGCCATCTCTAACTTCCTTGCGGAACAACGGGATGAAGCACCCACAGAACTCCAGCACATCTTTCTCACCTTTGAGGATCTTTGGGAAAGGAAACTATGGCACCAACTGACGGATACCTTACTCGAATACTTCTCCAATCCCGAAACCGCTACGCAGAGACTACCCATTTACAACACCTTCATCATCAGTTTCGCCGACAAGATCAATCAGCTCAAGCTCGTCAAACTCGCCCTGGGTGCCTCTGCGCAAATCAAGGGTGCGTCTACTATGTCCCACGTTGTAGTAATATTGCTAAATCGTGGGCAGATGATACCGACCGAAGCCAATTCCTCAAAACCCTGGCGGAAAGCGTAGACAAGCCCGATTCCGAAGAAGCACATGTCTATACTATCACCGAGCTTGCCAGTGTCTACCTCAGACTAGGAGAGAAATCCAAAGCAAGAGAACAACTGGATAAAGCTCAAAAGACACTCGATCAGTTTGATTTTGTGGAGAACGTCGTGCATGCAGCCTTCTACCGCATCAATGCCGACTATTTCCAATCCGAAGGCGACTACACATCCTACTACCGAAATTCGCTCCTGTACCTTGCTTGCATAGAAGAGTCAGACTTGACTGCTGAACAACAACAACACAGAGCATATGACCTTGCAATCGCCGCCCTAGTTTCGGACACCATCTACAATTTCGGAGAACTGTTGCTGCACCCCATTCTCAACGCTCTAAAACCACCACATCCAGAATCGTGGCTCCGAGATCTGCTCTTTGCTTTCAACCGTGGTGATCTGGCAGCATTTGATCAGATGTCAAACAACCTCAGTAAAAACTCAACACTCGAATCACATCGCATGTTCTTGTGGCAGAAGATCAACCTTGCTGCGCTTACGGAGCTGGTGTTCAAGCGACCACCACATGATCGCGCAATGACCTTCAAGACAATCAGTCAAGAGACGAACGTGAAGCCAGATGAGATTGAACACCTGATCATGAAGGCATTGAGTCTAGGATTATTGAGGGGGAAAATTGACCAAGTTGCTGGCATTGCTAAGATCAACTGGGTACAACCTAAGGTCTTGGAGCGGACTCAGATCGAGGGTATGAGACAGCGGCTGAAAGAGTGGGACAGCAATGTCAATGATCTGGGCCATTGGATAGAAGGCGTGGGTAAAGATGTGTGGGCAGCATAAGTTCCCTCAACTCTACCATACAGCATAGCAATGGCGTTGCAGGCGAGCCATGGTAGGCATAAGGCCACTGAATTAGTCCACAAGGAGATGTAAAAATACAGCATTCTATTGTGATGAGCAGAGTCTGGCCTGGTCATTCAAAATGTCTTGCTTTAGATACTATTCAGTTTAGGACTTGAAATCTGAGGCTCTGCGCAGACGGCCAGGATCTACCGGAGTTCATCCAATGCACTTTAAATTTCTGGCAAGCAACACCACCTCGAGCTCTTCGACATCTTCGTCTTTCTCATCCTCGCACATGTGTACAATACTTCTTGACTTCCACCCTTCCCTTTCGGTGCGATAATTGATGAGTATCTCAACCATGAACTCGACAGCCACAAATTTCATCCGCGCATGTCGCGCACCGGCTTCACGCCGGCTGCTTCAACACACCCCATCAACGAGCACACCCCTTTCAAGAACGAAGACATTCTCACCTCGCCGCCCATTCTCTTCGCAGCGGTGCCAGCTCGCCCAACCAGCCAACATCCCGCCTTCCTCTACACCCGCACCTCCCACCACGGACTCGATCTTGGAATCTCAAACTCCCGACTCCGACTCCGACTCCAAAGCCGCGGACGCAGCTTTTCTGTCGTCCACATTCAGTCTAACAGGACACGTCTCGCGTGCCGGCACGATGCGTAAAACAGTGCACGTCTCACGCACCGTTCAAGTCTGGGACGCATATTTGCAGAAACACTACAAACGCTCGACACACGACCTGGTACACGACCTGCACGACATCCTCAACGAGGGCGACGTGATCACGTACGGCCCCTTTCCCCCGAGTCTGCGTGTTCCACGTGAACAGAAGGGGCAGATAGGCGGGAAGAACCGCGTAAGGTTCGTCCTGAGAGACGTGATCACACCGTTTGGCACGCCTGTCGACCAGCGTAAGCCAAGGGTCGTAGGAAGTCCCGAGGGCAGATGGATTGGCGGGCCAGGACAAGTGCAGAAAGTGGTTGTGAGAGCAAGAGGGAAAGCGAAGCCTAAAGTTCAGGTGCCGTTGACGGGGAAGACGGAGAAGACGGGTGGTGCAGCATCACCTCAGAGGCACGTCGCCTGAGATTTCAGAGGTAGAAGCATCATTGTGATTCTGATAGCCGGGCAAGGGATCGACGGGGCCGTGGATGACCCAGAGGGATCAGCAGCATGGCGAGCGCAGTCAAAGGACATGCATATTGATGCAGACGTGTCCGATGTCAGCTGCGTCGGCCACGCGGTCCTGCCACAGGAGTCCCCTGTCGACGTGCCATGATGATCAGGTAGTGCGTCTCGGCCGATTTCACGGAGACGCCAACTTCTAGAGAAAGATGACAGTCCCAAGCTCCAAATACTCTTCGCTCGTCTACGCTCGACACGGCTGTTCAAGCTTAGTAGGTGCTCAGGGGCGGAGACTTTCGAGTAAGGCGGACAAAGCAAGGCAGCTAGAACAAGAGGTGGTATGGTCACAGAGCTGCGCCCTCTTCGCCGGTTCGGCCGCCGCGAGCATGTGCACAGATGTCGGCCTGGGGCTATGTCTAGTGGACTCTTGGTCTGATAGAGAGACCCTTGTCGAGCAGAAACAGTCTGGACTAAGTTGTGTGGGCAGTAGACCCACAATCTTAGAATTGAAGGAGACCTAGGTTGACAGGCTCGATAGTTATACGATACCCAGGTATACTTGTGGACACGGAGACTTGATGTTTTGATATCTACCTAGGTACTCTCCGTCTCCCCTTGTTACGACGCCCTGGAGCTGAATGCCTTTCGAAACTGCATGGATTGTCTTCCTAACCATCATGTCTATTCACGCTGCGCAAACTCGAGTCTATTAGCCCAGATCCAGCCGTCCCTTGCTCTTAATTAACACAAGCACCCTATGTCGTACAATTTTTGAAGTTTCAGAGTGTCACTTCCTGACCTCGAGTGATGATTTTGGCAGCCAAGTCTAAGTAGTGTTTGATCTTGGTCCGACGTCAGCCTCTTGAGGCACGTTAGACTCCTCGTCCCCATTCACTCCATTGACCTTGGACTCAGATTCGATTTCTTTCGGCTCAGCGGTGGTTGGGCCTCGTATCAGTGATGCGCGTCTGGCTTTCAGCTTCCTCTCACCAGCCGCAGATATTCTGTTCAATTCCGCGACGAAGGATTCTCCCCAGAAAGCACTGTAATCGGGATCAGTACCGTCGATTGCTGAGGGCAACAGCGACATGTAAGCTTACCTTGTGTATTTGAAGACATATTTGTGCAATTTGGAGTAGTTGAGGGCACGATGTTCCGGACTCATGGTGACTGCCTCTTGGATGGCACCAGCCAGCTCGTCCGTATTCCAGGGATTTACCAAGATACTGCCGTTCAAACTCTGGGCTGCACCGGCAAACTCGGACAAGATCATAACACCGTGTCTGTCCTCTTGCGAGGCAATGTATTCGAACGATACCAGGTTCATACCATCTCGGGTAGATGATACAAGACAGACATCAGAGACGGCGTACAGCGCGATCAGCTCATCGAAGTTGACTGACTTGTGCATAAAGTGGATAGGCATGAACTCGACGGTTCCTTCAACTTGTTAGCTTATAACTTATGAGAAGGAGGCGTTCAACGTACCAAATTTGCCATTGATCCTTCCGACGAGTTCGTTGACCACAGCACGCAGATTCTGATATTCTTCAACATCTTGTCGACTCGGTACAGCGACTTGGACCAGCACCACTTTTCCAATCCATTCGGGATGATCCGTGAGGAAGACCTCCAGGGCGTGCAATTTTTGAGGAACGCCTTTGATGTAGTCGAGACGATCTACACCGACGATCAATTTAACTCCTTTGAACTTTTCCTCGAGGACAGCTATTCTTTTCTGCACTTTCTCTTTCTTGAGACCTTCGGTGAATTTTTCGGGATCAATGCCAATAGGGAAGGCACCGACGGTAACAATCTTGCCCTCGAACTCGACGCCATTGGGAGTTGTTGTTAGGCCGAGAATTCGCGAACAACTGCTGAGAAAGTGTCGTGCATAGTCGTAAGTATGGAATCCAATCAGATCACAATGAAGAGTGCCCAGCAGGATCTCATTTCGAACAGGCAGGATTCTGTAGATCTCACTGGATGGGAAAGGGGTGTGAAGGAAGAAACCGATCTTGACGTTGGATTTTGATGAGCCGATCTCCTCGCGTAGCATCTGGGGAAGAAGCATAAGATGATAGTCGTGAACCCAGACCAGATCGCCATCCTGTACATCTTTGGCGACGGCACGAGCAAAGAGACGATTCGCTTCGCTATAGGCGTTCCAGGCCGATTCGTCAAAAGTGATCTCGCCGGGATGGTAATGGAACAGCGGCCACATGATGGAGTCTGGACTCTGGTTAGCTCCGCATGGAGTCGATGTGATAGTCTGTGTTACTCACTTGAGAAGCCATTGTAATGTCTGTCTGCCAATTCGTCGCTCATGAAGACCGGAATGGCGTTGAATTCGTCCTTCAGTCTACCAGTGACGCCCTCGATCTCATCTTTTGGGATTTCCAGACCGGGCCAGCCATACCATTGGAAGGTTGTGCTCTTGGACAATCCACTAAGACCGGTGACCAGGCCACCGGAGGACATTGAGTAGTCATATTTACCATCGTTAGAACGCTTGATGGTGATAGGAAGACGATTTGAAACTAGGAGTAGTCGCGAATCCGTTTTTGGAGAGCTATCCGCGGCAGAAGGCATCTTGACGAGGGATACAACTTGTGGTGGTGAACAAATTGATGCAGGAGTCGGGTGAGAATTGCGTCAGACCCCAATGAAAAGGCTGCCGAATCCGAGCCCTTGGCTGGACGGAAGTCGGAGACAGAATGTGCCACTCTAATCGAATAAAACAAGATTGCGGTGGTGTAACAAGAACTTTGTGAAGTGAAGCAAGTATAGAGGTGCCACAGTACCAGAGCGGAAGCAGGTCGTGGAAGGTTGTTCAACAGCAAGAAGGTGTTACTTTTGTCCTGGCGAATTGGAGAGAGCCTTGTCAGGTTGATGCAGTACTAGAGCTTATGCAGAAGTTCCGGAGTCAAATGCTGTTCGTTGTCACTGTCTCTTCGGGACGAGATTTCCGAAGTGTGGATTCAATGTCAAAGTACGGCAAGTAAGAAGGAGGTATGCGGTACAGTGCCTGCGTTTGACGGGTTGGTGAGAGAATGAGATAGGTAGATAGAACGAGGCTCCCGTCCCGGAGGAACAAGGTGTTGACTTAGTCAAATGACCAGGGGAAGAGAGGGAGAGACACGGTTTCACAGTCTAGAAATTGATAGAAAAGCAGGAATGAAGATGGTGGTCGTCTTGGGCTGGCAAGGAAGTTGGAAGAATGAAAGCTGCCAGAGGTGCCCAGCAGCTACGATTGAGTCTTGTGATTGGTGCATTGCCCTTTCCTGCCCAGCGACTTTTTGCAGCTGTTTGATAATAAAGTTGATGCCCAGCATGTGCCCCTACGTCAGACCCTCAAGACTACTGGAACGGCCCCAAACATAGCGCCGGGTTAGAGTTCCGGTACACTACAGCGTGGCACCTAAACTAAACTTAAGGGCCACTCAAGGCTCGCATTGGGGGCAGCCGAGCTCCGTAGGCATATTGCCATGTGTGGGAAAAAACAACAAAAATATGGCACTTCTGTCGAAATGTTCTTGGTTGTTCATTATTTATATAAACGGACCGCAGTCCTATGTGCTTCATACCTCATTTTCTGAATGCTGGTCCCGAGAAACTCTGCGAATAATATTCACAGGACGAAAGATCCATCTCTAACACCATGTCATTAGCCGGATCATGCTTACCTTGGTTTACTAAAGTACCGCTAGAGAATTGGGTATAGGTCGACAGTGCTTCGCGGCACAACTTCCCCTCCACTGAAACAGCAACGAACAATACAAATGGAGACACGTACATAGTACCGTCATGTTGTTATTGGAATGCTACCTTTGTATCTGTTATCTGCCACACGGTTTTGTTCGCTGACATACATCCACCCAAACCGCACCAACAACCTGATAGTGCATGACATTATCCCCCGGGGCCATGCTTGCAAATGAAATGCTCACTTGTGCTTTGCCTCGCCAAAAGTCCTGGAGTCACCCCCCAGTCACCTTTTCCATAGATTCATGCTCATGACAACAAATGAGAGAAGAAAATGCAAGCATGTCGCTATCAGATTTATGCTAGAGAACGATCTCCAGTCGTCGTAAATGTCGTATAGGGCTTCATCAATCATCCCAGTCAGTTGTCTCGTCAAAGAAGAAATAAAACATCAGTGAGTGGTATCGTTAGGACATCTCAGTCACTCGTCAAATCTGCAAGTCTAGTGTTCATCAAGGCGTAAAGGTCAGTTTGCTCGGATGACGAGTTTCGCCAAAAATTTGTTCGACAGCGAGTCGAAATCTTTGCGATCGAATTTCGCGTTCGGTCGCCCACGAAGGTAATTTTCTGCAATGTGTGTTAACGAAAGAACTCCAGACCAGACAAGGCTGCTTCGCCAACTTACCATATCTCGTAACATGTTCTCGAACTTCGGTCATCGTACCGCAGACGTCAGGGTTCGACGCCAACAGGGTGTGGTGCTTGCTGGTATCCCACTCAAGGAATGAAGGAAGCTTTTGAGAGATGGCCTGGAAAAGTCCGACAACGACGCCAACCGGAGTGGTCTCCATGTCGTTGCAAAACTTGTCCACGGATGCAGGGTTGGGAACACGATAGTGGCAGTCGAATTGCATGCACTCCCAAACTGCCAACAACACTGAAGCCAGGATGAAGATGGTGGGCCAGTTCTTAAGCTTGTCACCACTATACACACTCGAGTATAGACTCGACAGCTCTTCAAGGACGTCCTTGTGAAGCTCACGCCACATATCGGCCATGGCGCATTTGATTTGGAAGTTAATCATAACCGGCGCCATTGTTTTGCCGTAGAACTTAGAGGTCTGTTCTTCAATCTTTCCAACCAAAGATTCCTCGGCTGGAACACCCTCAACCATTGTGATGTGAAGCGTCAGGTTGTACGCAAGCATCAGCTTGAGGGCCTTCTTGATGATGTTGGATCCCGTCTTGAAGTAGAATCGGAAGGCCGTCTTGAGCATTTGTGACAGGAAAGGGGTGCCCTCGAAGTAGTCGTCAACAAATCTCTCAAAGGTGCCAGTGCCGTCAATGTGGCGGTCTAGGTAGTCGCTCAGCATCGTCGTCGATATACCCTCCATGCCGGCTGAGAGCTTGGCCGTGGGAACCTCGAAACCTTCGGTAGTGATGGATTTGGCCTCGATCCAGTCCAGCTTCAGACATGATTCATCCCTCACGTATACCTCACGAGCAGTGACCGGCAGCATATGTCCATAGCCATGGGTGATGAACAAGGTCTTCTCCGTGTCGGAAAATCCCTTGATGTTGCCAACGGAGAAACCAAGCGTAACATGACGCTCGTAGTCAAACTTCCAGTCCTTCAGGAAGTATCCAATCTCCTTAATGTCAATTCGCGTGCATGGCACTTGCCAGAGACGGGCATGAGATGGCTGGCAACCAGCACAAGGCTCTCCTTTGTCACAAGTCTTTTTCAAGAATTTGCACCGCAAGCATGCTCTCAGTTTCCGGATCTCACTAGCTTGCTTCCGTTGCTCTGGTCGAAGAGGTCCCTTTCTTCGTCCAACACGCTTCTCTCCTTCACCCTTTCCTCCCTGTGCAGATTTCTTCATGACCTTGTCGGTCGACTTAGCGGCAATGGGGCTCTTCTTGGAAGCTCTGCGTCCCGGCGACCCGGCCGACCCTTGAGAACTAGGGGATCGTATAGACGGGGCCGAAGACTTGGTCTGAGGAATTGGGATAGGGCGGACGAGTGCTGCAGGATTGATGTTCGTGGAGGGAGCCGAACTCTGGTCGATCGACAGGCGATGGGTGTGTCCCATATACTCGTAGTCACTGTCGGATAGGCTGGTCGGTGAGTAGACAGCTTGGGAGTGGCCGAGGTCGAGGTTCGACAGGAAAGTGCCATTGTTCTTGACATCAAGGTCCGAGTACGATGATTCCGACAAGGTTCGATTGTGGACGGTTTGGTTTGGGTCGACAAAGAACTGCCGCTCGTAAGATTCGAAGGAAGCGCGAGGCTCTATGAAGGTCCAACCGTGCTCATCACATGAACTAGGCTGTGATAGCACCTCGAGATGTGACCCAGTCGGTGAGCTGGTCATTTGCTGGTATGGTGACACAGCAAGTCCAACATCTGTTGTTGTATAGTTTACCAGCTCACTCTGAAAGTCAGCCCAGTTGTGTGGCATGCCTTCAATGCCTGCTCCGAGAGGGAGATAAGACTGGTCAACTGGAAGAGCCGACATTATGGGAGCTTGCGATACTGGCATCATGGCTAACTGGGCAGGATGTACGGGAAGACCGTGGAAGTGTGTGTCATAATGTTGCTGGTACTGAGCCTGTTGACACGAGTAGTCGACATTGTGTTGGTGTTGGTGTTGTTGTTGCTGCTGCTGTTGAATTCTCCACGTCTCGAGCATGGGATGTTCTCCCATTGTTGTCTGCCGCAACCCATGATGGTTGGTCTGTATGGGAGAAATGTGCCGTCTCGGGTCCGGCCTCGCTGCAGCAACTTGATGCATCTGCATCGGCCATGCTTGAGTTTGCAGATATGAGGCACTTCTTGCGTCGAGATCATAAGCCAAGTCTTCGCTTGTTAAGGCGGTATTGCCTGCCATACTGAGGATTTGTCAGACGGGTCACCCGTCGTGGCAGGAGTTGTCTCGTCCGAAGCACAGGCGTCTCGAGGAGGGATGTCGTCTTGCTGGCCTTGTGAAGCAGGACAGGATGGGAGCTGACAAGAGGAGGCCGCGGAGAGAGACCTAGGGAGAAGAGATACAAAAGGTGACCGCCTGAAGGCGAGCACAATCGAGAGTGCCGACCTCTGGGTTGAGGTCGAGTGGAAGTGCGAAGAGGCGGTGAGCAGCGCATGCAGGTTTGGGGATCGTCGAATTGGCGGGGACGACCAAAGTGGGAGGATAAACCGCCGACGAGCCCCGAAGTCGAGAGGTGAGTGGCCAGCTGCAGGTAAAAGGTCAGGCCCGGTCAAAATGGATCGCAGTGAGTGGTTGATTGACGGGTGGCAGTTATGGAGCACAGCCTGGCTCCATTTATTATTCCCTGATGTTGGGTGACGGGTGATAGGCCTAAACATGGGCGAGACCCCTAGAGAGGCGGGCTTTTTGCTGGTCGCTCTAGGCGGGCTTTTGGCTCGATTGCCCGAGGAGGACGAACCAAGCAAAATGTCGATGGCAGGTTGTTTCTCTTTTTGCCAGGAATCGCTCTCCCCAGTTCCGGATACCTCAACAAGCTAACAAGCGATGCTGTGTGCGTTGTTTTCAATCCAAGTCGTCATTTCCCAGGCACGATTATCGAAGTAGATTCTGTCGCAAACTTGAGATGATTGGCTGCAGAGTGGTAAATACAGACCACAATTGTTCAAGAATGTGGAACGCAGATCAAAAAGACCATAGAAAAAGAAATGTGCAACACCATATGAATAATGGCTGCTGACAACTGCGCCTCCCCAGCGTTCGACATACAGATAAGATACGAACCTTGCCGTCTGCAACTGACTCTCTAATCCCTCCCAGCTTCCAGAGCCGCGAGGCGGTCCTCCTGTTACCTCCCAAGAAAGTGGAATAAGTCATCATGTCATGGTTGTACCTCGTAGGTGTCGGTGGCACAGGCCGAGCAAATTCTAGTTGAGGATGAATGCAGAATCTGCTTCGGTTTCTTGCAGCGTCTTGCATCTCAGGACGAGTCACATCGCTACCACCCCTCATGGCCGACGCCAATTGGCCGTCGAGATCCCATCAACAAGCGAACGCTTATGCATGTAATCTTGACGGCGCTCACGAACTAAGCCCATGTTAGGCAAGTCCTTCTCCCACTCTGTCGGTGGAACCGTTTTGCCATAGAGAGCATCAGTGATTCTGTGCTTCGCCTCATCAGTCATACAAAATTCATCACACCTTTGATCGCCGTATGCTCAGAAAACTCAGCCTCGTCCATGCTGTACATGCACGTACGGGAAAAGCGTGTAGCCATGTCTCGATGTGAATACATATTCAGGTACCTTTGGTGGCGAGCTGAATGTAGATTTGTCTACCCTTGCTTTTCAAGAGGCTGCTGTACCGAAGAGCGGTGTAGACAAAAGGCTAGTCTTCCCAGTCAAAGGTCCACGTTCAGCGGCACGGGATACTTCGTGAGTTTCAAGTGAGAGGGAGTGCAGCATTCCTTTTCGATAAGACACTTATGATGCATGCGAAGACGGACGTCTCATGTGTAGAATTGGCGAGACATTTGGTACAAACCTTCCGAGTTGTTGACAACCGTACACAAACCGGTTCATGTGAGATGCTGTGCACCTGAGTCTGTGATGTTGCCTGTGACCATTTCTCGTGCATGTTTCTCGAACATCGTCTCCCTTTTGTCTTCCGTACTGGTATGTTGCCAGTGCTGTTCATGAAACAAAGAAACATTCTTTTGCAAGTCAAATACGCTTTCTATTCTCCTCAGTGCTTCAAATTTTGTTTCGTTCACTGTTGATGACAGCGACGCCAAGAGCATAATCTCGAGCCTCAGGACTTTCAATTCACTTCAGCCTCAACGATTTTTCGTGCCCATTGGTAATTTCTATAAGTCCATTATTTACGTCTCTAGCTTTGTTTCATCGCCTTTCTGCGTCTGTCTTGCGATATTCGATGCTATTGTGTGAAATGCATCCATGACGTAGCTTCGCGCTTTTCCCCAAAGTCATCTGGAATGCGAGGACAATACTAATTGCACAAGCGACACTCAATGCGATCAGAAACAGACGTAGCAAATCCTGCTTTGCGAGCTCGTCTGCCGCAGCTGAACACCCGCCTGGCTTCTCTTGCTGTTCTTGCTGTTTCAGGCACCAGCGAATAGCGGATAACATGGCAGGATCTGGATCATTTGGTTCTTCGATACCAGCTTATTTGCGAGAACCAGCGGCACTTTTAGACACCCTTGAAACGGAAACCTCGCAACTCCAGAAAGACACTGTGAACGAATGCCTACCTCTACTCGGCGCGGTGAATGACCCATCACGGAGTCCCTTTGACTTTAACGAGTTCGGACTGCCTAGCTTGAAACGAGAAGATCATATCAGTTTCCTCCACGAGAACCTGGAGCAGTTTCCGGCATCTTTCGTGGGTATTGATGCCAGCCGTCCTTGGATGGTATATTGGGCTCTGGTGGGACTTTACATGTTAGGAGAAGATGTTTCCTTATTTCGTGCCAGGTAAAGTAATTTTGATTCCACTTTTACAAATTCAAAGCTTGTCCCGGCACTCGACAGCCATAGCAGTTTCTTGCATTGACGCTAACCCAGGCAATAGTGTGGTCAAAACATTCTATCCAATGCAAAACAGGTCTGGAGGTTTTGGAGGGGGTTTCGGGCACTATTCTCACCTGGCCGGTACGTATGCAGGCCTTCTCAGTCTTGCACTCGTTGGTGGCGATGAGGCATACTCCTTGATTGATCGCGAGGCGATGTGGCAGTGGTTAGGAAGACTGAAGCAGCCAGATGGAGGCTTTCAGATCTGTGAAGGCGGCGAAGAAGACGTCCGTGGAGCGTATTGTGCGTTGGTTGCAATTTCACTCCTTGATCTTCCTCTTACCCTGCCATCAAAGTCTCCTGCACGGGAGGCAGGCCTCGAGTCTTTTATGGATGGCCTTGGAGAGTACCTCTCTCGATGTCAGACTTACGAGGGCGGCATTGCGGACGCACCAGGAGATGAAGCTCACGGCGCGTATGCTTTCTGTGCCCTTGCCTGCCTTTGCCTGTATGGAGAACCTCATGTCGCCATAAACAGATTTCTTGACGTTGATGCCTTTTTATGGTGGCTCTCATCTCGACAATATGCACCAGAAGGAGGGCTTGCTGGACGGACAAACAAGCTTGTCGATGGCTGTTACAGTCACTGGCTCGGAGGTTGTTGGCCTTTGCTTCAAGCTGCTTTGTCTGGCCCACGAGAACCCATCGAAGGTCTGGGAGTCACAGTAAGCAACAACCTTTACAGCAGCGAAGGTCTTGCGCGATATATACTGGGTTGTTGCCAAGGTCCTGATGGTGGACTAAGAGATAAACCCTCGAAGTAAGTGCCTTCTATGCAAACCTTTCGTTCCTCGTGACTAATGTGCGCAGACGTCCGGATTCTTATCACACTTGTTACAATCTGTGCGGGCTGAGCATCGTCGAGCACTCCCA
Organism: Exophiala sideris; assembly: GCA_000835395.1. Classification (NCBI taxonomy): domain Eukaryota; kingdom Fungi; phylum Ascomycota; class Eurotiomycetes; order Chaetothyriales; family Herpotrichiellaceae; genus Exophiala; species Exophiala sideris. Next base: position 3,390,619 of record KN846952.1, on the reverse strand, counting down.
CACTTATGGGAGAGCCAACGGCTCTGAACCCTTCGCTTCAGCATTTACCTGGGAAGCCACCAAAGCTCAGATACCCAGTGAGAGCGACCAAGCCGCTGCTTTCGATACTGATGCCGAGGTGAGAGCTTTGCATCCAGTCTATGTGATACCCCACGATGCCGTTCGTGACATGCGAGCTTGGTCAGTGGCACGGCCTCTTGGACGGTGAGCTGGGCTGGAAGCAAGGATTTGATTATATCTTTCGCTGCGTGCGGCGTATATAATTCGTCACTCCCACCTGCAGACACCTTCGAAGTCGTCCTCTGCTGAGGTGCATCATGAGTGTGCACATTGCTATGTGCAATTTGCTATCAAAGCTCTTCTCATTACGAGTGCTGGTGCTGGTTGTGCATCGGATCAAGAGCAATTGGTGCAAGACAGGTAGTAGGAATATGCGACTCAGGGTCCGCGCCATTAGAGATCTGCTGCATGACAACCATCTAAGTGCCCTTGATTGTCCACGAAGAGAGCAGAAATTCTTGCCTTTGCCACTGCCTTTTCATTTGTCTTTCGTTGTCCTCAAATATGGGTCGATAGACTTGATCCTCCGGCGAAGATAGCGTACAGCCGTTTAAGTCCTGCTCAGCAATGACTCGGATAGCTAAGATTTATCTTTTGCCCATAAGCACGAACACCTATTGCCACTAACCCGCCGAAAATAAGCCTGGAGCAGGGATGCTAAGTGAGGAGCAACTCTATGCATCTTTGACTACGGGCGTCTACACGATTGCGCATGCATTGACCCTCCGAACCAATGTGGGTTGGAGCCATAAAGTCAGACGGTCTGCCTTCACAAGATGGTTTTTTTCACTCGATCGCAACAGACGGTGATCAGTTGTCGAGTTGAGGCCAGACAGGCCTGGATTCGTTCGAGTATTTTAGACCAGGAACGCTGGAAAAGGTAACGATCTCTACTCCAGGTACAGGCCTCCTATCGCTTCTACAATACCGATTGGCAGGGGATCATCGGCTCTGTCGGTTCTGCTCAGCGCCTTGATTGGTACGAAATCCCACAACATCGCAGACACGACGATAAGCCCAAAGTATGAATGCAAAATGCCCAGCCAATCTACGGGTTTTCGAGCGCCCCATTCAACACCATCATTTTGACAACACATTCTAGCATCGGAACTTTATGCATGGCCAGCCGGGCGTCCTCGTGGTTCAACTCGTCTGCCAGTCAACCATGTGCTGCAGCCGGTACGACGCTGTCGCTTTTGACGGTCCCTTGGCTGGGATAAGTGGCTCTGGGCGCTCCAAAAAGCATGCTTCGGATGCAGTCGATCTAGATTGCGCACCTGCGAGAATTCTCTTCTCAAAACCAAACGTTTGCTTGCCCCTCCACAAACGTTCAACAATGAACCGGTCGTTACGCCTTCCTTCATGACGCCTAGCTTCCTAGAATAACGTTCAATGTCCATGAGAGAGCGAGACCATCGACAAGAGACGACGCTACACCCAGAGGCCCGCAACATCATGATACGCCCATTCTCCACCTGCCAGGTGTCTCTGCATAACATAACACTGCGTCAGGAATGGAACGACCTTGGATCAACAGAAGCACCCCGCCTGTTCTAGATTGACTCATGATAGACATCGTCTTCGACCTTCACCGGTCACCCACGTCAGCAAGCAATACCGTCAGAGTCCGGATATGGTCACCCTCACAGCATATCTCTCATCAGACCTTCGGCGCGGGGTACTGAATGATAATCCATCGCCAATCACCAGCCACCCAGCCAAGGATTTTAAGAATGGCCCGATATTCGACTCTCCGATACTGGCTAAAGTGACTGCCAGCACATCAATGACATTACGATGCCAGAAGAGCAGAACATCACTACCAGCCGCTGATCGACCAATACGCAGCCACTTCGCGAAGTATTTTGGCCACAGTGGAATTTTCTATCATGCCCCACGGTAATGCCGCTTGTCTTGCATTTGCTTTGCTGGCATCGCAGGGTTCCTCTTATTGAGCCATTGAATATGTGGGCACAAGCTTCACCTACGAACCGAAGCAGCTATATCGATAATATTTCCTCTCGTTGTGTGATGTCTGTCGTCCGAAGACTCAATCAGGTATCCTTTGGTAGTTGTTGAAACACCGTTGTGTATGGTGACGTTGATCCAACACGCCCCCATCATCGTCGACAGTCCGGTCCTTTGGTGCTTCATTGTTTTTTCCTCGGCGACAATTGGACGCACTGTTTGTTGGGTCACAACTATCTGAACGTCTGATGCGGATATGTTGCATACCGTCTACTTAGCGAGTATGTCTCCTCATTCGGTGTTTCGCTATCCTATGGTGTTCTTTTGGACTTTCACATCTATCCCGCCTCTCAATAGTCGGCGGTAGCCCCTGCCGAACGAGGAGGTCTGAGTTTGGCTCCTAGAGTCGGTCAGCCTTGCCAGGGACACCAGGTTATAGGTCCGAAGGATCTTTTGACCCTGCCATCATTGCATCCCACTTTGGCTTAGGTTCGCGATTCAATCCACTTGCAGACGCTGACCATTTTTTCAGGTCTTTGTCAGCGCCGTCGATGGCCCGAGCCTGCGTACCTGATCACCAAGAGCTCGTCTGGGTATCGATGTATTGTCAGGGTGAACAATCGTGAATATCAGACGTCTTCCTATCACTCGTCAGAGTCATCGGCCAAAGAGGGTGCCGCGTTGATTGCGTTCAACATTTGCCGGAACTTCTCCGCCAATGATGGCATGTATCCGACAGGCTTTGCCCACGGCGGTGTCATCCAGGGAAATCCGGTACCTGTTGGCTCTGGGCGCCATAATCAGAGGAGCGGAAAAGATGCTCGCCACGATTACCGCTTTGGCGATACTGATAGCTCCGGTAGCAGGAGCGGTGGGAGCAGCCCCGACTGGGCAGATTCTCGTCGCTCAGACCGAATGCCCTCAAGCTACAGGAGCTCGTACTCTTCGGACTCCAGCTCATATGGCCAACGAGTGACGACGCGCTACTAGGGCATGCCATCGCCGAGGTTTCCCTTCAACACGACCAACAATAAAAGCTGGCTATCTTCTGCATTGGCTCTTTCGAACTGCTCATTTTAACGACTTACGAATAATGACACATGACTGTCCAAGTGGAGGTTCTGTTTCTTTCTGCCTGATGATTGACATGACGTGCGACGATGCATTTCTTCATTTTCATGCGCTATTAGATTCAACGTACGCAGGCGACTGTGTGGCTCTGTCCAATTCATCCCTTGAAAGCATAGCGGTGTGAATGGCGGGAGAAAGTTCTTGAGCGTGGTTGATCAAGCGTGGATGGATGACTGAACGACTTTTCCCTTTTCATAGCATTTAGACCAGAAAATGAACATGCTTGTCCACCCAAAACTAAATCGTGACGGACATGTTGTTGAGGTGTTTGAGGCTGCCTATTCTACCTATCTAAGTAGGTACCGATGAAAGTACTTTACTTAGACTCAAACCCCCTGTTACGGGAGATGTCTTTAAGCGGTAGCCGCCATGGATATATTCCCGAATGTGGCGCCTGCGGCTGAACTCCCTTTGCTTTGCGGTGACGTCGTGCCTCTATTTGATCAAGGAAATCAACAAAAAGCCAACTCGGATTTCCTCGCCGTGTTCTCTTAAACAATTCATTCTCGGTCTCAATTGTCAGGTCTTTATATTGTAGATACGGATATGCTCATGGAAACAGATCAATAACAGCCTTGTTCTGCAGCACCCATGAGTCTCGCTACCCCCGTGCGGCAGTTGATGCAATCTCGTGCCTTGCATCAAGTCACTGTCCCCGCGTCATTGGCGTCTTATGCACGAGATCAGATTCGCAGCTGCGCAAATGTGGCTGAGCAAGGCACACTGAAGCCTTTATGCAGGGTCAGTGTCGTCTACAGCACGAGGAGGAGTATATCAGGGGAACAGAAGGCGAGAGATTTGAATCAGCAGGGCATTGACGAAGCTCTTTCGGACTTCGACACGGCGATAGCTACGGAAGGGAATGAAAAGCAGGTTAGAGCACCATGGCATCGCCAGGGCGCAGAAGAACCTCCTGTACGGAAACAGCGATCGGCCGGAGCCATGACCAAGGGTGAGTGCTTCTGACCTCGGAAACATCCAGATTGCTGAACACGTGCGCAGGCAAACTACTGACGACGCCTTCTCGACTGCTCAAACTGGTGCTTCCTCTTACTACGCTCGACCACAACAGTGACAGAAAAGATGTTGCGCCTCTTGCTCTCCTAGTCCATCCCCAGCAGCCACTCTCTTATCTCGAAAGACTCATTCAGGCCGAGCTTCCCACAATCAAAACCGACAAGGGGGATAGCAGAGTACCCGGCGTGTCATTCCGAGCCATGGAGTCTACAAATGATGAGATCAAGCCAAAGGAAAAGCTTCCAGAAGAGCAAGATGAGAGTCGTCATTCCGAAGATCAGAGCCGGAGCCATCGCGGTGTCGAAACCTACAGTGGTGCAGGCAGGGAAGGTAAAGGCAAAGATGAAGGTGACTTTGTGAGATGGAGCGCTTCGACTGAGATTGGCGACTTTATCAGAGATGCGGCCAGAGCAAAAGAATTCGAGGTCGAAATCGAAGGCGGTTCAGGGGCCATCAAAGTTGCTGTACCTTCCTTTAATGACAGAACCTTTTACCTGCGGCAAAGGCTACGCAAGGTGTCAAGACAGCTTGCCGACATGGCTGCCATCAAGAAAGAATGCGATGATGCCGCGCACAAGAGTGCACAGAGGATCGCCATGGGAGGATGCGGGCTTCTGATCGGCTGGTGGTATTTGGTCTACCGTTTGACCTTCGAAACTGATCTTGGATGGGATTTTATGGAGCCGGTGACATACCTTGTCTCTACTGGAGGTATCATCGGTGGCTATATGTGGTTCTTGTACCACAACCGCGAGGTTTCTTATCGTTCAGCGTTGCATCTAACAGTCAGCCGTCGCCAAAGCAAGCTATACGAGGTCAAAGGCTTCGATTTGCACAAATGGGAATCATTGATTGAAGAAGGCAACGCCATACGAAGAGAGATCAAGGCTGTGGCCTCCGAGTATGATGTTGAATGGGACGAGAAAAAAGACGAACACAATGAAGAGGTTTCCAACGCATTGCGGGAGGAACGGAAGAAGTCCAACGGCAACTCAAAGAAAAAGGACAAAGACGATAACGATGACGATGATTGAGCATTAATGACTCCTAACACCCTTTGACCAAACATGCCTGGGACTCTTACAGATATTACAGAAGCAATCTTGAGCAAACGGCCACCTTTAACGCCGCACATATTTGTCTCGGGCGGGGTCGAATATTGCTGAATCCGAGCCGCCGGAGGATTGACCTAAGTAAATGCATGCATTAGCCTTATGTTTTGGGAACGGAAAGGATTGGCCTACTTCCAGCACTGCTACCCTCACCTGCTCGACGATTGCGGTTGTTGCGAATGTCTCTTGACCGGAAGACGCTGTATAGCAGCCACAGAGTCACCCAATTCGGGGCATGTTCACCGGTCGTGGCGCCTTGGTCAAAAAGAGTACGTTGTATGGTCCCCGGTTTTGCTTGCTGCCATGTGTCGATGATGGCTTGCCGACGACGATCTTGACGGATATGGTGCCAAAAGAATGGTGGCGCTGTCGATTTGTCGTTACGCTTTTCGTCTACCAGACTGGATCGATCAGAGTTCAGCCTCGCGTACACGGCAATCGCTTCCTCCTGTTCTTGATCAGCCTTGCAGTCCAGGATGATGTCCATCGGTGTCTACGACATACCCTCATCGCTCGATAATAGCCTTCGTGGCGCGGATCGGTGGTGCTCAAACCCAATGCTCTCATAAAGTCATCTTTCGGCGCCCTCGGTCCTACCGGTTGTGTTTGAGGCATACTGGCGGTGAGAAAACGAAACAGCCCGAAACGTATGTGCAGGATGGTACGAGTTCGTGAGCACAACGAGTGAGTGTCACAGACTTGACGATGCAATTTTGCGTTGAGTGCATCATATATATCGCAGGCAAAACCTCGACTTTGGGAAGAGAGAAAGCAAACATACCATCGGTCCACATGCAATACAAGTTAGCAAGACGATTACCTGCACACGTTTGGCACCTCAGTTGGGCATCTGAGCACGCCGATTTGCAAATTCGGACATTCAACGGCGTCTGGAAAATGTGGATGGGACTCGCCCGCGACGGATGCCATCGAGCCTGAAGTCAAATATGCCCGTAACGACAGGCTTAGCGAGTTTGACATATGCAAGTGGCCGCGGAACAAGGGCACCTCGTGGCCGTTTAATGTGTGGGACCATATGAAGGCCAAACCGGACAACATCCATCGTGCCGCATATTACCCTAAGCGTCGCCTTGGTGCATTGCAATTGAGCTCCATCAGCCTCATTAAGAATCAAGGGACACGCCCTGGTGTCTGTAACAACATTGATAAAAGCAAAAAAGCAACATGCCAGGGTGAGCCTCCTTTGCTTGCTGAGACATGTCGGGTGATCCCTGATACGCGGGGCTGAAGCAAACCTCAAGATTCGCGTACTCAAGTTTCTTACATTAGGTCAGACTACAAGGCTCTGGCAGTTTTCCCAAACACATTTTGATTGTCGTCAAGTACATCTCCGGTCTGGATTCGGCTGCCGCATTAAACACTGCTGTACTTTGAGAGAGTTGGACGGGCCCGTTCTCAAGGCCAATATGACAGCTGTTGTGCTACAAAGCGCAAGGAAACCCCATAGATGAGCTCTTTACGATTTTGCAGTCAATTACTCTCTCGGGCAGCCTGGGCATAAATGCAAAGCTGGACATCCAGGGTTTCCATTGTTTGCTCAGAGGACGCTAGGATCAAAGCATGCATCAAGGGCAAACAACAGCGCATCGACATGAAATCGCACGCTCCAACAGAAGCAGAGAGGCTCCCAGTCAATGGAACTAGTTCTGAAACAATCCCACGAGGAAAAGCCGCATTTGAACCTCGGACATAACAGGCTAGTGTTGGTAGATGCTCTCACACAGATTCTATCAGCTGACATTCCTTACGCCATTTTGGTATGTCGTGTGGCCTTTCAAGGCTGTTGTATCCTGCTGCAAAGCTTCACCTGGCAGTCTGGAGCGTACCGCTTGAACAGGTGTCATTGCTGAAAGGCTGCTCAAAGGACCGCTTCTTTCCTGTTTCCATTCTTGAAAAGTTCCCCATCATGTCGTGTAATCTGTCAAATGTCAGCCGGCTGTACCACCTTCACAAAGCCACTGCAGACGGTGCACTCCCGTTACCCGCAATCCTGTGTTGCAGAAAAATTGTGCATACCCCAGAAGGTCAACAAAAAACGTCACTGCTTGGAAGTTGGAGACGCACTCCTGAATATGTGTAGAACAACTACGACCAAGGAGACTGTTGAGGTGATTTTCTCCTATAGCCCGCTACTGTGAGGCGGAAAAATGTAAAGGATGAGAGAATGGTCGGGCTGCAACCATGGCTCAATCTTGAAGTAGCGGGTGTTTCGTGGCATCAACGGCCCGTTGTCATCGACCCCTTGGTTGGTGATAGTATCCGCTACAATAAGTGGACGATGCAGCAAAGACACATGGTCCAGTGGGTTTCTAGATTTCCATAGGGTCACCCCCGTGCCATCGAACACATGCTTGAGGAGAGTGAGAAGGCTAGACTTTCTGGCGAGACTACAGGCGAGGCTGCCTTAAAGTTACCTCAAGTTAGTAGAACAGAGGCGATCAATCCCATGGGGACAGCCTTGCACGGCCGCTTCCGCGAGCAAAGATGCGTCAATTGACCTTGTCCGCCTAAAGCTATGTAGTGAATCAGTCCAGACTTCTACCAGTAAATACATACTCACTAAACGAATGCAATGTTGATGTGTGTCTTTGCTGTCTTGAAGCATTTATGTCCACGGTTAATTCGCGGCCAAAATGGACAAGAATGACATCAGCTTCGAACCCGAAGAACAATGTTCTGGTATTCTGGTGTATCGGGCGATGTCTCGTGCCTTCTTCCCTCGGATGATGCGCTGACTTGACATCGATACGATACATCTGAAACGCTTTGAGCCGACACATATTCTGGCGTTTACTGCGGACCTGTCCATGCAGGAGTTTCGAACAGCTCTATCCGCCAGCAATGTCTTACACTGTCACACGACGCCGCTAAATGCTAGCTGCTCTCACCTCACCTTCGACGAGTCCATGCATACGACTTCTGCCTCGGTCAATTAAGCCTATCCATATCCGCGGTTTCAAGCTCTGCTCGAAAATGTCGGAACCAACGACGATCCCTGTGTTGCTCCTCAAAACGCGGTCTCAACCTCACGATGCGTACGAGGAATACTTCTCTACATCCCAGGACGGCAATCGAAGTTTCCAGCCTCATTTCGTACCGGTCCTAGAACACCGTCCGAATGCGGAGAAATTGGGCGTGCTAGATGAGCTGCTGAAAAGCGGCGGTTTGGCAGCGAAATATGGCGGGATGATCTTCACAAGCCAGCGAGCGGTCGAGGCCTGGACTGACGTGGTAAAGAGGGTGGAACAGCAATCACAAGGTGACAACGCATCTACCACGGGGACCGGTATGGTCTGTCCCACTCGATCGCCTGGTCACTCTTGCCTATGTTGCGTGACTGACGACGATGTTCTTGAACAGGTGTGAATGGTGTGGACACCAGTAACGTTCGCAACGAGATCACTGGAACTGGAGGCACTTCTTCCGTGCTTGTCGACAGTGATTTTGCCTTCCCACTTTACACGGTAGGACCGGCGACATCTCGAGCGTTACAAACTCTGGTCGCCGCGTCTTCGTCCTTGCCGAACAACTCGTCACCGTTCGGTCGGCTGCAACCTGCGGTGGTAGGCCAGCATACGGGCAATGGCGCCGCGCTTGCCGAGTACATTCTCTCGCACTATAATGCGCTGCATGTGCAGAAAGAGTATACATTCTACGATGCGCCGCGGCTGCCGTTCATACCCCTCCTCGGCCCTGCAAGAGGGGAACGTCTGGAAAAAGATGACGCCCGAATACGAAAGAAGGGACTTTTGTTCCTGGTAGGTGAGCAGAGACGGGACATCATTCCGAAAACGCTCATGGATCCGGAAGGGAAGCTGGATTCGCAGGACCGGATCGAGGTAAACGAGATGGAAGTCTACAAGACGGAAGTCATGGAGTCTTTCCAAGAGGATTTTCAAACAAGACTGGATGCCTTCAGAGCAGAAGGTCAGAACTTGGTTGTGGTAGTTGTATTCAGCCCGCAAGGCTGTGAATCTATGCTCCGCTCGTTGGGGTTTATCGACGAGTCCAGCACTTTGACTGAAAGAGGGAGCAATAGATGGAGCCCTGAACATACCGAAGAGGCGTTCAAGAGTGTCGTCGTGACTATTGGACCCACAACTAGAGACCATCTAGTGAAGAATTATGCCTTTGAGCCGGACGTATGCGCGGCAAAACCAAGTGCACAGGGTGTGGGGGATGGTTTAGACGAATTTCTAAAGAGCAAGGCTCTAATATAGTGTCCATTGTAAATAGATATACCCTCTAATAGCACCTTCACCTACAACGTAGCCTTCTCGCTGACCCTCCACTTCCCACCTTCCGTCTTGACCACTTTCCCATCCTTTTTCAGTTTCTCCAGTACCATCAACAGGCCGAATTCAGCAGGCTGGTACAGACTCTCCGGATAGTGTCGGTAAATGACCTTGACCATCTCCATGCTCGCCCACTCCTTGCCGACGGTGACTTCTTTGCCCAGCCCAACGGGCTTTTCGGTCTCACTATCACTCTCACCGTAGCTCGTGATCGAGTCGTGCGCGGCGCTTGATGTGCCTGGAGGCTTTACGGTGCCATACCGCAGTACATTCAGCGCTTCTTCCTCACGCATCCGCCGGTGCCCGATATACTCGTCTATTTTGGCGGTGGCATCGTCGATTACAGCGCCGTGGCCTGGGTATGCTTTTCCCGCGCCGGCACTGGCTGTGGCCGCAACGCGGCTTTTCATCAGGTGCAGACTGTCGAGGTATGTTGCTAGATCTTCGAAGACGGCGGTCCCGTGGCCGAGGACGTTATCTGCCGTGAAGAGCGAGCCGATTTCGCTGGGGTCCGGGGATGATGTGATCAGGAAGCACATGTGGTCTTTTGCGTGACCAGGCGTGTGGACTGCTTCGATTTCGAATGTTCCGTTTCCGGTGTCTGTGCGAAACCGTTGGCCGTTGCTGATATCGTGTACGCGGTCTGGATCGAGGATCGCGTCTGGATTGAGAGACGGTTGGGCCTTGTAGACTTTGACGGGTCCGAGGGATTCGAGGTCTTTGACACCACCGACGTGGTCGTGGTGCCAGTGCGTTAGGATGCATGTCGATACGCTGGCTTTGTGGTCTTCCAGGACTGTGCGGAGTGTGTCGGTCCATTGTTTCTTGCCCTCGCCTGTGTCGATAAGGAGGCGCTTAGAGCCCTGGCCGAGGAGGTATGTGTTTGTGCCTTGGAGGGTGAACTGGGGGCTATCACTTAGCATGCAGATAGAGGTTGAAAAAGGGAGGGGTTTGGGTTTAGTACCTTGCTTGGGTTTCCGCCTAGAATTCGCACGATATTCGTGCTGACTTGTTCCCAGTCTGGGAGTTTGGGCAGATTCTGTGCCATCTTGGATCTCGGCTTTCTTGCAAAGGTAGTGTTGCTGAAGAGGCGGAGAGTGAGGCGCATAGACGCCCGTTATAAGTAGGCCTGCACCAACCCGATGAAGAACAGCAAACTCTTGCCCCAGGTTATATCAATGGTCGTGTGCCTAGTTTATCGCTCTCCAATGTCTCTCGATATTGAGTCGCACAGTAATAGCCTGCCGACCGAGTGCTGTTTCGAGTCTCTTGTATCTAGAGAGGGTTCCCAGCTCTTCGCGTTACTTCATATACCCTGCGTAACCTAGGCGGAGAGTTCGAACAGTCCGGCCGGAGCTGGATTGACTACAGTATCCGTGATACTAGTCCGGCTGTTTTCATACCATAGCCATCGGAGTAGAAGGACCAGGATACCGAAAGATACAGTGGGCAGTAAATACCGGGATACGAAACAGGCGACACTGAACACAAAGTGAAGGAGGGCCGCTTCGATCAGTAAGCAGTTATAGAAGAGGCTACGCATTCTGTACAATCGGCTCCGAGTATGGCTGGGTGTCGCAATCCCAGGAATCTCCAATTGACAATCTGAATATCCCCACGCCATTCTCAACATGCCGAGGTCCGTAGGTGACGCAATTTCTCATACTCGATATCTACCGAGAGGCCGCGATAGATATCTTCGTCTGATGAGGCCTTTGACGCTCTGGAGGCTGTCAACTCATCAAGTTACTGTGTGGGTGCCGCCTTTCACATTTCCTAGATGGCCATTGTAAGCTAGATGTACTCACTATCGGAAGGAATTACGGGATAGATAGTACTTAGGTCAAAAACAGTACACAATTGGTATTCTTGCTATTGACAGAAGATACATGACTTCGTGCTTGCAAAATCCCTTCAAACTCACATGCCATCTCAAGTCTCCAGTCCTGCTCCAGTTCATCCTCCCAAGCACTGCGACTGAGACTCGAACCTCAACTTTGACTCGGTGAGCTGCTGCTAAATAACCATTGTATGCACTCTCTGTTGATTCTCAACTCCTCAAGCAATCTTACTCGCTTAATGCCCGTGCTTCTTCGCCATGGTGTTCAAAGCACTGCCGTTTCTGAACCATTCGAGTTGTCCCTCGTTGAAGGTGTGCGACAATTCACAGTTCCACTTCTCACCATCCTTGGGGTGGACCACCATGGTCAAAGGCTTGCCAACTTCCAAACCAGTAACGAGCAAGTCGACCTTGTCGTCAGGGTTGATCTTATCGTAGTCTTCAGGGTTCGAGAAGGTCAAGGGCAACATGCCTTGCTTTTTCAAGTTGGTTTCGTGGATACGGGCAAAGCTTCGGGTAATGATGGCAATACCACCCAAATGTCTCGGCTCAAGGGCAGCGTGTTCTCGAGATGATCCCTCACCGTAGTTCCAGTCACCAACAACCACCCATTTGATGCCGTCTTTCTTGTATTGACGGGCGGTGGCTGGAACAGCATCCTCTTTACCAGTCTTGAAGTTCTTGACCTTGTTGGCCTCACCGTTGGCGGCGTTGATGGCACCAATCAACATGTTGTTGGAGATGTTGTCAAGATGGCCACGGTACTTCAACCAGGGGCCAGCCATGGAGATATGATCAGTGGTAGTCTTGCCCTTGGTCTTGATCAGGATGGGGAGATCAAGCTGATCCTTTCCGTCCCAGGCGTCAAAAGGCTCCAAGACCTGGAGGCGGTCAGATGTGGGAGAAACCTTCACGTCAACTTGTGATCGCTCCTCAGGTGGTGCTTGGTAAGTGTCACGGCCCAGATCGAATCCATTCTTGGGCAGGGCGTCGCCTGTAGGTTCCTTCAGCTTGAACTCGTTGCCGTCTTTGTCCTTGAGGGTGTCCGTGAGTGGGTTGAAGAAGAGACTTCCTGCAATAGTCATCGCAACAGTGAGATCCGGAGAGGTAACGAACGAGTGAGTGGCTGGGTTTGCGTCGTTACGGCCAGTGAAGTTTCGGTTGTATGATGAGATAATCGAGTTCGGTTCACCCTTCTTAACGTCTTTTCGATCCCATTGACCAATGCATGGACCACAAGCATTGGCAAGGACGATACCACCGAAATCCTCGAAAGTCTTAAGTTGACCGTCGCGCTCGATGGTGGCACGGACCTGCTCAGAGCCTGGGGTAACGCAGAAGAGAGCCTTGGCCTTGACGCCATGCTCCATGGCATCTGTTGCAATGGAAGCAGCACGGCTCATGTCTTCGTAGGATGAGTTGGTGCAAGAACCAATCAATCCAACTTTGAGTTCCTCAGGCCATTTGTTCTCCTTGACTGCATCCTTGAACTTGGAGATAGGTGTAGCCAAGTCAGGAGTGAAAGGACCGTTAATGTGAGGCTCAAGCTCGTCCAGGTTAATCTCGATCAGTTGGTCGTATTCGGCGCCTTCATCTTCGCGAAGCTCTGCAGCATAGCTGCGAGCCAAGTCTCCGATTCTCTTGCGGTTGGTCGATTCCAGGTAGTCGTACATGCGGTCGTTGAAGGGGAACATGGAAGTGGTGGCACCGATTTCGGCTCCCATGTTGCAAATAGTGCCCATGCCAGTGCAAGAAAGCGATTCAACACCTGGTCCGTGGTACTCGACGATAGCTGCGAATTGTCAGAAACCTGTAGCAGTTGGAGACCGGGAGGACTCGTGCTTCAATGACACAGTCCTAGGGAAGGGAAACACTAACCTCCTGTTCCGCCTTTTACCTAGGGTGGAAGTCAGCAGCTGTACCAATTTGATCAGAACATATAAAATAACTTACTGTCAAGATACCGGCAACCTTGAGGATGATGTCTAGATGTACAAGTCAGCATGTTGTAGCACACTCGGTGCGTGCCTCTCTTACCCTTGGGAGCAGTCCATCCGGACATCTTTCCCGTGAGTTTGACGCCTATGACCTACATGGTGTCAGAAAGTTGTGTCAATAAACCCTGGGATAGACCGAAGCTTACCTTAGGAGCTTTCAATTCCCATGGCAGGTTTGCCATAACATCGACAGCATCAGCACCACCGACACCGATGGCAGCCATGCCAAGACCACCAGCATTGGGCGTGTGAGAGTCGGTTCCGATCATCAAACCACCGGGGAAAGCGTAGTTTTCGAGGATGATCTGATGGATGATACCAGAGCCAGGTCGCCAAAAACCGATGTTGTACTTGGCACAGGCAGTAGACAAGAAATCATAGACTTCCTTGTTGATACTCTTCGCTCGGTCCAAATCCTTGTCTCCACCAACCTGAGCCTCGATCAAGTGATCACAGTGGACGGTAGTCGGCGTAGCAACAGAGGGCATGCCAGCTGACATGAACTGAAGGATAGCCATCTGTGCGGTGGCGTCTTGACATGCCACTCGGTCCGGTCGCAGTTTGAGATATGAGACACCGCGCTCGATCTCTTGGTTGTGCGGGTCGTCCAAATGTGAATATAGGACCTTCTCAGCATAAGTGAGAGGGCGGTTGAGTCTGCTGCGAACGATCGATAGGTTCTCGGACATCTTCCTGTACAGCCAAATATATCAGCTCCTGCCGCAACTCCTCTCGCGCCTTCCTCATATGTGTGTAGATCCACTACCACATAGGTATAGAATTCATCACTGGGAGGACTGACTTGTAGTTGACATAATGGCCCTTTTCCCAGTTCGTCATCTCGACCTGTAGGAGGATGTCAGGACCAGGCGCTCACAGAAGGGTGGAGGTGACTTATTTTTACTCAGAGGGTCGTCAGAGACAGTAGCATATCCCATTATGGACATCCGCAGTGGCTGAAATTCTTTGTTAGCTTTACTGCTCTTGTTGCGTTCGGAGAGTAAGGAAGGCGAAGAACGTACAGTTCCAACATTGGAGCCCTGTGGACATAACACTCGTCAGTATTCATTCCGCACAGCAGCGCCAAAAATTCGACCATTCGTCCTTGAGGTCAGGACAATAATAAGGAGTGCATGCAAGTTGCACATGCAATGATGCAAGGGCAGACTTACCAGGCGCGTGGCCAGGCGGCCCAATGGCCTTGAGGACATCATGATTGCGACGATGCTTGAGTTCTAGCAGCAATAGCAGAAAGATCAAGCTCGACAAGGTCGTGGTGCAAGCAGAGAGTGGAGAGGTGGAAAAGAAATGAAGAAGAAAGCTGTGATGGTGGTGGTGGTGGAAAGCTCCTCTTTGGGTTGGAGAGGTGCAAGGTGCGGCTTGTTTGAGCGCCTCGGAGGAGAAGCACGATAAGGTCAGAAAAACGACGTCAACTTGACGCTGAATGGCTGCAGCGATCAACTTGCAGCTCCTCCCACGCAATGCAGTCTTTCCTTTTACTACACAGTATGAATTATCGGCAAAGGACCTTTCGGATCCGGATTGCAGAATTTATATCTATATCCACCTCCCCGAGGGCGCCCCCGAACAAACAGTAGCTACCTAGGCAATAGAATCCACCGTGGCCCATGGCCCGAGCAAATGCCTCATTTTCTTCAGACCTGCAGACCATATTCTGCAGCCAATCAAAGCAGGGCAATTACTTTGTCGCTGCACGCACGAAAGGCGATGCTCTATTCTGTTACCACATCATTCGAAGGGCAAAGGCCGAGCAGGGAGTAGCAGATGCATGTCCGCTCAGCCATATAATCATCGCAATGCATGAATTTGTGTTGCTACGTGGTATAAGCAGTAGGTGTTCTTCATCTTGCTCGTGCTTCCAGGTGTCCGGGACTTCTGGAAAGGGTTGTTATAAAGGCCGGCAGTGATTGGATGGGCCGTGGGGTGCCGCGGCAAAAAATGGAAATAAGACCTGGAGAGCCTGGAACAGCACGTCCAGTTAGTGATGGCGTCTGACGAAGGTCAGCACCACAAGCCCTCGCCTATTCTGCAGGTAAGTCGCCATTTGCCTGACAACATTTTCTTCTCTGCATCTTTCGAGGTTCTCCCCGAGAGGCGGCCCACAATCCACCAGTATCCACCACTGTATGTTTACACCGAAAGCCTTGCATGCTGAACTTTCCACATTATTTTGCGCCTGCGAAGTCCCTTTCACATTTTCTGAAGGACATCCTCTCGACCGACCACCACCAATGGGAAGCATCAGACGCAGCAAGACAAAGCGTCGAACACGGTATGTTTGCCTTGTCTTTGTCAAGGCACGAACCCAATGGCTAACGCTTTCTCGCAGCGATTTCGACCAAGTCAAGGCTGACCTGAAATCTCCGAAACACCTCGCCCAACATAAGGGTGCGAAAGCCTCCGAAGACCTGCCGGGTCTGGGCGCCTTTTATTGCATAGAATGTGCCAAATACTTCTCCGACAGCCATAACTTAAACGAGCATCGCCGAGGAAAAAATCACAAGAGAAGGTAAAAATATATACTTTGAGAACCTCGAGTCGTAGCTGACAACTTCACAAGGGTTCGGTTGCTCAAGGAAGAGGCGCATACTCAGAAGCTCGCAGATGCAGCCGTAGGTCTAGGAACAGACGATCGTCGCTCTCAGCGTATAGACCATGAGCCAAACACCGAGGCCATGGAGGATGTCTGAATTGACAGGTGCCCGCTGTACGAAAGCACCTGCCGCGAGATAAGCCCCAGCAATTCCGGCACCACGAGCCCTTCGAGTGTCACTTGCGCATATAGCCAGAGACTTCATTGTCCCACTCAACGATGCGATGATCATTTCGAGCCGCCAAAGAGCGCCATGATCCTTTCATAGGCGTACCACTATCACCAGTTTTAGTGACCGGTGGCCAAACCGACAGAGCCACCCCTACCTGGATTGCATTCACAAAGAATGCTCGTATGCTACAGATACCCACGCCACGATAGAACCCGCCAAATCCACTGCTGCGCCAGATTTCCCGCGCTATTTCGAGGGAGTTAGGAGCACGACGAGGGGCTGCGCCATCTGCTGAAAGAAGCCCCTGCACTTCTGGATGCCATGCAGGTTGTGCTTGGAGGCGAGTCTTGATCACATCCAAAGGATATATGGACACCCACGTGACGACCCCTGCGATACCTCCGCTGATCAGCACATCTGTTGCCGTTGGTGCCATGAAGGGGTCGGCTTGTCTTGACAGGAGCAGCCGCTTGCTCAGCTCGTATGACCAGAAATACCAGCCGTATCTATTGAATCGTCAATAGAGAGTTCATTAACTACAAATTAGGAGTATACCCAAATGCATCTCTCAGGCTAGTTATTGCACCACCATAGTACAAACCTCGTAGTCCGCCATGTTTCCAGATGTCCTTGAATACAGCATAGGACGACCCTTGCCCATCAATCCCCAACTGAGTCCTACATTTAACGAGCTCAGAAGGTGCGGACACAACAAAAGTTGTCAGGCCTCCAATTGCTCCAGCTATCCAGATCTTGCCCAGGTCAACACCAGCAAGTCTGGTATAGTCAAATATACTCGGATCCATGAGCTTCAAGGACCGATTGAAGGTCATGAAGAGGATCGAGTTCAGAGCACCATAGCCTAATACTGGCGCCGCTGCTCCCCGGAACAAGGCTGTGAACCTTTGAAGGTTGGTGCTGCTCTCTGGAGTCGTAACGGCATGTGTACTGCTGGTGCTTGCTTGAGCTCGGACTTTCAAAACATCCAGGCGGTTTCCAATCAAGATCCCGAGTGCGCCTGATGTGTAGCCGGCCCAGAAATCAGCAGACATCTCGACCTCTGGACGTGAACCTCCCAATGGTCGACTAAGGAAATCTGGTTGGCTTGCGGTTTATATCATCTTGTCGAAGATCGGACAGGACCGGCCTGGCAAGCAGAATGAAGTTTGCTGGCTTCGATCTAGTGGGACGGACCTTACGATAGGATACAGGTTCAGACTGACTTGTCTCGAGGAACCGAACCGCTGTATTTAGCCCACATTTGCAAAGTGAGGTGGAAGTATGTGCGGGAATGGTGCACGTGATCACGCGAGTCGCGTGGCGGAAGGAACGCGTCCTTCAAACGCGGTTGTCGATAGCACCTCTTCATGCGAGCACTCGCCACAAACTTATATGATTGTTATTCTATGTTATTTCTCCCTCCGAACAACACATTGGTCGAAAGGATAAATCGGGACGGTGGGAACCTCCAATCTATCATGTATGTCAACATCTTTGGCTCACCTACTCTCCGTCTGCTTATATCTGATAGGATCCGTACCAGAGTCCTGGCACTTGGGAACGAGAAGGAGAATTTTCCTCCCTCAAAAGCAGGCAGACTAAGTGTAAACTCACCAGCCGCCATCGATCAACTTGTCAAACCTTTCAAATGTCCCGGATCTGCCAATGCGCGAAAGTCCAATGGCGAGCCGACACGAAAGCGAAGGAAGGTCAATTACACTGAGGAGGATGGTGGGAGTGAAGACAAGAGTGGTGGTTTCAACGTCGATGGCGATAGTGTCGCACTCAAGGATCGCTTTCCCGTCTTCAAGGCCAAGGACAAAGAGTCCACTTTCCGTACACGATTTGCCATTCCGCTCATCAATAAGAGTGCGTTCGACCCTTCACGGCCGGCACCAGGGCTCGGTATGCGCCGCGGTGGTGGCTTTGTGAACAAGCCATTACACGACCCGAGTGGAGAATTTGCAATAGTGTTGTTTGATCCCACCATCGATGACAAGTCCGAGGTCAAGCCTGAAGAAAAGAAGGAAGAAGACAAGCCCAAACTGGACACACCTCTTATGCACAAAAGCCTGGCCGAGATCCTTGGTATCAAGAAGCAAGTTGAAGGTGAAAGACCAAAGGTACCGGTTGTGATTGATCCAAGATTGGCCAAAGTGCTGCGACCTCATCAAGTGGAAGGAGTAAAGTTTCTGTACCGATGCACAACTGGCTTGATCGACGAGAAGGCGAAAGGCTGCATCATGGCTGACGAAATGGGCCTGGGGAAAACCTTGCAGTGTATCGCCCTGATGTGGACTCTGCTTAAGCAATCTCCAGAAGCAGGGAAGTCAACCATCCAGAAATGCATTATTGCCTGCCCTGCCAGCTTGGTCAAGAATTGGGCGAACGAGCTGGTCAAATGGCTCGGCGAAGGCGCCATCAACCCTTTCGCTATTGATGGCAAGGCGACGAAAGAAGAACTCACCTTGCAATTGAAACAATGGGCTATCGCATCAGGCCGATCAGTTGCAAGACCTGTGTTGATCGTGTCGTACGAATCACTCCGGCTGAACATTGAGGAGCTCAAAGACGTCAAAGTCGGTCTGATGCTGTGCGACGAGGGTCACCGGTTGAAAAATGCCGAAAGTGAGACATACATGGCGTTGACAGGGCTGAATGTCGACAGACGGGTTATCCTGTCAGGCACACCCATTCAGAACGATCTGACTGAGTACTATGCCCTGCTCGACTTTGCAAATCCTGGTTACCTGGGCAGCAAGGCCGACTTCCGCAAGAAGTTTGAGCTCCCCATCCTCCGAGGTCGCGATGCAGCGGGTTCCGACATTGACAAGCAGAAGGGTGTAGCAGCTAATGCTGAGCTCGGATCACTGGTGAAGAAATTCATCATCCGAAGAACCAACGACATCTTGTCCAAATACTTGCCAGTCAAGTACGAACATGTCGTCTTCTGCAATCTCGCGCCTTTCCAGAAGGATCTTTACAATCACTTTCTCCAAAGCCCCGACATCAAGAGTTTGCTTAGAGGCAAAGGAAGTCAACCGTTGAAAGCCATCGGGATCTTGAAAAAGCTGTGCAATCACCCTGATCTCCTGGATCTGGAGAAGGATTTGCCGGGCAGCGAAAAGTTGTGGCCGGACGATTACGTTCCCAAAGAAGCTCGTGGCCGAGATCGAGACGTCAAGTCATGGTATTCCGGGAAATTTGCCGTCCTTGAACGTATGCTTGCACGTATCCGACAAGATACAAACGACAAGATTGTCCTGATTAGCAACTACACCCAAACACTGGATGTATTTGAGAAGTTGTGCCGAAACCGAAATTATGGATGTCTTCGACTTGATGGTACAATGAACGTCAACAAACGGCAAAAACTTGTTGACAAATTCAACGACCCCAACGGTGAAGAGGTTGTGTTCTTGCTGAGCAGTAAAGCAGGTGGCTGTGGTATCAATTTGATTGGTGCCAACCGTCTTATTCTTTTCGACCCTGATTGGAATCCTGCAGCAGATCAGCAAGCTCTTGCCCGAGTCTGGCGAGATGGTCAAAAGAAAGACTGCTTTGTCTATAGATTCATGGGAACTGGCACGATCGAGGAGAAGATCTTCCAGCGCCAATCTCATAAGCAAGCATTGTCATCGACGGTGGTGGACTCGGCGGAAGACGTTGAACGACATTTTACCTTGGATTCCTTGCGAGAGCTTTTCCAATATCAACCAGAGACAAGGAGTGACACCCACGACACATTCAAATGCAAGAGATGCAAGCCAGACGGTGTGCAGCAAATCAAAGCACCCGCAATGCTCTATGGCGATACTAGTTCTTGGAATCATTTTGTCAACAATGGAGAAAAAGGACCGATGGGGAAAATCCAGGACTTGCTTCTTCGACAGGAAGCTTCGGAAATGGACGTCAGTGCTGTCTTCCAATATATCAGTCATTGATCCGTCGGTAGCTACCTGACTATATGATGAGCCAATGGAGCGACGAAGTTGTTCAGGCTGGGTCGTACAAGCCGTGGTACAGCATGGACAATATGAACGTGAAGGCTGTCCCAATTGTGGGGTATAGTGCTACCGTCGGTGACCATAGAGCATGACGATAGCAAAATGAACCCTGATACCCCTTGATTGATTATCTCAGTGTGATGGGAGCTCAAGTATAAACATGTTTATGTGCCATCAAAGTATCGACATCCACTTGCTGATAATATACTTTGGTTATTCGGGTTGTGATCTCATGCAGCCTGTTTTCAATTTTGCCTTTGGCGTTGCCGCTGCCAAATAAATGTCGTTGTTGGTTCCGCCAATAAAGGCGGAGCGACTGCCGAACCTTCAAACTTGGAACCTCCAACGCTCTCAGCAGCCTCAGAGAACGCGCGTGCACCACAACTTCAACACAACATTTTAGATATAGATTTTCTCATTCTTGATCAGTATTGAGAAACAGGGAACAGGGCAACAGAACAGGCGGAACTTGAGTCGTCTCAATGAACGTATCGTCACATCATCTTGAACATATCATCTCTCCAACCTCGTCCTTCGATGATGATCACGCGAGACATCATTAATCCACCGACACATCAATATGGATCCATCTGTGCAGCGTTTGCTCACCGATAAGCTCTATGACAAACGAAAGCAAGGTGCTCTTGAGTATGCTGGATTAGCCATCGAAGCTGTATGACAATGACTAATCTGTACCAGGCTCGAACGTTTCATTAGAGAAGCATCTGCTGCTAAAGAACACGAAAGGATCCGCAAAACGCTCGAGCAACTATGCCATGACTATGCCTACGCAGTCCACTTGCCACATGCTCGCAATGGAGGACTCATTGGCCTTGCTGCTGCCTCAATCGCTCTCGGCTCGGTTAGTCTACGCCTAGGACCACTACCATATTTGTGATGCTGACAGCTGGGCCACAAAGGAAGAGGTTGCTCGCTACCTGGATGTGATAGTACCACCAGTTTTAGCGTGCTTTACAGATCAAGATGCCCGCGTTCGTTATTACGCGTGCGAAGCCATGTACAATATTGCCAAAGTGGCAAAGGGCGAAATTCTGGTCTTCTTCAACGACATATTCGACACTCTATGCAAGGTATGGTGACCGATCAGCCGCTTCTGCATATGCTCACCCCTCTTTACAGCTTGCAGCAGACTCTGAGCTCTCGGTGAAGAATGGGGCCGAGCTTCTTGACCGTCTCATCAAGGACATCGTTTCGGAATCGGCGGCTAACTACGTCTCGGTGCTAGAGCACACCGACGAAAACGGTGACCCAACACCTTCCGACAAGGAGCAGCATCAGGAACGAGCTTTCTCCCTCGAAAGATTCATCCCTCTCCTCGAAGAACGAATCCACGTAATCAATCCATTCACCAGGACGTTTCTTGTTCAGTGGCTGGTGCTTCTCGACGAAATTCCCGAGCTGGAACTGATACATTACTTGCCCGCCTTCCTTGGAGGGCTGTTCAAGTTTCTCGGTGACCCTAATAGGGATGTCTATGTGGCCACGCAAGGTTTACTGGAGCGGTTCCTGAGCGAAATCAAGCATATCGCGAAGGTAAAACGAGGAATTGCTGAAAGTCGACGTAGCCGAGCGAGCAATCGAAGACAAAGAACCAATAGTCAGACTGAGAGTGCCACAGCGACTGGAAGTGCAGGGAATGATAATGCTATCGAGGATTCGGAGCGGGGAAGCGCCCAGGATGAGTCAGGCGAGGCGGGTGAAGATGAAGAGGAGGGCGAGGATGGTGGCGATTGGATTGTACCCGGACAAGACGTCCAAGTTGACTATGCACAGATACTGGACATCCTCCTGAAGTTCGTTGATGTGTCATCCAGCAAAGAGTCGGCACCGACCTTGCGACTTGAAGGATTGTCTAAACAAAAGGAAGAGGAAATCGGCATAGTGGCGTTACGATGGATCGACAGTTTCTTCGAGATCAGTCCTGAGGAAATCCTGCAGTTCGTTCCGCGCCTCTTGTCTCGGGTACTGCCAGCCTTATCATCACAATCGGAGCAAGTCCGAACAACAGCCAGTAAAGTCAACAGATCGTTGATGGATTACATCGTGAGCTTCCAAGACGCAGTCTCTAACGACGAGGGAAGTCCACCTGCACTCAACAATGCTGCTTTGAACTCGACTCGAGATGGGGACTCGGACAACAAAAGACAGTCTGGAGCAACATCAAGGAGCCTAGCGACTTCTACCACGATAAGGGAAAATGAGGCTTCCCTTGAGACTCCCGCTGAACCGGAGCACTCTCCTCTTGAAGTGACACCGAGGTCCACAGCAGCGCCCTCACCACAACCTATGGCCGACCTGGACTACGCCGCTGCGGTCAACGCTCTGACTCTGCAATTTCTCAATCAGAACGAGGAGACAAGAGTAGCAGCATTAAGCTGGTTGATCATGCTGCACCGCAAGGCGCCCAAGAAAGTTCTCGCATTCAACGACGGCACATTTCCCGCTCTGCTTAAGACGCTTTCCGACCCTGCCGAAGCCGTTGTAACGCGCGACCTGCAACTCCTCTCCCAGATCTCCAAGAACAGTGAAGACGGCTACTTTACCTCTTTCATGGTCGCTCTGCTTCAGCTGTTCTCCACTGACCGCAAGCTTCTGGAAATCCGAGGCAACTTGATTATTCGTCAGTTGTGCATCAACTTGCAACCTGAGCGCATCTACAGAACCCTTGCAGACTGCATCGAGAAGGACGAGGACATTGAATTCGCAAGTATCATGGTCCAAAATCTCAACAACAACCTCATCACCGCGCCGGAACTGGCTGAGCTGAGAAAGCGACTTCGCAACCTCGAAAGCAAAGATGGCCAGATGTTTTTCGTCGCCCTCTTTCGGGCTTGGTGCTACAATGCCGTCGCTACATTCTCGTTGTGCCTGCTCGCTCAAGCCTACGAGCAAGCATATAACCTGTTGCAGATATTTGCGGACCTGGAAATGACCGTCAACATGCTCATTCAGATCGACAAACTGGTGCAGCTGCTCGAGAGTCCGGTCTTTACATGTGAGTTGCCGTCCTGTCCGGGCCTTTCCCAGAAATGATGTTGAGTGCTGATCTGTGTGATATAGACCTCCGTCTGCAACTTCTCGAGCCCGATCGATATCCGTATCTGTACAAATGTCTGTACGGCCTGCTCATGCTGCTTCCGCAGTCCTTTGCCTTTGGCACATTGAAGAACCGTCTCAACAGCGTCTCGGCGATAGGACTGCTACACACCCCTGCGTCGATGCCAAGCAGACCCAGTGTTGTGGCTGGCATGTCGTCACCCGCAGTACCATCGAGCGCTGGGGGTGCCGTCACAGGTCGCCTCAATCGCACCCGCGACTCAACAAGCAACAACGAAGTCAAGTGGCCCGAGTTGCTCGACAAATTTAAACAGACGCAAGAGCGAGCGCGGCGGCGCAATGAACGACTCCTGCGCGGCGCTGACGCGGATATGACTTCGAGTGGACCGCCATCGCGGAGTCTGCTTGACGGCGTCGAGGGCGGTAGAACCAGTCGCGCCAGCGTCCGCTCCGACGCAGATGGACGAGGTGGTGGGAACCGGGGGGCAGGACGTCCGCTGAGTATGGTAGGATCATCGGGCGGACAGGGGCTCGTGAAGGCTGGGAGCGGGTTGACTATTCAGACTGGTGGTGGTGCAGGCTCGGGTGCAGGAGCGGGAGCAGAAAGGCCGCCACCGCATAAGCGCGGACACAGCCTTGCTGGTGGTCTGGGGAAGTTTGCTAGTGGGCTTTCCAGGGCTGGCGGTGCGAGTCGTGATCGGGATAAGAACAAGAAGTAAGTTAGCTGCAATGGAGGCGGAGGGGTCACGGTATGTGGTATTGGTTATGGGCATGGAAACGCTGGTGGGAGCTCATATTGGTATGAGGTTTTACTGTTCGGGATCACTGGCGGGCTATCAGGGCCTGGAAGGGAGCCTGTACGCTCATATAAAAGGCTTTGAATTCAACAGACTTGACCAGAGCTTCACGGGGATCGGTCTTGTATGGTTACTGCTCTAGAACAAGGCTATGAATGTGCCTTAATGTTTCCTCCTTGCGATGTTCTCACATGGGTCTGATAATGTCGCGTGTCAGCCATCGAATCCCTTGGGACGACCTTCAAACAGAGGTTCAGCCTGACGCAGCCTTGCGACGATCCTGAGGATGTTTGTGACGCAAGCATGGACGATCATAGACAGGGGTACGTGCCAACCGCGGTGGCCTTGGGATCATCCGAGGTCAGAGTGCGCACGACCTCGATTAGGAGGAATGTCACAACGGTCACACTACTGATTGACAGCTAAGATAATCTCTGTTCTGCGGCTATACGACAGCGAAGCTGTTGACCCCTATTCTGCGATTTTTCAACGAACGTGAGCCCCAGTCGCCCGATGCTGGTTCTTCCCCCTGCTTCTATGCACAATGCTTGTAACAAACGAAAATCTTGTCCTTAACCCAAAGTTCCAACGCTGCGCTGCTGCCGCTGCTCAACAACCAGAAAGTGTTTCCAAACGCCAATGCTATGCATAATTCCAACCACGATAATATCAATCAGAAACGTATAAGAATACTTCATAAGCTGCGTTAGGCCATCATCTGCGCTGATCGGGAGGTGCCCAGAACACTGTCCGTCTCTTGCTTGAGTTTCCAGACCCACCGGTCGAGTTGGCGGACATTGGACCGTCCACTGAATCGGGGCTCACAGGGTAGACATATTCTCCGTCCACGTATTGCGCATTGGTAGTGTAGGTAGTTCTGTTCTTGCGACGGGCATATTTCTGTTCGAGACGGTAAAGGTCCAGTTCTGTAAATGAGTCGTTAGTCAGAAGCCACAAACACGAGTGAAGAGGCCTCAAGGGTGTGAGGTTGCAATGTCTTGAAGATTGTGACTTACTTGACTGTAACTTGTCGAAGAAACCCATATTGGCCTCTTTCGGTGTGTGAGGTATGTAGGAAATGTGTAGTATAGGATATGCTGGATGGTTCCGGGCAGCGATGCTTATAGCAGGCCCAGGATCAGTAAGCTGATGAGTATGGTATGTCCAGTGGACCGCGTCTTTTTTCCACGAGAGCCTTGTGATCTGCGAATGGACGTCCAACCAGTCGGTTTGTTTCTATCCGGCCTTTGGGGAACGAATATTCAGGCTTGCCGCGCCAAAAGACCAGTGATTGCTCGCGCTTTATGAAGCTTTCGGCACCACGCGGGGAGAAAGAGTATGCAAACGGCAATATGATGTAAGACAGAATGTAGGTGGTTTGCTCTTTTCGAATCAGGTTTCGAGATGGAGCACAGAGTGCTTGTGAGAGCTGGGATAGCCCGGGTTTTTGCAGCTCTCTGAAACGAAGGGTAGTAGCAAAGTAGCGAAATGAGCGTTTGATCTGCCAGCTATAAGCTGCGATTACGGGAAGAAGTGTATGGAGGAAGAGAAGGAGAGGCTGTCAGTATGGTCGATCTGAAGTATGGCATAACACTCTTCGCTAGAAGGGAGCGGACAGCGGACGCAGGGGAAGTGGTTTGCATTATCAAGGGATGTAGAGGCCGTTTAAGCATTCCACTCTACTGCAGACAAAGGAGTTTGACGGGAAAGGAAGACGGGCAGTCGCAATTTCTGCAGGTGTTGGAAGGGAAACTACGCGAGCATTAAGCCCCGTTAGATGGCGACGGTTTGCGCCTAGATTTCACTTGGAAGCTCCGCTGCAGACGCTTGAAGATTCTCTAGTGCTTCTAGCTTCGGTCGTCCAAGAAATGTCAATGATAGGCACGGCATGTCAGTCGCAGCCCGGAGAAGAATTTCTACCAAGCTGGCACAAAAAGCTGGGGAATTGACGTCTCGTAATAAAACGTCTTCAATCATATATGACTTGAAGATGACGAAGCTGACATCCAACTAAATTCTCTCTATACTGTCACACGACCTTGGCTTTCTTTCATTACACTTTTCCTGATTATCCAAAACGGAGACTAGAAGGAGAGAGCATTCAGCCCGGTTTCTTCTCGCTGCAACCAAAGAAGCCAAACGACCGACGGCCTAGGCGTAGCGGCCAGTTGGAGACGCGCTGGTGGGCATCTTCCCCGGCGCGCCAACGCCACGTGTGCCAGGGGTAATTGACCCCTGTCTGTGCACGGGAACAGTGTCTCTGGAAGAACTTCGCTTCACAAAGTGCACGATCCTTGGTTTTGTCCTTTGGATCTCGGGTACGCATGTTTTTGGCGACCTATGCAGAGGCACGCGAGCAGCAAGCTGCACACGTCGTATGCAACATTGCAACCTAAACATTGCTCCAAATGCCCACTGACCGAATCAAGGAGCAATTGTCTGCGCCCTAGGTTCTCGGTATTTCTCGATCGCCGTCCTGTTCGGTTGCTGTGCAAGCAGTCGTGTACCTGCTGCAATATTACTCAGTTTTGCTTCTCTTTCTCTTCTCGTTCTTCTTCCAGCGACCGCTCGAGTCCCGTGTCTTGCCCAATCGAAACTTCTTGCGCAGCCCACAGGTCTGAATACAATCCACCCAGGGCGAGCAATTCTGTGTGGCTGCCTTGTTCGACCACTTGGCCATCCTTCAGCACAAAGATGATGTCGGCGTCGTAGATGGTACGCAGCCGATGGGCCACAAACACACTGGTCCGCGCTTTCTCTTTCAAGATGCTGTTAATATTCTGCAACAGCGTCTGTTCCGTGTAGGTATCCAGCGCGGATGTCGCTTCGTCGAAGAACAAGAGCGGTGGGTCCTTCAGAAGCAACCTGGCAACAGCCAACCTCTGTTTCTCACCACCTGAGATCATCATGCCTCTTTCGCCCACCATTGTATTCCATCCGGCTGGTAAGCGCTCAACGAGGTCGGCAATTCTGGCTCTTTGGGCGGCTTTCTTGACATCATCGAGAGAGGCATCAATCTTTCCATACCGGATATTGTGCTCAATGGTGTTGTTGAACAATGGGGTATCCTGCGGAACTACCCCTATGCTCTCTCGTAAGCTGTCAAGGCTGACATCACGGATGTTCTGCCCATCAATCAAGATCCTGCCAGATTCTGCGTCGTAGAACCGGAACAGGAGTCGGAGAATGGTCGATTTTCCACAACCGCTGGGTCCGACAATGGCAACTTTCTTGCCAGCTGGAATCGTCATACTCAGGTTACGCAAGATTGGACGATCAGCATGATATCCAAAGTCGACATTCTCGAACTTGATTTCACCCCCACGTGTCAAGTCTAGAGGTCTTGGATGTGCCACTTCCTTGACAGTCACATTGACCTTTTGCAAGTTGAATAGCGCCTCCATGTCTAGGAGAGATTGACGAAGTTCCCTGTAGACTGACCCCAAAAAGTTCAAAGGCACCGACAATTGGAAGACTAACTGGTTGACCATAACCAAGTCTCCCACGGTAAGTTCTCCGCCGGCCACTCCATTAGCAGCCATATACATCATACCTGCAAGAGCACTTGAGAAAATGAGGTTTTGCCCAGTGTTCAAGAAGGCGAGTGATGTAGTGACTTTGATGGACGCGTCCTCGTACTTCTTCAAGGCTTTGTCATATCGGTCCACCTCGAACTTTTCGTTGTTGAAATATTTGACTGCCTCATAGTTTATCAGCGTGTCAACAGCCACTGTGGCGCCTTGGTTGTCTGCAGCGTTGGCTTGCTTTCGGAACTTTGTCCTCCATGATGTCGTCGTGATCGTGAATGCTGAGTATGCTACCATGGTGGCGGCTGTGATGGCGGCGAATTGCGGCCCATATTTGTACGTCAATATGCCGCACACCATACCTATTTCCAGGACGGTCGGAAAGATGTGGAATAACATGGACGTTAACAGAAAGCTGATACCTTTCGTACCTCGATCAAGTGCCCTTGTCAGTCCACCAGTCTGTCTTGACAGATGGAAATTGAGATCCAAGCGCAGCAAGTGCGAGAAGACGTTGCGTGCAACATTGCGGATCGCCTTCTGGGCCACACTGGCGAACACGGCGTTTCGTAACTCTGTGAACAATGTGGAGCCGATTCTTGTGACACCGTAGGCGACTATCATAGAGCCTGCAACCGTCCAAGCTGTACCGCCAACAGCCAAGAAGTCAATGTTCATAGAATCGACGATACTTTTAAAATAAAATGGCACGTTGACGTTGAGTATCTTAGCAGAGACCAACAAGCCCAGTGCTGTTCCCACTCGAAGTTTAGTCCCCCAGTCACCCTTCGGCCACAGGTATTGGACCATTTCTTTCATGATGGCCAAGTCGACTTTGCGTTGCTCTTTGTTGGACACCACCTTCTCTGAGAGAAGAGCTTCCTTCTTGGCATCCGCTTCGGCAGCCTTGGTAGATGCAGTAGATTGCAGTGTCTCGGGCTTCGTCACTTCTGCGCCTTCTGCCCTACTGGGAGGGCTCTCGTTGACCTTGGCAGCCTGTGCTGTTCTTTTGGCGGCATCATCGCGTTGCCATAAGAATGACTGATGGAACGAACGGACAGGCGATTGCTGAACAGATGGGCTCGCATGGCTCCATGTCTTGAGGCTCGAGCATTGGGGACTGTAAAGTCGGCGCCGCCCGCAGCTGCAGAGTGTTCTTGATAACATGCTTGCTTAGTAGGACTGAGCTATAACATTCGATCCACGCAACCCCTTGTGCCTGGGTGATCACCAGCCCTTTCTCCTCTTCCACCAAGCACGGCAGGATGGCAGCGCTGCCTCTATGCAAGGAATATTAGGGTTGCTTCGTCCGGGATACCATCCTCCTGCCAGCACGCGATGTGAAGTGGTTACGGCGATTAGGCAATTCTACTAAAGTTTGATGCCATTTTCTGATGTCCTCAAAACACTCCAGACTCCGTCATCGGCCGCACAAAAAGTAGATATGTTTCGCCGTACCAGATTCTGAGCCTGATTTGTTAGGCCGGATTTTCAGCCTCATCACTTTCGTCAGCCTTGTCTCTTCACGATCGTTCACACATTTGTAGGCGTCTACGTGTGTATCGATATTCTGCCTCACCACAATGTCACGCGCACACACAAATCCCTCCCGAAATCCACAAAGACTACAAGTCGAAGATGCAAAAAGTCCCAACTCGAACAGAACGCCAGTAAAAAGGGCAAAAACTCAGACCTCGAGAGGCCTGAGAAACCCCACGAAGAATTTTTTCACATTGATGTCTGCAATCGAACTCGTCTCTCCGACTTTAACTCAGTAACATAGTAGAGGAGAATAAGAGGTTGGATACTGGAAGGGAGTTCGCCGAGCAGGGCGGAACGCACTCGTCTCTCCAAGCACTAATATCATGTTTAGACTTATTAAGTCGATATCAGGAGGCAAGGATACTGGAAGGGAGATTGTTGAACAGTTTTGAGCACATTTGATCTATATCCTTCCATTTCAACCAGCCGGAACATGTGATCACACTTCAAGTGAATTGATATCTTCGCCAAGGGGATAGGTGAGAAAGAGGGTGGCCTCTCAAGTGCCAGACCGGCCACACGTACCTGGCGAGACATTGGGGGAAGAACCACAATGGGCAGAATCAGGGACATGCAAGACCCTGCTTCCGAGCCTGCAGCTCTTGACACCTGGCAGTGAGACT
The DNA here is from genome assembly GCA_000835395.1 of Exophiala sideris. Classification (NCBI taxonomy): domain Eukaryota; kingdom Fungi; phylum Ascomycota; class Eurotiomycetes; order Chaetothyriales; family Herpotrichiellaceae; genus Exophiala; species Exophiala sideris. The sequence goes on along the minus strand of KN846952.1, from coordinate 3,360,818 downwards.
GTTCGATTGAAGTAGCACGCCGATATATCGCGCAAGGTGGAGCGAATGTCTAGGACAACCAACGCAACGTCCATGTAGCGTGAGAAAACGACATGGCCTCGCCAAATCAGATCACTGACCTCCTGCACTGGCTGTGGGGCAAAACTCTGGTTCGTGCTTGTTGTGGTTGCGAGAATCGATATAGACTAGTAGTCAGGCAGACGAGATATAGAACTTTGGATGCCTGGTCAGTGGGGAAGACTGCGGTGGGGTGACATTGAGATCAACCACATATATACAACATCAGCAGTATAACGATACGCTGAGACACTACTCTCCTGCTATAGGCCTTTCTACTATCATATGAAGGATAGACGACGGATCATCACGCTGCGCGTTGGCCAAACCACTAATCCATACAAGATAGCTCTACGTACAACCACCAAATATGGCAGCTACATTCAAGGACAAGGCCCTACTTGTTCCAGCATTCTCACTAGTAATAGCGAGAGCTCTTCTTGCGTTCATCGCCAGTCCATTCCGAGGCAAAGACGGCGCTCCCACTGTGTCTGAACATGTTATCAACACCGCTCTACGGACCTTCTTCTTGCACACCAGCGTAGCGCAACTGCAGTAAGTGCTTCTCCACAGCCTCTCTAACCGGGACCATGTGTTGATAGATTATCCCCAGGCTCATCTGCCCTCCATTCGTGTCAACATACGAAGGCTGGTGCAAAAAGCGTTCCATTCGACGAGACATTGTCGACATCCCTAACACGAACGCGAAGGGCTTCTGGATCGGCAGCAAAGACTCGGCCAAGTATCACATGGTGTACTTCCATGGCGGAGGCTTTGTAATGCCAGGCCTCCCTCCGCACATTGATTTCCTCTGGCGGCTTGTCCAAAGGTCCAACGGTAAACTGGCAGTCTTCGCCGTCGCATACACGCTGGCTCCCAAGGATGTGTACCCCCTGCAAATCGGCGAGTGTGTCGAAGCGCTGCGCTACGTTCTTTCACTGCCTGGTCGTACACCACATACGACACTCCTGGGCGGAGACTCAGCCGGCGGACCTCTGCTGCTCGCAGTGCTGGGCCATGTCTCTGGCCACCCACATCCGCAGTCCAACATTGTAAGGCCACTCGACATAACCGGCAAATTGTGCGGTGCTATCGCCATGGCGCCTATGACCAGCTGTGATGACAGCAAGTTCAAGTCGTTGACCAGCTCTGCCACGCGTGACAGTGTTCATCCGGCATTTGCCAAGCGTTGGCTGGAGGCTTGGAAAGGTGGAGCCAAGGACGACGAGTACATTGTGCCAGAATCAGCGCCAGCCAGCTGGTGGTCAGGCACGAAAGTTTCGTCGATGCTAGTAACTGTTGGTGAAGATGGAATTCTGCATGACCCGGTCATTAGTTTCGTCGAAACGTTCAAGCGAGGCGCTGGTGAAGATATCGTAACATTGGTGGTCGGCAAGAGGGAATGTCACGTCGCTCCTTTGCGCCATGATTCAGACAGTCTGCGCAAAGGATCTCAGGAGGCTGGGATTAAAACTTGGATAACAGAGATTCTAAAATAACACTTCCGTCAACAGAGAATAAAAATACATAGAACACGATTAGTCGCCATTAGACTGTACATTTGCCCATAACCCGAAACAATTCTTACCCAGACACGGTCTTGAAAACAATCCGCGAACAGTCGCTGAACGCCATAGAGGACATTATTGCATTGCTTCACACGCCAACGAAAGACAAGGTTTGCTGTATCTAATTTTAGTCGGTCGCACCGTTAGCCATAGGTGCAGGGTCCACAGCCATGGACGCCCTGCGTAAGATCGTATCGTCATCCTCTTTGGGTCGTGGGGCGAAGAAAAGCTCGATGATAGCCGCAATGGCGAACACGGCGCAACTCCACCACGCTCCAGCTGAGCCCAGACCGTCATAGATAATCCCTTCGAGCGGAGGCGCCACAGTTCTCGCTGCCGAACAGGCGGACATGGCCAGTCCGTTAACCCTGCCCAGCACGAGGGGCGATTCAGTCGCGTTCTTCAACAGGATCAACAGGCAGGGATATATGATAATGGCAGTGAAGCTCTGCATCGCAAGCAATACGCACATACCGATGCCTGGATTTGGCAGGACCGTAACGAACGGGACCAGAATGAGTGCTATAGGAGCGACGATGGTAAGAGACAGGACGGATTTCCAGACGCCGAATCTCGAGACAAAAATCGGGAAGATGACGCCCTGGACAAATAGTGAAAGGACACTGTTGGCTGCCAGGAATACGCCGACAGTCGGAAGTGTCAGGCCTAGACCGCCAACCAAGTCGAGGTGCTGGGGCGGTTGTCGAGGATCGTCGAGAAGATATATCGGGAAAAGAGCGTAAAACGCCATCTGATGATAACACATGAGAACAAGGGCAATGGTCCAGAAAATGACGCCCTTGTTGAAAGCCTTGATGGAATCGGATTTGGGGGCCTCGATTTCATCGTCTTCGATGACCACATCGACGGTCGGGGTCACGGTGTGGTGTAATGGTTTGAAGGAGGTGATCGAGGCAATCGAACGTCGTCTAAGGTCGAAGGACGGGTCGTTTGGCAAAGGTGCGGAGCTGACTGCGTACGCGATGCTACCCGCACCCACGGAGAACGCTGTGAGGTTAGATTCTCGTCGGTCTCTTTGACGAAGAGGCGTTCTCTCATCGACAGTATGGCTGTGACTCGAAGCTCCCGCAGGCCACCAGGACTTAGCAGCCGGGTTGGTCTCCTCTAGAAGTATCCAACCCTGAATCATCGCAATCAAAATGGCAACCACAGAGACGATGTTGGGTAATAGGTAAGGATATTCGCCAAAGATGCCGTTAGGGTCGAATATGTGAGGATAGAACTTGGCAGGCTGTGCAGTGAAACCTCCCAAAGCCGACCCAACGATAGACCCCAAGCTCCACATGAATGGCTGGACGGCGTACGCTGCGGCTAGAAGAAAATGTCAGCAGTGATATAGCAACATCGTGCTGCGTGGCGACTTACGTTCGTGCTCGGGGTTCTTGATCATCTCGGCGACCATAGTCTGCATGACAGCGACATTCCCGTTGAGAGCACCACCAATGACCCGAGCCAGTAGAGCGACCCAGTACTTTTTTGCGAATCCAAAGATCAAGCTAGAAAGAGCGGTTCCCGCGAGGGCGATAAGAATGATAGGTTTTCTTCCATAGCGATCTGAGATGTTGCCCCAGATCATGGCGGTAGACGCTTCGGCCATGGCGAAGGCAGATATGAGAAGACCAGCATAGAATGATGCATCCTCATCGCCTTTGATGTCCTGTACCATAACAAACGTGTATGCCGTAATGGAAGTGAAAGCGATGGGCTCAGCCAGCCGGCAAATAGCTGGATTTCATGTCAGCAACTTTCTTTGCGCCATGGCTACTAGGAGAGATATGTACCTAGAACGGCCAGCTGTCTATAGGGAAAGGCATCATCATCCTTCGCCGTCGTTCTCGAGACCTCAGGCGCCATTACTCCGTGCGCAATGGCTCAAGAAGAGCGGTCAAATGTGGTCAGAATTGAGCCTGAGAGCGGGTAGAACCATTTCTCTGTGGATAGAGTTTTCGGGATAGAAAATGGAAAGGAGAAAAGTCAAGCACGCATGATAAAAGCCGGTACCCAGCCTCTAATGTTCCCGGCGCCCACTGCAGCGGGAGAATCGAAGCGGCGGTGGAGAGTCTGTCTGGTTTCTTGGTTTCTATGACCCATCGACATCGTGGATTTTGGGCTAATAGAGGGGTGGGAAATCTGGTATGCAGCAATGGGCTGTCAGATCTCCGATCCTCGGTGCCTATTGGCAGATTTTGATAGGCGTGGGCCTGTATTTTCCAGGCATACCCGTGCCTCTCTGGCGCCACATTCGCTAGAACGCCTTAACCCTCGCGAGGTTCTGCCGCTGTGGAGGAATAACGTCGGTCACAAAGACCCGGTAGCCAACGTCGAGCATCTATTCTCCCTCATGACTACATGAGCCTAGAAGCCATAACTCGACCCTTTGCGCATATACTTGTCACACATCTTCTGCAAGGGGAGAGATGCGGTGGCTAGCTTCATGCAAATGTCCTGTAACGGTGGCCGTGCGAAAAGGCGGCTCGGCCCATCAACTGGGCTTGCTCTTACCGCCACCTTCGTCAACCATTGGAATTGCCCCAAAAAATGTGCAATATCATGCTCATCTTAATTCTGTCAAACAAGAGTTGTGTGCTTACTGAGTTTACTCACTGCGTCAGTGTCTTTAAAGTCAAAAGACGAATAACGAACAACGAACTTTCAAGGCAAATGGCCCGTTAGGAGCACGGTGTCGAGACGATCAATACCATCCCCAGCTGCCAATTAGAAGGCACCATTCTACATGTGACCTGGTTAACCATCAACAAAAAGCGTACGGAACCTGACGCCATCAAATACGAGAACAGGCGACGACCCAATGTTATAGTTGCAAATGTGCGACCAGATCACACTCATGCCTAGATGTAGTGTACCTCAACTTTCGCGCAATGTAGTACATATTTCAACATTTCATCCATGATCAAACAGACAAAATAGGACTGATGCAGCTGCACGAGGCTGAGACAGACACTCTGGCCGGAGGATTGGGAAAGTTCCCCGATTGCCTTGGCATGTTTGGTGCGGCGCATCAATTAGAGCTCGAAACCTAGAGAGCTGGGAGACTAATGCGAACTTTTGAACCAAAAAGCATTCGGCTTCTTTGACTGACCTTCGAGCAACCTCTGGACAGTGCGGATTATACGGTGATATTCTCGACACCAAAGATGCCTCCCGTCGCCGCGCATACACTGCGAAGGTTGTCGAACTTTTCTCGAAAACGTGTATTTCCTGCCCATGTCATTGCCGGAAGAAGAGTCGGTGGATACAAGTATATCTCGGTGCAAGCCACGCCAGCAACAGATACCAACAGAATCGATGTCGCCGGTAAATCGACCTCGGCATCTTCGCCAGGTTAGTTCAGGCTTCGTCGACGCGCTACAAATTGCTGACCGTTCTAGATGCCTCGTTCGAAGTCCTCGGAAGCCCGTACTCACTCCTCTCGGTCACTCTTTCTCCATCTCAGGACCTTTATACACGTCGCGGCACGTTAGTTGGCTTTGGTGGAGACCCTGATGGAACCGTGTCGACTCTTCGAATGCTGAACCCAATTCGTCGTGCATTGGTCGGAATACCCTTTTTGTATCAAAAGATCACTTCAACGTCTCCTGCGAACGCTCTCATATCTACCAAATCACCATACACCACATTCGCGATTCTGCAACTTGACGGCACGACCGATTGGAAATTGGCACAAAGAAAAGCTTTGCTAGCATGGACCGGGAGCACTCTGTCGGTGACACCGAGTCTGAATGCGAGATTGTCTGTGGCATACTGGGGCAGTTCAGATGTGACTGGGAGGGGTTTGCTTGCTCTTGCCGGCCAAGGGCAGGTATACGCCGTTGAACTTGCCCAAGGAGAATCCTACATCGTACATCCCTCAAACGTCCTTGCCTATTCGGCTTCCTCGCCTTCACCCCTTCCTCATCCATATCGATTCAAGTCCAACAACATCCGCTTGCAGATACCACTCCAACTCGGCAACTGGTTCCCATCCTTAAAGTTTATCGAGACCTTGAAGACAAGCGAGACCTACAAGTTCATTGCGAACGCTCTTCTGAGAATACGCACATGGAGTAGGAGAACCATCTGGGGCGACAGATTATTTTTACGATTCAATGGACCCACAACGCTGCTTGTTCAGAGCCGTGCTGCTAGAGTCAACGATGTATTGACAGCTCAAGAAGTGAATGAGATTGCGGATACTCCGGCTGGAACGGTCAGGGAGGCCATCGGCAATGCACAGATCCCGACAAGCGTCAGCACCTCCGGATTAGGCGTGCATGGAGCTGCAGCACCTCCTTTGGTGAATCAACCAAAAGTTTCGATCGCCCGAGTCGGTGGGGATGGAAAAGTGTCATTCGAAACAGCTGAACTCAGTAAAGCAAACCGCTCCTGATTTCCTCGGAACATATGCACAAGCACCATCGCTTCGACGGCAGAAAATTGTCTCCTCCCAGGATTTCAGGATTCACCTTATGTATTTTACGGAAGGAGCATGATGAGTGTAACACTGGTATTGAAGCTGGAGAGCTCTAAGGTACTATCCAGCTGCATATGCAAATACATTCTGGGTGCCGTCCGATGCAGCAAACAACATCACGTTCAGTCACGTGTCAGGTCTATCTATCCTCCTCCCAATGAGTAATCTTCCATCAGTGCATGTCATCGTTATGGTTTTGCTCATTTTTTTTCCTTTCCTGGTTTAGAAGTTTTCTCTTCCTCCGCAACACGGTATCTGCCTCGGTCGCGCGCCGGCTCGGTGGCACGGCTTTCCTCAGCACGATCGACTTTCATCAGATTGCTTTGCCTTAACAGACGAACAGTGGCGAACTCCGGTTTGGCAACCAAGAGTTCCAGTTCCACGTCAGCATAATTGGATACAGTCCGTGCCACATCCCATGCGAATTGGTCCATGATCAAATTAAAGAGCAGGCTCTCGTTGCTAAGGTGATCGGTAGCCCAAGAGACAATGCTTGGTTCTATGACGTGCTTGGTCAAGTAAGTCATCGCTGAGTCAATCAATCTATTCTGCCAGGCTGGCATACACAACTTGTCGGCGAGAACCCAAGCCTTGAGAACAGTGAGGAGCTTGTCAGTGTTGTCTTGCTCGATCTCAATGACTTCGCCGTGGTAAATCCAGGAAATGAAATGATCGAATGCTGCAGGGCTGTCCTCTGGCAAATTGATTGTGTGTGTTGTCGACTCTATCATCCCCACCGCGAGGCATTTCGCGACAAACGGACATTTGTTGATGACGACGGCCTTGTGAGCAGTGTATGCAAACTTCTCCGGACCGACGATGAAGGTGACGATAAGCGAGTGTGCAAAGCTTGCGATAAGATGTTAGTTCTGGAACTCTCCCGACCAGCAATGAGCCACTTACCTCTGTGGTGTACATGGCGTATCTCCAGTTTCCAAGGCCGTGTTGCTATCCATGATGAAGCCTTTTGGTGTCCGTCCAGGTTGCCGACCAGAGGGAGAGATCTCTACGGGGGTAAGATACCAGGGAAGAGCGCCTCTATACCAAAAGACTGTGGAAGGAAGCGATTGTGACAAGGAGGAAATGTGCGACAAGGCAGGGGACGTTGAGACTGCCTCGCTGGGGAACTTCACTTACAACGTGTGACAGGCAGGCAATTCGGTTTTCATTTCACTATCAGCTCAATGTTCAAACTGCCTTGTCGCACCCATACCACACGAGGTGAAGTATCAGCCATCTTCAATCAGACCTTAAGCAAAGCCGGCTCAACATGGTTCCTCTCACATGTTTTCAATGCGCCTGGTCTCAACGCTGCTTGTCAGTCCTCGACCATGCACTCCGTGCGCCCTGTCGCAACCACCTCTACGACATGATGTAAGGTAACAACCCTCTGCGCAGTTGAAACTTGATCCAGAACCGGTTCAACACTCTCCCTTCCAAGACCTCATCGTACCTGGCCCTACTCCTGCCCGTCGGGGCTCTTGTCACAACCACCTTCACCATGGGAGTTGAATGCCGCTCTTTGCACAGTCGCCCTTCAAACCATAACCAACTCAACACTTTCCTCTCGCACGTATCTCTACGTACCGGCCGGAACTCCTTCCACTCTCTCCTTGACCATGTAATCATTGAACCGTGGACGACCCACATGTCCCCGAAGCCCAAGCAACGGCAGCGACCTCACCAAAAGCTCATTGCCAGCATCCTTGTACCTGTCCAGCAGTTGATTAGACCCCCCATGATGCTGCCCACCACGCTGGTACGCCTTCGACGAGTTTGAAAGGTGCCAAACGAAAGTGTCCTTCGTCGCGTGATACAACTGACTTGTCGAAACGAGATGATCGATGGCCCAAGCATAGAACGCCGGATCCATTCCGAATCCTGTCGTCCAAGTCAAAGAGCGCATAATCCGCTGCATCGCCTCGTTCTGCAAGTCCGGCATCATGAACTTGTCGCCGAGAAGCCATGTGTGCATTGTGGCAAGCACGTCTTCCTTGCTGCCTACCCAGGCTTCCGAGATTTCGTCCTTGTAAAGGTATATGATGAATCGCTCGAACCCCAGAACGTCGTCTTCGGGGAATTCAATGACATTAGTGGCTGCTTCTTTCATAGGACAACTCAGACATTTCTTGAAGAAGGGACTGTCCATGATGAGAACGTCTTTATGCACGTAGAAATTCTGCTTTTGTTTGCCGACGACGAGGGTGATGATTGGTGAAGATGCGAGCCAGCTGTGAAAGTTAGTAATGAGGACAAGGAGAGAATCGTGGTGTTATTGAACTTACTAGTCGCTGTCTGGGTTTTTGAGGTGTGCCCACATGGGAGTACTATCATCGTTCTCCTTCTTGATAGTGGCATTCTTCTCCATACTCGTTTCCTTCATGTTACTGGGAGGCATTTCCATACACGGCCGCTTGCTATCAACCTTAGGATGTCGTTGGATGATTCGTTTCATTCGTTCAGAGATGGCTGAATGTGTTGTGCTGGGGCTCGAGGGAGGTCGCGCAGGGTTTAGAAGGAAAAGGGGTGGCAGCCTCGTTGGAGAATGCCTGTGCACAACGATTGCGGATAGGTTGGCGAAACGTAAGCCACACTTTGCAGTCGATGGGGAGTGGAGAAGAGGATGCTAATTTTGATGATTGTTTCTATGTGACATTATTCCAAGGCAGCCAATTTTTGCTCCAAGTGAAGCAGAGCGCTGTTCGTCTCATGGCACTGCCTATCTAAGTAGGGCCACTGTCACTCGCAATCTGAGTGAACGCTCATACTGGTGGTGGCGCCCTCTTCGTGTTTGACAGCTAAGCTTCCCATCTTGAAGTCGAAGAATAGACCGCCTTCATCGATTGTCCCAACATGCAGTGGTACAGGCCTGCAACGCATTACCAATGCAAGCTTGGTCGGAAATTTTGTCAGTAAAACCCGTCTGAGGAAGGCGTACCACATACCTTCATGCTGATGCCTCGCACTTTTCTCCCTCTTTGTGGACGTGGTAGACACAGCCGGGCAGGGTTGCTGGATCTTGCAGCTTTCCTGTTCCGCCGCTCTTCCCTTCACCTTCGCCTGGATTGATGAATTTCCGCAGCAGTGCATTCACCACCGGTTGAGGCGTCTCCATAAACCCACGAAACTGCGGAGTATCTTTTCCTTTAGCGTCGTAGTATGCGCATGGGCTTGAAACCAGATCATAGTGCAGCTTGTCTAGTACAAATTGTGACCACTGAGAACTCTCTGAATGCTTCCACACTAGCTCCACCCAGTATGGGTTTATTGTGGTCGAGTTTTTGGCATAGAGGTTTCTAGATGCGTCAACGATAGCGTTCTGCAGGTCAAACACACAAAACTTGTCCGCCAGAACGTAAGCAGGGACAAAAATCTTCTGGTCGGTGGGGAGTTTGTCAGTGTACATCCACTGCACCAGCACATCAAAAGCGTCAGGTTGCTCTTCCGGAAGTCTGACCGTCTTTTGCAGTTCTTCTTGCATTCCTGCGGTCAAGCACTTCTCGAAGAAAGGGCAGCGGGACTTCAAGATGCTTTCGTGAAGCGCGTAGGTCAACTTCTTCTCGCCGACGATGACAGTGATGATTTTGGACAGTGCAAAACTACTCAGATGCAGTCAGCCGCCGTTCAGACATGAGTATCGCTTTCTACTGAACTTACATCTCAGGCGTCGTCTTCTCGACGATCTGATCACCCGCAGGAGGATCTTCGTGGGTGGAAGCCATACTTCTGGTGGTCGGCGAGTTTGAAACGGATGTAGGTAGCACGGTGGTTGAGGTTGGGAACTAGTTATGATTGTGTCGCATAACGGAAGGAGATGTAGAATATCCCAGCGAGCTTCGAGATGTCAAGGCGAGGCAGCACTGCGACAAAGGCAGTGCATGGATTAAGTGACACTCGAAGTCAATCCCACTCACTGCCTTTATTAAGTGAGTGGGTTCTGACATGATGCTTGACATGAAGCAAAACTGAAGTAAACCTGATGTGAGTTCAAAGTGTTGATTGGGAAATTCCTGGCAGGCTTAGAGGAACAGGGGTCATGGAGGTTGCATAGTGTATTGTTCTGGATAATGTGAATGCCATTCAATGCTGGAGTTCCCCAGAACCAAATGTGAACCTTGCTGAGCATTTTTCGATGCTATTCCAGTGACCAGATTAATACGCTTAAGAACAAGGAGTCATAACTGCTGCCGCTCGTCTAGACCTGTATTGTAGCTTTGGACATCCGAAGGGCCTCGTGCTTGGTAGGAGTCATATATGATCGACGGTATTTGAACGCTGGAATCCCGTTGCAGCAGGAGTACTTCGAGTACCCATCTGGAGGGGACCACGTCCGCCACATAACACAGCACTCATCATCTGCGGTCGTCGTAACGCAATAGCTTGTCCCCGTGGAAGGGGAGCACGTCTCATTGAGATCCATACCTGTTAAGGACCACTTCTCAGTATTGATTCCTGCAACCCAGATTTTTGGCCTGCTGACGCACTCCTCCGACATCATCAATACTGTTTAACACCCCTCCTGAGATCTCTAGATCAGATGCTTCGACCTAAAGACGCAAAAGGATTAGCATGACCCACCCCACGACACTCCCACAAGCATGACGCACCTGAAGTAGGCCCGCAGGTACACGACCTGCCACGCACCCAAGCCAACCAGCATTCCCATCGTACCCAGTGCGAACCACTTCACTCGCTCATTTGTACTCTCATTGGTGTCACGAAGCTTCTGCTCTCTAAGCCGGAGATACTCCAACTCCTGAACGATTTCGTTGACAGTCTCTTCCATCCGTCGCAGCTCCGTCTCGACGGGCTTCAGTTTCTCGTTCGCTTGGATCGCCGACCAGTCACGTGCGTCGGCGCCAATGTCGATATCGAGTTCGACATGACGTGAAGGATTATGTACGTTTGCTTTCCGGATATATCAGCTCAAGCCCTCCAACGACCTGTGGAAGCAACATACTTCGACCAGTTAAGGTATTCTCAAAGCACACATCGAACGCAGTGTCCGCGAGACTTGTGAAAGCCATTCTCTTCTCGCCCGCCACGTCTTTCGGTCGGCCATAGTCGTTGCCTACCGCATCTTTGATCTAGATCGTCGAGTAAATATATCAGTATACCGTCCAGCAAAGTTTCCCAATCCACACAAGCCACGGGCCTGACATGGCTCCCGCACTAGTAGTATGAGACCAGCGAGTAACATACATGCATATTAACCATCTGTCCATCTCCTCTGCTGCCGCTGACAATGGCCGTCACCACGACAAGTGTATCTTTCGTCACAAAGTTCCGTATACATCGTTCGTTGTTGTGACCGTGTTGCGCAACGAGTTCGAATTTCAATGCGTAGGAGAACGGGAGGAGGAGGAGAAGGAATACGGCGGAGATGGAAGGTGACCTCATCGTGGTCTGTACAGGTCTTAGACCCTTTTACCGTCAGGAGGCGAAGGTCGCCAGTCAGGCACCGTGAGAGGAACAGAGTAGGGTGTCGTGGAACAAATTATTCCCTACACACGCGGTCAGGTTGCGGAATCTCGACAGAATTTCAGGAGGCTACGTGGAGGTGACCGTGTACAAAACCCCAGATCACGTGAGACTCGAAAACGACATCAGCCCCTTTTCTTGTGCCACAAGACAAAACATATAACAGTAGATCTTGGACCATGCTGGTCTTGCAAGACAATGTAGAATGAGAAACTCTTCGAATATAAATTTGATCACCTCTCTGGATTCAACAAGGAAATCGCTATCTACTGGTCGGCAAGATTGTAGCCACTATGTCCAGTCCAACGCTCAAGTACACATTGGAACACATCATTAAGGCATAAAATTAATGGCAAGAGACTAACCTCAGCTCAACGCTCTCATTTTCCAACACTTCCCTTCCGCTGAAAGAATCTCAAAAACCCAGCTTGATCTTTTGAGGCAGTCCTAAGTCTTTGGGGCGGGGTTTCCATCCCTGGCGGCGGTCCAGAATTCTTCAAGTAGGCCGCTAGATCTGCTGTATCATTACCACCCGCAGACGTGGCGTCTCTTGGTTCGGCACGCATCTTCTGTCGATTCCTCTCAACATGTGCTGCATGAGTGGGTTGTGTTGGGCGATACTTATCCATCTTCGAGCCGATCTGAGTCAGGTGAGGAGATTCCGCACGGGCAGCGCTACCGTTAGTTGTCCTGTTCATTGTACCATTTCTCGGCGAAGTGGATCCTTCAAAGAAGTTCTTCAACTTGTCGTTGCTACTTCGCTCATTTAGAGTGTCTGGTTGACTAGATGAACCGGGCGCTGCAGCAAGTATAGGCTGAGTTATCATGCCGGGAGTCGGAGCAGTGTTTCTCAAGAAGTCGACGAGCGACTCTTCATCAGTCCGGCGTTGCTGTTGCTGTGGAAGAAAGTCGTCTTCCATGTCTTCGTCCTCATCATCACTATAGTCAATAGCATAAGGATCGAGAACCCTTCGCCGAGTCCTGGTTGGCATGCCGTCGGCTTCAGGAATTATAGGTTGCCTCGGTGCAGCATTTGCTGCGGATCGGATACCATTGGTAGTTCTTTCGTTCGTTCGATTCGTTGAGTCAAGCAGACCCGTGCGGGAGTTCATCGACGATTGCATCGATTTGACCGTCACCGCACTCTCCTGATTGCTGCCGTCCGATCTTCGTCCATTTGCATCAAGCTCTGGTGGAGGCGCTAGCGCGTTGAGGTCGTCCGAATCCATGGTACTGCGAAAAGGCGCAACTCGTCTGTCGATGCGGTGGTCCCCAGGAGCTCGGGGAGGTCCTTCTCTGATGAAATCTATCAGGTCGGAACTCTCAGTTGTTCTTGGAATTTGAGCATCCCGTGCCTGGAATTTCAACCTATTGGCCGGTTTTCCGGGTGTCGTCGATGCGCGATCTGATGCGCCAACCCCTTCAGAAGCTCCAGCACCAGCACCAGCACCGGATCCTTCTGTTTGTGCAGTATTGGGTCGTGTAGACAGCGGCTTGGGAAGCTGCATCTCATTTTCTGGACCAGTCGAGCGAGCATAATCCGCAAGATCTCGAGTGTTGTTCCTTGTCATTCTGGCATCACGAGGTTCGCCCAAGCGGTGCTTAGGTCGCGAGGGCGAGCTGACGGATGTCTGTTGGACTGTGAGTGACGGAGGAGAATCAGCAACAAGCGGAATGTGTGATTTTGTGGTTGGCTGCAGATTGGATCTGCTACCAGTAAGGTTGTCCTTAGCAGAACGGGACGATTTTGGCCGAGCAGATTCTTCTCCAGGTGGAGCGGTATTACGGAAGAAGTCCGCCAACTCTTGAGTCTGGCTTTTCACTTTGGGCTTGATCCCCTGAACAATGGTTAGCGGCGTCGTATGTAGGAATGAGATACATACCTCTCTTGCAGACTTTGGCGTCAGCGTATAGTGGAGCGTCTCGTCACTATCGATCAAAACATCAAGGCTTCTCTGAGCTCTATCCAATTCATCGGTCTGTGTGTTCAGTCTTATATGTTGTCTGCGCGCTGTTGCGGAGCCAGCAGTTGTAGGTCGTCCATCATTTGCACTGGTTGTCCTCGAGTGAGGCTGCTGGCTGAGATTGGATGAGGTCGCATATCGAGGCACCCGGTCTGGCACTTGTTCTGCGGGCTTTTCATCGCCAGATACAAGCTGTGCTGTGGGTAGGTGTTGAGGGAATCTCGGCGAGTCAACATTTCGATTCATCGACGATGGTATCTCTGCGGTTTCCGATGCGTCTAGGCCTCTGGTCGTTGAGACAACCACGGGAACATTGGGACGAGGGACCTCAATAGTAGCTGTGCCTAGTTCCTCGTCGTTGCGATACAGGTCTTCACCAGCGCCGGTATAACTGCTTTCGTACTCGCGCTGTGGGGTCCTTCCTCGCCTGTCATCAGCAGGATCCTGCGCAGCGCTCGTTACTAGATCATGGACACCGGTTGGATGGTCTAGAGTGGTATCTTGTACCTGACCTTGTATCGGCAGGTCGTTTTCGTCGGCAGCAGCGACGCCAAAGCCCGAATCACGAGGATTTGTCTGAGTGGTGTTCCGTCCATCTCTCTCATCCGCGGAGCTCAACGCTAGGTCTTCTGGATCACTTCCCCCCTCGACTGGACTGTCGGATGCTGGATGATTCGGCGTATTTGACACCCCATTTTGAGAATCGCTCGGTGCCGTGTTCATATCGAGCCCCGCTGCAGCGCCGCTTTCAGGCTCTGCTGTAGTCGACTTTTCCGGAGTTGAATGGCCTCTCCCAAGTGCTCGTGCTGCTTCTACACCTATAGCTCCAGCGATAGTAGCGACAGTGGCACTGATCGTATTAGAGAGGGTGCTTGATCCAGTCTGCGACTCTTCCGAAAAGCTGCCTTGCGCTTGATCTGTCGTTGTCCCACCAGATTTGTCCTGCAACTCCTCAAAGGGTTCGGTCGTATCGTGATGCGATGCGTATCCATTCACTTCCACGTGGCCTCGTGAAGTCGCAGCAGCCTGACTGCCCTCGGGCACGGAATGTGATCGTTTTCTCTGATATCCAGGCCTGGACACATCTTCAGGTGCGGTTGAAGTTAAGGGGTCTGGAAACTTTCCAGGCAAGATAAGCATACTCGAAGGCCTCCGATCTCCGAGTGTAGGACGTCCATCGGCATTCTCGGCCTCGCTGGCGAAAAGATGCGCTCGACTTGGCACCTCGATTTCTTCAATATCATCATCGTTGGTTGGAAGCGGCATGTCAGCAGGTAGTGGGCTCGATCTTGGCTTGAGCGACGGGCTTCGTTCTTCTTTGATTGTCGAAAAAGGTGGTATAGACGGGAACTTCCACTCGTGATTCGGTGACTCCGGGCTCGAAGGCGACAAAATGCTAGGTGTAGTAGGTCGAGATGATACGCTTCCACCGCTTCGCACGCTCCCCTTCCAAGAGCGCCAGAGTCGGATGAGGGGACCCTCTTTACCGACGCCGGACATGTCTATGTCGTCCAACAGGATATCGTGCTGGCCATCATGCATCATCTCGTTTCTTGGTCCATCCTTGCCTGCACCCTTCGATGTCATGTGGCGTTTCGTAGCATGTTGCGCCGCAATGCAAAGAGCTTGTTCCGCTAAGAATTCAAGAACGGTGGTCAAAAAGATGGCAGACGGTGGTGTAATGGTTGCTGATGCCCTGGCCGAGTCGCTCACTCGTGCAAGGTGATTTGCCAAACTCTCGTCCTCCAAGTAATCTTCTTCATCCTCCTCTTCCATGTTTCCCAGCTTGGCGTATACCATGCACCGTAGTCTTGTGAGCTTCCAAGCCAGGTCAATGTCAAAGTCTGATTTTGGATCGAGGACGGGCGGGGTGGATAAGACCTGTTCCATCTCTTCCTCCTCGATGTAGTCCTGCAACTCTTCATCAGCAGCCTGCACCGCAGATCTACCCAATCTCTGCTTCAAGATAACTGGCACTGCCGACCGAACTGCGGGCAAAGCCGTTGAATGTGACCGGGACAGGATATCGTAGAGGATCTGATCCAGAAACCCATTCACCGATCGCAACGCACTTTCTGAGACCTTCACAGGTCGCTCTATTTCGGCGAAGATCAATTGCTCGGCTTCGACGTCGGAGATGTAGGCAGGCGGTGGGTGCGCGTAGGGAAGAGTGGCTCGGACCGATTTTGAGGACATCGAGAGAACATCAGTGTAGGAACCCATGCTGCGCAGTCCTCTCGGACTTCCGATGTCTGACATATCGGTCCTCGAAGGTCGTCGATCCATGTTGCGCGGGCTTGCCATTATTGAATATTGGTATGTGCTCATACGTTGCGAGGAGAAGCGCAACTAGTAATTCCAATCAGTCAGCTGTCCATGTCGGCCGTGGCAATGTCCTTCGGTAACGGTTCAGGTGAGGTTCCGATTTTGAAGGATGCTCTCGTGAGCACCGCGTGGCACACAGGCGATCGTGCACTTTGTCAGCTCTAAGTTGCAGTACTCCGTATCTTTGATGGCTGGGACAAGTCTAGTAGCCGATTGGAGATCGCGCACAGGGCACCAATGAGGTCAGGGTCGCGGTTTTGGGAATTGGAGAAATACTGAGAGTCGACGAGAGCTGGTTGCGATGCTGCGCTTCACACTGAGCGTTAAAAGTGTTCGACGAAGTCAGTGAAGGTAAGTTGAAAGGTCAGATAGAGGTGGCTTGCACCAGAGGCTGGCAAGGAGCCGAGCGCATGCTAAGACCGACGCAGAGCGACCGCCAGAAACTTGCAGCTGGGCTCCTCAGGCTCGGTGTTTCAATTGGGACATGGATTGTCGACACCACCGCTTGTGGCTGCACTGACCTGCATTACAGTGGACCTGGCTTGCGGGTGAGCGACGCAGCGCCATTTGTTCTAGCAGACGAAATTTCACTGCGGGCAGCTCTACAAATGGGTATGCAACAAGAGCATCACTGCCCTCTAATTGGCGTCGTAGTTGGCTTGCGTCCGGCACCAAACGGGGAAGCCATACGTACCTTAGATAGCATAGCACTACGTCGTATACTACGGAGTTGACCATTCCTGAAACTGCGGTGTTTAATATGAGGTGCATCCACCGAACCAACCCCGTATGTACAAGTCTCGAAGACTGCTGCCCCTGAACCCTCCTCCGTACCTTGCCAGAGTTATCAAGAAAGTTAGGTGGTTAGGGTTTCAGTTCGGCACCTCCTCTGGAGAATTACTTAAGCTTTCCCTCTTAAAGTGATCGACAATTTGGTTAAACTTAGGTGTCTACTGTAGCCTTGCTGGGTAGCCATTTGGCTAAAGGATCGACTTATTCGGCGTGTCGCTTTTTTGACACCGGCACGACATCTTCCTGTCAAGATCAGACACTTCTTACTCCACGATAAGTTACGGAGCATATCCTCAAGGCATGTAGTTTTGCGTCATGTCTAGGACGAGTCGCTTTTCGTGATAGACATTCCGACCCCGAGTGTTCAATCATTACTGCATTCAATCTTGCTCCTGCATGAACTGTGCATAAGACTACTACATAATATGCTATGTTGATCGGCCCCGCAAGGATAGTAACGCTGTCATTTTGGTTCCCGGTATCCACTGTGGACTTCCTTACACCTCGAGGAAGAAATTCACGTTCTAGGATACTACATGATCTGACACCTTTACCACACCACACTGCCAGAGTCAGTGGAGATTCGAGGCCTCGTCCAGGCGAGAGCAAGCTGACACATGGAGTGTTGACTTCGGGTCAGTCACATAAAGCCCTTGGCTCTGGGTATAACCTGGGAGGTAGAAGAGTCTCTCCTTATAAGTGTCTGAAATGAGCATTTCCTTCATTTCTGGTCCGGCTCCACTCTCCAACTCATTGTATACTATCGTACACAGGTATCCCATCCCACTGCAATTCGGACGACGATGGCTTTACGGGTGACCTACTGATGAACCGAACGCAATCCCATTCTGGACAAAGGATCTTCCAGATCCGGGTCATCCTGAGACATAGGTGTCTCACAGTGAAGGCGTCCCTGGACATCGACTTTGACGTTGACTCGCCACAGAGTGCTGCTTCTGATGATAAGCAGCACGCCTCAATAGGTTCCTATTGTGCTGGACGACATGCGACATAAGCCTTGCCATCTTGTACTTGATTTGCATTTCTCTCACCTTGACCAGGAGGCTTCAGTCCTCTTAGGGCATTCCAGGTTTCCGATGCGCACTTCGCGAGCAAGGGTGGATGTTTCTTGGGTGTAATTCAACACAGATGATACAACCCGCCATGGTCATTGCGAGATACAGGCGATCATCCAGATGACAACTCCTAACTTTTCGTACATGCCACTTCGATACGGGTTCAATGTTCGAGCCGCTATGGTTTTCATCAAGCTCAAATCACCGCAGAAGGCCACCAAGGTCCCTTTCGATCCCCGAGACACGGTCTTCTAAGGATTTCTTCCGGGCCTCCAAATCTCTGATTTCCTCTTCTTCATGGTGGAAGTCCTCCTCAGTGAAGGTGCTGGCACCGCCAGTGTTGCTTGGTTCTGCGTCCATGGCGTTCTCTACTTCTTCGTCTTCGTATTGGCCTCCTTTGTTCCGACGTTCTAGAACGGACTGTTGCTTCAATACCTTTTCTTCCAATGCGGATATTGAGGGTGCAACTTCCTGATAGCGATTGCGCAATGCCCGGATCTTTTCAGCTGCTCCAGCAACTGTGTAGACATTACAGAGTTTTTCTGCACCACGAAGGAGCACTTCGACATTGACGCCGCCATGCCTATTGGTCGCCTGCCTAATCTCCTGAAGCATATCATTACCTAGCAACCTGGTGACAGCAGACTGTTTCATCGGGTGCGTAGCTGGGGGAGTTGTCTTGCTCGCCTGTAGGGCCGGCCCAAGACGACTCGCTTTCTGTTGCCGGCTTCGGTCGACAGCGCTTCGGTCGAGGGTGAACAAAGCGCGCTCATGTGGTTCTGTATCACGAATCAGGGTGGTGATCTCGTGGTCTTTGAGAAGCGCATTGGAGAAAATCTTCGGTGGTGGAAACCTAAGAGGTGGTCAGTCGCCCTATTGACTATGTTCGAAGTGTTTACAAACTCAAGCTCTGTGATAGACTTCGTAGATAGCGAAATCTGTTCTAGATGGGTTGCCAATAACGACATGTTGCAGCTGATGGTGAGCACATCGGCCCGTGTCAATCGTAACTATTGTCGGGAGGTGCCGACTTGACAGAGGATTCAATCACTCACGTGCACCTGTTGGCGCCATCAGACGCTATCTCGAGTATGTGAGCAGAATCTACGTGGTTGGTGAAGTATTGTTGATGCGGCTCTACAAGGCTAGTCCGGACTGTGGATAGAAGATGAACGCGTTTGCTGGTCGTGCCTGGCCGCTGCGCAGTTGCCCTACGGTCGACCGCAGCCAGAAATCACCTTACCTCATCGCATTCACATTCATTCACCTTTTGACTCCCAGCTCTAATCCTCTACAAACTGCACACACCCAGCATTGAAAGACAATACATACATCCGAACGCATTTTGGAGCTGTTTTTCTGTCCAGCCCGCACGAAAGCCGTTCGAAGCAAGTCACGCCAACTGAACGGCGCAACTCTTCATTGGAACAGGTTCCCTCAACTGCTGTTCCGGAGCATCAAAGCAGATTATTCATCTCTGTATCGGATACCTCAGGCTTTGGCTGATACGGACGCGCTCACTCTTCTCCTCACCTCCGAATCGAGTTTCAGAAAGACATTGAAGCTCTTCCGCCACAGAAATGAGCGGTGACAAACCTCATACGAATGGAACCGATCCTTCCAAGAAAGGTGCCGATGGTTCTCAAGACGTTGAGATGAAGGAACAGTCACAAAATTCCAAAAAGGCGTCGAAACCGAACAAGGACAAAGATGGTGATGATGAAATGACCGTGGTGGTGCCGCCACCGAAGGGCTCGTCTGCGCCGACTGCTCCTGATAAAGCAACAGAAGCGGACCTCACGAATGGCGCAGTAGATGGCGAGGAGGCGAAGGAGGCTGAAACTCCTGTTGACCCGCAAGAGGAAGCCATCTCAGGTAAGGGAATGAAATCTTTCTACCATGCGGTGCCAAAGCTCACACGACAGCAGAAATCAAAGCCAACCTTCCCTTGTTGGAGCGCGGAGTCAGCCAATTCGATCCTCGATTTAGCTTGCGAGTTCTCCGCTCAATATCTTCTGTTCGGAAGCATTTGTCTGCGCATGTTGTGGCTACAGTCGTCACAGATACTTACTCAACTTCAAGCGCAACTGCGATATCCCTCTTAAGTGCCGTCAAAGACGATCCATCGTTTCCCACGCAGATGGTCGAGGAGTGGCATAGCAGAAAAGATGGTTCACAACAGAAGAGTTCTTCAAAGGAGATTCTGCCAGAGATCGATGTCTACCTGTCAATCCTAGTGCAGGTCTATCTTTACGATAAGAAGGCCATCGATGCGGGTGCGCAATTCTCTAGTGCTCTTGTTGAGCACCTTCGCACTCTGAATCGTCGGACCCTGGACTCCCTTTCTGCACGTGTGTACTTCTATTACGCGTTATTCTACGAGGGAAAATCACCACTACCACCTTCGCCTGCGGCCGCTGTCATTGCCATCAGAAAGAGTCTTTTGGACGCGCTAAGGACTGCTACGCTACGAAAAGATCAAGACATTCAAGCAGCTGTCACCACTCTACTTCTCAGGAACTATCTGTCTACTTCCCACGTCACACAAGCCGACTTGTTGATTTCTCACACAAAATTTCCCACCACTGCCGCAAACAACCAGTATGCGCGCTACCTGTACTACCTCGGACGCATTCGAGCTATCCAACTCTCTTATACCGAAGCACACGAAAATCTTATTGGGGCCACGCGGAAATCACCAACGACGTACAAAGCCAGTGGGTTTTACCAAGCATCCACTAAACTGCTGATTGTGGTCGAATTATTGATGGGAGACATCCCGGACCGTGCTACATTCCGCCAACCAAGCCTTGAGCAGGCCCTGCAACCATACTTGCAACTTGTCCAAGCCGTCAGCTCAGGAGATGTGACTGGGTTTCAAAATCTGGTGCAGCGATACAACTCCACTTTCCGGAAAGATGATACATACACGCTTATTCTCAGACTCAGGCAGAACGTCATCCGAACGGGAATTCGTATGATGTCTTTATCCTATGCCCGGATCTCGCTGCGCGACATGTGCCTGCGCTTGGGCCTGGACAGCGAAGAGTCTGCCGAGTACATTGTTGCCAAGGCCATTAGGGATGGCGTGATCGAGGCTAGCCTTGATCACGAACGTGGCTATATGAAGAGCAAAGACGTTGGTGATGTATATGCCACTGGCGAACCTGGCGATGCTTTTCACGAACGCATTCAAGCCTGTTTAGCTCTGCACGATGAAAGTGTCAAGGTATGTAACCCCGTCAAACCCACCAGGGTCGTGCTAATGCTACTTTAGGCCATGCGTTTCCCAATGAACCAGCACAGATTGGAGCTCAAGAATGCTCAGGAAGCACGTGAGAGGGAGCGGGAGCTTGCAAAGGAAATCGTCGAGGGAGAAATGGACGACGACGACGCTCCAGGTGGCGACTTCGAGGGGATCTGAATGACTCGCCGTGTCATAGTGTACTTTAAAAAGTGGAACAGGCGCCCTAGTATCACATGCCCATCTTAGATGTATGCACCAGTGTGATCAGGCATCAAGCATCAAGCATTGGGAAGAGAAGGTGCACGGAGTTACAGCGTTTTCAAGATCCAATATCCTGGACCCAGCACCACTGATAAAGGTAGCAGGTTCAGCAATGGCATGCTCGGGATAACCAACGTGTCGTAACCATGATCCTTTGCCCTCCACACCGTCGTCTGTTCTGAAGACACATGTACTATAGTCCCACTGTCGTCTTTGATGTCGGCAAACCTGGTGGGTTTGGGTCATACTAGTAGAATCCTTGTAGCACGCGCCAGGGCACGCTAAGAGATCAGCCGGTGTTTATCCGAAATGACGTCGGCATTCATTTACGCAGTTTCACGACGCGTCTGCCAAACAAATTCATCTGTAAGGGGGAGGGAGTCACCGTTGCTCAGCATTGCTTCCAACGATGTCGCAGGGCAGGACAATGTCGCAGACACGTCCTGCAGGCAGGGTGAGGTCACGATCGCCAGTCTCACGACCGACAACACCGCTGCGTGCATCCTCTCGATCTTCGTTCAGAGCATCACAAAGCAATGACTTTACCGGCCCATCTCCTCTTGACGCCTTTGAGCCGCAGTTTGCAGAGTTGAGTGACTCAATCGCAGACCTCGAAGCAAACCTCATGCACCTTCAGTTGATGCATGAAAGCCTCAGCAGATTTGGAGAAAGCTTTGCCAGTTTCCTGTATGGATTGAATATGAATGCTTTTGTGGTGGATTTCCCGGAGGCGAGTCATTGCTGTCCCTGTGCAATGATGTGTTTGCTAACTGGTTCAACATAGGCGCCTATTCCGGAATCAATCAAGCGCTTTCAGAAGCGACAGGGACAAGAAGTCACTGATGAGACAACCATCTTGCAAAGCCAAACAAACGAGGGAAAAGCAGCAGAAGGAGATGCAACACTTGCGACAGTTGATGCCAGCTTTACGAGCATGAAAGCAACTCCACGTCGTCGAACGATGGGGCAGTCAGTCACTCCGAGCACAGCATCGACCGCGAAACAAAGCGAAGCAAACAGTCGTGGGGCAAGTTCGGCAAGAGGAAGCAGAGGTTCTGTGCGAGGAGGAAGAGCCAGTGCTTTACCTCGTGGTAGAGGAAGGCCGACGAAATGAGGGTGTCGTTGAAACCTTGACCACCTTTTTGAGCGCCGAGCAAAAAAGGTCAATTAGTGCAGATCTGGTCGAATTCACCCACTGTCCCCGTTGTCAATACTCCTCGCAAGAGTTCAATTCGACAACACCTTCTCCACTCAGCTCACTCAAACACCTTAACAAAGCGGAACCAATTCAGGGGACCAAAGTCTGTGCAAGTGCACAGGCACTGCTGTCGATCAACATGTCCACGGACGACCAAGCTCAAAGTAAGGAACCGCTTTTTCTTCATCTCAATCATGTCACTAACGTAGTGCTACAGCAACCCTGCTCGATGCACTCGATGCTGCTGGGTTCCCATACTTTACAACATTCCTGCAGACACACTACGACCTGTTGGACACAATAAGCGCGGCTCAAGACAGGATCGACGCTGGATGTGCACGGGTTGAGCCAATGCTATGTGGAGGAAGAAACGTGGATGCAGTGGACGAGCTGGCAAAGTACCATTTCTACTATGGACAACTGGTTGATGCATGGGAGTGGTGCGTTGAGATGCTTCATCGTACGGACTGTGTCATTAACATGATGGATGGCATTGCCTTTGTCAACGATGTCGTGCGTGATGAGCATCTTGAGGATCTGAGTGACCTCGAGGTCTTCATCGAAATCTGGGAGGAATGGCGTGTGGACGAGGCGCACGTGCTGGCCATCATAAGCCTGTCACAGAAGCTGTTTGAATAGGCGTCCGCATCAAGAGCACGAGAACATGTTTCCAGAAGAGTGCACATGGCTTTACAGCGTATTCCAAATGCAATGAGATTGCACATTTCGCTTCGTACAATGTTCCACTCCGCTCACACCGACCGACACTCCCTTGCATAGAAATGGAGTTCATAACAAGCACAACGAGCTATATACGACATGCAAGGCTGAGTTGCACAAGGCTGAACTGTGGCGACACTGCAAGGCTTATTGCTCGGTTGCCGATTGGCCCGTCGACTTCCGAATAACTTTTGAATCTGGAGACCATCACACATGAATGTTTTCTGCCACTCCTTCTATTCAACCACCAACAATAATAGTCTCTTGTATTATACTCTCTCATCAATAGAGTACAGTAGCCAGGCAAGAGCTATTGAGGATTTTTCCGGAGTTGCAAACAGCTTGCGCTCTTCAATTGCAGATATCGCCTCTGCATCACACCATCATCTCCTGAACTACGCAACTATTCGTTCGATCTACATCTCTTCGTGTGTAGTGCTTTGTTCTCCAACGAAAACTACTCGATAGTCATGGCACTCTCAATGCATATGCCTGCAGCTGGCTGCGAGCATATGGACAACGACACCATCCTCAAGATACGCAAATTTCGCTCAAAGCACAACCATGAAGACCTCGTCCAGTACACTTGTCTCGAGTGCCCGACTTCAGGCAGCTTTCCCACATTAGACGAACATTTCTCAGGATCACAACACGAGTTCGCAGTCAGTCAGAAGTCTGTTTATTGTGGTCGCTGTAATGACCTTGTCTATGACCCTACTTTACTCAGCAACAGCAAGAAACGAAAACTCACAGAAGCTAATGATGAAGACGACTCCTACCTGACTGCCAACACTTCTCAACGACCATGTGGCCGCAGTGGCGTAAGGGGCTTGTTCAACCTAGGAGAGACATGCTACATGAACGCGGTCCTTCAAATGATGGTCCATAACACTCTCCTGGCAAGCTATTTTCTCGGCATGGGCCATCCTACCCATACTTGTCCGATTTCTAAGGAGCCAGACAAGAAGGCTAATGACTCCGACTCTGAGGACGAGGACGAAGAGAAGAAAGAACAGCAGACGTGCGTCGCTTGTGGCATGACAGAGGTATTCTCGGATGTGACAATGGTTGATCAGCCTCTCCCTGCTCATGCCGTCAATCTGCTATTCGCTTCGTGGAAGAATATACCGGTGAGTCCTTTGATCTTCTCTGGACCTGCAATCATCTAACTTCTACAGCAAATGTCCGGCAAAGGGCAACAAGATGCCCAAGAATGGTTCATGTGCATTATCGACCGATTACATGAGGCTGTCGCTCACTACAAAACTCCTGAAAAGACAAACAGTGCCAACGCAGCCAACGGTATACCGGCCATTGAGAAGCAATGTGTCTGTTTCTTCCACAAGGTCTTCTACGGACGCTACAACAGCCAAATCACCTGCGACACCTGCCATACAGTATCCTCCCGAGAGGACGAATTCTCTAGCATCAGTCTTGACTTCAAGAAACAAGTCAAGAAGAAGAAGAAGGCCGCGAAGGATGCTGCTAACGCCGCTGCTGGTGAGGGTAAGGAAAAGGACAAAGAACCACTGAAGATAGCGATCCCGAGTCTCCATGAGTGCCTACGGGGTTTCACCGCCCCCGAACCCCTATCTCCCGAGCAATACAATTGCCAAGAATGCAACGACCGACGCTCGGCCAGCAAACAGACACGCATTCGCAAGTTACCGGCGATCCTCTGTGTCCACGTTAAGCGTTTTGGCATGAAGCAACTTGGAACGGGCGTTTACGTTCCCGAAAAGTACGAAGGCAGACTCGACTTCAACCTACATCTCGACATGGCGCCATATACGACACGGCCACCAACGAATGGCGAAGACAAAGAGAAGTACATGTACGATTTGGACTGTGTGGTGGTACATCAGGGCGAGCACGCGCAGAACGGTCACTATTTCGCCTTCTGTCGCCAGGACAACAAGTGGTTCCGCTTCGACGACGAGATCGTGAGTGCTACCACTACGGAGGACGTCATGAGACAGGAGGCCTATTTGTTGTTCTACTCCCTCAGGACCCTGGACAGGATGTAGGTAACTGGATGGCATTGGGGTTGGCGGCTGCTTTGGTTCAAACGTGTAGTATAGATTAGGCACGTTACCTGAACACAATGACATGGTTACAAGGGAGAAGCTCCTTGCTTCTAGTGATGGGTTGTTCAACTATGCATCGACGACGTGAGCCCTTTCACATGTAGACTTGTACAGTGATCCAGCAGGCGTGTTGCGCAGGGTCAAGAACATCACGGCACTTGCGGAGATGTCGGCCGTCCTCAACAACTCCGCAGACGTCAGTCCATCAACAACACGAGACAGAAATCCGGGGCAACAGCCTCTCCGATGTAACACCCATTGATCCTGCGTGGGCATAATACAGTGCGGAAGCTGAATGATCCGTCGAGGTCATCACTAATCAGGCCGAGATGCATGTAATACTTATCGCATGCCTGATCTCACTAGTCGGATCAGTCTTCGCGGACAACTTCCAAGAACCGCTCCGCAGCCCACCAACCTCTCATCCACCGCCGCATCGCATCGCCGTCATCGGCGCCGGCCCAGGCGGCTCTGCGACCTCGTACTATCTCGACAAGTTCGCAAGATCGTCGTCCCTTGATCGACGTCTCGAGGTTACTGTTTTCGACTCGAACACATACATAGGCGGACGGACAACGACAGTCAACGCTCTCGATGACCCCCGCTACCCGACCGAGCTGGGCGCCAGCATCTTCGTCAAGATAAACCACATCCTCTACAATGCCACCCGAGACTTTGGCCTGATACCCTCCGCAAAGATATACCAGGCTGCGCCGGACTCCAAGTACGAGCTAGGAATCTGGGACGGATCGTCCTTCGTCTTCACATCCGCAACGGACGATGACAACAGCTCCTGGAGCGGATGGTGGGACATCGCGAAACTGCTGTGGAAGTACGGGCTGAGCCCAATCCGCACACAACGGGCAACAAGGAAGGCCGTGGGCTCCTTCCTAGAATTCTACAATGAACCACTGTTCCCGTTTCCTTCGATCCAAGAAGCGGTGCTCAGCACAGGGCTGGACGCATACACCAGCGTCACAGGCAAGGATGTCCTCCACTCCGCAGGGGTAGGTGACTTGTTCAGTCGGGAGATCATTCAGGCCAGCACACGGGTGAACTATGCCTCGAACCTGGGCGGCATCCACGGGCTCGAAACGCTTGTATGCATGGCGATTGAAGGCGCCGTGGCCGTTGAGGGCGGCAACTGGCAGATCTTCGAAGAGATGGTCACGTCGTCAGCGACCCGCCTGCTCCTGAACACGACGGTAACAGATGTGGTCAAGGACACCAAACGGGGGACATTCACCCTGCAAACCACGAATCCGGACGTCAATGAGTTTCTCAGCACAGAAGACGAAGCAGCCTACGACACCGTCGTCCTCGCAGCGCCGTACCAATTCGCAAACGTAACATTCACACCCCCTCCAGCCAACCCGCCCGCCAAAATCCCGTATGTAACCCTGTACGTCACGCTCTTCACTTCGCCGCACCGTTTGTCTCCTTCGTTCTTCGGTCTGACCGAGCAAGCCGACGTCCCCTCGTCCGTCCTGACCACCCTACACGAAGGCCTGGACCAGGACCTCACTTCCCGAAGGGGCGTCGACGCAGTCGGCCCAGCTGGATTCTGGTCCATCAGCACACTGCGCGTCCTCCACCCAGACACGGACGGGACATTCTTTGGTCCAATATCAAACCACTCTCAATCCACAGACTCCCAACCGCAGTACCTCTACAAAATCTTTTCGCCCGCGCCCCAGACAGGCTCGTTCCTCTCCAACCTGCTTGACTTCCCGCACACTAGTGTCGAGAAGGACGATCCATTGTCCGCGCTGTCGAAGAAAGATGTAACATGGCTGCACGAGAAACTCTGGCACAGCTACCCCTACGAACTACCTCGAAGCACATTTGAAAACTTCACACTTCTTACGACGTCGGGAGACGAGCAAGAGCGTGACGAAGGACTCTTCTATCTATCCGGCATGGAGAGTTTCATTTCTACAATGGAAACATCTGCGCTGGCAGGAATGAATGTTGCACGACTGATTGTCGATCAGCTACAGTCACAGTCTTGACGATACCTACGTGAGTTAGTAGATAAACTCACTCCCGTAGCGCGGAGAGACGTCTGTACCAGCCCTTAAAAAGCGCCGGAGTTTCGGAGGTCTTCGATTGGCCTTTCTCTAGGCACACAGGTGGTGGATGGTAATAAGGCGCATGGCAACTGGTGCTGTCTTCATTCAAGACTGTCACTATGGACAGACAAACCACATTGTGTACGATTCCTATGGAGATTGTTATAGGCGCAAGGACTGGGCGTATCATATATCTAGTATAGACATGAGCGATGAACAACAGAGGTATCAATATATCATTACCAGTGGCATGCTGCCAGAAAGCCCACAGTACAGCTTTATTTGTAAGGCTAAAGTGCGTACATCACCATCGCGGTACTGGCATTATGCAACGGCGCCACTGACTCGCTGAGCTTGTCTCTCGACACAAGAATAAAACAATTTTCCTCGTGACATAGATCTTTACACCATACACCATACTATATAACCTCATAAACACCTCCCTCCATGAGAATTTCTTTCTCCCGTCATGACCATAAGCCCACAAAAGCCCACAACTAGCAGATACCCTAACGCCGATGGTATCGTAATCATAAATCCCTATCAATACTCCTCATAAAATAATGCTAGCTGGTTTGGCACACTTCATCATGTGCTCAAGTCATACCGAGACATCGGCTTGTGAGTTCACCCAATAGCGTCTTCCAATCGACGCAAATGTGCCACAATGGGAGCTCACAAGCATATCAACAACTATGCGGAGGCAATGTTCTGGACAGCAGGTTCAATATCGACATCCATCTTGTCATCGGCCAATGTAGAAGGCTGATCCGGTTGCTCTGCCGCTTTTGCCGTCTCATTACCAGGCTCCAAACCTTCCACCTTTGGTGGAACGTCAGCTGGAGCCGAAGGTGCTCCCAGTGGGGTCGGCTGTGAAACAGGTTGCGGTATGGTAGTCGCTGTTGAAGCACTCGCTGTACTAAGCCCATTGGCCGTGATGGCGGCATTGGATGGTGCAGGTGAGCCGGTATTCGAGAACCCGACAAAGTTTGGATTCTTGAACCGCTCAATAAAGTTGCGCACGTGGGCCATAATTGTAAGCTCTTCCCTATTCTCGCCGTCTGGTAGCAACGAATGTGGAGCGCCGTGCAGTAATCGTCGTTTGACCGAGGCAAAGACTTGCTGCCACTCCTCGATCTTGCTTGAGTTGCCAACCTGCTCGTACATGGCAGTTTCAAATCTTCGGATCGCTAACAAACCATCTGTAGTGCAGGGCATGTTTCGTGACGCAGAAGAGGTAACAGGAGGCGGAGGAGGAGGGCCTGGGCCAGCGGACGGTGGTTGAGGAACTCCTGGTTTCCCAGGCGTCTGCTGACCAGCACCCGGGGCTTGCTGTGAAGGAAATGGTAGTTGTCCGGCTTGAGGAGGAGGATAGAATGGCTGACCCTTTTGGCCAGGCGGCACCTGCGGAGGTCGTCCATTTGGACCCGGCGAGGCTGTTGCTCCTGGTGGAGGCCATGGCACGCCGTTCGGTGGCGGTGGCATTGGACCATTTGGACCTTGAACAAAGAACGGTGGTGGTGGACCTCTGGGCGGCATCCCATTCTGTTGCGGATAAGGAGTGCTGTTCTGCCAGTTGAGTGGTGGGGGCGGACCTTGTTGCGGATTCTGCCGCGGCGCCGGAGGTGGTTTTGGCTTCGCAGCTGCAGCTTGTTGGGCAGCCCTTCTCCGTTCTGCTTGCGGCTGTAGTGCACCAGGAATGGCCTTCCAGAAGAAGCCCTTGCCTTCCTTTTTCGCTTTGTCGAATAGCTTCTCATATTCTTGATTCAAATTATGCCGGACACTGCTTTGCCAGCCTTCAGAGTCCACCCTGTGGACGAAGAAAGGAAACTTGAGCTTCAAAGCTCGGTAAATCTGTTTCAGAGGCAGCGCGTCTGGATGTATGTCAATCAAGATGTCGTAAATAAGACGCGCATAGGGTTCTGAGGGCCTGGCAAGCTGCTCTTCTGTCAGGCTTCCTACAGGCGGATACTCGGGTGACGGCGATTTCGACTGTCTGGCCTTCTTCTGTGGTGGCGCATTTTCGGGCTCGCTTGAAACGTCAACTTCATTGCCCTCGATCGACTGCAAGACCTCGCCATCCTCCCGCTTTCTCTTCTTGTATTTTCTTTTCTCCGGTTTCGTCTCGACCAAGACTGGCTCTTCTTCCTTGATGACAGGTGGTTTGGGGAATTTGCCTCGCAGCAAGCCAGGTGGCGGCGTCTTTCCTCCATTTGCAGCTTTGGCTTCGGCCAATTTTTGTGCTTTCTCTCTTTCTTTCCGCTCCCTGGTAGACATGATACCATCCTTAGGAGGTCGGCCTGGCCCCCGCTTTTTCGGCGGCATAGGTTGGCCATCTGGTCCATCTGGCACAGTAGGTGATGGTTTCTGGGCGAATGTTAATGTGACTTTGGTCCTGGTCTTGCCGCTGCGTGAAGGCGAAAGACTTTGTTCCTCATCATTCGAGAGTGGTGAAAGGCTTTCCTGTGGCGGAGGACTTAGCTCTAGATCTTCACGCTCTGATTCCTCACTTAAAGGTTCGGCGTTCTGACTTGGGAGTCGGAAAGTCATCCAGACATCAGAGATCTGAATTTTGGAGCCATCACTTAAACGTCGGACCGATCCTCGATTCAGGTATTCGTCATCCAAGAAGGCACCATTTCTGCCTAAAACTTTCATCTGGAAGTAGTCCTCCTTAAAGTCCCACTCGATCTTGACGTGTCGACGCGATATGCTCTTGTGGTTTTCAACTTCTGACTTCTCAGCGGTTCGCATTGCGTGGATGGGAATGAGTGGACAATTGTCGGCGTCTGGAATATGATCTGCAGTCACTGGAGCTGGTAGTTCGGTGTCTTGCTCTGGGTCGTCTCCTGGTTCAAATTGCGCCTGCCGTTCAGCCATCTTATGGTAATCGAAAGGAATAAGCGGGGGGTTGATGAGGACTTCTTGCGGTTTGACGATGCTACCGCCAGATCTTTCGGACGAGTTCGAACCGAGGGGATTACCACCGACGCGCTCCCCATCCTGTAACACGGGTGCATCATCAACACCCCCGAAGCCTCCAGCTTCGCTAACAACACTTCCTTGCACTTGACTATCACC
The DNA here is from genome assembly GCA_000835395.1 of Exophiala sideris. Lineage (NCBI taxonomy): Eukaryota > Fungi > Ascomycota > Eurotiomycetes > Chaetothyriales > Herpotrichiellaceae > Exophiala > Exophiala sideris. The sequence continues at coordinate 3,330,397 of KN846952.1, read as the reverse complement.
TGGCCGAGGTATGCCTTCAGACAAGCCCGATCGTCTGCCACTAGAACTTTGAGCACGATCCCGTTCAGCCTGGGCGGCTTCTTCAGCTCTGGCAAGTGCTGCCTTGTATGCAAAGGCATCCCGACCTAACTCGCATGCGTATGTGGTGATGTAGTAGTTTCCGTCCTCGAATTCAATCTTTGCAAAGGCCTCGATTTCTCTTCGCTCATTCTGCACATCCTGCGAAGCAAGGGGTGGTTGGGACACTGGATAGTCCATGATCATCGGCGCGTCGCCGATGAGAGTCGCCTGTGATGCCTCGGGGATATCGCTAGCGATGGCGGAAGAGAAGGGTGCGGGAGCCTCGTGGGTCATGAAGTCGTCGGCAGGAAATGGGGGCAGTGGAGGAAGCGACATATTATGGTTCGTGTCTGCTTGGGGGAGGGTGGAATATGGATCGTTTGAGGCGAATTGGGCCGGTTTGTCGTCTGTGACTTCCATTTCGTCCTCACCCCCGTTTGTATGAGGCTCTTCCTGTTCCATCTTCACATTTGGAGTCTTTGCGTTTAGGGTCGGACTTAGGGGCGCCAGAGCGGCCAACAGGTTGCCCACGGCCTGATTGCGTTGTTGCGCATCCATCTCGACCCAAGCCTGACCTTCTTGGTCTGAATCTATTTGTTCTGCTTCATCTTTCGAGTCGTTGTTGCGAGGATTCGAGTGATCGGACCATGTTGGCTCTTGAAAGTCATGCAGGTCTATTGAGGGTGATGGAAAGTCGGGCAGACCTCTTGCAGACGTCGCGATTGCCTGCGACGACATTACGAGGTCTGCGCGAGGGAGGGAGAAGGCGCGTTACGGGGGTGGGTTGGAGGCGCGCTCATGCAGCAGACCGTATAGTGAAGTTCGAAGTTCTTTCGGGGAAGGGAACAAAAAGTCTAGTCTTTAGAAAGGCGGCGGGCGGGCACTTGCGCCGTCGCCAAAAGCCAAACGGAGAAGTGACAAAGTGAATACCAGCCAATCACATAGTCACCTGCTGAGGATGAGATTTTGTTCCCCAGAAAATGCAAGGCTTATCACATGCATCATTTGCCAGGATAATATGACTCTGTTTTGGTCCTTGAGTCACTTACTATTGAGTAATATGGCTGGCTGTCAAGTCCAATGACCGATCATTATTCTTAGCCAGGGTCGACGGGCGACTGGGACTTGTACGGGCTACCCTACACCATGCCTGCTAGAGGAAAACAAAAGTCATTACAGTCTACAAAAGAAACAAACGTCCAAGTGAAGAAACCTCAAACACCGGACTGGCCACCCTTGTCTCCTCTCATACCGGCAGAACATCTCTCCATCAAGACGATATTACCAGGGCAAATTTTGGTTGTTCGAAATCTGTTCACTTCCACGCTATGCAGGAACCTGGTGTCTTTTCTGTCATCTTTGCCATTGACTACGACCCCAGGGAATCCAAAGCGTGGAGAAGCCGTACGTGTCAATGACCGCTTCCAAGTGGATGATCCTGTCTTTGCAAATACCCTTTGGGAGAGGACTGGATTAAAGTACCTTATTGACACGGTGGAAGAGGAGTCGACCTTCGATGGCAAAATCCTCGGCTTGAACCCAAACATCAGGGTATACAGGTATCGACCTGGGCAATTCTTTGACAAACACTTTGATGAGAGTAATAAACTACAGTTTGGCGAGGACAAAATACCCGCCAGAACCACCTGGACCTTGCTGATTTACCTCACCACCTGCGAAGGTGGCGAAACTGCCTTCTACCCGGAAGCGCTCAAAAAAGGTGAGAAGACCCCAGAGCCTATAGTGGTCGGGCTTGAAGCAGGGATGGCTCTCCTCCACAAACATGGTGAAGATTGCCTGTTCCACGAGGGCAAAGAGGTGAAGAGTGGCGAGAAATGGGTTCTGAGAAGCGATCTTGTCGTTCAGAGGTGATACAAGCATCGTATAGATACTAGGCACGCTGGCGCTATCGAATGCTTTAGAGTGTCGGTATCGCGGGAGGCCTTGTGTGCTCCTCATCACCGACGCATGTGTTCTACATCGGTCTCTGGGACGGTGTTTTCACGGGCCTCAGCAAGCATCTTATCGACGCCTTTTTCCTTGAGAGCTTTCTGCTGGATGGTTAGCTTGTCCGTGGCACAAGTCTCAAGTTAAGTGCGTACCGATAAGCAGGACTTGTATTGCTTGAATAGTGGTTCACACTCATCCGTTGAGGAGTTCCCACGAAGATATTCTGTAAAGAAGTCAATCCTAATGTGCTTCTAGCTGTATATGACTGGACCAATATCTTACTTTCAGAATACCATTTCAGGAAGCATGTATCATATTTTCTATGAAACAGTAATTAGCGACGTTTTAGATATCGCGAGCAAGCTTACTCCTTGACCTCATTGCATTCTGGCGCCAGCGAGGCCGACATCCTTCGAGATGCTGATGAACAAGAAGTGACGTTTTTCAGAATTCGCCGTTGCAGACATTCTTGAAATTCATGAACGGAAGGCTGCAGCAGGGTCCGATCTCCAAATCGGAGCGGAAAATCATTTGGCCCTTTTATCCGCGAGAAATGCGCTCGGCCTGCGCCCTCGGTCATTCCAGAATCCCGTCGTTCATATCAACCTGCTGTTCTCCACAACATGTGCCGTCGCGCTCTTCCCGACTAGAAGGGCAGAAGATCGTATTCAAGCATTCACTCGTGAAGGCTAAACTCTCTGAGCTCTATCATCGCTGCAAAGCCGCATTAATAACCAGTCTACCTACATCCTCGTATCCTGCTTCCCCTTGCCGCACTCACCCCTCGAAGATGCAGCCTCACTCATTAAGCAAGCTAATCAACTCCCAGAAAGCCGTACAAATCTCCCTACTTTCCTTCGCCCAGACCGCCTCCGACTTACCCTCGCCGTCTCCCTCATCCTTCGCAGCGCCCGCCTCACCAAGCGCCTCCAGCGCATTCTCTTTATGGATCACTTCACTATCTTCCGCAATGCTCACTTTCAACCCCAGATCCTGACCCGTCGTAGCTTTGACCAGCACCGTCCGGTCCGGAAATGTCAAGCCAACAGTGTCCTTGACAAGCTTCATATCCAGACCATGCAGGACCTGTTGTAATTGCGCTGCAGCTTTTCCACCACCGTGTCCACCATAGCTTACCACCAGAGCAGGTTTGCCTTTCCACTCGTTGAACAAGTAATCGATCGCGTTCTTGATGCTGGCCGGATACCCCCAATTGTACTGCGGCGTGACGAACACAAATGCCTGATATGATGAGATGCACTTCGACCACTTGCGCGTGTGCTCGTGCTTGTACTCTGACGCCGAATGGATTCTAGATGGAATGCCTGGTTCATTGTAAAGTGGTAGCGCGTGATCGTTGAGGTCAATCAGGCTGAGCTCATATGATGTCGAGCTTGGATGAGTCTTTTGGTATTGCTTGAGGGTGTCGAGCACAAATTGACTGATCTGGAGACCTGCCCGTGGGCTGCGCTGGCTGCATACTATGACGCCGATCCTATTAGGAGACGGTGCAAGTGCTGCGTTGATGGCGCTTGAAAGGTCGGAAGTGGTGTCGCTAGACATGATGTAGGATCCGGCGCAATGTACGACCGGATTGTAGTCGTTTGGGAGATTATACGTCCGCTGAAGGCGTTGTGTGCAGCCTTTATATCTGTTATAATACCTTGATAGTGGGTGGGCTTGGTGTTTGTCCAACAAAGAGGTCTGCAGATGCGTTGTACTGAAGCTAACTTTCCGTTGAGATATGACGGGAAGCTGCACGTCTCTTATATTTGCATTCTGTCCCGTGCAAGCCGTTATGTTGCTGAATAAGTATCTTCTACGTATGCATGGGTGACTCCGGACCGTCAACGCAACACTCGCACAATAGACGCCATTTTAGATACAGGATGTCAACCACCGAGCGTTTCAGCCCGCACCCATGATTTATCTGCCAGGCCGAAGCATATGCAACTCCTACCCGACTCGGCAACGAAACGGCGCCGAACGAGCATTGTCGCGCTTGGATCAGACTCAATGAGGAAAGATCAGGAACCACTTGGGTGTGGATTGTTGGATACTGCGCAGCAACCAATCGCCAAACGGATGATTAGAACTTGTCCCTCACATCACTCGGGTGGCGTCACTGGGGGCCGCACCCTTGCTCGCATCGGTCTCGGTCCTACCGCTATTCTGGTCCGTCCGAGATCGTGTCCAGGTGGAACACCGAAATTGATCAATGACATGCACTGGCTCAAACTCTAGGATAACTCACAACGAAACCCCAAAACGTTGGTCTATACTGGGCAGCCTCCAATCAGGTTCCTTGTTGCGACATGCATAAGCAACGGTTCGGTCGTAAACGTGTATACGTGTTCCGTATTTGCTTGTGTCAGAGTCAGACATGAGGCTCACAAGGATGGCGTGAAGGATGGTACATATATTGTCCCGACTGCGTGTGACATTCGCTGAAAGGTAGGTCCAAACACGACAAAGGACAAGTGTTCCTGTGCATAAAATATACAATATACAACTATGAGCAACATCCGCATCGCGATCATTGGTGGTGGGCCGGCAGGCTTAGTCCTGGCCCGACTCCTTCAGGTCAACAACATCCCCTGTACTGTGTTTGAACTTGACCAGAACGCGAGCGAAAGAGATCAGGGCGGTACGGTCGACTTGCACAAGCAAGGCGGGCAACTTGTCCTGCAGCAAGCAGGTCTCTTCGACGAGTTCCAGCGACTCTCCCGTCCAGAAGGCCAGGCAATGAAGCTTCTCAAGTACAACGGCAAAGTAGTCCTCGACGAGAACGAGTCCGGCGTTCAACGACCAGAAGAATTTGCCGACCGTCCCGAAATTGACCGAACACGCTTGCGCCAGATGCTCCTAAATTCTCTACAGCCTGATACCGTGGTCTGGGGCAAAAAGTTGATAGCCGTGGAGGAATCGCCTACGAAGGCTGGAAAGCACGACCTGCACTTTCATGACGGGGTGGAGGAGGGGTTCGATCTTGTCGTCGGCGCAGACGGTGCCTGGTCCAAGGTGCGCGCTTTCCTCACCGACCAACTTCCGGGCTATTCGGGCGTTACGGGGCTCGAACTGTGGGCGACAGAAGTCGACCAGCGGCACCAGTGGCTTAGTGAGTTCGTGGGCGCCGGCAGTTGCTTTATGTTCGACGAAGGACGTGCAATCCTGGCTCAAAGGAACGGAAACAACAGTATTCGGGTATACGCCTGTGTGCGAAAACCAGAGGACTGGCTCGAGACGTGCGGCATTGACTGGTCGTCTCCACAAGAAGCCAAACAAAAATACCTTGACGAATACTTTACCAATTGCGCACCTGAGTTGAAGCGAGCTGTCCTAGATGCCAACGACAAAGCTGTGCCGCGGAAAATGTGGATGCTACCTGCTGGCTGGCGATGGGACACGCGTCCAGGAGTTTCGCTGATCGGCGACGCAGCTCACCTAATGGACCCCTTCGCTGGTGTAGGGGTAAACCTCGCTATGTTCGACTCCCTGGCGCTTGCAAAGGCCATAGTTGCTTGCGGAGGCCATGCTGAGCATATGCGAGACGCAATCAGGGCTTATGAGCAGGAGATGTTCCCTCGAGCCGAACAGTTTGCCCAAAGGACTGCCAGGGGTTTGGTGGGTCATTTCAGTGCCAATGGCGTAGAGGAAATGGCTACACGTATAGCAGCCAGATAATTTGGCTGCTGTTGGGAAAAGCGCTCTGCTGCAACAATCTGGTCACAATGCCTGGACCTCAATACCAATGTGATGATGAGGTCCTGAGACGGCTCAGGACGGTTCTTGCTGCCGGTTCTCGTCGACAAACTTCCATTGTTTGACAAAGCCTGGGCATCTCCAGCCAGCAAGTTTGCATGCCACGCACTCCGAAAGCAGGCCATCAGCAGCGTGGTGTCTAATTGTTTGTACTTTGGCAGTTTACCTTCTTCTTTCGCTTCCAGCAATTATCACATCCTAAACTCCGACGCCTGTCAACCATGTTTCAATGGAGCCTCGAGGAAGTCAGGCTTCACATAGCCTTTGTAATAGCGTGAACCGTTGTAGGCTAGCGCCTGACAGAAGTACAAGTATATGTGGTCGAGTTAGTGTCGACGTGAAAGAGCATCTGTGTAATATGTTCGAAAGGTCCGCCCGAGGAGCCATTACGGTCGATCACTGGGTCCTAACTTTGTGATCCTGTATCCATTCACGTGCCATTGTGGAGAGGCCGAAAGATTTGGAGTATTCAATTAATGTTTGCGACTTTTTCAAATTCCCAGCACCACGAGACAGAGATCGACAGAGCATAACGCCAGGCCTTTGTTCGCGGTCAACGTCTCCCGCAATGAGCCGGTTCACCTCTGATATACTCTGATCAATCATGGACCTGACCGCCGACTTCAAGACCTTCCAAGGTCAAATTCAAACTGCACTCGTTGCTGTAACGAGGACCGCAGGACAAGTTGCGAACGAGGATTTGGGCTTTCACCGATCGTCAAGTGAAAAGCTATCACGCTCACTTGACCGTCAGAATGCCCAGCTACTTCGCCTGACCAACAAACTCCTCAAAGCTGTCAGCAAAGACACCAGCAACAAACCACCGACGCTCCAGAATCAAGATGGCATTGACGACAATTGGCGTCGTGTTGTTGATGTGGTGGATGATCTTCTTGAGAAGGCTGACTCTGCACTGGATGAAGTCTCCGGTGTCCTCAAACGACAAAGTCCTGCGCCACAAGATGGGACACTATCGCTTAAGCAAAGTGGAAGAGTTGGCAGGGGTATTCAAAGAGCATTTGCGCCAGTCACGCAAAAGCCGCAGCGCCTGTTTGATAGAAAGGTCAACAATGCTGACACAGCACCATTCAAGCCTCTTCTCCAGAACAAACCGCATGCGATAGTGTCTCTCGAGGAGTGTATCGGCGATGAGCAGACCGGGTGAGTTGCAACACGTCTTACGAGGAATGGTGAGGCTAATTGAAATGCAGTTACAAACACCCATATGCACCGGAGATCGAGAACTATACCTATCCTGCCTCGGTATATCAGATCAAGGATCCATTGCCGTTTAGTCCTCCGGAGGACAGTCAGCCCATATTCATCGATACTGAAGAAGGAGTGAAAGAAATGGTGCAGGAACTGAAACAAGCCTCCGAGATTGCAATTGACCTTGAACATAATGACCAGCGCTCTTATATCGGCATGGTCTGCCTCATGCAAATCAGCACAAGAGAGAAAGATTGGATCATTGACACATTGAAGCCCTGGCGTGAGAATTTGCAAGTCCTCAACGAGGTCTTTGCGGATCCCAACATCCTGAAGGTCTTTCACGGCTCCAACATGGACATGATATGGCTGCAGCGAGATCTTGGTCTCTACGTCGTGGGCCTTTTCGACACGTATCACGCTTCGATTGCTTTGCAGTTTCCGGGAAAAGGCCTCAAGCACCTTCTCGAGCGATTCGCAAACTTTGAAGCACAAAAGCAGTATCAAACAGCGGATTGGCGCATCAGACCTTTACCTGTCGAACTAGTCGACTATGCTCGCTCAGACACCCACTTTCTACTGTATATTTACGACAACATCCGAAACATGCTCGTTGAAGCATCCACTCCCAACGACAATCTCATTGACTTTGTCCTTCGAGAATCCAAGAAGGAGGCCTTGCAAACCTACGAACGTCCAGTCTATGACATAGAAACAGGCCGTGGCCCTCTCGGCTGGTTGGGCCTATTGATGCAGAGGTCCGTCAGCTTCAGCCCTCAACAATTCGCCGTGTTTCGAGCCGTACACGAGTGGCGCGACCGCAAAGCAAGAGAATTGGATGAGGGTCTCCAGTTCATCATGTCCAACAACATGGTTTTCCAGGTCGCCGAAAGCATGCCAATGTCTGCTTTCAACTTCCATGCCTCTTGCAGAGGTGCCACCAAGAACATTATGGGCTACTTGCCGGAACTAATCGAGATCATCAAGAAAGCAAAGGCCGAAGGTCTTGAGGGCAAGTCTGTCCAGGAAGTGCTGAAGCACAGCGAAGAGGTTTACGGGATTGTTCCACGGCCGGGTCGAGGTCCTAGGAAGGAAAAACGGGAGCAACAAACCACATTCCAAGGCCTCGGTGCTACTTTGCGAGAGCTAGCAGCAAGTGGAGGTGTCGGTGCCGCAACGCCAACCCTCAACTCCGATGGTGCTATGGAAATAGATGTGCCTGTCGCGGTGCGGTCCTCGGCGTCTCACTTCTGGGGCAATGTGGCGCCACAGTACGCACACTTACCTTCTGACGCTGTCACCGCAATCGATGCACTGGCTGCTGTTCTGCCGCTTGCAGCAGCTACCGCTGAGTCCGGTCTGGAAGAAGCTCCTACTCAATCGCTCCCAGAGCCGATACCATCTGCCGCCAAGACTATCCCTCAGAAGCAGACCGCTCCTATATCCTCCGATATATTTACACTCAAGGAGCTCTCCCAGTCGAAGAAGCGCAAGGCTGCTGACGATTACGAGGAGGATGTGGACATGATTGCGCCAACGGCCAATGGGTCGTCTCCGGCCGCTGACGCGTCTGCATCGCCATTGCCAAACAACCCCGGGTACGAAGCCCAGCGAGAAGCAAAGAAGCAAAGAAAAGCTGAAAAGAAAGCACGCAAAAAGGCCGAGAAGGACGCCGCGGAAGCGACGGCCGCAGCAGCCCAGCCATTCGACTATGCTGCAGCTGAGTCTTTGCTCAGACCAGCCGCACAGGCGACGCAACAGGATGGTCAGGTTGTGAAGAGAATGAACCCGTTCGCAAAAGCGCTGGACGCGAGCACGGGCGCTAGACGTGGAAAGATGGGCAAGGAATTGGCTGGAAAGAGCATGACTTTCAAGTCTTAGACTTGTGCGCTTACTGCGCTGAGTGGTTTTCGGACCATTATCGGAACATGAACAGCCTGGATGACTGCTACGTCGGCATCATGCCAGACACGGGACCATTCTTATGTACAGGGCCTCATAGCCATTGTATGCTTGATATGCATGGTCGACTTCGAGCTCAGCATAATCAACTCCCTGGCGCCTTCTCTGCTTATCAAGAACTGCTTGCGTTTCCCTCTTGTCCTCCCTGAAACCCACGCACCGTCTGGGTGGTAGATCATCCATGGCCATATGCGCGTCTTCTGGCACGGAACCCATGACCGGCCTCGACAACCAAATGACATGGACTTTTGAATTACAGCCACGCCAAAAGAGCCCCTCATGCACTAAGGCGTCTAAGCCAATACTAACCGCAAAGTGCTTGTCTGCTGGATCCTTAGGGTTGCTCGAAGTATCTATTTAGCATATCATCCCAGTCTGCAAGGTCCGATGATAAATACAGGAAAAGGCTCTTTTGCAAATTGTCTGGAGGAGGCCAGTTTGGAGGAGTCCAAAGTGCATCGACGCCTAGGGCAGATTCGAAATCCCATTCGGCTTCCATAGACAACATCTCATTCAGTGTAAGGCGCAACGGTCTGGGTCTTCCGCGCACGCTGTCGAAAAAGTCCTTCCAATCACCATCTGGTCCGTCAAGTCTGCAAGCGAGTAACGACAATGTCTGAAGAGCGGGGCAGGTCGCGATAAAGTCGACGAAAATTGACATGGTGATGATGAAGTCTTTGATGTCGAGGTATCGAAGGCTGGGGAAAGCGAGATCGTACTGACGGAATGTCAAGGAGTCTGATGGCCTTGTATGAAGCCATACCGGCCAATGTGGACGAACCAGCATGATATGCTGCGCTGTCTTATGAAGTTTCTTTAATACCTAATAGAAGAGCATTCCGGTCCTTTCTTGAGTAACCTCGGTGGAATGGTCACGCACACCGTATGGCGGCTCCTTGATGACTACGGTCTCGACTTGGTCCAATGCCAAAGGTTCCCAGTGCAGGGCACGCCAGTCGGCTGTCGGATCGTCTTTCAGCCGGCATTCGATTGTAAGATTCTTTATTGGAAGAACCGTGGAAGCAAGAGCATCAAACACCGCTGTCAACAGGTGGTCTCCGCTGCCTTCAGCCAAGTTACCTATGAACGCAGCAGTCCAGGAACAGTGATCGCATTGTCCAGAGTCGATTTCAACGATTTGGTAGGGCATATGTGACGTAGCCTTCGATGCAGGACATAGTTTGATCGTGTCTACGTGTTCTGAGAAACGCAGCATTGTTGCCCAAGCCCTTGCTAATGATCCGTTAACGGCAGAATGCTGATCGTTGTGTGCACGTTCCATATATGACTGATAGAGAATCGCATGCTCGTTGTCGGAACGAGGATACGAGAATTTTTCTTCAACGTATTTCAGGAACCAAGCCGAAATGCATCGTCCACACACCTTGACCTCTGTCAACTGTGCGTAATGCAGGTATAGCATCTTCTTGAAGTCCATGATGTCGAGGTCATAGAAGTACGGCGAAGTGAAGAAGTTGATTCGACGTATGGACGGCCCGATGGCACTGAAATCTGTCCGCTCGACTTTTGTCATGCTGGTCTGCGTAGCGTGGAGGTTAATATTGCTGAACAGCGCGTCCTTGATCGCAGCCATCTTTCCGAGTTCCCGACATGTCAGCCGCAACGAGCATAGTGTTGAGGTAGTCTTCCTAGGTGGGCATGTGAATTAGTAATCGACAAGGGAGATATCGACTGGACCCGTCTTACTTGCGCAGGGCATCGTCCTTGAGGCGATCGATCAATTTCGTGGCAATGTCGCGCAGCACCACGGTTGGAAGAGTTGCCATGACTTAGGCATAGGGTATCGTTGTTGATGGAACAGAGGGTCTGAAGAGGTATTGCCTTCTTGAAGAAGTAAGAGACTGTTTGATGTATGTAGAGGGGTGTTGACTGCTTTGGGTAAATGCCTTTCTCAAAAAATCAAGCGTGCGGTAAGTGACGTTAGAGTGAGGGAGTTGCAACCAGGCTGTCTTCACTTGCTGGAAGGATCGAGGTGGTTAACAAGTGGAATGTTGTTAGCAACGAATAACGCGAATGTCTCTTCATGCATTTGTGAGACCATGAATCCTCTTGACTTGATATGAACAGAAACAGTCTACTCACGACAAGATTCGCCTCAGACCACCACCAAGGCCGCATCCCCACTCGTTGCTGAGATGCCATGTCGAAGGCACATCATTCAGGCGTAGAATGCCGATACACTGGTAGTCTTCACTGACTCAACGCATGAGGGTTAGGTTTAAGTAAGACAATCAGTGAAGAAAGGTATTTCCTCAAGTGCAGCCGTGGAGTGAAATACAACCGAGAATATAATCACAAATCCTTGAGAAGGTAGAGCTTGCGCAGAAGAACCTTCAGCAATCTCGTCATGAACAGGGACGAGCAAGATAAGAATCGTAAATTCTTCCAACAGGGCTATCATGTACCCGTGAACTAAAGGATGCTCGAAGATGCTGGACTCACTCAGTAACGCCGCTTCTAATACACACGATCACTTGCAAGAGAAATTCCTCTCATCTGATCCTCGACAAGTCTCTTGTTGCCGGAGGTGGATCGGATTGCATGAACCAACAGACCATGGACTCCACGAAGAGAAGTCCAATACCCACTGCGCCGGGCAAATCAAATGTTGCCTTCTACAGCGCAAGCTCTGCTTGCATTCGTTTCAATTCTTCCTCCTCGTCCTCTTCCTGAGTGGTTTGTTTGACTATCTCGAGGGTCAACAACGTGGACACTGCTTGATGGTTTCTTGGGAAAGACTTACTCGGAGCGTTGGATACACTGGGTAGCCGGCTGACTTCGCCTCCAACAGGTGTAGGCCCAGTCTTTAACATTCTCTCGTCCATTGCTTCTTGCTCCAAACCTTCCAGTTCCTCCTCCAGATCGGCCTCATCAAGTGGCTCGCCAATGGGTGCATTCGTGATTGCACTGGCAATTTCTTCTCCAAGAGCATGTTGTTCACGCAGTTCATCCATCGTCTGGTCCACTTTGTCAATCGTTAGATTGCCATGGATTTGTTTCATCGCTGATCCGGCGTTCTTCATAGCATTCAGTGTTTCCTGGTTGATGTTGGCGGCCTCGATAGAGTATATTTGCTGTTCGATCTGCGCGATTTGCGCCGAAGTCTGTTCAAGGGTTCGTTCATGCAGCTTCTTCCGTCGAAGCGCAGCTTTGGCGGCTGTATGACTGGTATTAGTACATATGGCTTACACGTACATGTGATTCGCATGAATGTGCCGGGCTTACTTACCCGTCTTGTTCGTGGTGACATTTTTCCTGGCGATAGCATCTTGTTCTGCCATCTGGTTTTCTAAATGTTTCTCTCTTTTCTGTAACATGTCCAATTGTTGCCGTAACTTGAGGATGGCATTCTTTGGGGCATCTTTTCGCGCCTGGGCTGCTGCCCCTCCGAACCAACTCCACATATTGTCCGCTTGAGTGTAGGACACTCGGCTCTTAAATGTGTAGGCAGATAGACCTGGGGCTCTTGGTAGTAGTCGACAGTATATTCGGCTCGTTGGGTGGTACGCTACTGTCTGATAACAGGTCTTCCAAGTCCTCTATTCGTTATCGCGTGTTCACCGGAGGCGGGATTTCGCAGTGCTGTGTGAGAAGATTGCTAGTAGAAGACAAAAACTATAGAGGCCCAGACAGCCACAGTCGCGGACTGGAGACTCTTAGAACCGAGAAATGGAAATAAAGAGTAGATGTTGTGAGTGGTTTCTTTGATGAGAGCCTGGCACTTGATCTGAAAGAGTCTCCAAGGCATGACATCGTCAGGTTGCTTCATTACAGCGGCCAGTCGCTCATGGACAGCCCAGAACCGAAGGTTTGCCGAACGCAGGCACGTGCAGTAACGCGCTAGTGGATTTCATTCTTGCCAAAGGCTGCGTGACGTGCCCATATGACAGTGCTGTACACAACACTCAACACAAGTTCAACCTAGCCTTAATGACGGTACACAGGTCACCATTGGTAGCCAAGAGGAACACTTGACGGAGGCACTCCGAGCCTCGCTTCAATCGACTGATCAGCCATGCATCGTAAGCAATGAGCGAAGTTGCAACTAACGCGCCTGTCGCGTCCAAGTTTATCTTCCTTCATGAAATAGCATCTGTGCCTATAGGAGCAAAGGTGAGGTTTCTTGGTTGGTATGCATCTCAGCTATCCTGCCAATCGCCTGTTGACTTGAAGGCACAGCGTCGTGGATTATGATATTGGTAAAGGACGACTTCTTCTTGAACACGCATACCCAAAACAGACCTCTCCCACACCTCGCGTCTTCGTCGATGTCAATCTTGTCCTCGAAAGCACACATCCTTCAGCCTTGTCTCTGGGCAGCTGGATCAATATTATTGGTTACACCCAAAACGCAGCTCTAAAGAGCCGGAAGAGAGAACAACAAATGCAACCGTGGGAAGACGAGTGTGGACTTGTACAGGCTATTCTTATTTGGAATGCTGGCGCGCTCAGGCTGGATGATTATGAGACAACGATCGAGGAACAGATGTCTATTCAGCAGCATCTACATTCTAGTATCAAGTGAGTGTCTCAAAATTTCCTCATGGACCAGTCCGCTCCATGGATTGCTGGTGTCATAAATTATGGGAGGTGATCCTGTATCGACTGCTATCACGTCCAAACAAGCTTGACAACACCCAGACAGACAGACTTGCCCTGAAGCTGGCTGCAAGATTCAGCAGTTTGGTCGATCGTCAATTCCAAAATCTGCATTGCCTTGTGGAGCATTGCGAAACCATTTCAGCCATGTCTCGAAGCAGAGACACTAGACTCCTGCATCCGCAGCAGCTAGATTGACTGGTCAGCTATATCCGCCCGTCAAACTATCTCTCGCAGATGCAATGTTATGTTTCAAGGCATTCCGAGATATTAGCCGGAGTTCATCGCAGATGTTGAGCAACCTCGGTGCTTTATCACGCACGAAGGCATGTGATGCGCTGTGCTCAGAAGTATTTTAATAGTATTGAAGAAGGTAAATGGTCTGCTATGGGGCCATAAATGGCCGACTCCTGTTGTCAAATCTCTCTTCCTTGTCAGTATTCCGATATCGTGGTCGAGGTCAGACATATCAGAGTATCAACTTCCAATCTCGGCGAATCATCATTTCCCACGATCAACATGTCTTACTACGCATTTTCTCTGAAAGGCTTCTCTCGCCTCCCTATCGCGGCGACGCTGCAAGCCCGCCCTCAGCCCAGACGATTCTCTCTCCCTTATCGTGCATTGTCTCTGGAGCGCTCATATACTTCTGAAAATCCACCCTCCTATAATCCCTCCTTACGAGAACGCAGTACCACCGAAGCTCGCTCCCATGTTCCCTTACAAGGAGGCAGATCATCAGCCTTCAAAGCTCGATGCAAAGGACTCTTCTGCAGTTTCACCAAAAGTACCTACCCTTCACATCACCGATCAAGAAATGACCGCCAACAATGACGTGCCACCTATATCCACCAATTCACCACCGAAAGAACCGAGCACCACTCAAGAACAGTCGTCAAGTCCCGTTTTGTCGGCCGGCGCGCAAGTCAATGCCAACTCCCTTCAACGCCCGAAGACACTGCTACACCGAGAAAGCGATTTCCGCAACAGCTCGATCACAGAACTGCGCGAGCTCAAAACCGACATGATGTGCAATTGGCTACACCAGCAACAGCTCGAACGGATGTGGTCAACGAACGGCATTGAGGAAGGTGTCATGTTGAAAAAAGCCAAAGACGACTACAAATGCGCTCCAGAAGACCTCCGTTCCCGTCCGGACGGCTTGTTCGCTGCAGTCCAGAAGCTCAATGTCAAGGTAAGCCGGGCATGAATTTCCCGACACTGTGGAATTACGAACTGACCGCTGTGGTTAGTGTGCAATGACAGTGAATACGGCCATCATCAAACTCTTTCTTCATGACAATTCGCTCAAGTACGTGCCACTCGAGTCCGGTCTGCGCCTTCAGATCCTGCCCAGCATTTCTCACCTGCCCGAATGTCAAAAGCACCATTTCGCAGCCTTCATCCAGGACTACAAGACCCTCGTGGTCTGGGATGACGACCCCAACCATCTCCTGCAACGCGTCCAGAACATCGAAGAACAGCTCATCAGCATGGTCTGGAAAGAACAAGGCGATGACGATGAATCTGTCCCTCCATACACAAGTGCAGTGCCCAGCACGGTCAATTTGAATGCCGGCGAAGGAGCGCAAGATCTCGAGAACACAGTGGTCCTCCCACATCGACGGATCGTTCTAATCCAGCCCATACTCACTGCCATCACACTGATCCTGCTCATCAGTGCCATCAGCCGCGGATGGCGGGCAATGGCGATCGAGATCAAAGTCGACAAGAACTGGATGCGACTCGCATTCCTGCTCGTCGTTCCTCTCCAGTCCTGGCTCGGTCTATTCTTCATGCAATCCACCGCTTCATGCGTAGCCCAGATTTTGGGTCCTATCAGCCAAATGTCGGCCAACACCAAATTTTTCTCCGGCCAAGCGTCACCCCGTCTGCCACCCAATGCAAACTTGCCGCACGTCACGATCCAATGTCCAGTATACAAGGAAGGACTGAGGTCAGTCATCGATCCAACGATCAAGTCGGTCAAGGCCGCCATCTCTACGTACGAGATGCAAGGCGGCACCGCCAACATCTTCATCAACGACGACGGCATGCAACTCATTCCGCCCGAACAGGCCCAGGAGCGACGCGAGTACTACGACGAGCACAACATAGGCTGGGTCGCCCGACCGAGGCACAACCCCAAGCCGTCCTCGGACGATGGTGGACGCTCCTTCATCCGAGCCGGCAAGTTCAAGAAGGCATCCAACATGAACTACGGGCTGAACGTGAGCGCTCGAGTCGAAGACAATCTGTGCTCGATCACCCGCCACGACTCCTGGACAGCAGAGAACGAGCGCGAAGCCTACGACAATGCGCTAGCCGAGGTCATCCGCGAGGATGACGGGCGTACCCAGGCTGAAGGCAATGTTCGTATCGGCGACTATATCCTGCTCATCGACTCCGATACCCGCGTGCCGGTCGACTGCTTCCTCGATGCAGTCAGCGAGATGGAACAATCTCCAGAAGTGGCGATCATCCAGTTTACTTCAGGCGTTATGAATGTCACGGACAGTTGGTTTGAACAGGGCATCACCTTCTTCACGAATTTCGTGTACACAGCCATCCAGTACGCTGTGTCTAACGGGGACGTCGCTCCGTTCGTGGGGCATAATGCCGTGTTGCGCTGGGCAGCAGTGCAGGATGTCGCGTTCACAGAGACCGACGTGAATGATGGTACGATGAAAGAAAAGTACTGGTCCGAGGCCACGGTCTCCGAGGACTTTGATATGGCTCTCCGACTACAGACGAGCGGATACATTCTGCGTCTGGCTGCGTATGCCGGCAAAGGTTTCAAGGAAGGCGTCTCACTGACCGTGTACGATGAACTCGCACGCTGGGAAAAATATGCATATGGGTGCTCCGAGTTGATCTTTCATCCGTTCGCGCAGTGGTTCACGAAAGGCCCTTTCACGCGTCTGTTTCGCACCTTCATCGCCAGCAACATGCCGTTGCCTTCGAAGATAACTATCATGGCGTACGTGGGCACGTATTATGCTCTCGGATCGGCTTGGTTCCTCACGCTACTCAATTATTTTCTTATTGGCTGGTTCAATGGCCATCTGGATCATTATTATGTCAACAGCTTCACTATCTACTTTGCCCTGGTGGTCGTATTCACTGCGATGGGCAATCTTGCCCTGGCGGTCATGAGATATCGCGTCGAGGAGAAGACGTTGGCTTCTGCATGTCTGGAGAGTTTCCGCTGGGTTCCGTTACTCACGATCTTCTTGGGTGGCATCTCGCTGCACGTGTCTCAAGCCATCTTGAGCCACCTCTTCAGCGTGGATATGAGCTGGGGAGCCACGAGTAAGGAAGCCACTGATACCAGCTTTTTCGAAGAGGTTCCGGTCATCTTGCGCAAATTCCGTCTGACGTTTGCGTTCTGCACCGCTGTGAGTCTGGGAATGATCGTTGTGTCGGGGTTCGGACCACTTGGCAATTTGGTTCCGTACGATTGGCAAATATCGCTGTTCACCGCCATCTGGCCTTTGACGACGGTTATCGGTAAGACTCTTATGCACCATGATTGACTTGTGCTATCTCTAACAAGAATGTTTCTAGCGTCGCATGCATTGTTGCCGCTTGTGCTGAACCCCGGTTTGATGCAGTTCACCTTTTGAGTTGGAGGGACCTGTCAACTCCATACTGGTGAAACAGCATGAAGCCTCGGCATGGGAGTTGTTTTGGACATCTGCTCACTGTCAGATCAGGTTGGATGTCAACGAGACTCCCGAAGCATGTACCTTAATATCGTATTTCTTTCTTAGGAAGGAGTCGTGTGCACTCCTCAGCTCGATAGTAATGTCTCTGTTTTCCCCCTCAGGTCTCAATGAAGTTTATTTGACAGCGTAATCGAGAATCAAGTGTCAAACCATCCACTAATCACCCACTCCTTATCGACATGTTGTAGCGGAGGCGTCGGAACGAATGTATGGCCAACAACAGGGGGCAGGGAACCCGGCACAGGCAACATAACATGGTTGGCGGCAGTGATCTGATTAGGTGTGGTTGATGTGGATTGTTGAGCTGTCGACACTGGTTCGAACTTCCACTTTTCCCGCTCCAAGAGATCCAGTCGGCCATAGTACAGCCATGCCGTGCGCTGGAGGGCGAACATTTCCTCAGAAACCATGAACTTGCTGAGCTGTAGTGTCAATCTCCCACCGACTGACCTGAGGACGGTGCCGGACTCCTCACACCAATACCGGATTTCGACGTGTTTCATCCATTTGACGCCAACGCCTAGGCCATGAGACATGTTGCTGAGAAGCTCTTCAAAGCATTTGGTGCAGTGGAAGCGGACGGTCAACCTGGAGAAAAAGGGGAGGACCTCGTCTCTTGTACGACGGCAGACCAGGAGCATTTGAAGGCCGTTGTCGCGGATGAGGCTCTCCCGAGCAAAGAGCTGGGCTACCAAAATGCTTGCACCAGGGCGTGGATACGAACCGAATTGCTGCGCTGCCAAACGGCGCGGTGAGCAAATATCAACGTTGAGAACGTCCTTGGGTATCAAGTAGCTGTAGACCTGAAGACGGGTCTCGGCGGGTAGTCGGAGGAGGGGTGAAGGTTGCTCGTAGCGAACAAGGTCAGTCATGGTGACATCTGCGGAGATGATACTGTCAGAGGCAAGCTGGGCGGCTGGTGCGTTCGCTCATGAATCGTTTCTTATCTTGTCAACGCCAATGAGGATCATCCAAGACGGAAAACAGATGAAACAAATTGCATTTGTGTCAGGCAGTTGCGCTTGTTTAAAATCGGTGAAAGTTGAGGTTCGCAGTAATCTATTCACTATTCGCCTTGGCGGCGCCTCGCATATGCAGCCTTACTGCATGTCTCCCAGTTGATGGAGGGGAACGTGAGGCGGTCGTCCTACACGTCTGGTACGAGGAGGCATCCTTCCATCAAACAACATGTATCCGAAGTATATTTGCTGAGGGTTGAAAAATGTGGATCTCTGACGCTTGACATTATGAAAATGATAAGCAACCAGGAAACTACTACTGATATTTGACGTTGCACCATTCCTATTTACCAAGTGATAGCCAGATCGAATACATCGGTACCGAGTACAGCGCGGATGAGGACGATGGCATTGCGTTTACAAGACTTTTTGTCCTTTAGACGCCGAGTACCATGTCCGAATAAGAGCGAACAACGTGTCTGGTTTGGACCTCTGACTGACGCGTCTAGATGTCCTTGACCGCCTTGACCTCTTTCTTCTCAACAAAATCATCGAAGTGCTTGACAGCGGCGGATCCTCCCAAAAAGACCGTCAGAATCCATTGGAACCACGCCATGCTGGTAAGCTTGACATTGTATTGCTGGAGCTTGGTATAAGCAAAATGGGCGGTGCCAGCACCATGTACGCCGAGGAACCAATAAAAGATGACGTCTTGAACGGTCTTGGAGTACGTGGCGGCTGTGATGCTTCTGGCCAGAATATGATCGTGGATGACTGCATCTCATCAGAAGATTATCCCCATGGATCATGGAAGAATGAAACGAGGTGATGTTTGGCAGGATTGGCCTGGGGAGGAAATGGGGACCTACCTGAGCGGGGTTCGATGAACTGCCGTCGAGTCGACAACACGAACAAAGCTGCTCCTACCACTGTTGCGAGCCCCTTGGCGCCTCTCGGGAACTCATAGTCGTCAACGGTAAGGGAGGTGGATTTGTGTGTGGCCATCGTGATGGTCTGCAATAGTAGTCTGAATGGTCTGGTGGGATGGGAAAGAGCAAGGCAAATCCAGGACTTTGTCCGTACTTTTGGGGAGATGGTGCTATATGAGTACCGTCCCTTGCTGAGGGCGGGAGTCTTGAGGACTTCCTCTACAAGGTTCCCCGCCTTTCTTGTGGGGAGAAAGTGATACCGCGTATGGCGATTGGTGCTGTTGTCCCTGGAGGAAGATCACTTTAGTATAATCAAATGAGGAGCACGCATATCCGGACGCCGCGCCAACTTGACTGGATGGCTGGGATGGTAAAAGGGGAAACGCGGCAGCACACGGTACTTGAAGTAGGAGGAGGAGGAGGAGAGGGAGGGAGAACGTGTCCGGGGTTTTATTGGGACCGTTCTGGAGGGGATCAAGAAGTGGAGCGCGGCCAGATATCGACACACTTGGGCCGTTACAGTATGGTTCCCGTGTCAAGCCACACCTTAATTTTCCCAGCAAGGCCAGTGACCCGCTCTGAACTTGTTGTAAAAATCATCCTCGGGCGCAGATACATTTGGTCGATCGACATCCATAGGTCAACATTAAGACGACTCCTAACCTGCCAGTATGCCTCCCTATGAGAGTGACTCTTCGAGCGACGATGGCGAAGACTACTCTACCACCAACGTCACACTTGGCTATGCCAGCGCAGACTCAACCGGCGACGATATCAGCCACCTAGGTGGCTATCCCACCTGGCTCGATGCCCACCAGACTCCTGCTGCTGCGCTTTCCAAGTGCAAGGTCTGCAACGGATATATGTCGCTGCTCCTCCAACTCAATGCCGATCTTCAACAATACTTCCCTCATGATGAGCGACGCCTTCACGTGCTGTGTTGCAGGAAGAAAACATGTTCGAAGAAAGTGGGTAGTGTGAGGGCTTTTCGAGAAGTGAGAAAAGGCGAGACGCGCGAAAAGAAGGGAAAACAACCAGAGCAAGTTCAGACGAAGAAGCCGACACAAGATCTCGGCAGTGCTCTGTTTGGCGGGCCGGGCTCGTCACCTTCCATGAATAGTGCCAACCCGTTCTCGACGTCCAGCACCAGTACGCAGTCGACAATAAATCCTTTCTCATCGTTGGGATCGCCTTCAGAATTGGCCGCAAAATCGCCGCAGCCGCCGGTGGACGAGATTCAGCCGCCTACAGAATCCTTCGCAGACAAACTCAGAATTACTTCAGAGACCGAATCTAGTGGAAAGGACAAGCAATTTTCAGAAGCTTGGCCGAACGACTCTCAATTGCCTCCTCCATTCACGTCCTTCTACCTCGATGCGTACCCGGAAGAACTAGAAAAGGAATCGGCCACAGACTCGAAGGCAGAGTCGTCCAAGATCCAATATGACACGGAAGAGAGCGGTAGCGGCGCAGGTTTGGAAAAAGACACATTTGAATCCTCCTTGGACAAGACATTCCAGAAGTTTTCTGATCGAGTAGCTCAAAATCCCGAGCAGGTGCTACGCTACGAATTCAAGGGCGAACCGTTGCTCTATTCGGGCAGTGATGGTGTTGCCTCGAGATTCATTGTTCCTCACGGCAAATCAGGCGCAATAAGAGGTATGCCTAGGTGTGAAAACTGTGGCGCGCAGAGAGTGTTTGAGGTACAGCTTGTGCCCGGATTGATATATGAGCTGGAAAAGGATGAGGCAATGGACCTGGAAGATGGAATGGAATGGGGGACAGTCATCGTAGGTACATGTGTGAACAACTGCGGTGTGCCGGGACAGGTGTCATTCCGAGAAGAATGGGTTGGAGTTCAATGGGAAGAGAGGGTTGCCGGGAAGTAAGCTGCCAGTTTCGGACCGGCGCGCAACGAGATATCTCACCTTGCAGCTGATATTTCGGGTGGCATTGAGAGTGTTGATTCTCTTTGATCATTGGCCCGCCCAACTACCGTGAAGTCTGACTATCAGCAGCCGCCGTGCAGGCATTGTCTCACGGATCTTTGCTCCGTATCAGCCATGCGAAGTTGCGAAGTCCAGCCCTGAGGTGCCAGCGTTTCAAATAACGAGCATCCATCTCCAGAGCAAGGGCAAGCAGCAGGCATGAGGCCGCTGGGCGGCTAGGTATCAGCATGGTGACCCAAGGATTTTGCATGATGCTTTCTTCTGCCCGGACCTCTGAGCCGAAGCGTCCAACAGATCGATTCACAAGCCACGCTAGACAGCAAGCGAATCTATACCATGCGTTGGCAAAAGGACCTGATCTCAAAATCAAGTTTCCTTCCGCAAGCTTACCAATATCAGGCTGGCAGCGGCACGATGGAAATTGGAGCGCTACTTGTACCCAGCCCCGCGAAGTGGCCGCGCACCGATCACGGCCGCCAAGCAAGGATAATCCTTGCTTAGTATGTCACGCTAAGTCGCGCGTGGCGCGTGTCTCCGTGTGTTGACGCGTAAATTGAAATTCTACGCGACGTCACTCGGGGTTTGGAAATTTGTTCGTCCCGCGGCACGACTTTTCGGTATTTCAACTTTAGCTGATCGTTCAATCTCTGGAAATGAGATAGACGAGCTGGGTACCCGGACCTCAATACTTTCTGGGGACTGATGGCCGGAAATAGCAATTACTTGCCCGTGGGAGCCAGGAGCCGGAAGAACAACGCCGCCTCTCAACCTTTTCTGGCCCGTCTTCGCGTGTCCCGTCCCCGCAACAGCTATTTGAAGAAGCGAATGATACTGTATCATCCTCTCCAAACCGCAGGTGATCTCCAAGACGGTGTATCGCTTGTATTACTCGTATAGGTAGTAGGAGGAAGAGAAGCGCATGATCACTGATCATCGATCGAAGAGTGCCCGCATAAACGACGGACAACATGTCAGAACTAAAGTAATCTAGATGATGATGATTCACAGAATCATCAAAAGTCGCGGAAAAAACGAATTTGACTATGCGGATGTCCAGAACAGGGGGAAAGTTGAGTGCATGCATAAACTTTCCACAATCATCGTGTCAAACCCCCCTACAAAGCATAGATAATATGGAGATTTTGTCAAAGTACTCCGCACGGAGATGACTACTGCAAGCACTGTACGATAACAGGAGTCATGACGTTGCGTACTGCAAGCAATCAATCTTATCCTCCATGCTCCTGAATAGAAGACCGGTTGACAGCATGAACTGAATGGTTGTGGCGCAGTCTATCAAAAGCTATCCCGCATAAGCAATTTGACCTTGACCGCATCCAAATATCTTGTCAGGTGCCACGAGCACACGATCGGTGATCTCTGAGCACGCGATGCAGTACACGACAGAGAGGTCAGCAAGGACACCGTAAGGCCTTTCAAAGCGCTTAGTTGTTTGTTCATTGATTTGAATTCTTAGCTGTACTATCTACTGTCTGAACTGTACTATTCACATCAGCTAATCTACCTATGGATCTTGAAGCGAGTATCTGCTCGCACACGGTGGACTGCTATGGCCTGGTGACCATGCCGAGGACAAAAACATACGCAATGCAACGCAATGCACCAGCCCAGATAAAGCACAATAGAAAAATCCCATACATTGCCCCTCTTGTAGCCCTTCCCTTGGTGAACGAGGCCCTTCCAAAACAGTAGAAATTGTTGCCTCCTTTTTCGAGACAACAACCGTGCAAACCAGCCCTCGCATATTCCGAGCCATTTTGTATTAGCTCAAACCAGGTACCTAATCGTGGCATGCGTCATTGCAAAAGAGAATTTGTTGTATGCTATTCATAACAGTCCGAGTAGTTCGTGACAGCCCATCAAGGGGTCTTTTATCATTGGTCGTAACAGCCGAGATCGACTCTGGCGAAGCAACGACAGGAAGACTCTGCGTCTGTGAGATATGGTACAGTCCTATGACCGTGGAATGAGTTCGTCACCCAGCTGCAGAGCGAGACCTTTGCTCGAGGGTGTCTTGCGTTGTAATGTCGGACTGTCCGAAGGAGGTTGAAGGGTGTCAAAGTTCAAGCCTCTACGAGCAAACCGGTTAGGCGTCTTCGCTATGCCTGGTGTTCGACCGCCCCATTGGGGCTGCGCAGGAGAAGGAGTGACATTGCAGAAGTCGGCCAGGTTGAAGTTCTGACCAGGGGTCTGTAAAGCGCCATTGAACAGCCCTAGGTGTGTTCCTGGAGTGGTCATGACTGAAGAGGGCAGATGTGAACGTTGCGACGGAGGGGTGGAAGGTGGTTCTCTACCAACATTGATTGCTGGTGAACGAGACGGCGAGTTTGCCAGGTACAACAAAAGATCTGCTCCAGATTGTTTTGCGTTGATGTTGAGTATACGTTTCATCGGAGGTGGTGTTCGCGGAGGTGATGAGGAGAGAATGCTGCTCGAAGGTTCATTGGCAAAGGAAGGCATAGGTAGGTCATTATCATCGTCGTCAGAATGGATATCGAACATAGGAGAGTCGTCATTCGAGCTATGTGGCATGCTGATAGGGTCCGTGTGGAAGAGGTTGTTTTCTTGAAAGGATTGTGTACGACTCAGGACAGGTGATGATTGTGCTAGGCGGGTGTCTCGTTTCCAGTTCATATTGCTAGATTCTCTGTCCAGTCTTGTAGTTGATGACGACCTGACTCGTTTTCTCGTACTGAAAGGAGGCTCAGGGACTTTGAAGGTGGCATTGGAGGGTCTTGAGAAACGGTTGCCCGCAATCGAGGGCATGGGAGCGAAATCTTCTTCGGTGCCAGAGGAGCCATCCGAGGTAATGTCGTCCTCGAGAAACGGTCTCTTCCTCTTGAGCTTTTCTGTAAACTCGGGCTCAATGGTGGAAAGAGTCCGGTCTTGCCAGCCATTCTGGGCCTTGAAGCTTGCAAAAGCTAGACAATCTTGGAGATTTCGAGCAACCTGGATTTAAAGAAAATTCATCAATATTCTGGTGGACTCAAGAAGTCGTGTGAGGTGGGTGGGCTACCTTTGCAATTTCCACCCTCCGCATTACTTTCTCTGCTACTTCAGCTGCACCAAAGGAATGTTGTTGGTGTTGCTGATGCGAAGCCATGTCGTTACAAAGACCGTGAGCGACCAACATCTAGGGATTGGTCTTGAACAGAGTGTGGTGAAGAAGGAGAAAAGGTACAGGAGTGTCAAATATGTATGTGGTATCGGTTCGGGGCACGTCAAAGCGCAGGCTAGGAAGGATAGTGCTTGTCAGGTCCAGTAACAGTGCTGGAGGCTAGGATCCGAGGCCGTGACTCGTGGGGCTGCTCCTGGCCAGGGCAACGGGCCAATTGCGGTTGGTAACTATCAAGTAGCCTGGAATATTGATTATGAGCAGCTGTTGAGAAGAGGGAAGAATGTAGCCAAATGAGAAATGGTGGTCGGCAGAGCAGCAATAAAGAATTTCGTGTTGGTCGCCCGTCCTGGTGATTGGAATGCCAGGACATCCCATTCACAACTTCTACTTTGGACAAAGTTAATCAAGGCAGTCTCCGCGACCGCCGATACACTTGCAGATGGAGAGGGGTTGAAGAGTTACAGCCTAAACGCAGTTGCCCACTTGTCAATCCAAGGCCGCCTGTGTGGCTGGTGTTAGTTCACCGAGCTTCTTCGCCTTATCCAAACCCATTGGTCCTTTCGGGCCTCACCTGGCTCAGACTTGTCCTCCTCCGTACTATTGAGCTTACTGAGTGGGTGGCTAGTAGATTGGCCGCGTGAGTGGTCTCATGCGTCTTTGCCAACTTGCTCCAGCCATAGGCGTCTCTAAAATCCAGTCCATCTCAAACCCACGTTTTGACGATGGTCCAATTGACGCCTCAAATGAGCAATCGGTCTTGCCTGCTTGATCACTCTTGTTGAACCCTCATATGGCGCCTGCAGATAACACGCATGCGAAGAGATCAAATTTGTCTTTTGCTCGCCTATCTCGATTCCCTGGCCTCCTTTGCGCCCACCTCCTCTGATAAGTCTGGCCTCGCTATTCGCGCATCGACACTTTCCTTGGCGAAGGTTCTGTGACAGTCATCAGTCATGGATGATGTGTGTCAACCCAAGTTCCGAGCCATGCCAGTTTGATACAGAGATTACTCCTTTTCACATCGGCAGGCTCACAAAGTTAAACTCATCAAAATCAGGTAGATACTGGAAGTTAGGCATTCTGGGTCTGGGACTCTGGGGAAGTCTACCAGAAAAGGCGTAGTACTAAACGCGCCCAAGATCAGGAACCGAAGACGCTATGGCGGTAACTAGGCTCTTCTTGTGATTCAAATAGTTCATCGTCAAGTCAGAAACCTGGTTATGGTTCGTTGGTTGCAGTGGTCTTGAGATGCCAGAAGCATAATTTCGGTATGATCAACCGTTGCCCTTTGAAGTTAACCATTCCGAACAGTTCCATGGGTGGTGCATTCCAGAGAGAAAGGTATAGTGAAGGAAGAAATGCATGCGTGCTTTGTTGAGCGCGTGCCGCAAATGAAATTGGATGTGCGGCTCTTATTGATGACCCTGCCCCGAATTCATATATCTGCCATGTCCTTTTGTCTTTGAAGGAGTTCTAATGTTCGTCAAGCGTAAGGGCACCAGTCGGCCAATCGACCCGGCAGACAATCCAGGTAAGATCTATAGAAGATGGGCGATGTCTTTCGAGGGGACAGTACTCATCAGTTTCTTCCTCCCCATTTGCGGCCGATCACTTCTCACCACAGACTGTTGGATGCTGGAGAAGGCTGCGTTGACAGTTACCAACAAGAGCATGCTTGCTTGCATAGAGACGATCACCTTCGCATGTTACATGGCATAATCTTAAGATGTAATGCGGTAAATATTTCAAGCAACGTTTGCCATTCTGTGCAGATTGAGGCAATGTCGTATTGACCCTATGGCGTGCGCTCCTTGAACTCACACGACCACTGTACCAATCTAGTAGACAGATCCTGTAGTGAATGGCGCATTGGTAAACAAGCATAGTCAGTTCATATTGGCTGCACATTGCCTCTAAAGCGTCTACAGTCGCCGTCAACGAGTCCGAGTCATGGAAATGTGACCACGAATCTTTCCGCTTTCTCTTAACGGTTTTTCTCACCCAGCCTGCATGTCTCTCGCTACCAGCGGAGCAAAAGAGACCGATAGCAGAAGATATGGAGTTCACGGAGCACCAACCAGAGCCTGGGTGGGTGCCAGCTGCGTCATGCCAGCCCACTGGAGATCCGCGTGGTTCTTGATAGGGAACAGATACGTCCGGGCACCAGACCTTATCAGGTTTAACTAGAAATCCTCTGGGGCTCAAAGCCATGGGTAATTCACCTCCCCTAAGGCTTAAGAGTTCTCTGGTCCAATGCCCAACGGTGCCCATCCCCACTCTCTTTATCATTTGCATATTTTTTCCGTTGATTGCAACACTATTGCCGCCATCCCGCCTGCCGTTTCACATCCAGTTCTGGCGAATCGCTGCTGCTTGTGTATCCTCATGTCCTTCGACGGATGGGGCGGCTACCCTGCACACTGTGTAATGCTGCCCTCTTGTAACCTCTTGCCTTGCTTCTTAGTGCCCACTAACCTCCGAAACCTCTAAGCCATTGGCCTTGGTAGAGTTGCACTAACTCATCATCATCACCATCTTTGCTCCTCCTTCACCGGAAGCTACTTTGGTCTCTCGGTGTCGTCGTCGTTATCGTCGAATTTTTGCATCAGCAACCTCCTTTGCGCTCGACGACTACCTCACCGTCCTCCTCCATCACCGTCGCTCGTTTCTCTTCTTCACTGTAAAAAAATCATCCTTGTCACCTTGTCGTGATTACCCTGGTCGAGCCTACGGTCGCTTCGGAAAAGCTCCATTGCACATGCATGTGCGTGCGGTCGTTACATCCAACCTCTTGCGACATCCCAGTCGTCTCATCGAGCTCATCCCCCGCAACAACATTTAATACTTCATGATCGAACCATAAATTCTATACTGTCGCAAACACTTGACGTTGGGCCATGCCTTTTTTCAAAGATCTGCGCAGGCGATCCAAGGCCAGCTTCCGGACTTCCGACTCCTCAACAGATTCCAACGGTACGGTACCGACTGCGAAATCTTCTTCTACCTTGAACTCCGCACGAGGCAGTACAACGCCGCCCTCGACATATCATGCCAATGGCTCTTCCTCAAACGTACTGGCAACGGCGAAGACGAATGGCGACAGTCCGCCGCCAGTGCCTCAACGGCCGAATGTTATGGTACCAAACTCGAATCGGAACAGCATGATAGTGAGTGTGACAGCCTGATCATATGCCTGATGTGGGAAAACTAACAAAATACAGGCGCTGTCGCCATCAGGTTCGAATGGTACAATGCGAGCCCCCCAGCCTACCTCTGCGTACGCTCCCAAAGTCACCTCAATCCTGGACGGCTCTGTGGTATGATAAACACACAATCTGGACGGTCTTAGCTCATGAAGATGTATAGGTCTACAATAAAGTGCTCTTGATCAATGGCGAGATCGGAGACCCAAATATAAAAGCCTTGGACGGTAACTTGACAGTTCACCACGACAAGGACGGGCAAGCCTTCCCACCCACCAATTGGCCAGTCTCCGACTCGTATTTCAAGGCTCTCGTCTACCTGTCGCCCGGGTGGAACAGAATACGATTCGACTTTACCTCACCTAAACTCAGTTCCATCAGCAGCGCCTCCTCTGCTTCAGCGCACACTTCCTACATCATGCTGAACTACCTACCTTTAAACAGTGCCCCGCCATTGCAGCTCGTCATCCTTGCTGGCAAGGATTCACCCTGCACCTATGATGCAGCTCCTTCGCGCATAGAAAACGAAGGCAACGACCTAAATATGGCAATCAGGAAATTCCGGATGGCCGCTCATCTATGGCAAGCTTTCACAGCTGAACAAATGTACAGACACAAGTTTGGCCGACGATGCTTCCGGTTCGAGGAAGAGTGGCAGACTGGTACACTTTCAATGCATGATTGGGAAACAGGCCAGATGAAGAACGAGACCAGGGTCCATGTCGTACGATCGGAAAAAACGACTGCAGAATTACGCGACTTGCAGCGTGCACAGCAACACGAATCAGCCGAGAACAAAGGTGATCTCTACTCAATTGCTGCAGATGCGGTCAAGAAATATTTCAATATCAGACCAGGTCAGAAGCAGTATGTCGCGTGCCTCCTGCTTGACTCGCATTGGGATGCGGAAGCAAACACGATACTTGGTCATGCAGCCTTAGGCGGCACTGGAGATGATCTCGGTCTAGCGATTTTCGGCTCTCATGCCCTCCAGAGCTATCCTTCTTGCATCGAAGAGGTAGTGCCGGCTTTCATGGATTGCACCAAGACAGACACCCAATTTGTGGCAAATGACTGTAACGAGTCCGGTAGCAGCTGGGAAGCTGCCAACATCGGCATTGGTGCGCATCTTCACGAGGTTGGCCACCTCTTCGGCTGTCCCCATCAGGAAAATGGTGTCATGCTCAGAGACTACGTGCGGCTTAATCGGACTTTTGTGGTTCGGGAGGCATATTCCACAAGGACAAAATCACAAGGACTCAAAGTCTGTCGCCAGGAAGACGAATGTGCGTGGCATCGACTAGACGCTCTACGTTTCAGATATCATCCCTGCTTCAGGCTCCCAAGCGACGAACCTCTGGCCCAAGACGATAGCATACAGTATTTCCCTGTTGGCAACGGAAAAGTCATCTGCTCAGCGCCAACAGGTATTGCTTTCGTTGAGCTTTGGACCGAAGGCGATGACCTGTGCCGGCAATTTGTTGATTTTGCCAGCGCCGATCCTCGATATAGCAACATTCCCCGACAAGTGACATTGTCTGAGACTGATCTACGCAGTCGCCTTCCAGAAGACAAGAAGAAGGCCAAGTTGTCCTTGGAGATTTTTTGCGGCGGTTCGCGGAAAGAGAGGATCGACGATTTGGATGACCTTTTGTCCAAGAAGAATATCGTCAATCTTCCCCACGTCAGACAAGCACCCAAACGAGACGAGGGCTTGACCATGAATGCCTACAACAACATGCTGGGACTCCACAAGTCTTTCGACTCGCGTGTAGGCTTCAGAAGCAAGAAATTGGGCCATTCAAAATTGGAAGGATCCCAACCAGAAGAGCTGATCCTGGAAAGCACTCACCTTCAAACCAAACTCCTAACTTCCGTCAAGGTCTATTCTGGCTACGCACTTGACGGAATCGAATTCTGCTACGAGGACGGACATAGTCAGTTGTTCGGTAAGAGAGGTGGTAAGGCAGGAGGTGATGAATTTTTCCTCGGTAAGCTGAGCACAGGTATGCGTAAAATGTTCGATGCTGACCGTTCTAGACACTCGTCGTGGTGAAACCATCCTGGGATTCTATCTCCGAGCAGGGTTTTGGGTTGATGGTATCGAGATATTGACGAGCATCGGACGAAGGTCTGGTGTCTTTGGAAATCCTACAGGAGGTTCAGGGTATTTACTGTCCTCACTCTCCGTTCCGCTAATTCTGACACATTTTAACAGTCACACCTTGATGGCTCCTCGAGGCTACTCACTTGCCGGCATTGCAGGCACTTGCGGACCATGGATAGACGGTTTTCAGATCATCATTACGCGATAATACTGTTCGCGACATTACCATAAATAATACTTCGACTGCGCAATACCCCCACATATATCAAGCCAGCATTTTCACGACCAGGCCATTTTCAGATTGCAAGGTTTCTACGACTGGTTGTTACGAACAACACTTCTGTTTTAAAGGGCTGATCAGGGCCAGCGTTGCATGGAAGAACTAATTTTCTTTTCAGCAGCCACTTTCTGGTGGTGGCGGAATCGGCCACAAACACGACGACCGCAAACGAAATTCGAAGTGAAAACAAAACACGATAATATTGTAATTGTGGAGCATGCTTTTCAGGTTGATGGACAACGGTCCTTGATAGACGGATGTTCGCTTATGAGAAGCGAGGGCTGGAAGGAATACGGTTATCCTGAAGGAGCATAACAAAAGAATCATATCAAGGCCAATCTCGGTGGGCATGTCCTCATCACGGACATTGTGGGAGGTCCGCACGGGTCCAATGCCTTTGAAGCCGAGTTGGAAGGTATTGGAATAATGATCAGATTGATGGCGGATCGGACTGGTTCATTCACTCTTTGCTTTTTTCCATCCCCTTTCCCGTGCTTGACCTGATTTTGCACTGATGGTCAAGATCAAGCTTGTTTCTTCCCTATCGTTGGTGTACTGGTTCTCGCTGCCATCCCAAACAACATCTGACAAGACACAACCCGATCCAAGTGTCTCGTACTTCACATCAGATTTAACCAACCGCGATCAGCGCCCGATTCGCGGAAGGTATGGTTTCATCGATGGTCACACATAGCCTTTCGTAAGCCTTTCGTATGCTGTGGGATCATCAAGAAGAGAAGGAGTATATACTGCCAGCCCAGGAGTCACTGAGTCAGGCAACAATATCTGGGAGCGCACCAGGCTCACCAACGGCGGGCAATCTGGTCAGGACGTGATGGATCTCATGGACCGACTGTCACAGTTGCCTTTTGCTGCGAACGCAGATCGTGTCGCGTGCGTGCGATTGGACTTGCTCTTGCTACTCAATGTAGGAGGTCGCGAGAATGTTGCTACAACTGACCGCGTCTATACTCATTTCGATGCGAAACGTGATTCCTCACTGATTTTGAAGCGTGGACTGTTAGGGATATGAGAAATGGTCGTGCATCATGGAATGGCAGAGTGTAAAGGCTCGATAAAGACTCGAGAAGTACAAGACACGATCAATCTGTCGAGTCTTCGTTACTGACTGCTACTGTACATGGCTCAATGCTCAATGCTTAATGCTCGCTGCTGGCTGCCTGCTGCCGAGCAGAGATGTGTCGTCGAACTTCACGGCTGGCTCATTCCCGTGCTTGTTCTATGTAAAGGTAGGGTCTGTTGGGTCTTGCGGTTGAGTAAGTGCATGAGGTGAGCAGCGAAAAACCGCATCACTTTTATAGGGTATGGATATCTCATCTCGACTCTTGACCTCAAGTACAGGAAGAGGTTGCGGACGTGCCGTGGACTTGTAATCCCGCAGGACTCCTCGCACTGAGGGGGCCTCAACCGCTTTCTGGGATTTGGGGCCCCTGGTCAGAGCGCTTTCATTGTCCCAACCTCTCGCCTTTTCTATTCGACTCCTCCACATTGCAAGCATCCAGGAGTTCGTTTTGATCCTGAGAGGGATAACAAGACAGAAGGACGACTGCTCTTGATGCCGCCAAGATGGCTCAATATCCATATCGCAGAAACGGCGCAGTTCGTGAGGTTAGTCGGCCGAGCAATCTGTTCAGGGGAGATTGGATCCGCCTTGAAATTGGTCTTTTCAGATGCTTCTGTTCGACATCATCAAAGCATACTGGGAAGCCAGGCGCAACCACATGAGACTCTGCCATCTTCACCAGCAACTGAATGTACATCAGTTGGGAACACTCTTTACCCTGAGCGAGCTGCCAACGACCACCATGGAAATCAGCGCAATCAGGCTGGAATGGCTGTTGTCGAAGGTTTCACCTGCCAAAGATCATACGTACACAACATTGAGTTTAGGCAACTTTTGCCTGGAGGCGTACTTCTCCATCACCGGAATCATGCGCATTTGCCATTCGGACAATGGGCGCGCACAATGGTGTGTCGAGAAGGCTCAAGCTGGAAAGCACGGCCGTCAAAAGTCTCAAGGTTAGTGGATGAAAAACATCGTTCTGCCGCAAAAGTGCATGTTGCTTCTCTGTTCTGTTGGAGAACCATAAATGCGGTAAACTCACAATTGAACTCTGCCTAAAAAAAGGAACACACTTTTCCCCATTGAAGTTTTTCGTGCTGTCTGTTTGAGTACGTTCTGAATTCTACCCTGGTGGCATATTGAGAAGATCGGCATATACGAGGAGTGGTGAAGTACTTTTTCAGAAATCTAGACCATCAGCGTTGAACTCAATAATGATAACGCGATTTCGGTCCCGCATGTTCAGCCACAGTCACAGCCACACAGCCACAGTCATCACAAGTGAGACAACTGCAGATCGCAACCGGTTCCGGGTCTGATCGTCGATAGCTGTGGCGTAGGGTTTGTGGCGTCGATTTGTGGTACGAAGCTGTGGCGCAGTAGTTGTGGCACACGGCATTTCGAGGTGGAGAGTTGACTTTGGTGTCTCCTCTTGCCCTTTCCCTGGAAGTCCAGTTGGGCCTTTGGGGTGCCCGCTCAGTGCCCGCTCAAGCTTTTCTCTGCCGTATAGACGTAGTGGTCGGCAACTCGGAGGAGACAAAGACTTATTTACTGTTGCGCTTGAGTCTTGATGCTAAAAAGTCAGAACTGGAACCACATGAACCTAGTCAAAGGTCAAAGAAACAGAAAAATTGTGCGCCGACAGCCACACTTGTGGTCGATTATTGCTGGGTAAATGCCGGGCACATCCGTGTCAAGACTTCAGTTTCCTGTCCCGAAAGGCCCCTGGTCCTTGTACCTGATTTACAGTCACGAGTGCAATTTCCAGCTACACTACACCCTGCCGCCGGAAAAGCGCATCGCTTTGGACTAACTCACGTCGTCTTTCTTCGCGCTCTTGTTGTGTTTGACCAGGCTGAGCAGTCAACGTAGTATTCATGCGCTTGACTTACCTTATCAACCATCCGATCGATGGAGTTTGCCAATTTGAAAGATGGCTTCGCTTGCAACCGGGGAGGTAGCGATTCTAGCGAAAACGAGGAGCGGTGTCCCACGTAACCCATGGCGCGGGGTGCCACTTGTGCCACAATTCGTCTCGCCTGTGGCCTACTAAGAGCCCATTGGATGACGATAACCAGACGAGGACGCCTCGTGGAGCACAGGCGCCGTAATTCTTTGTTAGAATTTTGTTCCATCCGTGTTCCAAATGTCTCGAATCGAGATTACCGGAGGGATTCGCAATGGCGCCGAGTCCCACTTGGACTAGCACGTTGTCCAACCACTCCGACGATTCTCCCATCGCAGATTGTTGTTGTTGGATCACAGTCAGAGAGATGACCTCATCTTCGCTATTTACTGTGACGGTCCGCTGTCACCTCAGCGCTAAACTCCCCAAGGCTGGGCATTGCATCGGAGCTCCTGATCATAACTGAACAGTGCGACAGGTCCCGAGATTGTCAAACAGCCGCCAGTCATGCCACTAATGGAGCATACGCGTACGAATCTTGGTGTGCAAGATGCGCATATGGCCGCCGGAACGATAATGACGACAAAAGGTGTTGAAAACACGCGAGATTATGAAGGGTCAGTTGACCATCGTTTATTCATGCTCTTTTCGTGCACCCGTCTTGTTTCATCTGGCCAGAGGCGGCAGTCACAAGTGGTTGGGTAGAGGTGAGAAACGTATGATGTAATCTCGGGTGTAGCACCATGACCAATTTTGCGGTGTGTTTTGAGGTACACCAAGTCGATAGAGGCCAGCAGGGCTGAAAGGAGCACATTTTGACCGGCGATCCGTATGAGACCGATTAAGAGCGCCCGGAACATTCAGTGTAGCGTAAAGTACTTCATCGCCATTGGAGCGTGCCATAGCTACCAGTTCAGCTGAATTACCAGTGACTAGCAGTGAGGATATCTGCAAAAGGTCCATTCCGCAAGAATTATCCATTACTGAATGGGTCGCCAAGCCGCCTGTGAAGGAATCATTAGGGCTGCCATTGGTGCAGAACGGGTGCCCGGAACTGTAGGACAAGTCCAACGGATCGACGGCGAGGGCGAGGAAAGCGAAGGAAGGTCAGTGTCGAAAAATAGCAGCAGAATGACTTCTAGCCGAACACGTGCTTGCAGATCAACGTCTAGTACCGTCTTAGTACTGTCCCATGGGCAACGATTATGGCGATTGATATCCGGTGTACCATAGCAATATGTAGCTGTGTGATGAGTCCCTTCTCTTACTCGACGTGATTATGATGGTTCTCTTTTCTCGTGGGCCATGGTCTGAGCATAGGTCTCTGCCGGGTGTTTCATGAGGCTGCAATCTTCCATCAAGGGAGATATGGGGAAATGAGAGAATCTGATGTGATTCTGAATTTCAGGACCACGACCAGAAAAGCGGACAGAGAGTCAAGCCACAGGTGGGTGGACAGCTGGAGCCCGACTGGAGTGTGTAAAGTTTAGGATAAATCTTCCCGAGCTGTGATGAGAGCGTTGCCGGTCTGGCCGCCACAGTGTTTGCCACCCAACAGCCACATCTTGTGTCAATCCACAAATGTCATTAATGTGAGGGACGCGTGGCTGTGCTCAATGCCGATCAGGTCGAGGTCGATCGATGGAAATAATGTGTGTGGTGTGAGTGGGTGTGGATGTTGCAGACACCTCAAGAGGGAAGTGCTGCATACTGCTGTCCTTCCCATTCGAGACACTGATACCAGGAAGGGCCCGGCATTTTCGAAAAAGACGTTTTGTCCCACAGTGAGGAGGACAAGGCACCGATGTCCATGTCAGAGGCCGAGCGGAGAGTGCAGTGTGAGAGATGAGTGAAGAGAGGGAGAGTGGCAGAGAGTGTGTCGCAGGCAGACGCAGGGATGGGCTTTGGGGGAGAACAAGCCAGTCAATTGCAGAGCAGCCACGTCGCCTGACTCTTGACGCCACGCCTAAACCCTTTCCAATGGTTCACTCCGGCTCTCCTCGCCAACGTAACTGAGCCACTGACAGGCAGACCCCCGGTCACCAGGTGTTAGGCTTCACAAGATTAGGCTTCAGTGCTAAAAAGGTGGCCCCTGCAATCCTTTCGCAGCACCCAATTGGACTTGGGCCGTGTGTAAGGACGAATACGGAGTACATTGAGCTGTAGTGAGCAGTGAGAGTACCCGCCATGGACAGAGAAGTCTATCTCATCTTTCCTTTCTCCTACAACAATTTCCATGATCACTTTGCCTTATCCACTTGCCTTGCTTCACCATCCTTGCGCGCCCCATGGCCCCCATCTCCAATCACGGCACCAGCTAAGATAGCTAAAGAGGACCCTCCCAGGCCGAGGGAAATTCTCGAGGGTTACCCCCGGTCGTTTGAGAAGATCCATATCCACGCTTTCAACGCTCCGAACTACAGTAGAGTCTAAACTACTCTCTACCTCATACATTACACCTCATCTTTTGTTCAGACTGCCTTATACGCTGGGCCTCGTCGATCCTCTGTCTATTTTCATAATCTATATGTCCCCTCCATCCGATTGATGCAAAGGAAAGCAAAGGTCCAGTTCGTTCCACCATCCATCTGCACTAAGGGGTCTCGCTTCTACTCCTCAGTCGCCTACTCTACATTAACAGGAGCCGACGCACGCAACAAGGCGCAGCACCTCATCTGCTTCCATCATTCATCCTGACTATCTTGAGTTCATACAACTAGATGCACCAGATCTGAAGTGCTCATCATTGCGTTCGACCATACGACTTCCGGATGTCGTTGATTTGACTCCAGCCCTCCTGGACCTTGCAGCCTGAGACACCGCCTCCGCCGCAAATGTTTCGCAATCGGTTCGTATTTGCGCTTTTGATCTCTTTGCTTGTTTCATTCTGCCTTTGCCGAATGGACCCGCATGCTGACCGTCACGTTCCTGTTCATAGGCGCACTACGCAAAAACCCGATGAGGAATTGTACGCGGCCTTCAAGCAGACCTTTCCCGAGGTCGGGCCTGGATCATCCTCATCAGGTCTACATGGGGACGAAGGGACTGCACGCCGATCATCAACGCTAAGCGAAGCGATAGTCGATGAACCATCAAACACACATATGTGAGTCTCTATTTGTTTTACTTTAACAATCATTCCTCTCCAGTCTGCCCAAGTGATACCATCTTGAATGTCGCCAGCTTTCCACCATGTCGCCGACTCATCTGCCATCCGAGCATCAAGATGATCATGTCCAGGAGGCTGACTACTTCTCCAGAGGCTATGAGACACAACCAGACACGAAAGAACAGGATGCGACGCCCAAGACCTTCACTGACGCTTGGAGATTTACACCCTCTCTCATGGACCCCAACTCTTTCGCATTTTCCGCCTTCGCGAACCAGCCGCCAGGGTACTATACACCGACGCCTGGTGGCTTCGGTACTCTCTATCACCCACAGGCCGGCGACCTTCACACACCTGGAATGGGCATGAACACGCCATTGTCATTACCACACTCAGTCCATGCTCTCCACGCCCAGGATCCGCTTATGCACCTTCAACATTTCAACCCTCACCTTATGCACCAATCTCATCCTTTCCATGACCCATTCCATCAACAAGCGCAGCTACATGTGCCTCCACCCCAACAGCAGACCTTCGCTCCTCAGCATTTCCTTCAACATGAAGACTCTGGCTATGTGGGCATTGACGAAACCCCTCCCAAGACGACACCACAACAGCAGCCTGACATGAGCGTGCAGCAACCCACCCTAAATCAAACCATGCATCCCATGACATCGAACACTGGCATGACCAGTCTGCCGATGGGTGAAAAGTGAGTGTCACATACGTTCCCGGGAGATCCTACTGACAAGTCCTGCAGGTTCCGGTTTCATACAACTTTGAATGCGCCCACGGCGATGGTTCGACATTCAGATGAGATCCCGATCACATATCTCAACAAAGGTCAAGCCTACACCATGTCAATCTGGGACACGACCCCACCCATGGCCCATATGCCGCAGAACGGCCCTGTCCAATATCGCACATATGTTCGAGTGTCCTTTGAGGATGAGACACAGAGAGCTCGTCCTGGATCCTGCTGGCAACTATGGAAAGAAGGTCGTGGATCGAACGAAGCCCATCAGCGTGGTGGCCGGCTTCTTGCTGTGGAGTATGTGGATCCTAACCAAGGAGGCGACGACGAATTGCGCAAGTCCCAGATCCAACTCGAAAAGGCATCATTCGATGGCTTTGCCGTCACCTGGTTTCCAAATCCTGTCAATGGTGGTCCCGACTGCTCAATTTCGGTCCGATTCAACTTTTTGTCGACCGACTTCAGTCATTCCAAAGGCGTCAAGGGAATACCGGTGCGCCTCTGCGCTAAGACAGAGCTGGTCACCCCGGGCACAACAGTCAGCAACGAGCCTGAAGTCTGCTTCTCCAAAGTCAAACTCTTCAGAGACCATGGTGCCGAAAGGAAGCTTTCAAACGATGTTGCACATGTCAAAAAGACAATTGACAAACTCAAGCAGCAGATTGCTCAAGCTGAAGCCGGCCTGGGCAACGCTGGAAAAAGGAGGAGAAGCGGATCAATGGCGAAGCCTTCGGGATCTCGTCCTGGGAAAGTCATGAAACACAAGCGCACATGGTCTGTAGACTCAGACGCTGAAGGAACCAGATTTACAGCAGAGGAAGACCTCCAGCTGAAGCTTGTGAGCATGCAGGATATGTTCTCGTCGACCAGACCAGTCAGCATCCTCTTTTTGCCCGGGGACCCAGAAGACGATCCAGATTTATGCCCAGTGAAACTACCCGGAAACGACCCTGACATGAAAGAAATTGTGAGAACGTCGACCTGGGAGTCACGCCAAAGTGCTACAGACTCACCTACGTCCGATGCAGGCTCGCCTAGATCCAGTTCGGCTTCTCAGACGACGCCCAAGAGAAAATACTCGCAGATGCAGCAACCAGCCATTCAAGAAGAGGGCGAGAGCGAGTACGAGGCCGAGCCGAGCAGATCTTTATCGGCACCCCGACCGGTCAAGATTCCAAAGACTGAAGCCGAATCTGCTTCCAAGAGTGATCTTTTCGCTGTCGACGTTGACAGTAGCTATCAGCCTCCGATTGAGAAACCCATTCGACCTGGTAAGTCGGCTCTGTCATACTACGGAGATCGAGCTAACGTCAACCCAGTGGCATGCTTCTACGTGCGCCAAAAAGACGCTCTCAAAGAATACTACCGTGCCGTGTACCTAATGCAGAGAACGGTCGGAGACCTCATCAACAGCATTTCGGACAAATTCAGTATAGATCCCCACCGAGTAACCCAGGTTACACACGTCAACTCCCGCGGACTCCACATCATTGTCGATGAAGACGTGGTGCGAGAACTACCGGAAGGACAAGATATGGTGGTCGAATTCGCGCCATCTCAATCTGATGAGGCAATCAAGCAAGAATTTGTTGCGCCAGGCGCAACAACGGCGATGGTCGACGGCGACCTCGGGCCACTCGATATTTCAGCATTGGATCCGTTAGAGATGTGGCTTAATTATTGAGCTGTCGGATGATATGCAACGTTACAGGGACCCCAAAATTTGCATGAGATACCCAACTTCTCTTACATTTAATTCTATTCATTACGAACACGACTATTTCATTGCAGCGACTTTGTTTCCAACAGGCTCACAATTTGATGAGCGAAGCTACACTATTCGATACCCCTTATGGCGCAAAGCCCGACCAACGGCGCGCATCGGCCTGTTATCCTCAATTTGGGATCTGTACAGTTGAGCAACAACAAGCGGGAGGGTATTCTGTGGCACGCCTCGAAACTCGATCATATTTTTTTACACACCAATCTTCATTTTCAGTACAGCACAGGACGATCGGGTGACGGGATGATATACGGGTCCCTAAGCGAGGTCCGACTTTTTTCATTTCACGAGATACATGAACTTTCGAGATACCCACGTTGTCACAAATCTTTTCATATCTGACAGGATGATACCCTCGCGGATTTCTGGCTAGAGATCGCAGCGCAAATACCAATGTATTGGCCATCTAATATTGAATACCGGGTTTTTTCTTTTGACAGAGTTTTGAGATCATGGAAGGCTTCATCACGCCTTGCCGTGTAGGGAGACGGGGAAGTTTGACGTACGGCGTGCCCGTCGCAGCAGATCTGAGGCCGTGCACCGCAGTGCAAACAGCAGACAGAATGGTAATGCTTCACAGGTGATTGCGGATAGCGGCCAGGTGGGGCACGTTGAGGTGGTATCGGCCACTAGTGCTTCTCCATTCTGCAGGAACGTTTTCTCTTCCGTTTCACCGATAGCTGGAGTGAGTATCATGGCTGAAGTATCCAGACCCTGGGGGAGGATGACTGTGGCGAAAAGTGTGGAGGAAGCCGTTTGCATACGGCAATGAGTGGCGGCGATGTGGCAGTGCAAGGGAGACTGACAGGAAGCGAATGCCTTGAGCAAGCGAAACCAGAGGGGAAGGGTCAATGGTGTTCCTAAGAATAAACAGCCTCGACCAGGCCGGCGGTAGAGCCCGGCGAGTCAACTGGAACATGCATGAGGCTAGTGCTTCGCATGGGCGAATAAACCAATGCTCTAAGTCCCTGACGGCAGATAACGTTAATATGGCTGGTGACAAGATCTACAGGAGGTTTTCGATCGGTCAGGATCCCGAGTTAAGAATAGCTTGCAATAATACAAAAAGACAAGTCTCGTTCAGCCACGTCAGCCTCAGCCAATGTCTTCACAGTTCCGGTGCGCGCACACAGGTGGTCGAGTTACGAGTAACATGATAGGAGAAGGAAGACGATCATGACCATGCAATCGGCAGATATCGAGAATCTCAGTTGCACCATGTAAAGGTGGATTCTCCTGGCCCAATCCTCCGAGATTTGGATTGGACCACGATCGCAATAATGGAGTAGGCTTGCAGAGACTTCGATAGTCGGCTCATCCTGCTCTGTCCCGTAAAACAGCCACAGACATCGCCCAAGAGGTCGCTTACCATAGTATTGGCGGTCAGGCACAAGATTGACCAATCATGTGCTGAATCCGGGGGTGCTCAGCAGCTCAGGCCACAGAGGGAAGAGAAGCTTGCATCATGCCAGCCACCCGATTCTTTAGTTGAGTGTCCACGGGACCACGGGACAACGAAGTCGAAAGGGGACAGGCTGAAGCATAACCTGAAACAAGTCCGCTTTCTTCTAGGGCGGTCAAGACTGTCCATTCACGAACGATTGTCGACATTTCATTCCGAGGTACATAAAAAGTTGAGGGAGAAGATTGATCGGGTGAAGGGATTAATGACGAAAGAGGCCCCAATGATAAGAGAACAGTGTTGCACCGCCACATAGCCACACATACAGTACACGACGCCACAGCCTGTGACACGTGCCTGTGTGCCGGAATGGACTGTCTTATCTCAACATCATCAACTCTTCCTCTAACCTCACTGTCGCCAAAATGTCAACAGAGGTTACTGTCAATATCTTCATGAACGATGGCAGTGACTGTTCCAGTAATGCAGGAATACACCACCCAACCGCCGATGTGTCCCGAGTCGTTGCCAAATCCACTGCCTTGCACCTGCTTTGTTTGCACTTGGTCGTAGTTCCCTTCCAACTGCGTCGCTGCCGCGATGGCGATGGCAGTCACCACTTTGTCAGTAGACTTCTGGACTGCCTTGTCACAATACCAACGCATCCCCCATGCAAAAAGCCTTACAGATTCTGTTTCTATCTCATTGGTCTTGAAATGCACTACCCTTCATGAACTATTGCGTCCCTGTATCTGCAGGATCCGATATCCCTTCCTCATAATCTTGCAAAATGGCTGACGAAGACTACTATGGCGTGCTCCGAATCCCTCACTCGGCTGACTACGCCGCTATCAGATCCGCTTATAACAGACGCGTGATTAAGACTCAACCGGACAAAGGTGGCTCTGATGCAGAATTCATCAAAGTTCAGCAAGCGTACGAAGCACTACGGGATCCTGTCTCCCGGGCGGAATACGACAAAAGAAACAAATTTGGGTCATTTCGTACGAATGAAGAGAATACGGACAATAATCCTCAAACAGCCAAACCTCAGCCCTCAAAACCACGTTTCTCACCTACTGCGGCACCGTTCAGACCCGGGAGCACTTCATGGCCCAAACCATCACAGCCGCAATTCACTCAATCGACCACGAATCAGTCTCCAAGACCAAAACCAAAGCGTCGAGCAGGATCGGAGCCCGAGTCCTTTAAGAGCGGGAGAACAATACCCAGGCGTGATGCGAACTTTTACAACGAGCCAGTCCCAACAGGAATTGATCCGGAACATGCAGCTAGGAGTGCAGACGACGTTCATTCTTTCAATACAAACCCATTCAGAACACCATCACCCCCGGGGGGTGCACCAGCCACACCGACAAGACCAGGCTCTGAAGAACCCTATCGTCCATCCGCGGCCTCTCAAGCAGACGAACCGCCAACAGACCCGGAGCCCGAGAGCAGAGAGCATCAACTAGTAAAGGCTTTGTCCTGTGCGAACTGGTCGGTAGATCGAATGAAACTTGGGCTGCAGAATTTGTACGATGACGCAGCCAAATATATCTCCCACGAGTTCTGGTGTCACTTGCAACACTTTCAAATGCGGCTGGTCAACCGAGTCTTGGAGCTACAACTTCGGCAAGCGACTGACTTCGACTGGGAGTACTATGTTGATTGTGCGCAGGAAGACAAGCAGATGTTGGAGAAGCTGTTAGAGAATTTTTCGCATATTGCCGACGATGCGCATATACTTCGTCTGCGTAAGCAGGAGGAGGAGGAGGGAGTTCACAATATGGCTGTGGATGACGATGAGGTCTCTCGGCGATTGGATGACGCGGTGCATGATTTGAAGAAGTTCTTGGTCGAAGTGTTGTTTAGTGATCCGAGAAATGACCATCGCAATGCTGCCTAGTGGACATTGAGGTGCCTATCCGGTCAAGTAGGAAATGCCACAGTCTGACCTGGGGAGCCCGTCAGCCTCAAATGAGTGTACCTCCTCAATATTGCTACGGAGTTCCTCGCATACAGCGTCGGATGACAAGCGCTTCGTTTCCAGAAGGCCGCCAAGTCCACTGCATAGAGATATGGCATTGAAGACCAGGTGACTGTCGTCTGGATGTGCAGGACGTCCTAGGTTGCGCGGTAGATGTGCTCGCTGGCTAAACATGCCACTTTTTCCGGAAATGAGGCTTGATGCATACGAGATACGAAAACTGACTGTGGCTGTGTGGCTGTGCAGAATGCGCCACACTTTTAATTCGGGCTTACGGAGAAGTACTACCACTCCTCGCACCCAGCTGCAATTCGGTACTTCTTTCCCTTTAGAAAACCCTAAGGGACCACCACACCCGGTCCGGAGATTCGATTCGGCTCCTGGTGTACGTACATGATGGTTACATCTCATTAAAGCAGAGACGCACTAGTGAACCATGTAAGTGTCGTGGACTCGTGGCACTCGTGGTCAAGGTCTGTACGAGTAGCGCAGGAGGCCGTTCTCGACCTCGA
Source organism: Exophiala sideris (assembly GCA_000835395.1). NCBI lineage: Eukaryota > Fungi > Ascomycota > Eurotiomycetes > Chaetothyriales > Herpotrichiellaceae > Exophiala > Exophiala sideris. The sequence continues at coordinate 3,288,000 of KN846952.1, read as the reverse complement.
TCGGCGAGAATGGAGATAGGGATAGGCTTGGGCATGGTTTTTTACCGACATGCCGGGTTGGGCTCGCAGAGCCTCTGACCCTTGATCTTGCAAAGGTTCCTTGTCCGGCTGAAGACTGGATGTATGTATTGCTATTCGTGCTGGAAGCGACGGTTGTGCATATCGCTTCACTTCGTTTAGATTAGCCTGTGCGCAGATTGAGAGGCACGCGGATTCAGGTTCGGAAGGTTCAGGATCTGCATGTACATTGTGCATGTGCAGATACGACAGAGTTCGATGCGCTCGAGAGATAATTATAGCATGCTTTCGAGCTCGTTGTCGACAAGGTTGACGATGGCTTCGCTTGCCGGACGTTGGTGCCTAGAGATAACCTAACTGAGTAGGGAGGTAGATGTGTGCTTTCCTTGTTGTGGCGTTTTCATGAACTGGGAGGTGGGAATGCTTTTCCAGGTTGTAGTGGCTGTCGATGAAGTCAGGCCTGGTAGAAGTTGGTAGCGAGGTGTTCAGTGGTCGAATCTTCACAGCACGCTGCATGAAGTTCTTCCTTGTGGCGTAGGGCAGTCTCCTGCTCTGATGAATGTCATTGCCGCCACGACATGGCTTCAATCTGATGGCTATTGAACACGGAAAAGGAGGGGTGGTGTTGATTCCAAGCATCAGCATCTGGAGTCTTCTGTTCCGTTGGACAGTTTTGACCACCATCTTGCAGGAATGAGGACGTTTCGGTCATGCCTGATGCCACTTGCTGCGATCCGAGCCACGATAAGGTGCGGCCTTACCTTACATTTTCCAACCTGCCAAAAACCGATGAACCGTATGACTGAAGAGCGTCCATGACGGCCGAGGCTGCCTGATAATTCCATGATGCTGCAACGAGTGCAGGTCGCCTCCTGCGTAGTAGGTCTTTGCACCACGGAAGCTTCGACCCGGCGCAAAGTGATCTCGTCTTCGATGCAGCCTTCAGCGTCTTTATCGTCATCTGTGCTGCATGTATGCATTGACCTCGTGGTGGCTGGGTCAGGTCGGATGTGCCGAAGAACTCATCACATCTTGACGGAAACAAATTTGCCTCACCAACCTGGACATGCGACAGTGAGGTACAAGCACACATGTTGACTCTTCTCTGTGCCAAGCGGCCATCACATTCACGATCAAACGTCCTTAATATACCACAAACCTGGAAATTCTGCCACAACTTCCAATGAAGCTAAACAAGGTGCACAAAAGTGCCTCCTCGTGGCCGAGTGGTTATAACCCGATCCTGCGTGCAATACTTTATCCCATTAAAGGATAAAGTATTCCACCCAGATCGGTGCCCTAGATTCACCAGGGTTCGTCGTTTCCTCTTCAACCAAAAAAACTAGTACGGCTGGTTTCACTTACCTATGACCTTCTCTGACCACCGGGTCAAGGAGCTCGTAGGAAAGTTTTTGAGTTTTTGTTGGTCATTCCGAGTTGGCTTTCCTTGACGCTTGCACTACATCGCTCGTTACGAGCAAAAAAGTGTGATCTACCTCATATCGGCATTGCAATGCTTCTTAACCTGCGTGGCATGAATTTTCCTTTCGGGCATTACGGGATGCTAAACTGCAGCTGGTTATATGTCGAATGATATCTGCCAGAACAAGAGGTGGTTGGCAGCCGCTGACGTGAACGAGATGTAAAGGAGAGACTTTGCGAAGGACGTCCTGTCCACCAACGTCGTGGGGAGATTCGAGCCCCTGGACGCCAAGCAACCGACTAAACCCGAAACAGCGAATATTCTGGGGGCTGGAAAAGCGAAAGAAGACTTCAACTCTTGACCTGCTGTCAATTCAACTGTCAAACGCGTAAAGACACCAGTCCTTGACTCCCTTGAGTCCCGTCCAGAGAGTGCAAAAGTCAGTCAACCGGAAAGATCGGCTTGAAGATTCTCGTCCCAGGTATCGCCACCCCGGTGAAAGTCAGGCTCTCGCCTGTATCGATCCGACAGCCTGGCCAGATGATTTCGGCCAGGCGACATTTAATGCTTCTTGCATTGATTCCTTCTCGAAACCCAGATGGCTGTACCCAAATGACCCGGTACCCTCAGAGAAAAATGAACCTTGCAGCAAGCGTTCATCCTTGACTGTTTGCACGTTGGAGGGTGCGCCTGAAAGATCACGCTTCCCTGCGGACGGTGGCCTGTAAGGTAAATGCCAGCAGAGTCTTTAGTTCTTATCACGCCAAACCACGAGATCGATTGCTATCCGTGATAAGCCCAAGTTCTGTGCCGTTCGGGAAAGAGATTGACCATGAGACCTCCATTCAACGCTCAATCCGATGCCCATGCTCCTTCGACCCCTGCTAGTCATGGCCGGATCTGGAAGCTTTGACACTTTTGAAAACCTCTCCGACACTTGTCTTTGTCGCATGTGAACCCATTTGGCCCTGCTCATGACTAACCGGCAATGGCTGCAGCCCTATTGCCGCCTCTTTTCGTTGTCAATGCTCCCAAACCTACGTGTGTCTGACGTGAAGGTGTCGTGGAGGTGCACGTCCATCTTCAGCCTGGCCATGGCTTTGGTGCTCGGTGCATGGGCGCTCTCTCATATACGTAGAGGGTGGCCTGTTCGAGCACACTGTTCTCTTAGACCTCTACATTCAATGTCGATTTACCAGATGAGCTGACGCAGTCTTTGTGGACAAGACTCATGGCGAGTACGGCGCAGGCGGATGATGAATATCATGGGTCATTGTTAGGAATCCTTACAATTGTGCTCGTTGGTGTTTCATTACTGGTGGTTTTGGTGCGAGGTATAGCACGATTCCGAATCAGCAAGCTTGTCGAAGCTGCTGATATCGTTCTGCCTCTGGCTCTGGTGAGTACATCCTCACTCGCAATTCTTGAGGGACTAGCTATCTAACCCCTATCTCAGGTCTTTGCCCTCCTGCAAAGCGCTTGTGTGCGGATAGCTCTATCGAGTGGTCTGGGCAGTCATCTCGACTCCTTGACAGCGGATCAAATATCATTATACGAAAAGGTATGCTCTCAAGCAAAGTGTACTATACTGCTGGCCACAATCTGACCGCCTATAGCTAATTTATGCTGGAAATCTCCTCTTTCAAGCCGTACTTTCCTTGACGCAGGTCATTGTGGTACTGCTTATAAAACATGTCGAACCGCAACGACCTGTTCGAATTGGCTGCAACTGCCTTCTCGGCTTCATCGCAGTGTACTCTGCCCTCGCGCTTTCGATCCTTGCGTTCCAATGTACCCTTCCCACTCCGTGGGTAGTTGCCACGAACAGATGCGTGGACCGCGTGAGTCACGACTACCCCGACCATTTCAAGACCTTCCTCACTGACTGCTTTTGCCTCAGGAAACCTTCCTAACCGCCTTCATTGTCACAAGCATTGCCATCGATGGCATCACCCTGATTCTCCTCATCATTATGATGTGCAAAGTGTCCACATCCCGAGATAAAAAGATCTTTGTCTGCGCTCTCTTCGGCACGCGGCTGGCTTTGCCGATAGTGACCATCCCACAAATATACCATCTTCAGGCAGTGATTGTGTCCAAGGACCCGACATGGGATCTGATATCTTTCCAGACATGGATACAAATCGTCATGAACCTGGGCATCATCACTGCTTGTTTACCATCTCTGGGACATGTGATGTGGGAAATGTGGACCTTCGGAACGACCTTGAGATCAAGTTGGTCCGGTCAAAGTGGCAAGTCAAAAGACTTTGGCCATGAACTTGGGCTTGAGCATGCTCCTCCACAATATCAAGAGAAGCCCCATCACATCGATTCGCCCGGACCAGCGTTCTACGGCGATGAGAAAGAGGACTGGACCGAGCACATCCTGTCCCGGGTGTACTCCATTGGACGATCTGACTCGACACAAGCGGTTGTCGGTGAGCACAACTCTGGTGAGCATAGGGAGCACCCGGATGTTCAACTTCCGCGACCTGCACATCCCGCATATCCTCCTCCAAGACGGCAACTCCATGGTTACCGCATTCCAGACATACTATCTCCCGTGATTGAACGGTCTCCATATATTGAGGGAATGACACCGCAAATGCCCGGTCAGCACTGGAACCAAGATTACGAGCGCCCGCCATATCCCCATATGCAACCGGAACGAACTGGACCACCATCTTATGCGGCCAGCTCACATTACGACGAAGATCCGTCAGAGATTGATTTCTCCGAAATTGATATCGACAGCTACTACCTCGGCAATACTCAGACGCGGCCGACTCGGAGCGAGATCGCGTTGCAAAGCATGATTGAAGATCTGCAAAAGGAGAATGCCAATGTCGATCCGGCAAAGAGATGGGAATATGGCTGGATTTGAGCCTATTGGTTTATGGTGGATACGGACAGCTCCCTTCCCCTTCATGTTGTATGACGCTTGTCTACTGTGATGTTGCCCACGAAATATGTATGATGTTGTTATGTTTACGACTTATGCCGGAACTGAAGATATGGCTGCAATGAATATACACTTGTTCATCTTCAAAGAACCGACAGACAATTATATCTCTTTCCACAACACACAAAGTCATATCATCATGACATGCCACGTACGACGTACTTTTGTCCTTGCCACAGAATGGTTATACTGTCCTGGAAACAGTCACTCACTTATCTCTTTTCATTTTATCCGCAAGGGCCTGTACCGCTCCTCCCAGTGAACCATTCTCAGTGAATTGTTTTCCAACGGCGCCATCCTTGTCTAGGGGTCCTCCGACCTTTTGGGCTGTACCGCCCAATAAGCCATCAGTCGTAAACTGCTTGCCGATCGAGCCTTTTGAATCAAGAGCCGATTTGTCATTGACATTGGCAGTGTTTAGGTCCTGCACGACCGTGGGAAGTATTGTCAGCCTGGCCCTTGACTGCATTGACTTCAGATTTGAGGGTGGGAGACAAGAAGACTTACCGCTCGATCAGCATGTTCAGGCATTGAAGTCTCCTCGTTGAGACTCTGGGTTGTGCCTCTGGCTCCTTGTTCGAAGCCTGACATCTTGTTCTTCACGGAATCCGAGGTCGTGTCGGGTGTGCTGGACGGTTCGAATAAGAGGCTAGGTTGACCGGGCGACATCAAGATGAACAGTATTCGGAATAAGTGTTAGAAGTCAAGATGAGGCATCAACTTCCGGTTCCAGGCTGCTCTATATACCACTTAGACCTGCCAGGCACACCTTTGCCACATAGGTGAGGAAATGATGTATGGCCATGATGTCTCCGTAGTCCGTACGGATACAGGGGAGAGCAGAGCAGTGATGGCATACCTGTAACTCTGTGTGCTCCGTCCATTCAATCCCCAGCATTGTGCCATGACCTCAGCCAGTCCGTCAACGTCTTTACGAGACTTTGACGAATTGCATCATGTTTAGGCATTGCAGAGGGCCAGAGAAGGGGTCTGGGGACGGATGTGGTGGGATGTGACTCGGGTATGGTTACCGAAGATGATCGAAGTTTGAGTTCATGAGACATGGAGATGCATATCATAGTTTGCTGTGAAAAAACTGTTTCGAATTCACGGTCAGTGGGTTTATCATTGATATTATACATCTTCACTACCTCAGCACCTCTACAATGTGGACCGTGAAACAGCAGCTTTTATATGCTGAGAAGTGTCGCTGCAACAACCGTTTTCACTCAGATCCTCCTGCTCCAATTCTCCGTATTGCCATGCCACCACCTTAGTAACGTTGTTCCAACTCCCAAGCAAGCGAACCTCTCCTCAAATAACACGATGTCGCCCGAGGCCTTTCTAGTCGTCTTCCACTCGAGGAGATCGTGGAGGATAAGTCGAAGATCGCCTGGACTTTCTGGTCGGCGATGATGTTGGAGGTGTAGGACTGACTACCCTTAATGCGCGTATAGGAATGACCTTGTTGGTTTCGAACTGTTCTCCCTGGCCCTGAAGGGCTTCCTCTGTGTCAACATCAACTTCCCGTTCAGCAAGATACCTGCGCGCAGGTTCCGGTGTAGACGGTGCAGAAAGGTCCGGTGAGCGTGTAGGGTCGGAGGCCGACACCAGACTGGGCGCCCTGTCGCCTGTCACAGGAGGGGAGCTGAGCAGTTCGATTCGACCTCTTATACCCTGTTGCCCTCCTACACCATGGCTAATGGCAGACAGACTGCGCGGTGTGAGACCCAGTTCAATAGACAGGTCAATCCTTGCGATATCTTCCAAACGACCATCAGAGCTGACCTGGTTGACACTGGCGATATCTTTCAGGCGACCGTCTGCGCTAACCAGGTCGACTCTTGTGACATCTTGTTGGAGACCGCCAGAAGGAACGTTTGTATCGGCAACTGTACCAATGGCGTCCACCGGCTCTTGAGAAGCGATAGTGAAGCTGTTCCTGATCACGTAGACATCGGCAAGTTTTTTGGCGGCGGCGACCATGCGGTTCCGTACTGCTGGCTTTTCCAGGTAGATATTTGTCTTCAGTTCGAGCTCACTTGGACCATCCTTGTCGGTAGCTGCTCGCCAGTTATCTAATTTGATGCCATGGATGCCTGTATCTGCGCTGAATCGTTCAAAGAAAAACTGATCAGGAAGCATATCGGATATCACGGCAAGGTCAGCTGCCCGCCGTTCTGATTCGGTAGCAATGTGAATGAGGTCCGCCACGAGACCAAGTGCATTTACCAGGCCGTTTGGCACAAGTCGAGTCCACCAGGGACGCAGGTTTCCCTGATCGTGAGCCTCATAGAACTCTTCAGGTAACGTTCCCGTTCCAATATTGATCATGACCAGCCGCTCTTCCTCACGGAGACCGTGGTTCTTGTGGTAGTGCAGCTTTCCCTCCCAAGAAGGATTGTTTGTTTCCCCGATTCCGCCATCCGTGAACGATCGCCCCCGGATTATCATTGGTTCAAAATATGAAGGCGCCGCTGAAGTCGCACGTGCAGCTTGCCGTAGCTCCAAGTCACAGTCCAGCATCTGTTGTCGATACGGGCCCTGGCACTCATGGGTACAGAAGAAAATAGGATGCGGATTTGGTTTTTCGTGGCAGAGGACAGTCCCCTGCATACTGTTCGAATGCGCGCTCCGTAATTTGAGATCGGGAGGATACCCTTTTGATGCCAGCAGCTTTTCGATGGCCTTGCGGAGCCCTTCACCTGAGAATTTTGACCAGTCGGAGCCAAACAGCCTCACCAATGCTGGACGTTCTTTGGCGAAGATATCGCTGGAGAGGACTTTGTATTGTTGGATGCACTCATCAATTGACATGTCCAACTTGACCATCATTAAGACAATCAGTCCACCAGTGCTGGTACCGACCGCGATATCGAAAACATCTTGCGGATTCAGTGTAGGTTGACCGTGGGGGACAACGTTCCTTCGGGCGAGCTCTTCGGTGACAAGGATGAGTAGGAGCCGCATAATGAGCAGCGAAGAGAGCCCGCGCACACCACCGCCATCTAAGGAAACCATTGCGATGGGCCGCGAAGGTGCTGCATCTCTATCGGCAGCCTTATGCTCCATGGGTATGGAGACACGCCGTGTTGGAAGCCAATGCTGGAACGGTGTTGATCTTGAATGTATTCGTATCCAAAACACAGTTGTAGAAGGCGCTCTGGGATGGTAGACTGAAATAAGTGATCGTGAGTAGAATGTATTGTACAAAAAGACCACAAGATGCAGTACCATGCAGGATCAATATAAAGATGAATGAACCCTTGTGCACAAATCACCTGCAGACATCAAGCGGGACGAGGAAAGGCCCGACCCCAGCATTCTGACATAACAGAAACCTCAAGGGCACGATGCTCTTCCAGTGAAATCTCTATAGGGGCACAGTCTCACAAGACATAGGTGCCATGATTTCGTTGACTCACATATTCTGTCTGAGGCCGAATCGCTAAATGCAGTCAGGCAGAACCACTGAAGTGTACGGCTTGTTGGGGTCCAAGCAGGGATGGAAGATAGTGGCCGATTTTGATTGGATGATGGTGTGCAAGGGCATCATCAGGCTGCATGTTCATGTGGCTGCGAACAGGCAATGCTCATGCGGGCTGAAACGCCAACTGCGGCAACTTTGACAAAGCGGGCAACAAGTTGAAGCCAGGCAGTGCAATGAGGCGAAGTTGCGCACGACTGATGACTGCGCACTCTGGTAGTGAAAGAAAAGATGGTGTCACTGGGCGGACACCGTGAAAAAGGGTGGCCAAACGTGACAAGGCTCAGGTGACCATCCCGCGCAGTCTGCAGGGTCATTTTAGAGATCATAAACCCTCATGCCAACATTACGTAGAAACAGGTCATGGGTCTGCTTCCACAAGTGTTCAAATAAAATCGCCCGCAGTAATTATCGAAAGAGGCCACGACAACAACAAAGGATGGATACCCAGCAACCTCTCAAAATCCTTACCTTGGGTGAGTTCGATTTTGCTGCAGGCTGTATCCCTCGTGGCTGACTTTGGCAGATGGAGGTGGATTGCAGGCATTGGCGACATTGAGCAGCATCTGTGCGGTCTGTCAAGCCATCGCTAAAGAAAATAAGGCTGCGAGAACTCCAGCCCCTCATGAACTGTTCGACATCATATGTGGTGTGGGAACTGGCGGGTAAGTAGTTCCGAAGACGCATTCAACCGGAGCTGACACAGATCGCAGGTGGATTGCATTGTTGCTTGGTCGATACCGTCTTGACATTGCAACATGCATGGCAGTATACATGGAAATTGCGAGAAAAGTAGACAGCGATCGGAATACCTCGAGGTGGCCACGGCGAAATCGCGCCTTTAAGCTTGATCAAGAGCGACTTGTTTCTGTGGTCGAGGATACGTTGTTACGCTATGGATTAGATGCTTCACTGTTGAGAGAAGACTCACCATTGACAAACACTTTCGAGAGAGGCCACACCCGATGTGCACAGGCGTAAGTTGGTATACTCATCTCCTGATGTCGCTGACTCTTGTAGATTTGCCGTGGGCGTCAAACAAGGACGGAACATACGGGATCCCGAGTACGAGCTCTTCAGATCATATACTTTCAAGGACAAGACAACGGCCACGCTGCCCGGTCCCGAGCCTAAGAAATGTCGCACTTCGCAAGCGTTCGCCGCAGTCGGAGCCGCCAAATTCTTCTTGAAGCCTTACAAGGTCGGGAAGAGTGTCTTCTTCGATGAGACATTTCCTCAGTCCCATCCTATCTCATCAGTGGCTCTCGATGAAGCACTTGCCTTGCATGGCCCCAACGTGGAAATCTCGGTGCTGCTGAACATAGGCCCAGGTATTCCTTCAGAGCAGGATTGCAGAACTCTTGACTCCATGTCCATCGGCCCTATTTCTCGTCTGGCGAGGAAGTTTTCATGGCCAGGAAGGAAAGAAGCGTCACTGAAAGAAAAACTGTCGAAGAACAAGGACAGTCAAGATGAGGTGCACCACCACGATTCAACGCCTAGCACTCCTAGCGAAAGTGCGCTGAGACTGGAATGCCAGAGACGACTGGATATACGTGACCGGTTGAAGGCTTTGTACGGTGATTCTGGATCCGACAAGTACCATCATCTTGGACCGGATTATTCCTTGGAGAAAGCGTCTCTTAACGATGTTCATGCCATCCGACTGTTCCGAACTCGATCAAGGGAATCACAGAGCAGCGCAGCTGAGATAGGGGGTGCAGTGAGCCAGTACTGGGTCAACACGAGGGCTTGAAGGATGTGTGGAAGGATGTGAGGACGTCGTGCTGAACGGTTTGACCGAGTTTTGATGGATAGCTTGAAGATCTGTTTACATGGACTCAATATCCGTCGTCAATCGTCATACAGGTTAGTTGGTAGTCGGAACGACTTGCCATTTGTCTCCTGGGCCATCGATCGGAAGGAAAGAAGCGATCCGTGCATTCATGGTATTGTGCCAGGGACCAGACTTCGTGGGATGCAAAGGAGGGGTTCAGGTTGATTGTTCATCACCAATAGCTTGCGCATTTGGGCAGCTCGGAAGGACTGGGTTGCAGGAACAAGGAAAGAACAAGATGAACTAAGCAATAACAAGCTCACTAGGGCCCGCGGGTGCATGGCTGCGTGGGTGAGAGTTTGGATATGAGTTGATGCTTGGTTTATGGATTCATTGGATTGTCGTGGGTGGCTTGCCCCTTGACTGCGCCCCTCTATCGTACCTAACAACCCCGCCAATCGCCAATCGTCATCACCACCAAAAAGTTGAATTTGGCCTCGTGCGGAAGACCTGGCATTACACTCATCAGCCATTCATCACTATCCGGGAGGTACATTCCAGGCGCGAGCTTCGTCATACAAGTCACCACGTTACGAAGTTTCACGCTGACATAGCTCCCGCCTGCCCAATCATCACGTTAACTTGCTGTAGCTACCCATTACCAGGAAAAGTGCACACGCAGCTTCTAGTGTCTCGAATGCTTTGCCAACTCTGACCGCTTTATCCTCCTCACATTCTCCTTTCTTGCACCCCCAAATCCCTTGTTTCAAACTTCTTCACAACTTCAATCCTCCTAAATCATTACTTTACTTTCCATCCTACTACTACTAAACCAAACCATTCAAGATGGTGAACCTCCAAAGCGTCAAACCAGATCCTCAAAAGGGCAAGGGCGTCCCGGACCGTAGAGCCTCCGTGGTCCCAGGTCTTGAACACATCTCGCTCGAAGCACCTGGTGACGATGAGTTTTCCACCAGTGTCTATGGCTCCAAGTTTGCCGCAGAGGATCTTCCCAGCCACGAGATGCCCGAGCGAGAGATGCCAAAGGAAGTTGCATACCGCATGATCAAGGATGAGCTCAGTCTTGACGGCAACCCAATGCTGAAGTGAGGATGCCTCGAGTGTTTCAGAAGTGAATTCGCTAACGACTGTCTTCTAGCCTCGCGAGCTTCGTCACCACTTTCATGGTACATTCCTTTACCCTAACTACGATGCTCTCCACGGATACTAACGCGTGTATCAGGAAGAAGAGGCGGAAAAGCTCATGTGTGAAGCCTTCTCCAAGAACTTCATTGATTACGAAGAATACCCACAAACTGCTGAGATCCAGAACCGATGCGTAAACATGCTTGCCCGCCTCTTCAACGCACCAGAGTCCGAAGATGGAGCCAATGCAATGGGTACCTCGACCATCGGCTCCAGCGAGGCCATCATGTTGAGCGTTCTGGCCATGAAGAAGAAATGGCAAAACAAGCGGAAAGCTGAAGGAAAAGATGCTAGCAAGCCAAACATTGTCATGAACAGCGCAGTCCAAGTTTGCTGGGAAAAGGCTGCCCGCTACTTCGAAGTCGAGGAGAAATACGTCTACTGTACCAATACCCGATATGTCATGGACCCTGAAGAAGCTGTCAACCTCGTTGACGAGAACACTATCGGCATTTGTAGCGTTCTTGGCCTCACCTACACTGGTGAATACGAAGACACCAAGAAGATCAATGACTTGCTTGTTGCCAAGAATATCGACTGCCCCATCCACGTCGATGCCGCTTCAGGTGGCTTCGTGGTTCCCTTCGTCGACCCCAATCTCCTCTGGGACTTCCGTCTGGAGAAGGTGGTCAGCATCAATGTCTCCGGTCACAAATATGGCTTGGTCTATCCTGGTGTCGGCTGGACCGTTTGGAGATCACCGGAGTTCTTGCCTAAGGAACTTATCTTCAACATCAACTACTTAGGCGCCGATCAGGCATCATTCACCCTGAACTTCAGCAAGGGCGCCAGTCACGTCATTGCCCAATACTACCAGATGATCCGTCTTGGCAAGCGTGGATACCGCAGCATCATGCTCAACCTTACTCGCACGTCGGACTATCTGGCTGCGCAGGTGAAGGCTCTGGGCTTCATTCTCATGTCTCCAGGAGGTGGCCGATCATTGCCAGTGGTTGCCTTCCGCCTGGATCCAGAACATGGTCAGCTCTATGATGAGTTTGCCATTGCTCACCAGCTCCGTGAACGCGGATGGGTCGTCCCGGCCTACACCATGGCCCCACACAGTGAAGGTCTCAAAATGATGCGTGTCGTCGTCCGTGAGGACTTCAGCAAGCAGCGCTGTGACAGCCTTGTCACCGATCTGAGAGCGGCACTACAAGTGCTCGGAGAGATGGACAAGAAGACAATGGAGCGTTACCAAGAGTATGTGTTTCTTCCTAGTGTGTCAAAACAAAATACTGATCTCGGCATCCAGGCATATCGTCAAAAACACTTCGAGAGGTAAGCACGCCAAGGGAGGCAAGAACCATGCCAAGGATGAGAAGCACTCGCTCCAAGGCAAACATGGCAAGAGCCACCCTGTGTGCTAGATCATGACCTGCTCTTTGTAATTCAGCTGGGCTTTTAGAGACTTGGTTGGGAACATCAAATCTTGGGAAGAAGTGTAAATGCTGGACACATAGCTTCTGCAGCAGTCACTTCTTGAAATGAAGAATAAAATTAGTTCCAGTAAGGTCATTGAAGCTGGAGGCCCCTAGTCGCTGATCAAGGTCATTTTAGTGCGTTGCATATATCAGGGGCGCCATCTGCATCAGTATTAGGCAGGGTCATTGAAGAAGAAGTGCTGCCGCTGTCTATCGCAGTATCCTGATTCACTCCCCATGTGAAGAGCGCCATCTGCATCGCTATGGGCAATATCGTTGGAGATGAGGAAGTGTAGCCGGACATCGAGGTTGTCCTACGAGCTACTCATATGAAGAGCGCCCTCTACATCAGTGCTGGGTATTATCGTTGAAGCTGAAGGCTTCTAGCTGCTTATCAATGTTGTCTCATTCACTACCTATGTCAGGCACGCTAGCTGCAACGCAGTCCCCTTGCCATTTCAATTCGAGATCGCCGTCAACTCAATACAGTCTCTCACCGCAGTTGCGGTACCAGTCGTCCATCAACTCCATCTTGGTACCCTGACCCTCGAATGCCCCATTGCCGTAGCTGTCGTACACCCGTACAAAAGTCGGCAAATGCAGGCCATGAACCATGCCCCTCGCCTCTGCCTTTTCTATCACAGTCTCGTAGACACGGAACTGTATTCCTTCCTTCTTCAGCGCTTTTCCAGTCTCCTGGATTTGCGCACGCTGCATAATGCAGGCGGTGGTAGCAGGATCTCGGTTCTCAACGTACTCGAGCTCGAAAAGCTTGAGATCAACCTGTTCTGCCTTCCATTCAATGATCTTCTCGCAGAGATACTGCATGCCGGTGACGGGGACGCCTGGGCCATCGATGACGCGAAGCTTGAAGGATTCAAGAGTATGTGGGAGCAGAGACAAGAAGAGGTGTATTTGAGTACGATGTGCGCCATCGATCACCAAATCAGGCCGAGCTGGTCGAAAATCACTCCATTCCCATGTACGCAAGCCGAGCTCGAAGTGTTTGAGTTGGACGAATTGCGCCAGCGAATGCTTGAACAGATCACTCGGAGTATCGTCTGGGCAGGTGCTGCCGAGGATTCTGGTGTAGTTGAATTTCAGCTCCAAGCGAGTCAGCGACTTCCCGTGGTAGTTACCCAGCGCCCTAAGGAGAGTCCGCATGTAAGATGGCTCGTCAACATCGTCATAGGCGTGGGAAGGAACACGACAGAAGCTTGTGGCATCCATGGAGAACGAGAAGGTCTGGAGGCTCTTTGACATGCGAAGCATAGGGCGTAAGTGATAGAGGTAAACGGTGTCTCTGTGGCAATTTTCCAGACGTAAGGTCTTTACCGGAGTGGTTGACCTCATGTAGTGGGGTGAGATATCATCCAGCCTGGCCCCGACAATGTTCAATTCCTCGAGCCTTGAACGAGAGAAGAGAGGGACGAGTAGGTTTAGGGAAGCTTGTGGTGTGGTTGCATTGTCGTCGAAGACAAGTGTGCCTTGATAATGTACACGTTTAGTGATTCTTCAGAACATCAACTAGAATCTGGATAATGAACTTACAAGAACGCAACATAGCTGGAATGAATTGGTGGGACCCTTTGATCGGATAGAACAATTGTTCGTGATTAGTCGTGACAGCCTGTTGTGGGTAGCGTATCGACAGGTGCTGGAGGCCGCGAAACCATTTGGCGGTTTGCTTCAGTTGCCAGAAGTCCTCTTTGCGTATTGTTTGCTCTGGTCCGATGACAAGTGTCTCGACCATATTGTGCAGAAAGTAGTTGCTCTGAAGATGGCCCTTGAGAAGGAGTAAATCGCCCTTGGTGCGGAGGTGGACTTTTCGAAAGCGATGAGCTTCGGTCATGGCGTAGAAGTGCTTGCATGTTTTCGCGAGGTTTACCAACGCCGTGCGGTCGTCACGGAGTTCGTCGATGATCTTGAGCACGATCTCGTTTGCTAGAAAAGCCATCTTGACGACTAAGCGGCCTGAGGGAGCCACTCTCGCGCGACAGCTTGACTGATGAGGTGTTATGGTGTGAGTCGCGCGATGTGCAACTGCCTACACCGCGCCATATTTCGCAGTCTGCGCAGGCAGCGCGGTGTGACTAGCGCCGTCGCCATATACCGCACCGATTGCTGTGTGAAGCAACGAGGCAGTAGACAAATATAGGGGGCGTTCTAGGGTATTTTGGACTTACAGACACCTACCCACCGTATGAGACTCGCATCATGTCGACTGCAGTGCAAAGAAGTGCACTACTGGCACACAGAAAGCACAGTCTGCCCCTTTCCATCTCATGGTCGTTGTCGGATGAAGTGGGATCAAGATAAAGAACTAAGAACTTCCGCCGGCGGAATATTTATCCCGCCAAAGCATAAACGGACGGGACAATCAACGGTTCGACATGGATATGTATCTGCATCATTTTTTCTTTTCATCACCATCATTGTCCATACCTCGAATGGACTCACTCAAAAGGCTAGACCAGCCCCAGAATGACAATTCCAAATTCTCCAGCAACATGAAGAACGCCATGAGCTCAGCATCCCCTCTCGCTTGCCAGGTCTATGATGACCAAGTGCCGAATCAGCAGAATTCCCGAGCAATGCTAGACTCCATCTGGGGTACGCCCCTTGACATATTCCAGCCCCAGCTCCTCTTCCGTTTTCAGCTTCGGTACTTCCATTTCCTGCTTGACTTTGCGGGGACAGTCCATGGAGCTGGTGATCATCCGTTTTCACTCCTCGAGCTGGGAGCTCTCCAGGATTTCCTCCCCACTAGCTCTCCACGCTCACAGGACTGCTGCAACATGTACTTGAGTGAAATGATAAAGCAAGGCTCACCAGGATTATCGGTGTCGATGCCAATCGCACAACGCGAACTCGCACTTGCGGGGTTGTCCAAGGTAGGCCATCTCACCGCTGACCAGGATGGATCGTCCAGTCAACTCCTGGCGATCCCGGTCTGTGTACAGGGTGGCATTCGTCTAAACAAATTGCGGCGCTGCCTTGGAATACTTCTCCAGTGATCGTGACCTTGTGCAGCTTTCCCCGCCGCGGCCCCAATCCAGTCGAACCACGCGACGTTCAGCCACCGGCCGTATATTCTACTATGGCAAGGGCAAGGTCTTACTTTTTTCACCGATGCATCCTTCTACATGCTCAATCGCAGTCATGACTGCCATCCCCAGACCGCTATTGGCACCTGCATGTCCAAGTTCCTGTGGAGGCCCCACGTTTTCTGACATGCGGTGACCTAATGATCTTGCAGCTGTCAGGAGAGGAACATAAAGAGCTCTGTACCCCGACTGGCATGGCCTGCCTGGCCTTGTGATGCTTTCCCAGGTCTTTCTCCCTTCTTGCCAACGCCCTCCCCAGATCGAACACATCTAGCATTCCAAATGTCGTCCGTAGGCAGAGCCGATTCGTCCGACCCGGACATGATCTCAGGGAAGCCGAATTTGTCGCACACGGTGTCTGCTGGCGCGATCTCCATCAGTCCTGAGCTCTTTGAGAAAGTATGCAGATCGACTATCCAGGGTGTGTCAGCATGCTAATCGTACGGCACAGCTATACTTGACACCTAAGGTCCCTCATTCCGGCGACAACATCAGACGTTTTGCCAACCCTACTCCTCTCGGCTTCGTTGGGTGAGTATCACATCTCAAGAACCTCACCTCTGAACGTTGCAACTGACGAGAACAAGCTTCGTGATCTCGACAATGACCTTCGCAATGGTCGAGATGGGCTGGGGCGGTGCCTCTGGACTCTATCCCGTCGTGTTAGTACACAAGACATCTCCTTGAGCTTCCGCCGCTGACACAAGTTACAGCGGCATTTTCTTCTTCACCGGCCCGGTACTACTCATCCTGACCGTCATCTTCGAATGGATCATGGGCAACTTCTTCTCAATGATGGTCTGCGGTCTCTTCGCCGTGTTCTGGCTGAGTTTTGGCATGCTTCAATTACCCACGCTGGGTCTCGGCGCACCATACTCGACAAGCGGCACCGACGCCGTCGCAGGGGAAGCCACGAAGGCATATAACGCCGTCATCGCATTGTACCTCATCATCTGGGGGTTTGCGCTGTTCACATACTTCATCTTCACGCTCAAGACGAACTGTGTGTTTGCCGGGATTTTCTTGTTCGTCACGATCGCTTGTTGGGTCCTCAGCGGCGCGTATTGGAAGGTTAGCAGAGGCGAATATGCGACTGCTCATACGTTGCAGGTGGTGAGTACGACAGATCCCCCGTGCGTGATAAGTGGCTGACACGACCGAAAACAGACTGGAGGGGCTTTGCTGTTCATCGTCGGTCTCCTTGGCTGGTATATGTGTTTCGTGATGATGGCTGCCGAGATGCGTTTGGCTCTCAAGCTGCCTGTTGGCGATCTTAGTCATTTCTGGCCCAGGACCGACGTTGAATTGGGCAGGGCTGAGAAAGAAGCTTGAAGATTGAAGTGACGTGACTCAGATCAAGTCAAGTCAAGTTAGGAGTTCAGTGGCAGTATATCGATGGACTGCCATGGTACTGTGCGGTGGACTCACTGATCACTCAGCACTCATGGCGATTGACGTTCGCGGTGCAGTGCATGGTACCTGTTTTGACATGTTCTCTATGCATCCAGCTAATAATATGTTCCTTGTGCTCAATTGTCACGGGAATGATGACACTTCTTTTCCATAATAGCCTCCTAACCTATGCTTCCACAATCAATCCCCTCCAGCCCCCATTATATTACATGCAGCACTTTGAAGACGGTTCAGCCAGTCTCATAAGGTACGATTATGCGCTCGTCATCATGTGTCACACAAGTCTCTGGTCATTATTCTTCTTCAGCCTCTTAAACGTCTCCTTGCGATCCGACTTTTCAAGCAGTGGAAGAGGTGACGACGGCGGTAATTGCGCTCGAGCCTTGACATTCTGCCTTGGACATGTCACAGTCGTAGTATTGAGTGGAAGGGTATGCAAGACTCAAGTTGGCGAACTTGGTAAGGACATTGTAGGGATATTCTCCGACACTAAGGCCGCCTGTCAGCCCGTCTTGCTTTTTTGATGGTAGGATCATGTAGTGTGTTTGCTCTTGGAGAGTTGCTTACCTGTTGTCAATGTACGTGTGTTGCAGGTCAAGGGTCAGGTCTTGCACACCAGTCCATGAACTGACGAGGACGGCGAATGTGTCGTTGTCACAGCTGCCTGGCCAAGTCGTAGGTGGACTTGCGTTGACCGCCCATTGAACGCAGCAATGTATGGGACTAATCTGGGCAGTGTCCTCGTCACCGAAGTTGACTGTTATCGTTAGTGGCTGTCAGGTCTACCAGGTGGAGGAGGGTTGGGCGGATATCGCGGAGCAATGCAATGGCAGCGAAGACTCACATTCGACATAAGATCCCTCTGTAGAGTTTGCGCTGGATTGGGACGGTGAAGAGACGGTCATGTTTGTGAGCTTAAAGTTGCCTGAGAATGCTGAGACGGTAGATGAGAAGACGATGGCCAGGGAGAGCAGGAGCCAGATGGGTGACACCATGGTTGCTGTGCCTGGAAGCAGGTCCGCTAGGACAAAGAGTGGAAGAAGCTCGTAAGGTTGACTTTGAGATTTTGCTTGAAGCGTGGAGAGTATGGTGGGAGGTGCGCAGAAGTTTGGTGGTGACAATGGAAGACAGGTGTAAAGAGGGAAGAGGACTTTATATCTGCGATTTTTGCATCGTGATCAACACAGCATAGACTTTTCTGGGTTTCCGTCTTTCGAGAATATCACTGTTCCGCCTTCAGCCACAAGCCTGCCCAGACGTATTTACTCAATGGATGCTATTGATGGACAAACATTGGAAGTGTGACGCTTGCCCAGCATGTACAAGCCTCTTTGTTCGACGTAGTATCGCACGTTGCATGAGGACAGTTTCCTTCCAGAACGTAGCTAGACCAGGGTCGACTGAGACAAAGTCAGCTAGAACCTGAATAGGAACTTCAGAATAGGCTTGCGAGCAGGGGAAAGGGCGTTGATGAGTGGTGCGGCCCTTACATACTCTCTGGGTTCAATGCCATACTATTCGAGCCCACCGCCTATTTGCTCAGGTCAGAGATGGCTGGGGTTGGATGCAGTGCCAGATGCCCGGAAGTGCTTTGAAAAAAGACTGCCAGAAATAATCAGCGTTACACGGCAGAGAGATACAAAATGAAAGACATGTTGGCAACCGTCACCAATACCAAGGCCGGGATTTTGGTGTCGACCGCTGGAAACGCATTAGTTCCTATCGGAAGAAAAAAGCTGATCTGAATCCATGGGCGTTCTGTTCAGGAGCAAGAGAACCTTTGTGGCGCAACGTAGTAGGGATATTGTCTAGGACGTTTGGAAAGCGTTGCTGGCAGGTCAAAGAATTGGGGTCAAGAGCGCCAACTGAATGTCCAGCGCGTGCGATTGCATAGGTCCCAAAGCTCCAAGGTGGAAGAGCCCGTTCCGGTACCTTCAGGATTACGACAATCGAATGCCACTCGTGTAACAAGTACTGCGTTCCACAAGTGACAATGCCTCCATCATACCACAAGAGCACAAAAACATGAACGACACACAAAGCGAGCCCACCCACAAACAAGCAGGAAAGAAAAGTTGCAATCAATTGCCGTGCATTTTCCGAAAGCCCACTACCATGGCCTTTCGACGAGTATTTGTGATATCGTTGCACAGGCTGAGAAACACCAGCCATGCCATTTTATTCGATCGATGCAGAGTTCGAAATTCTTTGCCGAATCCACCCGATGAACCCCCAAACTTGACTGCAAACATGCCCATGAAAGCAATCGTTTAACCCTTCTTCTTGCTGACACCGACAGTGCGACCTCTTCTGCCAGTAGTCTTGGAGTGTTGACCTCTGACACGGAGACCCCAGTAGTGTCGCAGACCACGATGAGCCCGGATCTTCTTCAGACGTTCCAAATCCTCACGGAGCTTGCTTTCCATACCGTTGGCCAGCACCTGGTAGCTCTTGCCGTCGACAATATCGCGCTGTCTGTTCAGGAACCATTCTGGGATCTTGTATTGGGTAGGGTTTTGGATGATGGTGACAATTCGTTCGAGTTCTTCGGTAGTGATATCACCGGCACTAAAATTTCTCATCAGTCCTGTCTCTTTCTGTGAACATCAAAATGTTCCTGCCTACCGCTTGTTCAAGTCGACATCGGCCTTCTTGCAAACCAAGTTGGAGTAGCGACGACCGACACCCTTGATTCGGGTCAAGGCGTACATGATCTTCTGCTTGCCATCGACGTTGGTGTTGAGAAGACGAAGGATGAACTGGACTGTAGCGCATTGTTAGACATGATCGGATATCGAGAGGAATTGGGATTCGTACAGTTCGACTTCTCTCCGCTGACGAGAGCTGTGTTGACACAAGTTAGCGAGTGTCCTCTATCAATCCTGCGACAGTGGTGCAACACATACACATGATGGGCGAGTCTCTTCGTTGAAGTTGGCGATGGGAAACAATTGCGATTGCGCAGTTTGTCTTCTCGACGTCGAGGCAAGAGCGAAAAAGTTCTGTGGGAGGCTTGGCAGGAATGAGGGTTGAGACTAATCCACAAAGAGCCTAGCCTGAGATAGAGGCTGCTCACGTGCTGTAGTCCTTATCGATGGTCACATGGTGATGTCAGCAGGCCAATAAATTGGAATGAAACGGGGTCGTCTAGCAACCAGCGAAACGAGGACAACAGGACCAGGCCTCGGAACAGGCTGCTTCATTACGAGGTCGCAGTTCGCCCAAGACTCCATATCTCTTCTTCCATCCCATTATCTCTCTGTTTATCGCTCTCATTACCCTTCTCAAACACTTTGCTTCCTCCATCAGTCTTGTGTCAGCTTGAAGCTCACTTGACTGCACTGGGATTGATTCCCGGACCACCTCCCACTATTATCTGTATTCGCTGCTGCCTTGACTGGCCAGATCAGACGATTACAACGGTTGCATCGAACTTCCCCATCATGAAAGCTATCTCTGCTGCCCTCCTAGCTGGAGTGGCTTCGGCTGCCATCGCCCCTCAACAGCCTATCCAGTTTCCCAAGTCCTTCCCTGCCGAAGTCAAGGACGTCCTCGGAAACCAGCTTCATCACCTCAAAGATGCCCTGAAGGGCCTCACGGCTGAAACAGCTGCCATCTGGGATGAAGTTGCGGCGATGTATCCCGAAGATATGAGCGCAGCAAGCTTCTTCTCGCTCCCCAAGAAGCATACCCGCCGTCCAGACCATGAATGGGATCACATCGTCCGTGGCGCTGATGTTCAAAGCGTTTGGGTTGAGAATGCCAATGGCGAGAAAGAGCGTGATATCGATGGCAAACTCGACACATACGACCTCCGTGTCAAGTCCGTTGATCCCGGATCGCTCGGTGTTGACACTGTCAAGCAATACTCCGGTTACCTCGATGACAATGAGAACGATAAGCACTTGTTCTACTGGTTCTTTGAGTCACGCAATGACCCTAAGAATGATCCGGTTGTCTTGTGGCTCAACGGTGGTCCTGGGTGCTCGTCGTTGACCGGTCTCTTCCTCGAGCTTGGACCGGCCAGAATCAACGAGAAACTCCAGCTTGTCGATAACCCATACTCATGGACTAACAACGCAAGCGTCATCTTTCTGGATCAGCCTGTCAATGTTGGCTACTCGTACTCCAGCTCCAGCGTCTCCAATACTGTCGCTGCTGGAAAGGACGTATACGCATTGCTTACCCTGTTCTTCAAACAATTCCCAGAGTATGCCGAGCAGGACTTCCACGTTGCGGGTGAATCATATGCTGGACATTATATCCCCGTCTTTGCGTCCGAAATCCTGTCACACAAGAAGAGCAACATCAACCTCAAATCACTCCTGATTGGCAACGGTCTTACAGACGGATTAACTCAGTACCCCCAATACCGCCCAATGGCATGTGGTGATGGAGGATGGCCTGCTGTTCTTGACGAACAGTCCTGCCAAGCCATGGACAATGCCCTTCCTCGCTGCTTAAACTTGATTGAGAGCTGCTACAACAGCGAAAGCGTCTGGTCGTGTGTCCCGGCAAGCATCTACTGTAATAATGCTCTGCTAGCACCTTACCAGAGAACCGGCCAGAATGTCTATGATGTGCGTGGCAAGTGCAAGGATAGCAGCAACCTATGCTATCCCGAGCTCGGCTGGATCAGCAAATGGCTCAATGACAAGACTGTGATGAAGGCTCTAGGTGTGGAGGTCGATGGCTACGACTCATGCAACTTCGACATTAACCGCAACTTCCTATTCCAGGGTGACTGGATGCAACCTTTCCATCGATTAGTGCCTGGCCTCATCGAGAAGCTGCCGGTGTTGATCTATGCAGGTGACGCTGACTTTATCTGCAACTGGCTTGGTAACAAGGCATGGACTGAGGCGCTTGAATACCCCGACCACAAGAAGTTCGCAGCCGCTGAGATGGAAGACCTTCGGCTCGATGGCACCAAGAATGGACGCAAGATCGGAGAAGTCAAGTCCCATGGCAACTTCACTTTCATGAGAATTCATGCAGGCGGTCACATGGTTCCTCTTGACCAACCCGAAGCGAGCTTGGAGTTCTACAACCGATGGCTGGCGAAGGAATGGTTCTAGACTGCCAACATACGCGAGGATAGGATGAATGCAGAGTGATATTGGATTGGAACCTTTGAGAGGTTTTTTCTGTTTGGTTGATGTAAACCGGTGTATAGCTGGATGTGCTGATGCTACGAGGATCCAAGGCGAAGCATGGATTGTCAGCGGTTATGTGCATTGTAAACTCCTGCTGAATTGGTATAGTCAATCGGTGCAAACCCATGAATGGTATCTGCCCTTCTTCTTGCTCACTCGCATTGCCGTTGGTGTTCACGATCCGGAGCGCCCCAGATCGATAGTGTCTATATCTACTGCAGGTGATGTGGTGTTCATCACGATTGCCTCAAAGCGCCTGATGGTGGCCAACAGTCCCAGCCTGTTATGGTAGGTCGACGATGATGAAGATGGAGACACAAAATGTCGAGTCTATTGATAAAGATGGTCATGATTGGATGATATGCAAGTCATTGTCGACCGGGTTTGTGCCCTCATCACACCAATCACTCTCTGCGTAAGCGCCCAGCCTCGATGTGGTCTATCTCAATCCAGTATCGTCTTCTTTTCTCTACGCGCCCGGTTGATCCTCCCTCTCCCACTCATCCAACCTATCTTGTTCTGTCCTCATCCTCCTCTGCACCTTAACATCACACGCTCACCATGTGGCCAACCCGGTGCTCGGTCCATATGCGGCCAGAAGGCCAGCGACCTCTCCACCGCCGCTGCTGTATCTAAATATTGCCATCCCCGACGCCTCTTCAATTCTTTCCTCTTCCCTCAAGCAAGCAAGTCTTGTTAATTTTGGTTGTGCGGTAACAAAGAGCTATTCTTGAAAAAAACGTCTCCTTTTCGTCCTTTACACGTTTAATCATTCCTGCAAAGAACTAGTGTCTGGTACACTATTGATCTGAACACCCTGAACATCTGTCAATCCGAGTTTCTGGTTCATATCAAAACCTTACGACTTGTGGCATTCTTGAGCTGGGCTCATCTGCTACATTTCTTTACAC
Organism: Exophiala sideris; assembly: GCA_000835395.1. Classification (NCBI taxonomy): domain Eukaryota; kingdom Fungi; phylum Ascomycota; class Eurotiomycetes; order Chaetothyriales; family Herpotrichiellaceae; genus Exophiala; species Exophiala sideris. The sequence continues at coordinate 3,265,113 of KN846952.1, read as the reverse complement.
CAACACCAATCTTTGCAGACTCTGTTCTAGTACAGGAAGAGAGATCTTTTCTTGGTCAATCACTTTCAAAGGGAACCATCATCGTTGCTGGTCAACGGTCATTCTTCCACCTAATAGCTCTTACTACTGTTACCGCACACCAACACTTGCTGTGCCTCTCCAACGACTTAATCAACCAACTTATCTGTTTTGTTGTTGTCGATACTGCTGCAAGGCATCATTTGCTTCTTTTTTCAGGTACTCTGGATCGACCTAATCCAATTCTATCCTAAGCGAAGGACGCATCTGCATTACTCCCGGCGAGTAGTGCTTGACTTGGTTCAATCAACCCTGCAAGATCGCTGTGCCGCACGGAACTTGCAACATAGCCTCACGACAGCCAAAGCTTTGGCTTCTTTGCATACCACGGTCCAACACTACATCAACACGCCGACCTCCTTCGCTCAGCATCAAGTGTCTCAAACCTCATCATCAACCACGTTGTGTTGTCACGATTGCTGGTCAATCTGTTCATCACTGAAACAAAAGCACCTTTCTCAAACCTTCCTAGATATCATCAACACCACCTTGACGTGTCTGTTCAGGAAGCTCTGCTCCGATCCAATCCATTGTCTATTCGGCAATCACTTCACACGTGGCCATTAATCTTCACACTTGCTCTGCCTCAACGACCTTTGTCAACTTAATAGCATCTATAATCACCAGCATCAGCATCAGCATCAGCATATCTATTTCAGTCAAGCGATTCATCACCACAGCAGCTCTTCAGCACCATAACGAAACAACTCACGCATTGTTACGCATCAATAGTCACGACGACAGACCACCTCATATTAAGCTGTACGCCTATACGCCTCATACTTCCTGCACGCAAGCTAATCAGATCCAGTCAGGCACATACTAATAATACCTAACCAACTTTTTCAAAACCAAAACCAAAACCAAAAAACAGTATCAGAATGTCATCACCAGCAGTCCAGCTCTCATTCACACTCCGCACTTCTCCTAATGTCCGCACCGTCCATCTTCTGGGTTCATGGGACAACTATAAATCCCAGCTTCCCCTGTCCCTTGTCAAAGATCCTGCCGCAAAGCCTGGATCCTGGAAAGGAACCTTCCGTTTTCAAGGGGCAAACACCCTCAAACTTGGCTCGCGATACTGGTACTACTACATCGTGGACGGCTACCACGTCTCTCACGATCCAGCCAAGGAGTTTGTGACCGAGAAGACCACTGGTCGGAAACTCAATGTTATTGACGTCCCGGGTGGCAAGGACAAGGACCATGGCAAAGCGGAACGCCCGGCCGTGAACACCAATGTCTCAGGCAATCGCTACAGTCGAGAAGTTCCCACAGGCCGCGCTTTGAGCCCAGGCAAGATTCAGCATCCCAAGCCAAGCAAGCCATACGCCTCTCGTGGAGTGCGTGAAGCCGACTACGACGACTCCCCAATCGACGACCTTGATGAACGTTTCGCAGGATACCATATCCACGACCCTAGCTCTGCATCACCGTCCGAGATCTCGGACGATGGGTCTTCCAGTGGCACGGCGTTCTCACGTTCATCTCCGTCAACCTTGTCGAGCGTGAGTGACCGCAGTTGTCGATGCGAGCGATACGGCGTGACTCGGTCGGGTCAACGCATCAAACTCGATTGTGGAGGCAAGCGATGTGGAGGGTGGAGTTCATCGGAGTGCGAGTCTACGGGTAGCGAGGAGGATTCGAGCGAAGACGAGCGCTACCAGAAAGCTCGAGCACGTGCAGAGGCGGAGAAGCGAGCAGTAGCGGCACAAGCCAGCAAGGGACGTGGCCATCCAGAGGAGAAGAGAAGGACAGTCGTCGTGGAGAAGAGGCGGAGATGAGTGAGGCTGGAAAGCGTAATGTGGGAGGGTAGCGAGAATGGTCGGACAAATTGATCGGAGACACCTCTTGTTCAGCGGCCAGCTTGGAAGACAACTGGCACCGGCACGACGACAGTCATGGGGCAAGGAAGGGCAACAGCAAAGCACAACAACCATGTCTAAACGAGTTCTAGCAGGGCACCCGTGACAGGGACGGACTCGGACCTGCGCCGCCCGCAGAGAGCGTCGGACAGTGTGCATAAGATGAGCGGTTGTGAGGAGGTATCATTCGCATGGACAACCTGACGTCAAGATCGTGCGGCACCATGCCAAGGGTAGACGCGCGTGATGTGGAAGGGAGAAGAAGCATGTGAGGAGGAAGTACGGGGGCAGATATTGTGAGAGACGAGGAGGTAAGATGGTGAGAGTAAGGAAGAAGGTGTTGGTCAATGATGTCCATGGGAGGCAAAAGCGGTCTGATGACTTTTCTTTACCTTGCCATGCTCGACTCGACTAGCGACCAGGTGTACCTGGACCTCGCACAGCAGGTCGAGCATGGCAAGGCAATGAAGCAAGTGTCACAAGGTAGCTCGTACATACATCAGATCGCGGTCGACAAGAAAGCACCCCATGCTTGCATCACCTACGCCCTGTTCTCAAGCGTTTTTGGAAATGTCTTCACTCCGCCTATGACCATGAAAATGATTGTCCTGTTTCTCACTGCGCACGGGGATGATCCTAGCATTCCTTGTGCGGGTGTAATTTCAACTGCGAGCGTTGGGCAATTCTATGGCTTTGACTCCCATTCGCCACCTGTTGATCGTGTGGCCGACACACCCTGAGCGAGAGCCTTCAGTATAGATCTCTGTGCCGACTCGAGGTAGAAAAACTTATGTGATAAGGAAACGAGGACGTCAAGTATGACTTCCGAATTGTCCAGCGTGCCGATGGGGCTGTTTTTGAGTTCGGCGAGAAACCATGTATGTTCGTCGCTACCAAGCGTGGCTGAGAGGCCTCCGATGCACAATATCCAGAGGTGGACGTCTTCGTGGCCTTCCCACTCATGTTTCGATGTTTTTAGCAGAGTGTGCCGTAGGAACGGTGCGATGACTTTGATGGATCTCCGCCGTCCAGCGTATGTGAAGCACATGTATATCCATAGGAGCACTGCGATGCGGACGGCTTCACTTCTGGGATCCTCAAATTCCATCTCCAAAAGCCGGTGCTTGATGGCTAGATTCCGTAGGTATATCCAGTGCAGGCCTCCTCTGGGGAGCTTCTCGGTCCTCACGTCTGCCGTCTGAGATGATTTCAGGGCAGACAGCACCACGGTCAGGTCCAGGATGACCCAACGAAGACTGGGCGGAATGATCTCTTGCTGGTGGGACGTGAGCAGGCCAGCGGCTGTCCGGACTTTGCCCGAAAGGACTCTCTGGAGTTCTTGAAGGGCGTAGCCAATCATAGGATGATCTTCACCGGACTCGAAATCGGCATGGGACCAAAGCGGCTTGCGATTCATCTCGGCTGCGATCTACATATCGTCAGAAAGATGTGTCGGTGAAAACTGGACAACAAGAGTACTTACGTAAGCGTCGCCGTTGACAAGTAGCTCTACTAGCGGGCCTTGTAGGGCGCTCAGTCCGCCGAGTGAGTCGACCATTGCTTTTGCCCCCTTCATATGTATGACAGCCGCGTCGACATTGTATCTATACCACTCGGCACAACCGAGATGGAAAGTATTGAACACCGTCCTGCTCGTGATTGGTTGACGACTTTCAACATATCTTTTGGAAGACTGAAGAGCTTTGTGAATGTAGAGGTTGCCGTGGCCGGAAGGCGGTATAGCATCGATGAAAGTCATGTAGCTGGACATGGATGCCAGCAGCGAGTACATATTATATTGATCGTGTAGACAGCCTTGAATCACTGATAAAGCATCGTATCGAAAAGCATAGTTCTGATCCTTCCCTACAGCACCTTCAAGATGCCATATAGCAGGATGATGGACTCTGAGGAAATATTGGAGCAGGTTGTGTATGGATTGATCGACTCTGACACAGGTGACGTCGAAGGGGTCGAAGTTTTCTTCTGCTGAAGCTGGAAATACCGGGATGCTGTCTGGGGATGATTGGTTCGAGTTGGTGTGTTGCGATATATCCCAGAGAAGAGGGTCAATGTTTAAGTCGGTGTTTTGCGACATTTCCCAGAGACGAGGATCGATGTTCGCGTCCTGTGGTTGCGTCTGCCCGTTATGGTCACTCTGCACAGTACGTCCGACCAGGTTGAGAAGTGGCTTCGAGCCCTTCACGGTGGACTGTCCTGGTTTGGCGGCGGCCTCCTCTGCCAAGTGGCCACTGGAGCTTGCTGAGCTGCTGGCTCTACGACCAGGCTGTGGATGAGAGAGTTGAGCTGCGATGAACATGCCATTCTGGGACTTCTTGTACCGGTGGCCTTTCTGGACATGACTATGTATTTGAATGCGCTCTTTCTTGTTGCTGTGAGAGAGGGAGTCGGATTCTGGGTTTTTGTTGATGAACATGAACTGGGACTTCATCTTGCAAGAGTAACGAGGGGCGTTGCGGAGCAGACCGTCTCATTCTGCGATCCCCAATTCATGGAGGTAATGTACTTGAATATGTGGTTGAGTTGGCAAGACAAGGGATATCAGGATCGTCGATCTCGGATTAAGCCCACACTAAATATCCCCCAATGTAAAGCGGCGAAGCAAGTATTCTCATAAGCCACCTGGACGGCCTCACTGGGTTGATTCTTTCTGGGACATTAAGCCTCGTCACATACCGGGTGGTGCACTTTAGGTCGTGGTTGGTTCCGCTCGGTAGCCATAAATATGGTGACTAAACACGAAGACGGCCAGTCGAACAAACGACCTGCTGGTTAGGTAATAACCTAGAGTTGCACTTACCATGGTGACGAGGAGGGGAAGCCTGGGCAACACGCCACGGCGCCTCGAAAAGCCTGATGAGGAAAGAGGTATTACCCGACTCGGTCAAGTACGATAAGTTTGACTTTGTTGTAGCCACTGCAGCATCGGCCAACATCGGCCACCGGTGTCTCTTGCAGCGTATCAAGGACAGACCAGAGTGTATAGTCTGCGCCGTAACGAATGAGGAGTTCAGGCTGAACTGGTCGTGCGAGGTAGTGCGATGCAAGCTTACTCATTTCTCTTGTCATTTGCAAGCCGCCGCCCTGACCGGGTCCTAAGTGTTCAGCCCTGCCATTGACCGCCAGATATGACCTGCAAAGAGATTTTGAACATGTCGCTTGCGGGACTTGATGCCGCTGACAAATTTGCCTTGCGGATCATCGATAGGGATGACTAAAAGCACCATCGGAATATTGACGCAGCCTCGCGTTGATATCAGTAGAGAACACCAAGATAAAAACAGTTGGGGGTGATGATTTGGTAGAAGAAGGAACAGCACGCGTCAAAAGCAAAATGAGAGGGCATCGGAACGGGGAAATGCTGTTCCGGGTGGCATCAAGCCTGTTTCCAAAAAAAGTGGCACACCAAAATCGTGTCAGAACCATATGATTATTCTACATCCCATTTCGCATTCCAGATAGCCACAATATTTGGGGGACAACCTATACTGAAATTACTATAGATCTGTAGCAAATTGAACGCTTTAATATCCTATACCTTGATATAAGTGTATCATCTCCCATGAAAACTATGTAGGCAGGTCAGTTTAAATGACCATATTTTGGGTGCGCCTGTTTTTTTGGAAACAGGCTTGGCATCTTCTTCCCCTAGCTTAACTAAGACCTAGCTACGGTCGCCCAGAAGGCATGAACCTGAAGGGACATCTCGCGCAGACAAGCTTCACCTCTTCTGCGGCGAGTCAATCATCATACCACTAGTAGTCGTCACCTACCTACTTAAGAGGCTTTTCCGCTATCATTTACGATAAATTCACTTGCCATGTGTCATCAAATGTCTAGCATACACATACATGCTACCCAGGTTCGTTGGAGACCCTTTTCATATCATATCATAACCATAACCCGGACGTGATGATCGATCCGACTCAAGCAAACTCCACATGACCTCGCTTTGGAGTGCCACGCTATTCAGCGTCGGGCATCTTCAATACATATCGTCCGGCAATCTGGCCGGCATGCATCATCTCATACACCTTGGGAAGGTCCTTCAACTCCACGGTTTTGAACGGTACCTTGATCAAGCCACGTGCAAAGAAGTCGAGAGCTTCCTCACCGTCCTGTCTGTTACCGACATATGAGGCTTGGATTCGGATCATCTTCACTACCGACTCAAAGACGGGTGCTCTGATATAAGCTTTCGCTGGGAGACCGATCACAATGACGGTACCTCTAGGGCGGACATATTCGGCGGCTTGCTGGAAGGGCTTTTCGCTGACAGCCACCAGGATCACAGCGTGTGGACCGAGGCCGTCTTTGGTAGCGGCCTTGACGTCCTTGACAACGTCGCTGGACTTGGCGAAATCGATGAAATGCTGTTTGAAGCAGTCAGTATCCATGCTCACATCCGGACTCTGAAACACTCACTTGTGATCCCATCTGTTCGCAAAGCTTCTTCTTATCATCACCAGTGTCAATGGCGATGGTGTGCATGCCCATGGCCTTTGCGTATTGCTGTGCCAGGGCTCCCAACCCGCCACCAGCGCCCACAATTGCGACTGTTTGCCCTGGTCTGGCTCCTGACTCTTTCAACCCCTTGTAGACCGTAATACCGGCGCAGAGAACAGGTGCGACTTCGTCGAGGGGAACACCTTCGGGAATGTGGGAAACGTGTCGTGCGGAGGCAATGCAGTACTGTTGGAAGGTACCATCGACTGTGTAGCCGGAGAGCTTGGGGGTGAGGCAGAGGGGTTCGTCGGATTGCTGGCAGAACGTGCAGGACAAGCAGGAGTCGTTGAGCCACTTGACACCAACAGCTTCTCCGATCTTGCAGATCTCGTCCGTGACCTGTTCACCACGAGCTACGACGATACCAGCACCCTCGTGACCACCAACAAGTGGTAGTTTCGTCGCAAGAGGCCAGTCGCCATTAACTGCGTGGAGATCGGTGTGGCAGACGCCAGAGTATTTGATGTTGACAAGGACTTCCTCTGGGCCGGGCTTAGCGACTGGGATCTTCTTGTACTGAACTGGTCCGCCAGTCTTCTCAATGACTTGCGCCCATTGTTCTTCGGGGATCTTCTGGGAGGACATGTTGACTGGTTGGGATGGTGTATGTAGTTTGACTAGAGATCTTGAAAGAGTGAGTAGGTGGAATGTTTGTCTAGTGTGTCTTGATTCGAAAAGTTGAAGGCATGATACACGTAGGAAGTGGCCCTTATGTAGACTGGCAGCACTGATCAACCCCTCTCATGATCCTTTGGACCTGACACTCGAAGCTTCAGGATGAGCGGAAACCCCTCAATCGCCGAGCATGCAGTGTGCATTGTCATTGACCGAAGTTGCCGAGATCTGTGAGGCATCTGGGTATCCTGTGGACCGTGGTGTGTGATGGATCCAATCACTTAGCTGAGATGGAGATCCGATGCTACATCTCATGACGGGTGTAAGGAAATGTTCTTGACGTGGATCCAAGCTTCCTCCATTGTCCAGACAAGCTTGGGCCGGAGTAAAGTGTGGGCGAACGGGTGACATGGAAACGAGGAGGATACTTGAGGAATGGACCAGGATGAAGCTGGGCGAAATGGAGCAAATGAAAGTATGTTTACATGGAGGGGCATCCCGAAGAGCGTGGCTTTGGTTACGTTGCGTTACAGCCAAAGTGAACACATCTGTATCCTCATCATGAGCTTTTCTCAAGATAAAGACGTCTAGTCGTATGATCTCGGACCACGCCGTACGAGGACATCAAGATGATGTCTGGTGGTACTAGTGGTTGCTCAAAAGTAGAGCGAGTCTCAAGCCAGCCGACAGTGATGCATGTGCACTTCAATGATCGCCCATCTTTGACGAGACCCGACTCCCGAACTAAGAGAAGTAGTAAGTCGGCGGCACAGGTACGGGGCGAAGGACCAAAGGGAAAAAGTATGAGAGACGCGGGGTGATGAGGCCTCACTACCTTACTGCATTAGGCGTTGACTTCGGTATTCTATGATCCGATCACCACCTACTCGTAGAAGCAAGGATTGATTCCGCATTGATCCCCGCTAAAGAAGTTACTCGGTGAGTCGTAACGAAACACAACACCAAAAGTGGCATGACAAGATATCAGAAATTCCTCTCGCCCGAAGAAATGATATGCTTCAAAATCTAGATCAGAGCCTGCTAACATGTTGTTTAATTACTCAACCTTTTCTCCTCCCACTATGTCTGCATGGCTTTGGCTTATGCTGACAATGTCATCCCGAGCAGCACCTCTCTTACCTTGAGGCAACGGCCCTTTGCTTCATGATCTGGAAGTTGTCTCTGCTTGATTCAAGCCCTGCCGGAAGAGCCTCAATTCAGTCACGCGTTCAAGCAGCTAACCCGAAGGCGAGACCGCCCAAGCCGAACTGGTCTCGAATCAGACGCCTTCACGGCCAGACCCGAACGCCAGCGCCAATGTGCGATTATGCGAACGTGGTCTGATGGTCGAACCTTGCAAGCTTATGTGAGGTTACTACTGCAACAATCGGCTGACTGAACCATTCTCTGGATGACGATGCCGCGAGCAGAAAAGCCCCTACGAATCTCCTCTCAATCATTCTTCATGTTTTTTTTGAGTGCGCAGTTCCTTGCCGCAATGCTCCAGGAACTGTAAGAGCAAATGACCTGGGGACTATGATTTCTGAAAAAACAAAACGTTTCCGAAGAAGAGAAGGTCTGATCACAAATAACAACTCTTGAATGCGGGTGACGGCTGAAGGGCTTCAAACTCACCAGGCAGGTTCGAAAAATGCACAAGATCTCGCTCTGCCACCAGATTTCTCGGAACAGCGCGGTCGTGGATCTAACAGTACCATTAGGCAACCTGTCAGGCAAGCCCTATCCGCCGAACGGCCCCTATTACCGATTCACCACATGCCTTTGTTATTTCCTCGTCCCACCAGACACTTCAAGCTTGCCCGACTCCTTCTTTCTTTTCTGCGTCATCCTACATTCTCATCTCGCTGTCGAAACTCAAGCAGGTGAATTGCGAGGGCACGAGCGGTCTGGTCCAAGAGTGGCTATTACACGTCCATGTTTGTACTGCCAGTTCCCATCATCGCTTCGCAACTTTCATGTTCCATTTCCCACGGCATGAAAATGATCGGTATCGGGTGCGCCGATCAAAATCAATATCCATACATGCATAACTGCCCAAGCAATTTTCTACTCATTGATGCAGTTGAAAAGCCTTGCGCAAGGTTGAAAAGCCTTGCGCAAGGTTGAAAAGAAGCATCAGTTCTACATGTAAGCAGCTCAAAGCTGTTAATGGAACACTTCCGAACTCTGCAGGGTAACGGTAGGCTTCTGCCAGGGGTTTGGGGCCAGCATCGGGCAGATGGCTGCCTAAGGCCCACCAATTGCTGAACTCTCCCCACAATCTCTTCTCTGCGCACCCTCGTACTCGGAAATCGAGACCCCGACCACTTCCCGACAGGCCCCCCACCTTCGAATGCTATTTCCAATGCTTCGGCACTTGTACCTCTCGACACTGTTTCTGGGGTGCATTCTCCGACCCCGTCATCACTGCCTTGTTTGCTTGCCGGGGAATACTATCCTCTCCTCCGAAATTCGTGTGGGACGCGAATATAACTCTTCGCGGAGCAGCAAAACTGAATGAATCACGGTAACCAGAACCATAACTTCCATTGACAACATCTAGCTCAACCAACATGGCTACTAACGGCACCAACGGCGCCAATGGCAGCAAACCCTCCCTCTCAGCCTTCGATACCTCCTCCACCATCCCTCTTTGGCTCAATGGCGAGCAAGTCACCCTCTCCTCTACGTTCGACGTCGTCTCCCCTGTCGATCAGAAGACATTGTACAAGTGCTCTGCAGCCGACGAAGAAGATGCGCTTAAGGCGATAGAATCGGCCGAGAAGGCTTTCAAGACGTGGTCTAAAACGAAACCTAGGGAGAGGAGGGACATATTCCTTCGAGCCGCGGAAGGATTTAAAAAGAGAAAAGCCGAGCAGGCTCATTATGCCCACACCGAGACAGGCGGACCCCAGTCCATGACTGACTTTGAACACGGCCTTGCCTATGAAGCGTGTCTGAGCGTTGCTGGTCTGATTCAGCCGGCCCTGACTTCAGCAGCACCCATCGTCCAGGATGAAGGTGCCAGTGCACTAGTCATCAAGGAACCGTACGGCGTTGTCCTAGGCATTGCGCCCTGGAATGCTCCTCACGTCCTTGGTCTCCGTGCCTGTTTGCAGCCACTAGCAATGTATTCCACCCTGGCACTGTTCTCAATTATGCCCATGCTGACAACCCTGCAGGGGAAACACTGTGATTCTGAAAGGTCCCGAAGCCGCACCCGCTACATACTGGGCCATCGCTGGGATCCTGCAGGAAGCCGGTCTTCCAGCAGGGTGCCTGAACACGATCTACCACCGACCCGCAGATGCGGCCAAAGTCACCAGCACGTTGATCAACCACCCTTCCATCAAGAAAATCAACTTTACCGGCTCCACGGCCGTAGGAGCGATCATCGCGTCTTTGGCCGGCAAGGTCCTCAAGCCCACAGTGATGGAGCTTGGCGGCAAAGCCCCTTCAATTGTCTGCGACGATGCCGACATTCAGAACGCTGCACTACAGTGCGCGCTCGGCGCTTTCCTTCACGCCGGCCAGATTTGCATGGCGACGGAGCGCATACTTGTCCATGCCAAGATCGCAGATGAGTTCCGCGAGGCCCTAAAAGGGACCATGGACAAGGTCTTTGGCGAAGGAGGCATGGACGTTCCGCAGCTGGTTACTTCCGCGCCCGTGGAGAAGAACAAGAAACTGTTGGATGATGCACTCTCGAAAGGCGCAAAGGCTATCTACGGTGACCCCAAGCACCACGAATCGTCCAAGACGAAGATGCGTCCTGTCATCATCGAGAACATCAAGCCGGACATGGACATTTATCACACCGAGTCCTTTGGGCCGACCGTATCAATGTACGTGGTCAACTCAGACGATGAGGCGATTGCCATTGCCAATGATACGGACTATGGTCTCAGTAGTGCCGTGTTCACCGAGGATCTGCGTCGCGGGCTGCGTATAGCCCGACAGATTGAGACAGGGGCCGTACATATCAATAACATGACGGTACATGATGAGGCAGCTTTGCCGCATGGGGGTGTCAAGAAGAGCGGGTTCGGGCGATTCAATGGTCTTCCGGGATTGGAGGAGTGGGTGAGAACAAAGGTTGTGACGTGGAAAGACTGAATTTATGTCCTAAACGTCCCCGTCGACCATGGCTTGGTTCAGGGTTCGTGTTGAAGTATGATCGTACATGCTCTATGTGAAATTCGTGGTGCAACGTACAGTCATCGCCCTACCTTCATATCCCCAAGTGAAGAGATATCATAATTTCGGCGTATCCGTCAGATTTTCATACCCATCCTGCGTGATGTGCACGTCGTCTTCGATCCTCACGCCGCCGACGGTCCAGTACTTATCCAACACGGATTGGTCGATGTATTTACTCAACTCGGGGTTCTCCAGGACCGGGTCGAGAATGAATTTGCAGAAATATATGCCCGGCTCCACAGTGATGACGGCACCAGCGGGCACTTCGCCTCTAACGCGGAGGTACTTGAACATTGTGTCTGAGTCGTCATAGTCGGCGTGACCGCCCGTGTCGTGCGTGTCCATGCCCAAATAATGTCCTAGACCGTGGGGAAAGAATGCGACGCTGACTCTCTTATCGAAGATTTCTGTTTCATCGCCGATTAATATCCCGGCCTTCAACAGACCGCGGATCGCAACGCGGTGGGCATTCTCGTGTACATCTTCCCATTTTACGTTTGCGTGGAGCAGTTTGAAGCACGAAGCTTGCATTTCGTCGACGATGTCGTAGATCGTTCGGGATTCCGGGGTGAATGTCCCGTTGATGGGGAACGTGCGTGTGATGTCGGCGCAGTAGCAGTCGTACTCGGCGCCCGCGTCGAGGAGGATGTTGAGACGTTCGCGGAGGGGTTGGTCGTTGCGGACGTAGTGCAGCGTTGAACATGATGTGCCGCTCGCGCAGATACTGTGGTATGCTTGTTCGTGGGCGCCGTGAGATATGCAGGTGCCGATGAAGGCGCCGTAGAGTTCTTGTTCGTTTTCGGCGGTGCGGACGGCTTTCGCGGCTTCGATGTGGGCGAGCGTGGAGATCTGGTTGGCTTTGCGGATCAGGGCTATCTCGTGGCTGTCTTTGACGACGCGGCATTCGTCGATGGCGGTCTTGAGGGATGTGAATTCTGTGGCTTTGAAGGGGAGGAATGTGATGTGCTCGCTGACTTGTTCGGGGATGGCGTAGACTGTGGTCTTCTGGGAGGGGCCGAAGGCGGCGAGGGCGGCGTTGACTTCGTTGGTGTACAGGACGTGGTCGACGTCGTACTTTTCAAGGGCCTCCTCTTTGGACTCGGGTAGGCCGGCCCATATTACACTGTCGGGGTCGATCGGTGGGATGAAGAGTGTAAGGTGGTCTTGAGGGATATTGTACGTTATGTAGGCGTCGGGGAGTTTGCAGCCGGATAGGTAGAAGAAGTAGCGACGTTGACGGAAGTGCTGAGCTTGGTCATCGTCTTCGACCATGTGTGTCTTTTGGGCTTCGAGGTAGATGACTCCATCGTGCGGGAAGCCTGCGTCGGTGAGGTATTTGGCGACTCGGCGGCAGTGAGCTTTGGCCGGGTATTTCTCTTTGAGGATGTCGTCCGTCGCAGTCATGATGTCCTTCGAAATCATGGTGATCAGTTGGGATCACGAAGGGTTTCTTTGCGAGTACTTCTTTGGTGAAGGATATCACGAGAGTGCGTGATGCCCTTCTCCGCATTGGTATGTCATCTCGGAACCACGGATATCAACGGCTAGCCATCAGCTTTCTCTTTCGACCTTTCTCCATCTCCGTCTCCCTCTATATGACATCAAGACAGGTTGGTTCCAACTTAACGCGGGTTGAGAGATATTCTACGATGTTGCTGAGCCCTGCACATTCAAAGCGGGCTACAACTGGGCCATCACCTCCTTGATCGGGGAACAAGGACTCTATCCCAGCGCACACGTCAACTTCTGGGCTCGGTAATCCGAGGGCAACGCGGTCATACTCATACACACAGTACACTGGATCTGCCGTGCTAGTAGGTGGGTTTCGTCGAAGCTGAATCAAAGGGGAATACGAGTGTTCCCAGCTGATCCTTCGTTGAGGCCGTATCGGGGTCTGTTATCTATACCCCGAAAGTTAGCCAGACTTGTGCGCTCGGGGATGTTTACTCATGCCTCTTTTGCCACAAGCTTTACAAGCCCACCGCCATCAGGGCTCATGTCAGAGGTATAAAACATTATACTAGATCACTAACATTGGATTAGAACATCGTCTGGATCCAGTTTCATTTTCGAGTGAGCAAGTCCAATCACGATACTGATCATGGAACCGAAAGTTCATACTCTGTTCGAACCTGTTACCGGCACTTGGCAATATGTTGTGGCCGATGAAACCACAAAGCAAGCTGTCATTATTGACCCTGTACTCGACTATGACAAGCCGACTGGGAAGATCAATACGCGTTCGGCCGATAAGATCCTCGAATTGGTCGCTGGGGCAGGCTATACCATCTCTCGAATCCTCGAAACTCATGCTCATGCTGATCATCTGACTGCCTCTCGCTATCTCCAAAACGTTCTTGCGGACCGACAATCCCCATCACCGTTGCCTCAGGTTTGCATTGGTGAACGGATTAGCCAGGTCCAAAAGACCATGTCCATGATTTACAGCATTCCTGCTTCGGACCTAGAAGGTGCTTTCGATCATACCTTTGCCGACGATGAGACATTCGCTATCGGCAAAATCGAAGCCAAGGTCATCCATCTGCCTGGTCATACACCGGACCACATTGGCTACGTGATAGGATCCAATGTCTTCACGGGCGACTCGATCTTCAATCCAGATGTCGGATCTGCTCGATGTGACTTCCCAGGAGGATCAGCGACCGATCTGTATCAGTCCATGCAAAGACTACTCGCTCTACCAGCGCATTATAAGCTGTACACTGGTCATGACTATCCACCAGAAACCAGAAATGTTCCGGCTGGACAACATGTCTCTGGGTCAAAGGCTGTCCCATATACCATGGTCGCTGTTCAGCAGCGTGAAAACAAGCATGTTAAACTTGGGACCGAGATGGACGACTTTGTGAAATGGAGATCAGAGAGAGATAGCGGTCTTGCAGACCCAAAACTACTGGCACAGGCGATGCAGGTCAATGTGCGAGGTGGCAGGTTGCCAAAGGGTGATTCTGAGCAGATGAAGTTCACTGAAGTCCCTAGTATGATGGCTAGAAGTGTGAAAGTGTGAAACCTGCGGCGTTGTATAGGCTTACAACTAATGACTTCTCATTGGTCAACGGTCCGTCCCCTTTTGGTCGCGGGGAAAGCAGAGTGACGTCGCTCCCTGCAAGGCTGATCCTTCCATCTAAACAAGTCAATCAATAATCAAACACTATCGGCCTGCCGCATGACCACCGCTGCCTCGCCGTCTGTGCGCTTTTTACAACCTTCTGTCTAATTGTCTTCGTCTCTACTTCTAGTATACCTCATATTCAGAACACATTGCTAGTCTATCGATCGAAATCCCAGAATCTACTATCACCATGGCCGAAGTCTGCCCAGTCGTTGGAACTACCAACACCGTCCTCCCTCCTCAACACCCCTCTTTCGACGCGAATCAGCCTGGTCTCGTCTGTCCCGTTACCAAGGCTACAACCGACCATCACCACAATCTTCACAAACATCCTGGTATCTTCGACAATTCCTCAGACCTCTCAAATGCCGAGGCCTGCCCTGCCCTCTCCAAGATCGTCAGCCGTCCGGAGCAACAGAAGATGGACGAAGCCATCTGCCCGGTCGTTGGCACTGTCTCAAGCGTCCTCCCTCCAGACCACCCTTCCACGGCAAACGCAAAGGATGGCGATGTATGCCCTGTGACAAATGCTAGTCTGGGCCACCATAAGGGCAAGGTTCACCAACACCCAAGTGTCGAGAGCGCGCCCAAGGGCGCAGTTTGCCCAGTTGTTGGACATGCATGAGTGGGAATGCAATCATTTCTACTATTGATATATGGCGAAGCAGTTCTAATCTGCAATGGTGGATGGCGAGCTTTCGAGTCTACTGTTTACTCTGGCGCGTTAGGAATGGATATGGTGTGCTCTTCGAGCACAATGGTGACACTAGCGAGAAATACATGCACTAAGCCTCTATGGTCTTTCATTGACTGATTGATATATCACCTACTACGCTGTCATGATGTTTGCCCTTTGTCTATCGAAACGTCTGTTTCCTCACGCTGAAATAGCTATAAGATGTATTTATTTGCCACAGGTTTGACGATCCGAATGCCGTTTGACTGACAGCCCAGAGATCTTCAGCATTCCCCTGGAAGAGGCGCTCTATCAAGATCGGGTCATGCTTACACCATTCGACAGACTGCTGCACGAACGGTACTATGCTCAAACCGTTGAACCGAGTGTGAGGCCAGTCTGTGGCGAACACCAAGCGTGTCGTCCCAGCTACCCGAAGAAGCTCCAATGCCAAAGGAGCCAGATCGCGTAAGGCTGGGTCTCGCGATACTCGGTAAGGTGCGGAGAACTTGACGTATGTCTTGCCCTGGCTCAGGAGATCGACCAAGGACCGAAACCCGGGTATGCTATAGGGGTCCTCCGTGTCAATTGACAAGGAAGACAGGTCTGGAGAACCAAAGTGGTCGAGACAGATCTTGACGTCGAGATCGTGCGCGAATTGTACGAGCCAATCAACCAGGACCATGGGAATATGGAGCTGGATGACCCAGGACAGAGGACGGACGGCGTCGGCACTACGGCGTAGGAGGCCTTCGAAAGACGATCGATCCATCGTTGCATCGACAGATTTGAGGTTGATGCGCACTCCGCGCACACCAATACGGTGCCATTGCTGGAGCGTCTCAGGGCTGGTCGTGTAGGGGTCGAAGGCGACGACACCGCGAGCGCGACGGTCTCCGAGTTGGCGGAGGGCAGAGAGGAGATAGGAGTTGTCATTGCCATAGCAGGAAGGTTGGACGAGGACGATGTTGCTTAGACCCATCGTGGATTCAAAGGCTAGGGCGTGTGGGAGGCTGGAAGGGATGGGATGATAAGGTGCAGTGGGTGAGTCGAGGCTGTGCGGCTCGAAGACATGCATGTGGCTGTCCCATGAACGCGGTGGGAGTTTCGGGTGGCGTGTGTATGAGTGGTCTTGCCTCGCTTCCTCTCGAGGGTGAGGCTGGTGTTCCAATGACATCTTGTGTCGTGGCTTGCAGGCAAATATTGGCTACCTTCCGTGGTCAAGAATTTGAGTACCCGCGCGATAACGAAGGAAGCGCGAGACACGGGAAAAAGCTGTAGAAGTGTGGTACGTATTGGACCTGGCACATGATGCATGGCACATATAAGGCTTTCCCGCAGTCGGACACCATCCTCATCCCCCACGTCCCTGTATTTCGGTCCCTATCCGCGGTCTGAGCGGAGGAGAGTATGGAAGGTCGGTCAGCGTCCGAGAGGATGGGCGAATTCTGGTATTCCACATAGAGTTCTCCAGGTCTCCACTGTTCGGTCGTTGTCCGAAGGGTGGAGTGCTGGGGAAGAACTTGACCACGCACGAGCACCTTCAGACTACAAAAAGGCCTCGAGATCACCATTCATACTCATGGCTTCAAAGAGTTGTACCTTGCTTGGAACTACATTTGAATCTGGATACAAGACACCATGCATCTTTCGCAACAAGGAAGTTCCAGCCCGGCTGGGCTGCGGACGAGACTTGCTCCTTACTATCTTTTGTGTGTTCTGGTCATTGCCACTGGTGGAATACCTAAAGGTAAGTACCCAAGCCATATGTTGCTCTCGAAGGTCAGCAGCTGACACTTTGGCATTCTCCAGGCTATGACGAAGGTGGTTTCAGTTCATCCATCGGACTCACGTCGTTCGTGCAAGACTATAACCTTAGCTCGAGTCACTGGAAGGGCAATGCCACAGGCCTTGCAAACCGGAAGGGAAATATCACATCCTTTGGTGTCCTCGGCGCGGCATGCGGCTGTGTCGTTGCTTTGATCTTGGACTCGCTGCGGCTTGGCCGCCTGCGTGCTTGGCGAGTCTACGCTGTCCTTTGGGCCACTGGACTCTTCATCCAGATCTTCTCCTCGGGCATCTATGGGCTCTTGCTGTTCGGCCGCATTTGGGGAGGACTCGGTGCGGGCGGACTTACCGTGGTGACCCCAATCTACCTGAGCGAGGTCACTCCCGCTCGCTCTCGAGGTTGGATCGTCAGCTTGTACATGGTCTTTCTCCTTTCTTTCCTCAGTTTAGGTATGTGCTCTTGTTACCCCTGGGGCCTTGGCCAACCTGACTGACTCTTGACAGGATTCTTCATCTCATACGCTGCCAGCAAGACCATGGAGGCTACCCGAGAACAGTACCGCGTCGTGCAAGCGATACCTCTGATCCCCGTCGGAATCGCTTTTATCTGCACATTCTGGCTTGCCGAGACGCCGCGGTGGTTGATTAGCCGGAATCGTGTCGAGGAGGCTCAACAAGTTCTCGCTCGACTGCAGGGACTTGCGGTCGATCACCCGTTGTTGGCCGAGGAATTCCGTGCACTTCAGCTGCAGATCGAAGCCAGTACAAGCGACACTCAAGAGCGCTCGACCAAAGATCTCTTTCGTGAGATCTGGTCACCGAGATACCGTGGGCGGTTCTTGTTGTCCCTGGCATTCCAGACCTTCGGCCAATGGTCTGGCGGCAACGGCATCACCTACTACGTGCCCCAGATCTTCCAGTATGCTGGTGTCACAGGTAACTCGGTGTCTCTCGTGGCATCGGGTGCTTACGGAATTGTCAAGCTCCTTGCATCAACGCTGACTGCGTTCTTCTTGGTGGACCGCATTGGTCGGCGACCCTTATTCCTGTCAGGACTCCTTCTTCAGATGATAACACATATTTACATGGCCGTGTACATGGGCGAGCAGCCGGGAAGCGGAGATAACAAGGCGGCTTCCAATGCCGCCATTGCCTCGGTCTTCATCTACGCATTGGGCTGGTCGACTGGGCTGTGCATCCTGCAGTCCATCTACGGGACGGAGATGTTCCCCACCAGGCTTCGAGGAATCTGCTACGCCATGACCATGACGGTACACTGGTTCTTCCAGTTTGCTGTGGTCCGGGTGACCCCGAATATGCTTACCAGTCTGAATGTCTGGGGCGCGTATGTTTTTTGGGCGGCGATTTGTGGTACGGGTCTCGTGGTGCTTGGTCTATGGGCTCCGGAGACCAAGAGAGTGCCTTTGGAGAAGATGGATGAACTGTTCGAAGGTCCGTGGTACAAGACGTGGAAAGCCAAGGCGTCGAGGGTGGACATTGATAGCTCTTTTGAAGCGCAAGAAAGCCTGGGGAAAGGCCTTCAGCGGCTTGAGGTCCACCATGTTGAGGAGGGCAAAGTCTAGTCAGCCGGCTCCAGCTACTGGCCGGCTCAGGATAGCACTTTCTTTGTGATGAATTGCCGTAGGTCACAGTATACTGGTCAACTCGAGAGGCGGCAAGCCTGTTTCCAAAAAAGAGGCAGCACCGTCTGACAAGGAGTACATCGACGATATAAGTTCGTGGGCCAGCAAGTTCGCGGCAGCGGGTGCCCCAACCTCAAGCCAGTAGAGGTAGATAATGATGCTGGGGCCCTCCCTCCTGTCAAACAATGACGCTATGTCGTTGTGCGCGAAGGGTTCCGACACGACAAGAAGGAAAACCCGAAGAGCGACAGCAGTCAGACAGTGCCACTTTTCCTGGAAACAGGGCTCAGCGGTTCTCAATTTGCGCCACTGTATGCTATTCCCCGTGGCTCTGTTTCTAAGCATGGATAACCATGGGGAGGGCCTAAACTAAGGGCTTGCCACTTTAGGCTCCGCGGTATACCCAAGAGTTCAAAAGCAGCGTTCCTTGGCCACCTCGATAGGCGGGGTAATCCTCGGTCTAGAGGCAGCCCACCTTCCTTTGACCTCATCACATCTCCAAACACTGACTTGGGGTGAAATAAAAGTTAAGAACCACCTCTGGAAACAGCAACTCACTATCTAGTGGTTCTAGCATGACTATTGCATTGGATGGCCCAGAGTCTTGCCTCAACTCAAGTCCGCCATGTCGGCCGCTGGCAGACCTCTTTCGAGCCTGAAATCAGAACGAGGCCGCGCCTTCAGTTGCGAAAATTGCAGAAAGCGCAAAGTAAGTTATCATCACATCGTATGACCACCGTAGCTTCATGCGTCTTCGGCTTCACCACGAGGGAGAAGCGCACTTTCTAATCCTCAAGTCAGGTAAAATGCGATGGCAAAAACCCCATCTGCTCGAGGTGTTCGGTCAGAGGAGACCACTGCCAATATGGGTTACCACCAACTCTTTCCTACACCAGAGCACTAGAACACAAAGTCGCGGAGCTGGAAGCCAGAATTCGGAATCTCGAAAGCACCTCACAAGTCCATGAAGCGACCAGTCACAATACAACAGATTCGCGAGAAGCCACTTGCACCAACTCGCGACCTGAGAGCTCTGGTAGCCCAGGCATCCCCCCTTTCAAAGCTCTGCAGATCGACAACGGCCAACTGACCTTCCATGGAGCAACGAGTTTCTTTCATCTTCCTCGGAAACCAAATCACGATGCAGAACCACCACCGTCGATGCCCCTCGAGCCTTCCTCACCCATAGAGAGTGGGAAAGACAAATTGATCAACAGTGCATGGAAAGAGCGCGCTTTCGAACAGATTTCCATTACGCCGGAGCCTATGAAATCGCTTCTTCGTGACCACTGGACCTGGGTTTCACCACTCTTCAATTTCGTCTACCGGCCAGCTTTCACCAGAGACGTGAAAACCCAAGGTCCTTACTATTCCCCCGCTCTCCACAACACTATCTTGGCTCACTCCGTGCGGTGGGCAAAGGCAGATCCGGCAATGGCTAAATCGCTGGAGCCCTACGATGGAGGGGCACATTTCTACAGACAGGCAATAGCTACCATCTTCGACGATGTCCGACAAGGCACCGGCAAGATTCCCGACATCCAGGCTTTACTACTGCTCAGTGCACAGGCCATTGGCCAAGGGCACCGAACTCAAGCCTGGCTGTACCTGGGTATGGCAATACGACTAGTGGAGGACATGGGTCTCAACATCGACTCCCGAGCTTATGCGGTGACAGCGCGCCTCACCGACGAGGATGTCGAGATCAGAAATCGACTATTCTGGAGTTGCTATGCTTGGGAGAAGCTGCTTTGTCTATACCTTGGAAGGCAGCCGGTGGTCCTGGCCACACATGCCAGTCCACCCAGTCTACTTTTGGACGATTCTGCCGAGATCGAGGTTTGGGCCCCGCGAGGGATCGAGGATTATCCACCCACTCAGAGTCATGCTACGTCTTGTTTCATCAACATGTGCTCCCTATCCGAGATCCTTCACCGCATCTTGATTCAGATGTACGATCCATTCAAATCCATCTCTGAAGAGGCAATGATGACTTACGCCTCTGGCGAAGAAGCTAATCTGCAACGCTGGTGGGATGAGCTTCCGGACTTCCTCAAAATGTCGATTGAAGACCTGCCACTTCATTGCCCGCCTTCACATATTGCAACACTCAATGCCATGTACAACATGGTCAGAATTCAGCTCCACCGGCCTATTCTATGTGCGGCTGGCGTCTCCGAAACGCTCAAAAAGAACCTCGAGCACCATGTCATCGAGTGTAGTTCTTCCGCAGTCAATATTCTCAATATATTTGACATGTACTCTCGCACATTCGGCACGGGACATGTCCAGACTGCATTGATATATTGCGTCTATACAGCGGCTTCCATATTCCTGCTGCAAGTTCAAGCCGCTAATCAGACCTCGGCGACAGCAGTCTCTCGGCTCAAGTACTGCATCAATGCACTAGAGTCCGTGCAAGCGTCCTTTCCTATCATCAACACTGCCATCAAGCTCATTGAACGAGAGGTGACACGATTGAACCTTGATGGCGACCAGCCACATAGCTCCTCAACAGAACCACTGGAGCTTCCTCGCCTGTCATCGGAGGATCCCACTGCATATGAATGGGCAGCCGTTGGCCCTGATAGTTTCTTGCTGCCACAACAGTGGGGTGACATAGTGATGGGTGACCAGACGGACGCCTTGTACGACGACAGCTTCTTCTTGACGGCCGATATGCATCCTTCCTCTTATTACTCCTACCCCGACTCAACATGACAAAACACCCATGGCGACACGAGACGTGATCATGTGACCAGCTTCCCTTCGTGAGGGGTCTGTTACCATCTTTTCGCCTCAGAAGTGAGGCTTTGAGAACTTCGTATGGTAGGATATTTCCAGCATGATATTTCAGAGGCATCCCTCTCTTCCCGGTGAACGTCCGACGACAGAGAATTCCAGAGAGTGGCTCGTCATCGGCCTCGAAGTTGTGGTTTGGTTCGGTCAACGGCCGAGACTTCCTACCCTGGCTCGGACACCAGAAGTAAGCCAGCCATTGGGCCACTAATTAGGGACTTGGGCGAGACTCCATGCTGTCCTCATATTCGCGGCACTCGGGGTGTATTAACATATGGGATGGTGGTAGCCTTGCAATATACCTGACCGATAGCAGGGTCGAAGCTCGTCATTGTTGCGGACACGAGATCGAAGCGGTGCGCCTCACGTCCTCTTTGAGAGCTATGTTCAGCAGAGTGCCCATACGTTCCTCTGCTCTCGCAAAGGTACACAGACTACGATTAGCAGAGGCTCGGACAGCATCCGGATCTTCGAGATTGTTTCAGAGTACTTCTTCCCGGATCCGTTAGCCCTTCGACTGCAAGCATCAAATTGGCGCCACTGAGATATGTCCAACAAGCCTTCTTTTCTCGTGGCAGCTATCGCTGGAGGTGTCGCAGGGGCCTCAGAGACCATCATAACCTATCCAGCCGAATTCATCAAAACTCGCCGGCAGCTACCGACGCACACAGGGGGGCGTGTCACCTCCTGGTCCATCCTACGATCAGTCTTGCGATCCCAAGGCTTAGCAGGTGTCTATTCAGGGTCACCTGCCCTGATTGCTTCGAACACTGCCAAAGGAGGTATCCGGTTCTTCAGCTTTGAGACTGGTAAAAGGATTCTCGAACGAGTTCTTGGACCAAACACTGCTTCAGTCCACGTTCTGGCTGGCCTATGCGCTGGCGTGGCCGAGTCCATCTTGGTCGTCACTCCCGCGGAAGTCATTAAAACACAAGCGATACACATGTCAATAGCAGGTTTGAAGAGAAGGAGCACACTTTCCATTGCCGGACAAGTGGTCAGAACAGATGGGCTGTTTGGATTGTGGCGAGGACTGGGCCCCGTGTTATGCAAACAAGGCACCAATTCTGCAGTGCGGTTTGCGAGTTTTGGCATGATCAAAGAACGCGTCTCCAAAGCCGTGCCGTCGCTAGGCAATACATCTTCAACTCTTCTTGCAGGAGCTTTGAGCGGAGTTGTGACGACGTGAGTTGTGAAACGATGAGGTTGGCACCAGACCCCTGACAAAACCACAGATATGCTTCGATGCCATTTGACAACATCAAGACGAGGATGCAAAGCGTTGACAACAAATACAAGAACATGCTTGAATGCGGGAGACACATGCTCCATCAGGAAGGCGTCAAAGTCTTCTGGCGAGCGACGACACCAAGACTTGTTAGACTGACAGTAAGGAGCACCTCAATTCGCATTATATCAGTGCCGATAGCTAACTGGCCTGCCTAGCTTTCAAGCGGGATCACCTTTACCGTCTTTGATCAAATCGTTGCTCTGGTCGCTTGGATCAATAGAGGTCGAGGTCAAGGCAAACCCCTCACTGTACTATAATTATATGATTGAGCATCTACTTAAATCCTGGGCGTACGGAGCACATTATTCGGAATGGGTCAACCTCGAGATGTTTGACATACTGGACGATTTTTGTTATGAGAGCGTGTCTAATTCCCCCCAGAGGCATATGCGGGATGGAGGCAAACGACAACAATCCGGTGGTTTATTTGATGGACCGGCCCCCAGCATCTGTGAATGAACGCATCAATCGTTGCATGGACAGACCCCAGTATGAGCTGGCAGGGGTTGGATTTGGAGGAAGTGGAGTCTTGGGCTGGCTATTCTGATGCAGGGCTCGGCATGACCCCATCACTTGAGCCAGTCAAAGCCCGCTGGGTACCTCATTTCACCGTTCGGACAATGGCCGAGCTGGTGCCACAAACATCATCCTCGATTCTGCAGCCTTCCACATTTCGGCCAACCGCCAGCCTCTTGAATCCTTGGCTTGCTCCAGATGCCCTTGACTTGCTCCAGATTGACTCTACCCAGCAGTGTGCTCCTCCGTGATTTATGGCTTTGCGGAGCTTTGCCCGATGGAGGGAGATGCGGGTGAGCAGCAGGCGGGGATCGTCCGAGATATGGCGTGGAGAGAAGAAGGCTATAAAGACGGCTTGGGACTCGAAAAGTTGAGCAAGGTCCTTCGAACACAGCATCACAACACATGCCCATCATGTCCAGATCAGAATTTGCACAGAACGATTTATTGGCCACCGGCCCAGCACCGCCCGTGGTTGCGAATGTAGCAGATCTCGCCCCTGAAGAATATGCAGCCAAAGAAAAGAGACTGTTGTGGAAGCTGGATCTGCGATTGATGCCGGTCCTGTTTGTCATCATCGTCCTCAAGTAAGTGCGTTCTACGGCGAGACTAAGTCGCATCTCTTGGATCTCGAACACGTGTCTAATTGCCTTCACCCCATCAGCTACCTCGACAGAAACGCCCTGGCCAATGCAAGAGTTCTCAATATCGAGAAGGACCTCAACCTCAAAGGCACTGAGTTCAACACGTGTATCTCGGTATTCTTTGCCGGATACTTGACGCTTCAGATTCCTTCCAACCTGCTCCTGACGCGAGTGCGGCCAAGTATTTACCTGGTAAGAAGGGTACCCCTCCGTCACAATGTTTCGTCCTTTTCTGACCTTCGATTAGCCATGTTGCATGGCCGCTTGGGGAATTGTATCCGGTTTGACGGCCGTCACCCATAACTTCACCGGCCTGGTGCTCGTCCGCTTCTTCCTGGGCTGCGTCGAAAGTCCTTACTTCCCTGGAGCCCTGTTTTTGCTCAGTTCCTGGTACACCCGCAAGGAGCTCGCACTACGAGTTTCAATTCTCTACACGGGATCCCTCTTGTCGGGTGGCCTAGGGGGCTTGGTCGGTGCGGGAGTCCAGTCCGGTCTCGATGGCGTCAAGAGTATCCCAGCGTGGAAATG
Organism: Exophiala sideris; assembly: GCA_000835395.1. NCBI lineage: Eukaryota > Fungi > Ascomycota > Eurotiomycetes > Chaetothyriales > Herpotrichiellaceae > Exophiala > Exophiala sideris. The sequence continues at coordinate 3,240,810 of KN846952.1, read as the reverse complement.
GCTGTTCATCATTGAAGCCTCCATCACCGTGTTTGTGGCACTATCCGCCATACTCATTCTTCCCGACTTTCCACACAATACGCGCTGGCTCAGCGCCGAAGAGCGCGCCATTGCGGTACACCGGCTCCAGCATGTCAACGGGTCGCATGATACCGAAAAGGGAAGCGTTTTCCAGGGCCTCCGCATGGCTGTGTGCGACTACAAGGTGTGGTTGCTGGCGCTGATTATCATCACCAAGACCAGCGCTGGGGCTGTGACTTCCTTTATCCCGACATTGGTCAAGACGTTCGGCTACGGGAACATTGAAACCCTCCTGCTCGTGGCGCCGCCGTACGTGTTTGCCGCCGTGGTCGCGCTGGCAGTCTCGTTTTCAAGCGATCGCTTTTCGGAACGCTCCGTGCACATATTGGTCCCGATCTTTTTCGCAATGGCAGGCTACGTGATTGCCGCGAGTACCCTTGCCCTGGCCGCGCGCTACTTGAGTTTGTTCCTCATGCTGGGTGGCGTCTACGGCAGTTACAATGTGGCGCTGGCTTGGATCTCGTCGACCCTGCCTCGCCCGCTGGAGAAGCGCAGTGCCGCCATCGCGCTGATCAACACCGTGGGCAATATCGCCCAGATCTACAGTCCCTATCTATATCTGAAGGAGAACGGACCGCGGTACTTGACGGCCATGATCGCCAATTCATGCTTCTGTCTGGCTTGCTTGCTGGCGACCTTGACATTGAGATACTTCTTGACCAAGGAGAACGCGAAGCTTGAGGTGGCGCAGACGGTCAGTGCTGTGGCTGACGAGGACAAAGCGGGAGGGATAGAGCTTGAGACCACCGGAGCTGGTCGTCCGACGAGACTTGCGCAGGGTTTCCGATACATCTTGTAAAGGCGTGCGTGTGTACGAGATAAGTTAGGCCCAGACAAATTACAGATATCACTTGCCTGTTCCTTGATGTGCTCATTCTAGCTGGAGCGTGCTTCTCGTACAACATCCAGGTGACGAGCCTGGTCTGATGCCGCCAGTCATCATCCACTGAACTCAAGTGTTCAGAGAGTAGTGTTGTGGAGCATGAACTGTGGGTTGTGGTCGAAGATTGTGCGAGGACATCACCACTCCCACTTTTGACTCTTGGCATGGGTCTCCCATACCTCTCGTTCCACCACCACCCTACACAACTCGACGCCTGACCCGCCCACTCTCGAATCGACGTTTCTTCCAGACGCAATGTTGAGGATCTGCTGCAATGGCGACATTGTCACGGGACATGGCTCAGGAACGCCTCCTGTCCAAAGGAGGCTTTCGAAGTCGAAGGCCTTTCAGAATATTTCGACGATGAGAAATCTCTAGAAATCTGAAGTTAACCTTGGGTGACTTGGAGCGCCGGTTGAGATCGCAATGTCGAAACTATTCTCGCCTGTGCAGGTCGGGCCCTGCCACCTGCAACATCGCATTGCAATGGCACCAATGACCCGGCGGCGAGCTCACGACGACTATGTAGCCAGCGATTTGATGGTCGATTACTACGCGCAAAGAGCTTCGACGCCAGGAACGCTTCTGATCTCCGAAGCCATTGCAACATCTACCAGGGCGAGTGTGTGGCAGAATACGACCGGAATCTACACCGAGGAGCAGATGAGCAAGTGGGAACCAGTCGTCCAAGCTGTGCATGCTAAAGGCTCTTACATCTTTGCCCAGCTCTGGATTACAGGCCGTGCTGCAAGAGAGATCGCCGTTGCAGCAGGCGCAGAGGTGGTTTCCAGCAGCGACATTCCATGGAGTCCAGAACAGGCAGTGCCGCGTCCTTTAAGGGAAGATGAAATCTGGGCATGTATCAACGACTTCCGCCAGGCAGCTATCAATGCTGTGGCAGTCGGCTTCGATGGTGTTGAAATTCACGGTGCGAATGGTTATTTGGTCGATCAGTTCACTCAAGACAAATGTAACAAGCGCACCGACGGCTGGGGAGGCAGCATTGAGAAAAGAGCACGATTCGGGATCGAGGTCAGCAAAGCTGTCGCCGGAGCAATAGGTCCTGACCGGGTCGGCTTTCGAATTAGTCCGTGGTGCAAGCATCATGGGATGGGCATGGACGATCCGGTACCACAATTCACCTATCTCTTGCAGGAGCTGCAGAAACTCAATTTGGCTTATCTGCATATCATTGAGGCCAGAGTGGCAGGAAACGCGGATGTCGACCTTCGGGAATCGATCGACGTGTTTGTCGATGCGTGGAACAACACTAGTCCGGTCATTGTGGCTGGAGGCTACACTGCCGAAAGCGCAAGAGAGGCTGTCGATGGCAAATACCACGACAAGGACGTTTTGGTAGCGTTTGGTCGGCAGTTCATATCGAATCCGGATCTGCCGTTCCGTGTGAAGGAAGGGATACCGTGGACGAAATATAACCGAGATACCTTTTACGAAGTGCTTTCACCGAACGGGTATACTGACTATAAGTTCTGTCCCGAGTTTCGAGAAGTGCTTGGATAAATTGAGATAGAGTCAACGAATATCACACTTTGATGTCGATCTCAAAATGCCTTTCGACCTTTGTCTGACATGATGAATTGTCTTCAATATACTGTAGACCACATGAGCGGTAGAGCATATGAGTCAATGCCGAATCAGAGGTCAAGCCGCAAACCTCCAGGCTGATTTCCTGTACTGATGCCCAATGCTTCAAAGGTTTCCGTTTCCAGCGCTTTTGGGATGACAGTAGGGTCACACATTTCCGAATGTCGCATGCACAGCTCATCGGCCAGCCTTCCAAAGTCGTCCATCATACCTTCACGCTCGATTTCCTCCCAAATCGCGTACCCTCTTGCAGCGTCATCTGCCACACTCCTCATGCCACATTCTTTAGGCCCGAAGATCATGAATTCTCCCTTCTTATCAAACCGATCCCACGGCTCTTGCCCGTTAGCAAATAGAAGCCACGCCTCTGACATCTTCTCGGATATGCGTTGTTGATGAGGTGGAAGTAAGTCCTTGAGTAGACCCCAAATGAACACGTTGTCTAGAGAATGATGTGGTTGATCCTTGAAGTCACAGTCGAAAGGTGATGGTACGTCGAACCGGTATGCGTACATTTCCGGATTTGCCCTGAGAGCTGCCCAGTGTACAGCGAGGAAGAGTCCGTCTGTGCTGAGCTTCTGCATTTTGTAGAAGGTCTTGTTTCGATCCATACCTGGTGTGATTTGATATAGATCCATGAGTTTCTGTGCTTTAGTATCGTCCTTGATACACGACTTCACGCGGGCAACGAGCTGCTCAGCATCAAGGGACCTGTAGGACTTGTTCCAGATAAGTGTCTCGTGTCCTACGTCTCCTATCATCAATCGCTTACACCATGAGGGTGCCTTGAAGTCGGGATAGCTTGAGAAGGAAGGCATCCCTTTAGGTATAAGATAATGGTCGTCGCAGGGCGAGAGCGTCAGGACCGGTATCGCTCCGACAGGCACTAGTGCTGCTGTTAGTTTGGACTCGTCTGTTTCCAGGAGTCTTTGTAGTCGCTGTCTTGGTGAGAGGTCTGCTGAGATTTCGAGTACGGTGAGAATCTTGTCGTATATGACCTGGTACTGCTCCTCGGAGAGAATTCCACAACATGGTAAGAGTCCTGATTGCATAATGGCGGAGGAAAACAGCTTTTCATCCCGAAGCATGTGAACATTCGCTGATACTGTGGCGAATGTCAGCAGGGAAGCGTACTTACCTCAGGCTTGACTGTGCAATTTGTACTTACCTCCACCAGCACTCTGACCGAAGAAAGTTACCCTTGTAGGATCGCCACCAAATGCTGAAATATGGTCCTGAATCCACTTCAGCGCCTCAATTTGATCCCAAAGTCCATAATTTCCAACTCCTCCTTCGTCAAACTCCTGGTTGTACTCTTTGATCTCCTTACTGGCGAGGAATCCGTACACTCCCACCCGATACGTGATGGTGACGATGATGGTCGGGATTCCGAGATCGCGAGAAATCTCGGCGAGTTTCCTCCCGTCGTATATTGGTGCTGAGCCGGCTCCGTAAACAAAAGCGCCGCCGTGTACAAAGACCATAACTGGATAAAGAGGCTTTCTAGCGGACACTACGGGTGTCGTTGGGACAGAAATGTTGATGTTCAAGCAGTTTGTGCTGGACATGGAAGGACTCTCCACCCAAGGACGCTCAGGATTGGGAATATACATGAAATCTCTTGGTGGTTGTGGGCACATTGGACTACATATATGAAGTCAGAATATATTGAGCATTAGATTTCCTGTGCATGCTTACCCAAGCTTTGTTCCGTCCCAAGTATGGCTTGGCCAGGGCTTTGGAGAAGGCTGAGATCGTCTGAAGCGCCCTGGGACCGTCGCATATGGTATTCCATAGTATTGACAGGTCTGGTCGTCGAAGCAAAGGCCAGTAACGCTTCCCAGGCTAGGAACTTCCAGGTCGACCTTTGTCACAATTGAAGACGCCATTTCACTGGTCTCATATACCCGGAGTAAGCTCGCAACGAGATAAGGGCCTCAACAAAGCAGTATGATCAACGTTATATGTCGGTTCACTGTAACTGAAATCGAGAGGAAGCTGTGGTGAATGACTAACATCGGCCCAGTGCAGCTATGCCCTGCTTGAGTTCATGTAAGTCTCGGTCAATCTGCATGACCCCTTCCTGGTCCCTGAAGGTTGTGCCATCCCACTTAGCCACGGCATAACAACATTGTAGATATTTGTGCATAGTTTGATGTACCTCATAATCTTACTCTAACGGGCTGACTCCCACTATCTTCGAGCCCCACCCGTCCGTCCTCTTCTAACGGTCGTATTTGTTCCTCCGCCCTACGCCTCTCCCGATCCCACCATCCTACTCTCGCTTTCACTACTACTTCAGAAAATAAGGCTATCCACTTTGGGTCGTACTTGGGAAGTATTCTGCCGCGAGACCCGGCTGCTGGCTCTCCCGCAAAGAGCCTCAGACCCTCAAAATATCCCTCGAAGTCTGATGACAGGTCAAAGAACTGCATGCCATCTCCACGGCTCGCCAGCCTGTCCTGCTCCCATCTTTGCATCAATTGTCCTGTAGGTAACCTAGCACGGCCTGCCAGATGCCGAGCTACTGCTACTGCTTGCCATTCGAATACACGGAACGTCAGGCCGCCCGAGACCTGATGAAGCGCATTCATTAGTATTCTTGACTTCAACTCACCAACGGATTTGAAACGGTCATGAACTCACCATTCCGATGAACGCTAGCGTCGGGTCTTCGATGTCGAATACGTGTTGATATAGGCCCTGAATCCTCCTATTCTGTATCCTTGCATTTACATGCCGTAGAAAGGGGAAACTGAAATCGTAGCCAGTAGCGAAAAGGACGACATCGACGTGATCCACGGATGAGCCGTCCCAGAATTCGATCTTTCCGTCCGGGTGGAACCTGGCAATTGGCGGCTTGATAGCAACATGCGGGTGTGTGAAAGCATTCCAGCCAAAGGCTGCTATAGGTTCTTTTAAGGACGATATCACGGGATGTTGTGCCACTAGTCGGATCTCGTGTAGCGCATCAAATGCTGAGACGGAGCCTCCGACTATGATGACTTTCTATGATTGATGCGTTAGTTGGTCCAGCTCAATGGGTGTGTGCGGAGGTCTTACCTTGCCGTTGAACTCATCCACGGATCGAAAGTGCTTACTGTGCCTGATCCTTCCTGGATACTTCTCGTCGTATACTGCGAGGCCCGGAATCTCAGGCACGTATGGCAGAGAAAAGTGACCTGTTGCAACGACCAGTGCATCGAAAATCTCCTGCCACCAAGAGTTCTTCTTTCCCCCTGGCGTTGACTTACGCAGTGTTAGTACCCACTCATCTCCTTTCTTTTCGGCACACTCGACAGTCGTGTTGAACTCGATGAGCTTGTCGGTGCCACCACGGACAAAGATATCCTCGACCCAGCCACGGATGACCTCTCTGTGACGAAAGGGAGCATTACTACCATATTGCGCCAACGTTCGCTCTGACAGGATTTCTGGGATTGGTTCCTGCGTAAAGCACATTGTTTGGGGTGGAAGATTGCTGTGCAGATATTCATGGATACCTGTATCCGAGTATCTTAACTGAGGTGAGTTTGTCAACTCAGATGTGTTGGTCTCTGTTGGGAATGAAGAAGGCTGGAGCACAGGCTGGTCTGCCTTGTGCTCTAGAAGTGCGCGAAGCGAAGGTATTTTCGGCGAATGCTCAGATGCGTATACCCTAGATTGTCTGTGAGAATGTGCAAATCGAGTTGCGGAACTGGAATGCATATACCAAGTGCCACCCGCAACGGCCTTTCGCTCGAACACTCGAATCTTGTCAAATACACCCTCCTTAGCAAGGGCATCTGTGGCAATTGCCCCTGCTGGGCCAGCACCAAGGACAGCCACGCGCAAGCACCTTTGAACCATGTCAACGGGCTGACAATGTATCACAGTGAAGCAGGGATGCTTTTCAGGACATATATGCTTCCGATCCTTGGGTGCCGAGCGGTGATCGAGGTCCACTCATGCCATGCTAAGCCCTGAGAATCCTTAGAAACTCACGTCCATGCTGCGTGAACGACTTGAGACGGACCAACTCGCTCACGTGAAGTCGCATGTACCTCTCATGACTTGGCGAGAATGTTGTATGATTGCAAGTGCAGTGTAGCCTTGCCCAGACCAACCCCATCTCCTTCAACCTGACCCTCCGGTTTAGATAAGCTGCCGCCATCCCACTTTACTAGTATTCTTGGCCTTGTCCTGAACCCCACTATACCCACAACGCGTACCACTGAACCCCTATCTTAGCGCAGCCTTAGCATCCTCTAGATCCGCCAAAATCCTCAGCACTTTGCTCTTTCGGCTGTCCACTGATCACGCAATTACAATTCGTCCGTCTCGAGTATATACTCGTAAATGTTTTGGGATCGGGACACATACAATGTTAACCCAGGGGTGCGAAGCCTTCTCCATTGACATTCTTTGAAGGTACCGCGCCCAGCTCTGAGCGAGATGATGGACCATCTGCTGCCAAGGCTCACCATGAGTTCGATATGGGTCATCTTGGCCGTGGTAGTCATGGCTACATTAGCAAGAAATTACTTCAACAAAGGCTTCAACAAATACCCGGGCCCTTTCCTGGCACGTTTTACTGACGCATGGAGATTCGAAAGCGTGCACAGCGGCAAATCACACCTCAATCTGCAGGCGCTACATGAGCGTCATGGAGATATCGTCAGACTAGGACCCAACTCGCTCTCCTTCAGCAATCCCGATGCTCTCAAGGCTATTTACGGACTGAATAATCGACTGACAAAGGTATGATCATTGCTCGACACGATAGAGCACGTATTGACAGGTTGGTAGAGCGCATTTTACCCTGTGCAAATGCAGATATCCAAAGGTCATGTGCTCCAGTCTTTGTTCGGAACACAAGACCAAGACTATCATATGAAACTCCGACGGACTGTCAGCAATGCGTTTTCCATGACCGCCATAGTTCAATATGAACCACGAGTGAATGATACCGTACGGATTTTCCTACAGCGTACGGAAGAACTTTTCGCAAAGTCTGAAAAACGTTGCAACTTCATTCACTGGCTCCAGTACTTTGCCTTTGATGTCATTACGGAAATCACCTACAGCACGAGAGTTGGATTTGTGGATAGATATGAAGACGTAGATGGCATCATTGCTTGGCTTGACAAGATCTTCGACTATCAGGCTCCGGTTGGCCAAATGCCATGGCTGGATAAGTTATTTGTGAAGAATCCGATCCGGACCGCACTCAGCAAATATGGTTACATCGACAACTCGTCGGGAACAGCCAGATTTTCAAGGGCCAGAATGGCAGAACGGCTGTCGGGTACCTATAAAAAGGACAGTATGGATCTCCTGACCATGTTTCTGAAGGCTCAAAAAGAGAATCCCGACTTCTTCGATGATGGACGCCTTCTCACAATGACGACGTCAATCGCCCTTGCTGGATCTGATACAACGGCCATCAGCCTTGCAGGAGTCTTCTACTTCCTCCTCAGGAACCCCAGATGCTACCAGAAGCTCAATCAGGAAATTGACGATGCCATCATCACTGGCTTGATTTCAGACGCAGAAGGTATAATAACTTGGAGCGACGCACAGAAGTTGCCATATCTACATGCTTGCATCCAAGAAACATTCCGCATGCACCCAGCCATTGGCATGATCCTGGAGAGGCTGGTTCCGCCCCAAGGAATGGAGATTTGTGGTCAGTTTATTCCAGGCGGGACGGTAGTGGGCTGCAACCCCTGGGTCATGCATCGCCGGCGGGACGTCTTCGGCGAGGACGTAGATACCTGGAGACCAGAGCGATGGCTGGTGAATGCCGCCGATCTAAGAAAAATGAACGAAGTCATGTTCCAATTTGGGGGTGGTTCAAGGACATGTCTGGGCAAGCACATTGCCTATCTGGAGATGTACAAGCTAATTCCGAGCTTCTTGAGACGATTTCAGGTAAGACCCCAACCCGTGCTGGTTCTCAGAGCTTGTATGAGTTTTTTTATGCTTGACGCTGAGATGCTTACGGAATAACCAGATCAAGGCATGTAGCGACAAGGAGTGGGACTTGCATACCAAGTGGTTTGTGAAGCCAAGAGAGTTTGACGTTGTGCTCACAGCGAAGAAGAGCACATCATCAAAGGAACGTTTATAGATTCACGACGATAACGAAATGACTAAGGAAATCATCGTCCTTGTGATGTGTCTCGAAGTCGCGTCAGTTGGGCGTACAAGACCATAAACCCTGGTGCACTCTCACTAGAATTTATTTGAAGGGAAGTCTGGCTGAATTCGTGACTGCTACCTGTCATGATCAATCCGGTGCTACCGACAAAGGTCTTTAGTGCTCAAACAGCGTCTCCAACAGTCTTCATAACACCCCCAAAATTCTAGGAACTTCCTTGCTTGATCTCCTGTCATTTGCAACGCTAGCTGTCTGTGTTTCGCGGTCTTCCCGAACTTTCCTAGATCACATATCTGAACCTTGGACTGTCATCTCCTAGTTCCTCAATCTCCTCGTCGGACATTCCAGTGACTTTGTGGTCCTCCTTGCCTCCAGCTCTTTTATTGTTGATGAAAGAGTAGTAACCCCACATGAAGCCAAAGCTGAGCACCCCAAAAGCCACCATGGCGATGGTAATAGCATGCCCTCTGACGTAACGTGGAGCCTCAGTGCTAGGATAAAGCTGTACCAGCGGTTAGTAAAATCTAAAGATGACTAAAATGCACTGGGAAAGACTTACAAAGCTGGACATGATACCCGCGCTGTTGCCAATCATGGCCTGAAGCGCTATTGTGGTTGTACGCTTTCCATATCGTGGGGTGTGCGAAGGCAGCCAGGCGAGCGGAAGCCCGATAACACAATACATTCCACATGCCACTAAGAAGCATCCTGCATAGTGCACACCGCTGCCACCATTTGAGATGAGCATAATGTAACCCACAACCGACACAGAACCAAAAAGCACGCAGTAGAGTCCACGTCGCTGTTGATGGTCAGAGATGAAACCCACGACCAGGTATGTGATGGCGCCAAGAGAGTAAACAGGAATGGTGAGGACCTGTACGATGGCGCTCGTAGCGTGTGGCATGATGCCCTTGATGATGGTTGGTAAGAAGGTGCTGAAGCCGTAAAGCATGGTGTCGACACCAAATTGAGCGAAGCAAAAGGTCCAGACTTTCCAATCAAGGAGACCCTTTTTGACGTCCTTCGAGTGAAGTTCTTGAGCTGATGCTGTCATTCCGGTTTGACGGGTGAGACGAGCCAACACTAAGGCTCTTTCTTCAGTGCTCAGATATTTGGCTGTCGATGGCTGATCTGCCATGAAGAAGAAAAAAGCAAAGGCCAAAAGTACCGTTGGCATACCTTCTAGCCACAGGATCCACCTCCAGCCTCTGTGACTAGCGATGCCTTAGGATCGATCAGCATATGATTGTCAAAGCAGGTGGGGCAACATACCGTCCATATAGCCAATAGCATATGCTAGAAGCCCGCCACATGCTCCAGCAATCGCGGAGCATGTAAACAAGTATCCGATACGAAGAGCCAGCTCGCGCTTGGTGTAGAAGAATGTCAAATAGACCACTATTCCAGGGAACATACCACCCTCAAACGCACCCAGGAGCAGACGACAGACGAGCATGCCACCGAAGCTCTGTGAGAATCCGCTGAAGGTCGCGACCAGACCCCAAGACAGAGCAATGAACGATATCCATCTTGAAGGTCCGAATCTCTTGACAAGAAGGTTCGAGGGAAGTTCACAGCTGATATATGTGACAAAGAGAACCGAGACCAGGATTTGGTATTGGTTGCCGTGCAGGGCAAGGTCCTTTTCGAGTCCGTAGAGTCTTGCATTACCTATGTTCACCCTTCGGGTTGTCAGAGGAAAGGAAGATCGTCGCCAGACATGACAAGATTCGAACATACCGATCAAGAAAGCTGAAAAGGTACAGCAGCATGATCAACGGCATGATATGAAGCTATGTCTTAAGTCAGCCTTGTCCTCTTGATCCCCTTGAGGGCCTGTGCCGTGTCGCGAGGACTTACATCCAGCTTTCGCACAAGCTTCTGCTCGGCGGCGTAATCAATTTGAATACTGCCATCCTCGCCAGAGAACGAACCTTCAGCAGTAGTGCTAGGTATCGGCTGGGTTTTCTCCATGTTGGAGCTGTTGAACTGATTAGAGACCAAGGTTGAAACCTCTCTCAATTAAAAAGACAACATAAAATGCATGGACAGAGTTCACCGTCCCATATTGCACGGGACGAAGGACCAAGTCGAACATATATTCCGCTTGAGTACGTGCATTGCGTGATTCTAAGTCTCGAGATACCATGGTTCGATGGTACCGCTCCAAGCCTCGTGTGGAACAGCTTTCTCAATCTGGAACCGATCCTAAGCTAATTGTGCAAGTTGAGTGTCAGTGGCATAGATAGAGTGGGATAGATACATACATTAGGATATTGGACTTCTCTTGGGTGCAATCACGTCAGCCTCCGAGGCTCTCTCATTGGTGTATCTGCTTCCGAAATTTGATGTGGTTTGATCCCCGCCCACTTTCGAAAATTATTTCGACGTCGCAATCCAAGGCCTGTGGCACGACATTCATGGCCTGCCATAGGCACTGATGCGCTTGCTTGCCAGCAGCGTGGTGCCTTGGGCAGTCCCTATTACCTAACGACGAACGTGCTCTATCTGCTCCCACCTAGGCTCGTCGCAACAGACATAGATACGGATATTGCAGTCCAGCTTACGTCTAGAAACGTCGGAGGTCACTGGCACATCCTACGTGCGCCGATACACAGGTGGTCTAATTGGCCTATCTAAACGTCTTACGGATACAGGAGGAACCAGCAAACTTTCTCTGTTGGGTAGTGGGCGGTCTAGAATCAAAAAGTACAAAAATATGCACAAAGATATCTATAGCTGTACCCAATGCTATGTATGAGCGACTCAGAACTCAGATCAACCCGTGCGTTTATTCATCCTTTTCAGGAGAAGTAATGACACGGTGAGACCATACCAGATCATCCGCCTATAGCACCTGCTCGATATCTTACCATTACGCCTTCTTTCGCTAGGGCCAATTGACCTTCTTTTCTAAGATTCCCTCTCGAGATGCAAGATGAAGTATAAGGCTGTGGTCGTTGGAGCCGGACCTGCGGGTATCGCCGTAGTCGGCAACTTGCTTGAGCAACATAAGGCCCCTTTACTGTGGGTGGACGACGAATTCGAAGGTGGACGGTTGAACAAGTGCTACAGGCAGGTGCCAAGGTACCGTGTCCCAGCCATCGTGACAGGCATACGCATCTAACCAGCACATTTCAGCAACACAAAGGTCAAACTTTTTGTGGCATATGCCGGAGGGGTTTCGATATTTCGCACCATCTCCAAAACGACTCCAGAGCCAAACGCTATCAGCCGACTCAAGCATTTGGACCAAGAAAAGACATGTCATATCGCAGAAGCTGCAGATATGTGTCTCACGCTCTCAAAAAGACTTGCGAAGCTGGACGAGGTTACCGCGCAAGTAGGCTGTGTTACTGACGCAACTTTGTCAAAGGTAAATTTGATAGCATGCCAGCCGCGCGGAAGAAAGTGACTGACACTGGACAGGATGGGCGCTGGATTGTTAGGGTAGATGCGAGGGATGGGAACTCACCAAGTCATATCACAGCATCAGCTGAGCTCCTGGTACTATGCACAGGCTCGATCCCTGCCACTCAAGCCCTCTCAACGACACTTCTGCAAGACATTGCCCTGGACGACGGGCTAAACCCGACTCTTTTGTCCAAGATACTGTCATCTGGTACTCACGCAACAGTTGCCGTCATTGGGGCCTCTCACAGTGCCATACTGGTGCTTATGAACCTTTGCAATCTGGCCAGTACCACTCATCCCAACCTGTGCATCAAATGGTTCTCGCGACACCCGCTACGTTACGCTGAGGAGCGGAATGGAACGATCATCCGCGACAACACCGGCCTCAAGGGCGATGTAGCCACTTGGGCCAGGGCAAATCTCGAGGAGCACAAGCTGCCAAAGTCACCCATTGCCAGATACCTCCAAAAGATAAGGACTACCGTGGGAGGCGAGCGTGCTGACTATTCGGCTCATCTGCCAGCTTGTACCCACGTCATCCAAGCCATCGGATTTATACGAAACCCGCTTCCAATATTGACAGTCAATGGCGCCACCTTGCAACAATTGAAGCATATTTCGGCGACAGCTGGCTTCGAGGATGAAAACGGTGCTGCGCTTAGTGGTCTTTATGGGGCAGGCATCGCGTGGCCTGAGAAAGTCGTTGATCTCGAAGGCAATGTCGAGTATGCGGTAGGGTTGGCAAAGTTTATGAGGTACCTGAAGCGTGTGGTACCCGCGTGGACGGGGATACAGGATAGCCAAACTGGGAATCTTCACTTATGTCGTTCTCTTGCATTGGGAGAAGAGGAGACCATTGTATCCAGCGTCCAAGTCGCCCCAGGGTACGAGTCTAGGCTGTAATTCAAGTTCATGTCGAAGCTGCTAGGTAGTCAGACAAGATTTTAAGCGCAGAATCCGAAGTCTGAAATGGTATGCTAAGAGATAAGTAAGGTACAGTATCTACCTTCGGATAAGCGGGCGATAAGCCAAGCCATCCTGATAAGCACGACGGCTGGTGCAGGATGTCCCTAGAGATAAGGAGATGATGGCTCAAGATAAGGATCAAAGCTAACCTGCAAGTGGCGCGAACCTGTCGACTTTTGGCAATGGCTCCAAAGGTATGTGGACCCCAGCAATCACGACATCGCCAGCAGCTGGCTCTAGCCGCCCTTACGCAAACCTCACCCACGTACTGAAGATAACATGCTGTGCATCCCGCCTTACTCCCACTTCCGCCCCAACAGGCACGCCAACAAACCCAAGGATGGCTTTGTCGGTGGAAAATGGTACAGCAACTCCGTCAGATGCTACGACGAAGCCATTTGTCTGCAAGGAACAAGGCTGTCACAAGTCATTTGCAAGGCGTGAGCACTTGCATCGGCACGAACTCAACCACAAAGACGCCGACTTTACCTGTCCTCGATGTGCTGCTCATTTCAGGCGTCGTGATCTTTTAGGTACGTGGACCTAGCAGTGCGAGTCTGTTCCGTGAAATGGTGGCATTGTCGACAGAGAGCGCCTTGAAGTCAGGAGTTGGATCTCCAGCAGGCTGGAGGTGGTTGGTACCTCCACGATAAAGCAGTAGATAGGCTGTTGGAGCTGGGAACCTACCCAATTTCAAGGTCGACCGCCATAGCTTCACAAGTGAAAGTACCGTTTAACAACGAGGAACGATATCTACTTGAACCTCAAGCTACAACGCTCAGACAATGCCACTGTTCTTTTTGGATACAGGCTCGCAGGATTGCGAAATGCTAACTCTGCCATAAGAACGACACGAGCAGCGTCATCGACAAAAGGACGCCGAAGCTGGCGGGGAAGGTCTCGGACACCTGGCCACGAGAAAGCGGCTGTGGAAAGACAGTGACGGCAGTATCATTAATTCGAGGCGTCCACACAGAATCAGTGCCAATACTCTGAGCTCCGATAGAGTAGCTGGGAGGCAAGATGACATACCTGCAGATGGCTTTAGCTATCCTCTACCGACTCCATCTGCCTCAAATTCAACCGCGGGATCTGACCAGATGAACAATGAGCAAGGAGTCGAAGTCGACGTCACGTACCTGCAAGACCCTTGGCAATCAATTGATATGGGATTCGTGTCTCAACCGGAAGGCACTGACCTGGACTTTCTATCTGACTCGAACTGGTCTAATCAGGCATTTCAAGGACTAATTGAAGCTCCGTGTGATCTTCCCCACAATGATGTTTCCTTTCCTGACACCAGTGGGTACGACGCATATGTTGGAAAGAAAAGTACTAATGGTCTCAGCAATGTCTTTCAGCACTTCGCTTCCGACATTGCAATACTACAGCTGGCTCTTTGGCAATGGCATCCCCAACGTCGACACCAATCACCCGCAGCCGTTGCTAGGCACGGCCCCCCAAGCTCACACAGGCCTCTCGCAGCCGTTAGTACCCACGACCGCCGAAGCCCGCATCAATCACTCGCAGCCGGTATCAGGCACGACCTCCCAGGCAGAATTTACAAATGGCGCCACACAGGATGGGTTGCAAGTGGACGGCATGCCCAACTATCTGTCTTGTCCATCAAGGCAAGGGGCCAGTAGCGAACTTGGTATAATCGGGCGTGACAGCCCTCACCTGTACTTCTCACCAATTCGGCAACCCACCAACATCGCCGATACTCCAGCTCAATTCTCTCACGACCTCCCGCCACCAGATGCATGTATACGAAGATCTACCACGAAGGCGCCCGTCATCACTAACGAGGCTCGCGATGGACTTATGCAATTAATCTCTCAAGCTTGTCCAGTCAGGCCGGACAAGTCAGAGATTACTTCGAGTGATCCGTTACTGTCACTATTATCACTACAACAATGCAGCGACTTATTTTTCAGACGCTTTAACTCCACGTACCCATTAATTCATGGCGCGACGTTCGAAAGCTCGATGGTGCATCCGCTACTTCTGATGTCCATTATTCTCCTGGGAGCAACGTACGGCGACAAGGACGCACATCTACTTGCAGTTTGCATACACGATGTCATGAGGCCGCTTATTCACGGAAGTAAAGATTTCGGTCCAAGGCCAAAACTTTGGATGTTACAGACTATCATGCTAGTCGAATGCTTCGGTAAGAGCCGTGCAGGCGAGAGCCAGCACGATATGTCAAATATCTATCATGGGCTTCAGATCAAGTAAGCAGAAGAACCTCACTCCAATGGCCTTCATAAACTGACGTGGGCAGTCTTCTCCGTCGAAGCGACTGCCACAACGCAAATATCCCAGCTTGGAACGAATCAAACCAATCGTTGGACGAGTATTGGCATATGGCCATCGAAGCAGAGGAAAAACGAAGGTAGAAAACTTATCTTCAGATTCATTGACCGTATTACTCACCTCAACAGACTTGCAATGATCTCTTTCATGTGGGATACACAGCATGCCATTTTATTCGCACAAATTCTCTGTCTCAATGCGTCAGAACTTAAAGTGACCCTTCCCTGGGATACAGCCATCTGGGAGGCCACAACCGCCGAGGAATGGCTTCAATTGACTCGAGCCTCGCCCGCACCACAGCAGTATCTCAATGTTCTGCAAATGTACACAGATTCATGCGTCGCGTCAGCGCCATTGCATCTGAATGCTCTGTCCCGGGTTCTGATATTTCACGGGCTCATGTCGCTGTCGTGGGACTTTAGGCGTCGTGATCAGACCGCTTTAAATCGAGATACTCCTTCCAATGGAGTCAGATGGCAGACCACCATTAGCGCTTGCTATACCAAGTGGAAGACAGACTTTGATCGGTACACCAAAGATGTGCTGTCATCCCTGTCAAATGATTCTGCTCAGTATGCCAAATTTCAACGCTACGCTGTTGCCAACTCAGCAGTCTATCATACCGCGCAGCTGATCTTAGAAGTCGAAACAGCCGATTTACAGATCCATGCCGGCGCAAAACACATCACGGGTCGACCAGTTAGCGATCTGGATCGCCAACGGTCACGAGCGAGACTCAAAGAATTCATCACCAGGGACGACGGGAAAAGTGTTGCTCGAGCAGCGTGGCATGCAGCTCGACTCATCCGTGGTGGCGTCCGCAAGCTCGACAACTGGAATGTCGATGACATGATTCATTTCCCCTGGTGCCTTTACCTCGCTACTCTCACATGCTGGGCAATACAGAGCAGTGCCAATGAAAGCCGCATGGACGAGCTGCAAAAGTCACTTCATGCCCCAATGCCACCAGGTCGTGGCCTAGACGATGAGGACGACGTTTGGGACTCAGAGACTGACCTGAAGGCTCTTATCAGCGCTCTATCGAGACTTGACCCTGCCAGTGACACCTTTGCCACGGATATCTGGTCAGCGGCTGGGAACCACAGACCACACGGCCTGCTCACGTGTATGGTGAGACATCTAAGCACCATCAGATGGGCAGTAATCAGGGAAGGTATGATTGTACTCAAGCATTTAGCGGCACATCAGGTTCGATAGATATCGTTCTGTCTTGTCAACCTGGTGGAATTTGATCACGGCATTACAGTATTAGTCCTTGAAGTGGGAAAGGTCATCAGGCCCATCAGTATTGCCATCGGTTTTGCCGTAAAAGGCACACTCCTCGCGATCACTCTCATCGGTCCTACATTCAACCCGATCCCGGCTCGAATGTAATGTGCCCGTCAATCATCACCCTACTTTGCTGTTGTCACCAACAGATGTTTGTCTTGCTTTTCAAAAGTTCCAACCCAACTTCGACTTCTCCGTTTGTGACCAACTTCAAGTCAGGAACGTCTGAGTGCTTTATCCCATCGAAAATCTTGTCCACTTCCTCCAGCGTCAAGCCTCTAGTTTCGACCCAATACCACAGTACTCCGACGAGCATCAGAATGTCCGCGCTTGCATTGATGATATAAGTCTTCCAACCAATGGCGTCAAGAGCAAACGGGAACGCTATTGTGACCAGCAGACCTGACAGCTTCGTGGTAAAGGTGTATAGACCCATGCCACTGCCTGTATGATGATTAGTATGGGGAACATAACTACGTCGAGCGAAGTCAACATACCTCTGACCTCGTAAGACAGTACTTCAGGCGGGTACAAAACAGTAAGTGGAGTCACACCGTAAGCGTACGCCGCATTGTAAAGGAATATCATGGCAATGGTGCCATAAATACCCGACTTGTCCGTCGAGCTGCCGTATACTGCCGTCAGACCAGCAAGAATGTAGAATGTTATGATTTGTCCTGCCAGACTAATGGCACAAAGGGTCTTTCGACCAACCGAGTCAGCAAACCAGGCGCCCAGCAGTGAAATAACCAGAGTCCATGAGGTGAGGATAATGTTGATCTCCAGTTGAGTGGTCGGATTCTCGATACCTGCTTGAGACAACATGGTACCGAAGTAGAAGGTAATGATGTTGGTGCCTGGCAGCATCACAATTATTGAGAAAGTCGCGGTAATAAGCAATCGTCGGCGGTTTCCTATGGTCGTAAAGGACTGAAGGAATGACAGCTCTCGACTCTTTTCGAATCCAATGGTGTCGCTAATCTCTCGATACTGGACGAGAACGACCGGGTCGTTTTTATCTCCGTGGGCGTTGACCGCAGCAAGCACCTCGAGTGCTTCGTCATGGCGATCTTGATCTATGAGCCATCGAGGGGACTCGGGGAGGAAGATCAAGACAACGAAGCAAAGGATGCTCGGCACGATCTGAACCAAGCTAGGTGTCCTCCAGGCCCAAGTTGTGGAGTAGTGCTGGGTCTATACATTGTCAATTCGGGTCACTATATATGAGTGGTTCTTACTGAATAGCAAACCCCCGAAGCTATCAGGGTACCAACACCCCAGCATGCATAATAGAGACCTAGAGCGAGAGGTCTGTGTTTGAAGGAAGCAGTCTCTGCCACGTATGTCGGACATGCCGTCTGCGCAAATCCGAGGCCGAATCCTGATAGCATTCAGTATGTCAAGTCTTTGATGAAGGTTCGGGTGGTGCTCACCAACTATGAACCGACCAGCGATGAACATCCCGATATCCTGAGCGGCTGTTTGAATAATGGCGCCGATCAATGTCAAGCCAGCAGACAGGTAAATGCTTTTCCTTCGCCCCATCCAGTCGACAACAAAGCCAGCAACAAGGGCCGAGCACGATCCGCCAACATACGAAATTGCCGTATTCAGTGACTTGGTTGCCGTGGTCAAGGAAAAGTAGTTGGTGTATGTTGGCATTACGTTCAGGCTTCCCATTAGACTACTGTCGTAGCCGAGGAGTACCGAGTCCACCACTGAAACAGCGATGATTGCCGTGAGGAGAAGCGTTTGAGACTTTGGCACGCATCGCGACAGGTATTTCCTGGGGTGCTGCAAGTTCGCCATGATTGCTCGAGCAGTTTTTTAAGTGCAACTACAAGGTCAAGAAGGACTGGGGAATGCAACAAAAGATGATATGCAAGCAATAACAGGCTCGAGTACGTCAAGCACTGGGAGAAGACCACGTCTTGTGCTGCTGGGGGTGGTACACCCCTTATCTTTCAGACAGACTGAGACAGTACAGTGGACGAGTAAGTACAGAGGTCTTATCAATTCGTGTTAATATGCCCCATCCTCACCGATACCTTCGCGATGGCGCACCTCTTGCGCCAAGATCCGCACCTTGTCAATACAAGGGCGGCGTACGTGGCGGAATTCCGACACTCGACTTCCTGATATGGAAGAATTATCCTTGTGCATTTACAAGAGTATTGGTGGATCGTCGATATGGTATCGTCTACACGCTTGATTCGAAGATCCCCAGGTCAGGCAACCACGTGGTTGATCAGCAACCAGTCGGACTAACACCGACCAGGAACCGACTTGTCGTATGCACAGCATTCACGGTTGACAATCCGCGGTCGTGACGAATCACAGCCTCAAGATCGAGAAACATGCAAGTCGCATGAGCCAGCCCGCGCCCCTTTCTCCGACCTCACTTGTCTCAAAGAATCACATTCCAACACGTACCGCTGGCGATGTTCGTTATCGTGAAGGAGTTGATAATGGTACAGGTTACATCTCTTCCCATTTACCGGAAACGGTAGAGATCTGCTTGCGAGCAGCTGTGATTGGTTGTTGACCGGTTTTGTTGTATGCAATGGACAACCCCGTAATGGGTGGGACCATGTGCTGCTTGGGGAAAACCCCGCTCAGACTTCGTTATCAGCGTCGTGTCTCTCGACTTGCATTTCCCTTGCTCGCTTCATCCGCTCCTTGTGTGCTTCCTTGTTCCATTGCATACATTGGCAGGATTTGTCAAGTATCAGTCCCCCATCTTTCGACACTCACCCCAATCTTGCGGGCGGATCACGCTCTGGACCAAACGCGCCTTCGAAGACCGGAGCGTACATGAAGGTGGTCTCCCTCAAACCTCAAATGAAACACCATATATAATCTATTTTATGGGCTCGTCCACTCCACAGCATCGAGAGAGTGATTTGTGTTCGTCGAGAACGCAATCTTCGTGGCAGCTTGTCGATTGTTGCTAGATCTTGCAACTCTCCACGCTTCCTCATCCTCTGCAGGAGTCCGCAAAGCACCAGATCGCCCATCATGACGGACGCCATACCAATTGTCTCCTTCGAGAAGTTCCTAACTGGAAGCCGAGCCGACCAGCAACAAGTTGCCCAACAAGTCTACGACGCGTTCTCGACTGTAGGTTTTATCTACCTGAAAGACTACGGCATTCCACAGTCCAGAGTTGATGAAATTTTCGCTCTGGTAAGTCTCCCCTACGCACCCCGGAGTTATGCTTTATCGGCGGACCCCTATCCGTTTCAGCCTTGTCATTCACTGTTCACATGAACACTACCACACCGTAATTTCTTGAAACACTGCACATTCAAGTCTGATCCTAGTGGCAGGCCAAAACCTTCTTCGACCTCCCTCTTTCGGAGAAATTGAACTACAAACTCAGCGAAGCGCGCGTCAACCAAGGCTATACGGCTGACGGCGCTGAGGGCATCAACGACCACAAAGAATGCTACGAGCACCGGCGGTTCACCAACGCCTTGTGCCCTGACGAGATGCGCCTACCTGGCTTCAGGACCAAACTCGACGCCTTCTATGGCCAGTGTCTAAGTCTGTCGATGGACGTGCTGAAATGTCTCGCCATGGTTCTGGGTCTGGGCGACGACTTCTTCACACATATTACTGAACATGCCGACCCACAAATGCGCCTGATTCACTATCCACCACTCGATCGGCGCATAATCGAAGAGCAAGGCCACGCTCGTATCATGCCGCATACTGACTTTGGACTTTGCACATTGTTGTTCCAGGACGGCATTGGCGGCTTGGAAATTGACCCTTATCACGATGGCAAGTTTGTGGCTGCGCCGCCCATTCCTGGAACTGTGCTCGTAAATATCGCGGAGTTATTGACGCGATATACCAACGGGCGGGTAAAGTCAACCAAGCACCGCGTTGTCGGGCCGTCGCTGGATAAATACGTGGGAGATATGCTGCCAGCAAGGTTTAGCATTCCATTCTTTGTGCATCCTGATCCGGAGACAATCATTGATCCGATTGTACTTAGCAACGCGGAGCAGAAACTGTATGAGCCTGTCAATGCAGGAGAATGGAGGATTTGGAATACCACGAAGGACTATCAGCTCAAGGAGGCCGGGGCTCAGAGCTTAGAAGTCGAGACAGTGGGATAAAGACAAAAGAGAAGGTCTCAAGGCATGGCTCAGGCCGACGAGCCGAATTGGTGAGATCGCATCCTGTGGAGTTTATTGTTCCGGGCCCGCTGTTCGCTCCATTCCTCATTGAGATGGAAGGCTTCGATCGCAAACGGAGTGGAGCTATCATAGCCGCTCTCACGGGCCTGTTTATGTTGATCTCGACTGTCGCGCGCTCGCCCGACGCTTGCCTCGCGTCTCAATGCGTTTTGGCTTTCCTCCAATTTGCGGGATTGTCTGTTACACCACATATACGCTAGAACTGTTTGCTGCACCGGTTAGAGGGGCTGGGGTTGGGATCAACGGGTTCGTCTGGAGATTTTTCGGACTGATTGCGACGATTATTGCGACTTTTGATGGGACCGCAAATGCTGGGGGTGCTGCTGTCTGGTTCTGCGGTGCGTTGTGGATTGTGGTTGCTGGGGCGTGGTTGGGTCTCGAGGTAGAGACAGTGGCCAGGGCGGCAGCTTGAGATGATCGACGATCGTTGGTATAAGAATGAGCTTGAGGGGAGTGGAAGATTGGATTGTGATCGAAAACAAGAGCAGGAGGCCATTATGTAGATTTGGTCGATTTGACTGCAGGAATGGCGCCAGGGGTCTCAGCCTCGTGGTGCATAGTCGTCTCCGATAGTGCCTAGATAGCGTATTACGATGCATATTAATAGATCAGGTAGCCTTCCAGATGTCCATGTCATGACTTACAGATATAAACTTACACACGAACGACCTCAAAAAGCTGTCGAGTCAATAACACAACTAGACTGACGCACTGCGACAATTAGACAAAGTGTGTTGTTGGTGGGACTTGTGTAAGGTTACGGATGAAAATTCAAATTCGCCGGATGAAGAGTGTGCTAGGCTTTGTTAGCGGCTCTGGATCAGGGTCGCGGATACAAAGATGATTAATGGCTAGCAGAGGGAGCTTGTTCCCAGAAAAGTGGCACGATCTGAGCTGGAGCCCCGTCGAGTTCAATTCCGCAGAAGTGCTCAATTTCTCTACGGAGTTCTTCGTATACAATATCGAGTGTTCACTGCTTAGTAGTCGGGAGGTGGCCAAGTCCAATGGCATAGGCATACCAGATTGAAGCCCGAGTAGCCACGGCGTGCACCTGAAATCTAACACATGATTTATGTACCAAATCGATTCTGGGCTATCCGTAACATACAAGTAAGCGCTCCCTCATCGACATGCCGTTTTCATCAGGCATTTGTAAACTACATTGGAGCCATGGGCGGTCGTCACAGCCAAAGCCTTGACCGCTCAAGCAAAGACATCATCCCTATCTGCCCAAATGTCCTCCAACT
Source organism: Exophiala sideris (assembly GCA_000835395.1). NCBI lineage: Eukaryota > Fungi > Ascomycota > Eurotiomycetes > Chaetothyriales > Herpotrichiellaceae > Exophiala > Exophiala sideris. The sequence goes on along the minus strand of KN846952.1, from coordinate 3,218,652 downwards.
CATTGAAACTGCTGAAATGAATAGGTCGATGCTTATCATCGTAGAACCGTCGAGGAGTATCAATTTTCACATAGACAGGCCTCTTCTCGACGGCCGAAAAGCTTGCGCCCATGAAACTGTAATTCCACGTCTCCGTCTCCGGCACCAAGAAGTACCCACGAATCTTGTCCGAGAGCAGCAGCTGTACCTTCTCGCCAAAGGATGTCGAGAATCCAGCTGGACTGTCCGACTGCGTGTCTTTGTTGTTCGCGCCCCACGTGTAGCCGGCAGGAGTGAGCGACCAGGCTGAAAGAGATACCGAACCTGGTGTGAAAGACACGGTGAGTGTAACTGTCTTCTTGTCCCATGACGAGTGCTGTGCCATCAGGCGAGCGTGCTGCGTCACGTCCGCGGCAGTCATGTATGATGTCTCATTGCCGGAGGCGGTGTGGATGATACCCAATGGCTCCATGTTTTTCAGGTATTCGTGTTGAGGAAGTTGATGGGGAAGTTGCACTTCCCGAGTGCTGCCAACTTGGGGCATCATGACGATTGTCTTGATCTCCTTGACCTGGTCGTTGTCTGGCGGTGAGGAGCCATAGAGATATCCTGCCACTTGCACACGCAGATCTCCAACCGTGATGAACTTCTTCAAGATGTTCTTTGGTAAGATGTAGGTGTACGCATCCTCCGATTCGTGAATGTCATCGCTAGAAATATAGATGTTGTTCGCTCGAGTACGGAGATTGGAGGTGGCAATGGCTCGAGTCCGCCATTCAGTTTTGGACGCGAACGACTGTTGCTCATATTGAGATGTCGTAGTCACAATGATCTCCTCACCACGGACATTCTGCGTCTTGGTGGTTACTGCGGTCAATTGCTGTTGTTCTTGTTGCTGTTTCTCGATCTCGGCAGCTTGTTGTCGTTGCATTGAGGGTGCGGAGACCTCCATACCCAATATGACGTCGCGGCTGATCAATGTTAGAAGGGCTGTCGTCAAAAGAGGGAGAATGGGGTAAACTTACACTTCGGAGCTGGTGAGCGACTGGACGTTAACATTGTTCTTCTTTCCATAATCGTTCAAAATGAGATCTCTTAGCTGGACCTCAACCTTAATCCAGTCTTCGTCCGACAGTGTTGGCCATATATGATGCGCCTGGGTGATAACCGACTTGTCGGGTCGTAGCAGCAGCTTCGTCTTATCAGTGTTGACATGCAGGGCACGAAGGATGAGGATCAGTCGGGAGAACGCCGTGTAAGACGAAATGGTCTTCAACCACTCGTCGTACAGGTTGAACAACACCATCTGAGGCTCCTTTGCCTGCAAAATCATGTCTGCCAGTTTCTCGACCTTCATGGCCGCCTGGAAAGGTAGTTGCAGCTCTGATGCGCGAATAGAAATATTCGGGAAGTCGAGCAGATGGACTTCAAGCGGGTCCAGCAGACCTTTTCGGGTGACGATCAGTTGTTTGGGCTGCTCTTCCACGGGTAGAGATCTAATAAGTGCGGCAACTTCTTCGGCTGTCTTCCATTTGGCCAGTTGACCAAGACGTTTCTGACCGGCCCATACGCTGGTGTGGATGATCTTCAGGAAAAGCTGTCCAGTTCTGGGGTTGAACACGAACACTGCTCCATTGATCGGCTTGGTCGTCAAGTTGCCCTCGAAGGTCTTGTGAATGGTGACACGGTACACGTTGGTATCGTCGATGAACAACTGAGTCTGATTGCTGAACAATTCCGAGTAGTTCTGGGAGTTCAGGAATTCCTGAGTGCTTTCGGAGGCATACAATTGGAGACCTTTTCTGATACGCTCGCGAAGCACGTACAGCGCCGGATTCGCTTTCATGATCTTGGCCATCGCCTGTTGGACTAAGGCCTTCAGACCAGGGAAGTATTGACCGTACGCCGAGTACAGGTTGTATGCAAGATCAATACCAACCATGAGACCAGTGGCCGAAGGATAGATACTCATGCTGTCGGTAGTGTAGTCAAGGTACTTCGCTCGAACATATCGTTCAATATCGTGAGAATCGTAGTCTCCGTAGCGCAGCTGGCAGTCTACCCAGAACTTGTTAGTCGTGGTGGCCTCGATCTGATCTTTCGTGTCGAACAGCAACGATGGTCGAGTGACGTTCCACTTGTGGCTGGCGAATAGCAGAATATCCGCACAAGAACTGTTCATCTTGTACGACTTTCTGGGATGGATTGTCTCTTTCTGGACAGTCTCTATGCCGAGCTGTTCCAGCTCTTGGTCGAAAACTTGGCACAAGTCCATGACCACAGACTCATGAATTTTCTGCCACAAATGCGCACGGAAAATTTGTCTGAAAAAAAAGTTAGCAAATATCGTCAACAGTGGAAGGGGGGGCCGCGCATCAGCGAAATCTTGAGCGTAGGGATCTTTCCGTGCAGAAAGATGCCTGTCAAGTCGAGTTGGACCTGGAAACCGACATAAACGTCTACGATATTGGTCAGCATTGGAACGTTGACGGGCGACGGAGACATTGGACTTACTAGCTCTGTTGATCGTTGGCGACCACCACAAGGTGAAACGACGGTTAGGGATCTGGTTGAGACCGGAGCGCTGCGCGTTGGTAAGCTTCTTATATTTCATCGATTCCTCGAAACCTGTAAAAAGTCAGTAACGGATCGCGACGGCGGCCACCTCGAAGGCAAACGACTTACCAGAAGCTCTCTCCCAGAAAAGACCTTCCCAGGATGGGAATGCCGTGGCTTTGAACAAAGTATGTTCAAGGATGGTTTCGACACCACCAAGCGCTTGAATCACATCTGTTCGGTAGGCGTTCAAGTTCCACAACTTTCCATCGTGTCTCGGACTCGTCCACCAGAACGGATTGCTCTTCATCAACGAGTACTGCTTGAACTCGGTTCGGGCTCTGAATCCCTTGTCGAAGCTGAGCGTGCTTCTGTCTTTCTGGAAGAGGGTGTTGATACGTGGAAGACCTCGATCCCAGCTGTCCTCAAGATCTTCGAGTGTAAGACGACGATTTTGCTGGTTGGCCTCTAATCTCTTTTGGGAGTACTCTGTCCACACTCGTTGCGAGTCAATGAATTCTGCCTATAGAAGTTGTCAGAAAGCTGCATCGGTAAAGAAGGGGACAAAGGATGAATACTAACCTCCCATGGTATAATGTAGCGGAAAATGTTGGGAATCAAGGTCTCCTCGTCATGAGTCATACCGGCACGATAATGCGTGACTCCAGTATCTGTCTGTTTCGACCATCTCTTGTCGCTGGTAGGGATGAGAATGTGAGATCCTGAAATCATGCCCAAACCACCAAGTTCTTTCGGCGTATAGAACACCGCAGGCGGGAAACGCGAAGGCATCTTCGAGTTGAGACCGATCTTGACACGAGTCTGGATCTTAGTCTCGCACTTGACGATTGTGTCCAGCAGATTCACAGTCGACACAGCGGCCTCTCTGTAGTAGGTGAAAAGTGCAATCAGCGTCGTGTTCCACTTGTTTGCGATCTTCGTGAAAGTAGTCGAGCCCGACGACATCAGGATCTGTCTGATACGGTTGTTGAACTTGGCGATATCTTCTTCCGTGACCTGCAAGAACGCGTACGCAGTTCGTTCCTTGGTCTCATTGTTGGCAAGAGCCCAAACACTGTCCTTGATTGGGAACTCATCATTCTGATTGCGGAGCTTAGGCAGGATTCTAACTTCGAATCCACACATCGAAAACAAAAGGTTCGGGTTGTCGCGCGAGTAGACACTAGAGAAAGTGTCATCCCACTCAATCGTTGTCATGGAGCGAGGCAGTCTGTTCTTCAAGTCCCAGAAAACAGCCCGGCCCAGGTTGACGTCGTGTCTCATCAAGCGCATACGGGAGTCACGAGGCCAGCATTTCTTGTTCTTGTAGCCAATAACGTTCTCGAAGTTCGGGTCCGGCTGTTCAGTCAAAAACCGTTGGATCAGGTCCTTTGATTCTTCAGCAGTGAATCTGAAAAACACCCAGATTCTGTCGATGTATCTTGTGTACAAGCGGATTGGATGTCTCGTCTCGGTCTCCCGATCTCGGAACTGTAGGAAGTCGTTCGGGCTCTGAGGTGGACCGGCGAGCTCACTGGCTCGTTGTAGACCAAGCAAGAGCAGATCAATGACCAAGCCGTAATACTGAAAGACGAACCCAGAGAATTGTAGACCTCTGATCAAGCCATAGCTGTTGGTATGGTTCATATCCTTGTAGTTCAGTTGCACGTTGTTCTTGGACGTGATGTAATCAGCCAAATTGTGATCCATGATCAGTCTGAGCAAGCGGTTGAGCAAGGTCAAATCAATCTTTTCATAGACCTTCGAGAGCTGAGTTTCGATCATGACGTTGCATTCACCATCGGCAGTCTCCCAAACATTGGTCAGATTGTTGATACCTTGGGCCCATTTGTAGACCAATAATGGAGGTACCTCGGAATCTGAAGGCTTTACCCACGATGGGAACAAGTGTCGCTGGTCGGCTTGATACCAGAGATACTGGTCAAGATATGCATCGGTGATCTTCTCGATAGGCTCCACATCATAGACCGGATTGATCGAGCTGTAGTTGTCATTCATGTCTATTCCCACTTCTTTGAATGCTCGTTGCGTCAAGAGGAAGCGCTTAATCCTTGCGAGCGTGGTTCCAGGTGAATCATATGCCTGTTCAATCAAGGCAAGTTCTTCACGCTGATTCTGGTTCAGTCTACCCTTTACAGAGTATGCTTCTCGCAGTCTTTCGAGAGCCAGGATGAGAATCTTCGTATCGTGCTTGTATGAGACACTTGGGAAGGGGATTGGTGAGAACTTCCGTGACTCGAGCCAGTGTACCGTTGTTGTGTAGATAGCCACAGCCTCTTCCGATGAAACATAAGGCCCATCCTTCAAATAATTGTGTTGTCTCTCCTGCTCAGACTTCAACCACAATCTGGTCAGGCGGCCCAAGTTCTTCTTTGCGACAGTCTTGTCAACAGTAGCACCTCTCCTGATTCGTTCACGGTTGTAGTGAGCCACAGAGATCCACCAGTCGGCTTTACTCTTGACATATCGCAGGATAATGTTTTCGATTGGTGCTGGCAAGCCAGGAACCTTCCAAGGAATGTTACTCTTCCAGCAACGCCATGCCTCGGACAAATGTTGGAGCACAGTGTTGACCTTGTTCTGTCTAATGCCCTCAGGCATCATGTCCATCAGGTCAGCCATGACGGAAGCACGAAGCTCCAGGTCGAAATGCGACTCGACACGTTGCTTGGTGACTGTCTTCGCAACACCCTTGCTATGACGACCCTCAAACTGTCTTGAAAGCAGATTTCCAAGCCATCGCTCAAGGAGCGGGATGATGCCTCTCATGAAGAAGAGCCAGACTCGCCAGGCTGGTGCCCAGAAACCACAGCCAGGTCCTTTGCCAACTGGACCGGAATTGAAGCGGTAGTAGATCAAGTGCTTGAGATCCTTGCATGACCGAATCTGATGCATGAGCTTGTACTTGTATCGGTACATACCGGTAAGCTGTCCAACATGGTTGAAAGCGTACAGTATACCATCAGCCAACTGGAAGGCATCGATATTCCCGAGTCTGTATTGGACCTGGGCGTCGACAATGAGCTTCGTCAACCTCAGGATTTCACGCATCAGGTGGAAAGCGTTTCCGAATCTGGACTTCTTTCGTTCCTTCGTTGTCAGGGTCTTGACAGGCTTGAGGTTGAAGTTGTAGTCCAAATGCAGATACGTCAAGTTCTTGCGGTGAATCAGAAGGTTCAACATGTTGAAGCCTTGCCGGCACACCTGTAGACCTGCTTCGACCCAGTCGATGGTGGTTTGCTGGAAGAACTTGGTCTGCTTCAGTGTCTTGAGAAGATCCTGCTTGTTCTGAGCCTTAGGCTTCTTCTTGTGCAGCTCATTTAGAACAAATGACTTCAACATCTTCTGGTAAGAAACTCTGACTTTGACTGGCTGACCAGGCGGGCAATGCTCCAGGTACCACTGCTTGACCAGCGGCACGTCTTGAGCTCGAACCATCTTGCCTGATCTCCTATCGAAGGGGAAAGGCGCCCACCACAATGCGATGGCAGATGATGTCTCGGCAGTATAGAGTTCCTCATCAGCAAGGAAAGGCTCAACGTTGCCCGGCAGCTCGAACTCGTCATCCTCGTTATTGCCGACGCCGAAGATTTCGTCCTCGTGGCTGATAGTGATGTTCTTCGGTGCGACCGACCTCGATGAGATAGGGTTGATGGCTGGATCGAAGTAGAAGGCAGGGAGGTTAGGGTCTTCGGATCGGACATAGACGACTTGCGGGTGTGAATACCACGAGATCCTCACACTTCGTGGCAGAGAGTTGTAGAGGTATGGGAACGCCACTCTGTACTCCGTCCGGATGGGAGCTCGGAAAATGATGCGGTCAATTGCGTTGAACTCGCCAAAATCTTCGTCGTTCGGGTCGATGTCCTTGTAAAGAGGCTCAAAGCGTGGTCCACCGGGGATGGCGACGTTCAAGGCCTTTGCCGTGAAAAAGCTCGCCCGGTCAAACATGTGGAAGTAGTTCTTGTCGACCACATCGCTAAGCAGCTGATGCGATAATCTGTACAGCGTCGCCATCTGTGGCAAAGACAGGTTCCAGGTCTTGTAGCTCGGTCCGCCAACATGCGACGTATCAAGCAGAGGTCGGTGCTCATAGAACCATTCGTAGACCGGACCGTCTTCATTCTCGTCCAATTCCATCTGAATCGGCTCAAGAGGTTCAACGTCCTCGATGTTTTCTGACCAGGACAAAGGAGGCTCTTCGTCGTCGAACGGAGGAAATCGCATTCGCTTGAAATGTCTTCTGTCGCTCTTCTCTCTTCTCATGCACACCCACATAGTCGCCCATTGCGCATGGAACACGGGCTCAATGACTCTGGGGATCTCATTGACCAGCGTCAAACATCCGTTGACGTGATACAAGACTTTCACCTCCCTGGCACTCTCCCACGGCATGGGCATGTTCTCAAGAAGTTTGAATACAGCATGAGGCATGTACTTCAGCGCACCGAGGTAACTGCGCTTGTCACTGCTGAATTTCTTCTGACTGACATCGCCAATATCCTTTACAATCTTGCGTAGATGTTCAGGCGGCATGTCAGCCTTTTGTGTCTCGACGAAGCCACCCTTTCGTTTCTCGCCGAATCGGTTGCGCTGCGTCCGGAGCCATTCCTTCTTCTTTTGCGCAAACTTTGCGGCTTGAGGATCGACTGGTGGGCGATAACCCGGCGGCGGAGGAGCCATACCAGGTGGAGGAGGAGGTGGCCCAGCGCTCCATCCTGGCGGCGGCGGAGGTGGTATTGATGCCATCCTGTCGTTAGGAGGCTGGAGGTGTCTGTTGTGATAAAATGGATGAATCGACTGTTCAACTCCGAAGGTGTATTGTGAAGTGTCTTACCATTTACTGAACCCGCACTTACTCTCTGCTTCGGCCAGGAGAGCAAGGGTGTTCAGTCTTGATATATCAGACCGTCCTTCCACCTGGAAGAAATGTGATGACGGGACCGATCTTTTTTCACACTCTGAGCAGATGGCAGAATGTTGCCTCTAGCACCGCGATAGAATCTTTTGCGGAGACCCACTCACGTGATTGTACTAGCGTAGTGACAGCCCGCACTAGTCCCTAACAGGAAAACATCAAGCCAAGACTTCACGTTCCCACAGTCTCGAAATTTTGAGATTCGAGAGACCGGACAACGACATCTCAACAAGCCCACGACCATCACCAACTACCCTGCTATTCATTCAATACCGTCGCAATGGCAGGCGTCAGACTTCAATACCGACGACGCAACCCGTACGTTCTTCCTCTTGCCGCAATTGTACCAGCACGTTCGAGAGACACGAATCATGAACTAGTACTAACATTCAATCCAATCTAGTTACAACACCTCCTCGAACAACGTTCGTGTCATCAAGACCCCCGGTGGCAAGCTCCGACTTTTGCACATCAAGAAGCGAGGAACAGCTCCCAAATGCGGTGACTGCGGTATCAAACTCCCAGGTGTAAGTCTTACTTTGCACGTGGAAAGGGCGCTGCGAAAAATCGAAACACAACAAAATCTGACAGATCTTTGCTTCTATAGGTCCCTGCTCTCCGACCCAGAGAATATGCCACGACTTCCCGACCGAAGAAGACCGTCCAGCGCGCATATGGTGGTTCAAGATGCGCCAACTGCGTCAAGGACAGAATCGTGCGAGCATTCCTGATTGAGGAGCAGAAGATTGTCAAGAAGGTGCTCAAGGAGACGCAAGAGAAGAAGACTGGAAAGAAATAAGCGATAGGTGAAGGAACAGAGGGGTGAGGAGTCTTTTCAATGATCAACAATGGGCGCATTGGTTTGCTATCCTAGCCACCCTATCAACAGCAATTAGGCTGCCGATACCGAACGAGGTTCGTGATGAAAATCTTGCATGCACCATCAAATGCATAAGCTGGGGCTATACCAGCATGCATCGCACTCTTCCGTGGGCTGTATGGAACTCGCATTGAGGGAGACGATTAGATGGCCGCAAACGGCGTCCAAAAACATTTTCAGTTCAATGATATCACATGATCGATTGGCCGTTGTTCATCCCATGGATTGCTTTCTCTTTTGGGCGTCGACTCACCCGTGTTAGTTTACTTGTCATCGTTGCAGGTCTGGTCTGTTACCCGTGTTGCGGCATACGAGTACGTCAAGCGGAATATTAGCTTTTCTGGTGAGCAGGTCCTGAGCCGCTCGTGCACCACATTGAAGTGATTTGATCAGTGAGAAGACTCGCTTGTAATATGCCCAGTGCATGGAGGTGGTCCACTCAAGGACCATAGCACCACGACTGACCCTGACGACGAACCTTTGGCCCCACACGTTGCTGAATTCTGGTTGTTGTTTAGGCACGCAGAAGTCGGCCCTTGTCTACTGAAATACGCTCTTCTCACCTCCTGCCTGCTCAATGCTGGACCAGATCATCTCACGGCTGTTCGTGGGTGATCTCTGGAAGCTCGGACATGGTTTTTTCGGGCAGGCACGCATGAGTAGAAGTAGCACCAGCCATTTCCTGTGTTCCTTCTGCTGTCTGGGAGTAAAAGCACTTACCTATCAGAGCAGCTGAACACAACTCGCGACAAATGGTTTCGAGCGGTATAGTGGCACTGCACAATGGCTCACAGTACAACGCTTCGGCAAGGCGGTCTCGCAACAAGACTCCCCCAAATGAACACCACACATGTCAGACACTTGGTCCTATGTGCAGACTCATGTTGTTGAGTTCGCTTCTGTGTCGTGTCCGTCTTGTCATCCACGAGGATTTGCATATATTCGGCAGCAGTGCCATGTGATGGTTTTGAGTCAACAGGGGAGGCAGAGTTCTGGGCACGTCCAGCATATGTAGCACAGGTAGTACAAAAGCCGCTGTCAAAACTGTCATATCTGCCGATTCCCTTGAATTTGGGGCTGGTTGGTGTCCATCGGGGGATTTTCTGTCTTTCTTCTGGAGATCGCCTGTGCGACCACGAAGGCGGGGAATCTATCAAGGAGCAGATAGATATCGTAAGAGCTACCAGGCAATGCCTGGTAACCACATCCGACTTCGGGGTACCGCCTTAGCCTGTGCCGTCTATGTGCGTGTTAGGTGTTAAAGACATCAATCTGCTGAGCTGTCTTCCATGGGGTGTTCGGAGTCATTTCGGGGCTGACGGGGTCAATAACCCTAGTGACACAAGGTCTTCGAATGGTTAGCGATATATTATCCAGAGACGGCATTGCGTGTTCTTTGTGCATTGGACTTTCTCCCCGGGCAGTAGCCGCGTTGATGTAGCATACCTTGTTGGCCTGGATACCTATTGAAGAATCATGGGTCCAGATCATAGTATTAATCATTCGACTGCGTCTCTTCCTGTTTAACACAGCCTTGGACTTACCTGTGATCATAGCATGTAGCCGACCCGTGGCAACGCATGATGAGAACGTTGACTGAAACAACAAGACAGTGGATACGCCACGGTACTTTGCCTGGGCGGAACCTCCGGTGCCGGCCTTCCGCTCCGTCGCCGTCAGAGCCAGTCAGTAGATTCTATAACCGTAAGCGAAGCTGTAGAAGATGACTTCGAGAGCGAGTGGTAGTCTTTTCCGAGTAGAGTGCATTTGTCGATTGGTGGGAGAATAGTGGCGCACCCAGAATTGTGCAGAGATTGTACATCGAAGGTCCTCCTAAGATAGATTGAGAAAGAGCATCACCATTAGCACCTTGCAGCCGACCGGATTGTGATACGATGCGAGCACTTCCTGACGTTGACCTTCTGTCGGCCGACCTGTGGCCAATCCGAATTTGACGAATCCCAGGTTGTTTTGTCATACGTTACCTGACATATGTCAAGCACGTTTTGAACAACTGACAAGGTCCAGGATGTGCGGAGAGCTGCATGACAGGATCGCACCAAAACGGTCGTACTTGCAAAGAAAAGTCTTGTAGTCTCATTCCAGACTCTGACAGAAGCAATGCTTTAGTGCGCCACTGGGATGTGCCCGAGGCCGCAGAGAGCTGATGAATTCAGGCCTGCGTGCCCATGGACCTGACATAACAACAGCTGTAACCATGCTGATGGTCGATGAACAAGACCATGTCAACATATCGTTAAAATGGAGAAAGTGCCCTTCATGTGTTCCGCAATGGCAGGGTGTCCTCGGAGATGCGGGCCCTGTCAGAAGGACAAGCAGAAAAGAATAACCCCGATTTGTATGCTGCTGCGGGATTGAATCCCACCTCTCTTTTCGACCAATGCTCGTGTTGGTCGTGCAGCGATCGTCACCAGGGGTCACCCCTCGTCAACGGCCGACTGTTGGAGCTCCCTTCCAGGTTGAATTTAATTCCGTCCAGAACAATTCTCGGTTGAAGCACCTGGCGTGCTATTCCAGAACCCGGTCGTGTTGAACAACTGTGGCCAAGCCACTGTTCTGGTCGTTCATGGACAACTCGAAATATTCCACCCGCAAGATCCAGGTATGTAACTATTAGCCATAGTCAACATGGTCGGGACCAGGAGGCCGAAGCTGAAGCAGCAACACACGCACATCGCTGTCTTAGACCGAATTCAGTAGCTAACTGAGAGTTGATTGATTCCGACATTAACAGGCACGACCTAGGAACGTACGCCCACCGTATCGACTCGCTCCATAGATGGATCTAGATCTAAGCGCGGGTTGAGGTTGTTTGTTGGACTTTGCCTGCATGACCTTGAGGTCATAACAAGGACGGCTGGGAGATGAGTGAGAGCGACGACTTGAAGGCCAATACTCTCTTCGATGGTTCTTTTTGCCGATCGACATTTCTTGAGTGCGTTAGATCCGAGTAGATCTGGCCACGATCGGGTCATCACGAGCTTGTTTCTCTCAAGCGATGCTGAGGGCGGCATGAGGAAGGGTCCACTGGACTATGGTAATATTTCGTTGTCCCTTGCGATCCGATTTTCAAGACATTTAGCATGCTGAAGATGGTCCGGCCGCTCAATAGGGGATAGATTGTCCCATATGTCCTTTGCGCACGCCGGGTCATGTCTTGACTAGTTCCAGCCCGGTTCGGACCGTTACGACAGCGTGGCGGCCTCGAGCTGAGTTTATATGATCGATCAGATCTGGAAAGCTGAGTTGTGGTCCGGGGAACGAGCATCGTGCATTAGTGTGAAGAATCGCTGCACATCTCGGACATGGTACTCAATCACAAAGTAAAACACCCTGAATATAATGTCATCCCGGGGTTGTCTCAACATAAAGTTTCTGCAGCTCCAAATGCGGTCGAATTGAGAACCAGATCTCGAGGATCCATACCTAACGGTTAATCGTGAAACAATCGAAACAAATATCGCTAGCGAAAGCCGTACCCTGCGACCAGAGAGCGAAGTCTTTGAGAATAGGGAATAAGGGTCGTTGCCAGCGTAAAGATCGCAGGGTTGACAATGATCTGAGCGTCCACAGAATGAAGTAAGATTGGTCTGCGCATGTGCATGGAATGGCAGCGATAACCCGGCGGCGCTGAATATTCCCGCTGCCCACACTGTCTCTACATCAGCCATGGGCCAGGGTTTCCCTGCCATCAGGCTCCAGCGTTTCTACCGAGAAACAACACGAGTATGTCGAATCCGATGAGGCTACTACAGCAAAGGTGCTTTAGGCGGAGTGTCAGGTTCGACTTGACGAAGGAGGAAAGAAGATCAAAAGTAACTCACTTCTACCGGAAGTAGCTCTTCAACGCCCTTCCGAACATGCGTGCCTTGTCTATTCAATGATGATACAATTACATCCTGGTATAAAAGTGCGGGTATCCATCGTGATGCAGATTTCAATGAGATTGCCAGTCTCCTCTACTCATTCGGACGTCCTCATCGTGATCATCTTGCATTGCAGGATCTTCTCCATCAAGCGAAGCCATAGAAATGCGCATGCAGAGGTAATGCACTACTGCCGGCGCTCTGAAAGTCCACCAGCGCCACCATCATCTGGAGGATTTCGATCATCTTTCGTCGTGGAGATCTATGCACATCAATCTCGGTATCCAACCCCTCTTTTACTGCAGCGTTCACGAGTCAGACCTCATTCGGTATGGAACAGTGGTAGCTCGTTCTCGGTTTGCCCATGCAAAGGTCGCATGAGCATGCTCTGCAGACGCCAATCTTCATCAGAGTAGTTCATATGCTCGGTGCTGAGGTCGAAGGAGCTTTGTGGTGAAATCGATGTATGTTGCCTCATGACGTCCGGTAGTGGTGCGGTGTTATGCAGAGAAGGCACTGTCCAGTTTCTAACGGTGGGATGTAGCTCCCAATCGAAACTGTGGTAGTCGCTCATATCCGAATAGGAAGGAGTGGCTGGACTGCCCGACAGGGGTGTACTGGTGACATATGGATTGTCCTGGCGTCGCTGTCTGGCTGCACGACTCGCAGCTCGACCGCCCCTTGCTCCTGATCTCTGTCGCTGTATTGCAGGTACGCGGTGTCCCACACCTCTTTTGCCTCCACCAGTTTTGCGGTATCTCGTGGTAGATTGCACTCCGTTCTTAATGGCATCTTCAGTCAGTATCCAGACACTATTGGCCTTTTTCGAGCTGCCACGGGAGTGATCTCTGTCATTCTCGAATGCCTGTACCGATAGTTAGCAAACCGAATTTTCATTCATAGCCACGAAACTGACCTTATTCATTGAAAGATTGTGTCTGATACTGTTTTGCCATCCGTTGGATCCGGATTCTTGAACCTTGGTGGTGTTCTGACGGAACCAGTCATAAATGTCCCTCAGCATCATTCTGTGCCCTGGAGCTTGCTTCAACGCTTCATATATCAACATGGCATATGGCTTGTCATCGAAGGGTTCATCGTCTTCTTCGATTGCCATTGCTGGTAGACAGTGGGGAATCTCGGGGGTGGTCGACCAAGCACTCATAGTATCGCTGTCATCGTAATACTGGTATGTTGAGAATGCAGGCGATACCAGGCTTGGGGGACATTGCAAGAGCGGCGGTCCGCTTATCGCCATAGGTGCTCCATGTTGGTTGCCAAAGAATTGCGGGTAGATCTCCTGCGTCGTCCATGTTGGGCTTAGTTCCAAGTCCGAGAAGTGTATTTGGGTCGTTGCCAGTGCAGGATGGTCGAGCCTGGGAACAAATTCATTGCATGTCTGTTCTTTGGCAGCCTCAAGCTCGAGTGCATGGCGGATGTCCCATGAACTGTGCCGGGGATAGAGTTGTGACTGATGAGATTCAGGCCCGCTGTATTGAATACTGTGATGACTGAGCGCTCTGGGCATGGTGTCAGCGAGGTTGGCCAACTCAGCATCTCTCAACCTGTCGTACGGCTCATATCCATCAGGGAGACCTTCTGCCTTCATCTCTGCGGCTGTTGTGGAAAAAGGAGACAAGGCAGTCGTTGAACTTGCAAATTGTCTCAATCTATAGTCTCACAACAGTTTCCGAAGAGCAGGGCGAGAGGAACCTTCTTGCAAGAATGTATTGTGAATTGCAAGACAGGGAATAAAGCCAGCGTATAAATGAAGATAAAGCAAAGGAGGTAAAGGACAAGGCTAGTTGCACATCAATCCAGGGCAAGCAAGTGGTTCTGGAATGCATCTGAGACTATACATGAAGATGAGAAAGCAGTGCAAACAGACAGGGATGAAGGGGAGACGCAAACAAAGGGTTCCTGATCTGAAGCCCATATCCGTCATGCAGGATGGACAGTGAACGACACGATTCCCCTGGTGGATATTAGTGCAGTACTGTACTGTATCACATCTATACAGAATCATTCCAGGGCATGTTGGATGTTTCCTAACCAATCAGCGGGGGGACGGCATGCGGAGCCCTTTGTACAACACGATGCAGGTCAACGGCTTGTCATGAGACGGAAGTGTGCAGGCCATTTGCGCTCAAAGTGCCAACCTGCAGTAAAAGTCCACCCACCTTGCTCATCCCGCGGCAAGGAAGATTTGACTTTGTCGGTCTTTTCTTTCTAGGGTTTGGGATGGAAGTAACTCATCAGAAAGCCACGCTGAATTTTGAAGAGCTCGGGATGGTGCCCACAAAACCAGGATGCAAGGCTGAGCAGTTCGGGGAGTACTTTGTTCCACTCCAGCCATGTTGACCACATATGCTGGAAAGACACACAACAAAGAAAGGTAGACTGGCCCATGTCTCGCTTCACAGGGTATATGCTTCCTGCCTGCATGAGGAGGGCCGGGGAGTAGAAGGTGGACATGACATTTATTTTCATCATTGTCAAGATGACCACCTTGGCATGTTCAGGCACATGGAACTGCAAGAAGAGTATTGAGATGACATGTACTTTTGCATGATTCGAGAACAGGAACCAAAATGAGGAGGTTATGGTATGATAGCTGGATAAGATTGAGGGATGTATCAATGAACAGTGGATGATTAGTATTCCCGTGATTAGATAAGATGGCAATCCCTGTTATTATGGGATAACTTGTTTCGCTCGGATGTAGAATGCTCCTGACACCGAAATCAGCGAAGAAACAAAATATACACGGCCAATGGGATGTAGAGGATGCCTCGCTACGTCAATTGATCCCTTGCGCTGACAACCACGACAACTTGCTGACTGTGTGCCAGAATCAGGTATTACCTTGAAGGGCCTAATTGCTATCGCTTTCAGTTGCGCTATCGGCGCGACCCAATAACAACGCCTCCAGTCAGTCTGATCCAACCTTTCCGCGAACATCCTAAGACTTGCGACACCCTCATCCTATATCATCGCTACGACAGACGATGACAGCGTCCCATCTCTCCTCCGTCGCACCACCGTTTCGCTGAACGATACCACCCTCCGCCATGCCGGAAGTCGTTCGAGGCATTCGAACCAGTCTACAGCTCGACCGTGACGGTCAACCTGAAACACCAACACGGGAGGGAAGAGCCGTTCACTTTCCAGGTGAAAGTCCAGCCACAGAAGATGTCCCTTCTCCGGGCATCAACGGTGTCGACACCAGGCTCAGCATATCCTCTGCACGAAGGAAAAGCAGCTTTCAGCGGCGTAGGAGACCAACACAGGACATGACCTCACCCGAAAGAGCCGCATATTATGACAGCCGTGCGGCGACAAAGAGAGAGTTCAGGAGGAGGGCGAGCACACTACAAGAATACTACCAAGAACACCCCGAACTCCTGCCGCAATTACCTTTTACATTCAGACACGGCTTCAAGCGTTTTAAATTGGGATTCACCATATTCATCATGGTTGTTGATGCTTGCGTGCTTCCAATTGTGTTGTATTATACCATGAAATTCGCTGGACATGTACAAGGATGGATAAGTCAGACCGCCCACCATATCACTATGGAATATTACTGACACCTAACAGTTTTCGCCATCGTGGCCAGCATCTGGGGCGGGCCTACATATGTGGAATTCGCTGTCCGGTCCTGGCGACTGATTAAAAAAGAGAACTTCTTTCGACCTCTAGGAACATCAAATCGATGGGCGTTCGATATCACGCATTGGATCTCAACCTTGACCATTGCTGCCGTCACCGCTTTTCTGGTCATTGGCAGCGCGCCGCATATTGTATGGATACGCGTTCTGGCAATGCCCGGTCCTGCAATTTTGTTTTGTATAGGTGGGAGCGTCTTTATCATTACCATGTACCATGTCGGTGGTTGGAAAGCGCCATTCCGGATCAGTTCGACACCAAAGGGAGGTTCAGTCCACCCTGGCGTCTACTATTTGATGGAGGACGTCGTCGCCGTTAACGCCGGCGCCGGCAGACCGTTCCGCGAAGCGCTTGCTGCCCGATACAACGCCAGTCCCCGGTTTAGGAAGATGCTCAAGGTTCAGTCCTTGTTCTGGTCGATTCCCGCTGTCATCATCGCCATCGTTCTTACAGTGCTCATTATCATCCATCCAGTCTCGAAAGACGTGGGCTATGGTCTTGGTATGTATAGCTTAAAGGATACTCTAGAACGTTCCTGCTTACCTATATCCAGGCTGGGGTGTTCCTTTCGTCTGGATCGGCATATGGACAGCCATCTCTATTCCATGGATTCGAAGGGATATGCACAGAGAGACTATCACGTGGGAAGAAGATGCTGGTATTGTGCCGGAGAAGAAAGCGGAAAGAGCTCATGAAGCACAAGATTCACATTCTGAAGAGCCTAGGCTGCAGGACAAGGATAAGGAGCCTGAGCCCGAGCCTTGAGCCGTTATGATGATTATTATCTCTTTGCTTACGGTGGGGTTGGGGCCAGGCTTTTCGGGAAGGCCAGGAGTAACCACATGAGCGTTTTGTTCACCCTTGGTCTAAAGAGCTGGAATGGTAAATTTCTTAGCGGGCGAACATTTTTAATGTGATAGCCGACCTTATGGTCTCTGAACAGAAAGCTGAATGATATATGCAGGTCAGAACTTTATAAGGCTGACTCGAAGATCGCGTGCACGACGCAGGGTAATCATGCTGCTTCCCACATGAGGCCTAGGATACCCAAAGTTAGCAGCCTTGGGGGTCAGCTCACTTTTATACGTGATCAGTCTGAGTAGAGGATGCCCAATATAAGCTCCACCTGCAACCGCCTACAGAACAGAGGTAACAAATAGGTCGTGCCGCCCACGAGCTGAAGAAACACAAGCCCACCCGATGTTGTATCTGAATATATGTTGCAGTAGATCACTTTCCTTCGCAATCGACCATAGGATGAGAAAACGCAGGACTTCCCGTTCGCTCAGTCGTACTTAAGCCTCATGCCGGTATGTTAGTAGTTGGGTTCGTGAGAACCAGCGAATCCATACTGTTGATTGTTTTTGCATTTTTGACTGCAAAATCTTCGATGTTTGTGGTTTCTTCTTTCCACGGAAGGCTTTCGTAGTGGCAGCTGGCCTGCCCAGACAACTTCAGGTGGGCTGAGTGTTTCATTTTTATGCAAATTGCCACCAAGGGATCAGAAAGTCTTCATATGGCACTCCCTGGTAGGGAAATCTACTTCCTATACACAATCCTCTTGAAACTGAAATGCAGCGTCAAAATGCCCTTTTCAAACGTGCTCTTGAACCCACGATCATGCTTCGCCGAGTAGTCCCAGTCTCGGTCGACGATACGGAACGCAATATCCTCGTACGGCGGGCCCGACAGAAATCGTATGATACAAGTATCCTCCTCACCTGCTGGTGCCATGGTCTGGCCCTTTTTGCGTCCCCCTTCGCGGATGATCTTGTAGGTAGGAGCTTTGGTCGGGTCGATCAGGTCTGGGTAGAAGATGTGGAACTTGTATCCCTGAACGACCTTGGGTGGCGGATTGTCGTGGTCGTAATGGGTTTGATTGTATTTGTTCCACTCGTAGCCCATTTGCACACGATTGAAGTACTTCGGTTTGCGAGGCCTATACTTGCCGCTCCACAGAGGCTTCGAGCCTGTTGTGACGTCCTCTTCGCCTGCAAAGATCTCTTCGTCTTCATTGACGCCCTTGGCAACTTCCCGGTCGAAAAGGGCTTTGGTCGCCGACGAAATGTCGTCGTTGCCTGTGCTGCGATCAAAGCGGCTGGTTGGATCGGCGTGGTGAGATTGTCCCGTCGCACGAGAATGGCTGCTTGTCTTCTGTTGTATGGAGGTCTTGGGTGCTGGGACGTAACCCATGTTCAGCACCTTACGTCTGCTTGATGCTACGTCCTTCAAGAATGCGCTTTCATCCACAACCTCCAGACCTTTGTCCTTGGATGGTATTTCCAGTAACGGGTCTGGGTCGAGTTCTTTCGAGTAGGCGACACGATCCGTGCTTTGCACACCAGCGTCGTGTAACGTTTGTTGAGATTGTAGTGCTTTCTGCTCGTTCACCTCCCTCAATTGCTTCAATCGCGAGTCGAGCACATCTTGGTAGACTTTCTTCAACTTGGCTTTTGCCTTCCAAACCAGTAAGCTGTCCAGAAGCTGTTGCCAGTAATCCGTATCAATAGGCTCGTTCGAGTCCAATTTCGTTCTGATCTGTCCTTCCAAAACCTCTAATTGCTCGTACGTCTTTGGCGCCAGCAGTTTGTCGATATCCGAAGCGACAGAACTGACTGCTCTTCCTTCTGGTCCACCAACGCGCAATCTCTTCTGTCTATCCTTGCAAATGATTTGCATGGTGCGCCAGTAATCTCGGTTCTTCCTATTCTTCTCCAGATTCATGTACGTCTCAATGTCCTTCCGCAAATCGGAAAGTTCTGTTTCATCTAGGTCGTCAAAGACGCTGTCGGGATCGACGAACTCAAGTTCCTTCTCATCCACCTCCTCATCCAGAGGATCGCGCGTAGGATCAACCACACGCAGTGTCACTGCCAGCCAGTCTATAGGTTTGGCCCGGCCCTCCTTGACTCGAATGTCTGCTTTCTTCTTGGCTTGTTTCAAGACGAAATCGTCTTCTTGTGCAACCCATTCTCTCATCCGTTCATCTTCTTGCAGTTGATTTATCCTCATCTGATCCTTGTGAGACCATCTCTGCTGTTGGCCATTCTCTGAATTTCGAGGCGCATCTCGTTCGCGATGTTGTTCCTCGTTATCGTGCTTTCGCCATGGTGGAGGGGACTGAGATCGTTTTCTCTTGCCGGCTGAAGCGTAGTCGCTCATCTTGTCATAGATCTCAGTGTAAAGTGTGATGGGTTGTTGGGTGCAAGTATGCCCTGCGTCTGCCTACAGACAGAAAAAGTCGCTGTTGCCGCCTAAACTTCGGCTGAGGGGAAATGACTGACGTCGATGTCAACAATCTCCTTCCTTCACGCAGATATCGTACACATATCAAGAAGGCGCGAGACAAATTGACATGGAAACCCAAACGTCTCTACGGCTACATCGGCGACAAAAAAGTACGTTTAGATCGAGATTCTAAGGCAAACCGGGAGAGAATGAAGAGGGCCCCGTTGCCAACCCAGTCTCAAATGCTACCTCCTCGAGGTGTGCACCTCAATGATATGGGCGACGAAATGAGTTCCGCACGGACATCTAAGTCAACTTACACTCAGGGGCACAGTGCCAGCGTTGTTGCTTCGCACACATCCCGCAACGTCGAAAATTCCGCTTCATTCCTTTTGCCACACCTCAAGCCGCACTACAAAATTGTAGACCTCGGGTGCGGTCCGGGAACTATAACACGCGGCTTCGGCTCGTTCGTCCCACAAGGCTTCGTCACTGGGATCGACTCGGCAGACACGGTCATTGACCAAGCTCGCTCACATGCGCCTCAAACGGAATATCCCAACCTCGATTTCCGCGTTGGCGACATTACCGGGCGCTTGCCCTACGACGACAACTCGGTTGATGTGGTCTACACCCATATGACGCTCTTGCATGTCCCTTCGCCTGGTCAAGTGATTGCGGAAGCACGTCGTATCTTGAAACCAGGCGGTATGCTCGCCATGCGTGAGGCCGATCATGCCGAATGGGAGCCTAGCACGCCTGCACTTCAACAATATAATAAGCTTCTATTCGACTTTGCTCGACTCACAGGTGCTCAAGGGGCAGGTGCAGGCCGGAGACTTCATTTGTGGGCCTCGCAGGCTGGCTTCGAGCGGTCGAAGATGTCCATTGGCGCCGGGACGACTGTATATACCGCACCTGATGAGTCAAAGTGGTGGGCTGATGTGCATATTGGGCGACTCGAAGGTGAGATTGGCGAGAAATGGCTCGAGAACAAGCTTGTCGACAGCCAGGAGGATATTGAGAACATGAAGGCTGCTCTGAAGACCTGGAAGGAGAGTGACAATGCCTGGTACGGCGGTCTACAAGGCGAGGTGATATGCTGGAAGTGAATGTGCACCGTTGACTACCCTACATGATCAGGCATCGACGGTCGCCCCAAGCTTCTGTGGGTTCGACCAGCTGTCGGATCCTGGAACAGATCATACATTCCTGTCGCCATTGGTCGTCGTCGTCCTCCTCTCGCATCTGTAACTGCCGTCCGACTGGGGCTGTCTACTCAGCAAATAACCGACTTCTCCGCCATCGCGATCAGGACCGTCATTACCGCCTTCCGGCTTTGGCTCTGTCTTCATCCTCTTCTCCACCTCTTGCTGTTCTAACCAGCCCTGTAGACCTGGAGCGAAGAACAGTTTGCCTTGCCAGACACCTTTATAGAAACTCATCATGGCACAGAAAAGCCACAGCATTACCACGGCGGTACTGCAGGTTGCGCCCCATCCTTTCATCCCGCTGCTACGAATATCCTGGCTCATCTCGTTCCATGCGTTGGCATAAACGCCACAAGGGAAAACGAAGCTCCAATATCCAACATTGAACGTCTTTGGCACCCTTGCGTGTATCGAGAAGCATGCTTCGACCAGTAAGAACGAAGCTATCCCCAGTTGTAGGAGGGCAACGATGATGCCGGCCCAATGGATTCCTTCAGCAATGGTTGCCATGGTAGTGACATCGTTGGGCGGCTGCGGAGGACGCGCTAAAGTGAACCTCTGCTCCCTAACCTGGCTTGCCAATCCGACGGCAAGCTGTTGGATAGAGTATGCACCCATGCCGAAAGGGCCAACTGGGACGAAAGTACTGATGATAGCCACTCTCGGTGGCAGGCTGCAACTCATCAACCGCCATATATACAATGAGAGAATGACCAAGGACATTCCCACGCCAACGGACCACATCAGGAATGAAATGACCAACACAGTGATGCTGTTTTTGTACGCGAGATACGGCGAGATGGCGCCGCCAACCGTTGAATCGACGATGAGCGGGATAAAAGTCAGGAACCATGCCCCGTTAAGATCGTTGAACGAGTGCTGCGGTTGGCGCTCGTACATGATGAACAGTCCGCCAAAAGCGACCAAACAGCTCATTACCGCGGCAATCCAAAACATGGCTTCGGCCACGTACATCGCCGATGGGTGGTGTGAGTAGAAGCTGACGATGCCGAGGATGATGGTCTCGAAGGCGACCGCTATTGCACCGAGGTAGCTGGTCTGCGAGAAGTCGTGGAGAACATTCTTCGCGACGTGCGGGAACAGAAAAACCCGGAGGATGCCGAGGGTCATGAAGAAGGTGAACATGCATATATCAGCGATCTGATCAGCGTCAGCAACTGAAAGCCACCTGGAAGTATTGTGCGGTACCCAAAAGATGTATGCGATGGTGTTGAGCCAGTGTGCCGGATACGGGAAATGGGTCAGGAGTTGCGTGCATACGCCTGTATTTCTGGGGTCAGCCTCGTTGAAGGAAGGTATATGTGTGGCACGTCAACCTACCCGTTCCCATAGGTACAGTGAACCATGATGGATCGGCCGTTATAATGCGCTGGTAAAAACCAGTCAGTGTTATGGGAACGCCTGGCAGTGTGTAAATAATACCTCCTTCCAATCCTCTACGCTGAACCACGTCTTCAGGTTCGGCTTTAGAGGCGACATCTTGTTGGTGCCCTCGTGGATTTCAGCAGGTCATGCTTCCATCCACATGTCTGGGATGCCCGAATCGCTTGGGCGGCAACTACAGCACCCAGAAGTACACAACAAGTGTCATAGACATCGACAACCTACCAGAAGGTAGTCAATTTGGAGTTTTGTTTAGGTGACGTAGCGATCCGGGAGAGACACCCGCACCTAAAACACGGGCTGTCAACGGTGACCCGGCAGCAGCGGATTTGACGGTGGCTTGACGGATAGGCGGCATCTGCGTGGGGTTCGTGGCCCTGGGGAACCCTGCTTACTCCGAGGGGCCGTCAGGCTGTGAGGGGAGTGTTATCACTTTACTTTTCGAGAAGAACACACGTATTGTGCATGGTCGGCATTGGAACAACTCCTTGGCAGAGCCCTCTCCGGAATGGCACACTTCATCAGGGCAGCAGCATGCCATGTATCTCCGGTCTTTCTATCGGCTAAAGCAACAACCGAGAAAGCCATCGGGCTCATTCACGAAGCGGCCAAACGCAAAGCAAAGCTAATCGTATTTCCAGAGACGTATATCCCAGCGTTCCCACTTTGGAGTTCCCTACGTGCTCCGACAGAAAATCATGACCTCTTCCATCGTATGGTGAAAGAATCTGTCTTTGCTGACGGCAACGAGGTCCAGGCGCTACGCCAGGCGGCCCAGGAAACGAACACGATAGTGAGCATCGGCATCTCAGAAAAGGTACCTTACAGCAGTGCCACGCTGTTCAATTCGAATATATTGATCGGAACTCAAGGCGAGATTCTGAATCATCACCGGAAGCTCGTGCCGACGTTCTTCGAGAAATTAACATGGTCTCCTGGAGATGGTCACGGGCTGGTAGTCTCGCCGACGCCCTTCGGAAAGATTGGTAACTTAGTTTGTGGAGAAAACACCAACCCACTGGCGAGGTACTCTTTGATGGCGCAGGGCGAGCAGATACACATATCCTCGTGGCCTCCTGTCTGGCCTACCAGACACTCAACAACGCAGGACCACGGCCCTACATCAGACTTGCACCAGAAGAAAGGAGTCAACTATGATAATGTGGCAGCGAACAGAGTCAGATCAGCCGCCCATTGTTTCGAGGCCAAGTGCTTCGGGATCTCTTGCGCGGCATATCTTGACCCTCAGACTGTGGACATTGTGTCGGAGGGAGCACAAAATGCAGATCTTGTCAGGCGGACCCTCGAGACATCGCAACGAGCCGTGACGATGTTTCTAGATCCTACGGGGACATTGTTGCCCGGTTTTACGGCAAGGAACGACGCCGAGGCACCAGCAGACTACTTGCAGACTGAAGAAGGTATACTGTACGCAGACATGAACCTTGATGACTGTATCGAAGGCAAGCAATACCACGATGTCGTTGGTGGCTACCAACGTCTAGATGTGTTCGAGTTGAAAGTCAACCGTACAAGGAGGAGTCCCGCTGTATTCAACGACAGCAGCCTCGCATTGGAAAATTAGGTGTCCTTCCATATCATAGGGATTCTGCCCTGAGGTGGAATTCACTCCCGACACCCGCGCGGCCTTCTACCCAAAACTTCTTTCTTGCCTGAGAGCGTACGGTCTCGAAGCCGTGACATCGTCACCCCAGAATGGTTGACATGTTGTGTGAGTCGCTCGGCAATCGACGACTCCCAACGCTCATCAGTCCAAGTGCCTCACCCATGAGGCAGGCGGTCACCAAACACCAGGCAAGCAAGCTATTCACATCAGCCTCAGTGACTGCCAGGTGGACAGTGACAATGTCTGTGCAACTTTTGAAGATGATCTCAGACGATACTCACACTCCTTTTACCTCATTACTATTTCAAACCATCCCATCTCTCACAGTCCTACAAACACTCCAAAATGATGACACCGTCCTGGATAGGCCGCGATCAAACGTTCAACATGGTCAACAAAATAAAGCAATCCGGTGTCGAACTCACCATCGCACTCATCCCACGCCAATGCTCCATCACCGACTCAGACGAAACGTACGACCGTCCGCAACTGGTCGCAATCCACATCGGTATTATCGTTTATGGCAAGAAACCGATCTACATGAACAAGATCAAAACACTCAATGAGACGACCAACACGGCGAACGGACCTCACTTTGCATTCACGGATTCGGAGACAGGAGAGACATGGTTCGCATTTACCTTGGACGTGTGGAATGAGGACGATCTCGATGCGAGGAAGGCACTGGCTCATGTAACGGGCGAGGATCTGTGCGATGCGAGGATGCGGCGTCTCGAGCCGAAAACAGGAGTGGTGTACAGACATGCTGTCGATCTGACGGTGCTGCCGGAGTACGAGAAGAAGTGGAAGGGGAGGAGGCTTAGGCTTGAGGTCCGGCAAGACGAACGATTTGGCGGAAACGTGCCAACCGATCTAAAGAGGCATGGCGAAACGCTGCCTGTGCCGATCGTTGGAGTGCCATTGTTTGTGTCGTCGTGGCGGAACGAGATTCCTGTTCTCTGAGAGTGCGGCTGGGTACGAGCAAATGCGTAGGCGATGCTGTCGCCGAGAGGCAAGGGAAACTCTAGAATGATGTGATCAAATTGGAATGGATGAAGAGTGAGGCTATGGAAGCAGGAAAAGGAATGCAGTACCAGAGCTGCACAAAGCAGACTGCGATGCCTCTGAGTGCCGCTTCATGGATCACTAGCGTGCGCATCGTCAAGCCCAGGACAGTGCTCGGACGTTATGTGCGAGATGCGATCAAATGGTGATTCAATAGTCCATATGACATCGAAGCTTGGATCGTGTAAGTCGTTAAGCAACCTTCATCGAAAATGGTAGCTTACCGATCCTCTGGGTAGACTGGTGCATCTTGGACACCAATGGCCTGGGCAATTCCCTGCAATCTATGGTGCTCCCAGCATACCAGAATATTGCCCGGACCGTGGAAGGCTTGAGCAGCTTGTGCGACACCCGCAGCATCATCTCGGTGGACTTTGTGGTAAAATTCCACATCTGGCTTAAGGGAGTCTGCGAGTGGTTTGACTGTCAAGTAAGGGCGATCTTCTTTGCCATCTGGTCGCCACCTTCAGTCATTCGCTACTGTGTTTGAATTGATTCAACATACCGTCCTTGGGATGTTGGGCAATGATGTACCCAATGTTGTAGGGACTGCTGCTTCCGAAGACCTGGGTAAGGGCATGGGAACGTTCAACGCCCTGTGTCGAGAGACCATCGGGGTCTTGTCCATTGGGCAATTTGGGCGGCTTTTCGCCGTGTCGGATGAGGTAGATTATGGGCATTGGAGGCGCCTGGGAGCCCTGCGAATGTGGTTGAGGAACTGAATGCTCGCCGTCAATCTTGGAAACATACCATAGTGATGGAGTATTCGGTGGAGCGCAGAAGTCTCGTTAGGGACTGCAACAGAGTAGGAAATGGAGCACGCGACACTTGAGTGAGATTTCTCGTCCACAACTAATATATCTGGAAGCGCCAACGGTTTCCTGTCCCAAACAGACAAATGTGGCGGAGACGCGCCGAGCTGAAAGGAATCCTGGTCGAAACTCGTATGCAGCTGATGTGCAGACCAACCCAATGGCCTTGCCTCCGGAGCTGCAACACCCTAAAGGGGCCGCAAAAGATGGCTGAAGCGAGCTTGCCTGTGCAACCATCGTGGGCATCACGCGCTGCTGCCTGATCAGTCATCTGAGCGCGAATTCTGTGCAGTACGCCTGAATGCCAGCTGAAGGAGTTTCACCGGGTTTCCTTCAAGCCCGTTGGCTGAGGCGTGCTTTGGAGGCATACGAGGAGGGATGAAGAGTGTCTGCTGGCTATAAAGCAAGGATGTTCGTATCTCGGCGGGTTGCACATGGCGCTATCGCCGTCTTCCTCCGGCTGCACGTAAGTAGCAACGCTATGATTGTGTCAAATTCCGAAACGCCGTAAAGCCGAAAGCGGCGGGTTGGCAGCATCTCAAGCCTGCTGAGAAACTGGGCAGTATGTGGGACGGGTTTCAATATGCCAGACCACTTCACGTTTGGAGTTCTTGCAGAAGCAGATGAGATTTTCGCGTGTTGCAGGTGTTGCGTGTTCGCGCCATTCTTCCCGATACCGACAAGGCTGGCGGGATGTCAGGGGTCAATTTGGTGGGGGTTGAGGAGAAGGGAACCCCTCACTATCGGCGATTGAGTCTGCCGCATTCAAAGTTCAGATGCCGACGAACAGAAACACTGTCGAAGAGAATCCACCATCTTCTCGCCGCAATTTACTGCTTTAAGCGGATATTGCTTCTGTAGGGTGACTGTCCACCTTTCGTTTTAAAGCAAGACAAGTGCCTCATCTGAGCACCTTCAGATTTTTGTGCTGGAGTATTAGAAAACACAAGATCGATCTGATTGACACATTATGGCGAGTCTCGCAAAGCTCTTCTCGTTAGAGGGCAAGACGGCCGTGATAACAGGTGATGACATTGGGATATCTGTATTGTTGAAGGTTTCTAACACGCTCGTCAGGTGGAACGAGAGGCATCGGCGCGGCCATGGCTCTAGCTCTGGCTGAAGCTGGTGCAGATATCATCCTCGTCCAAGTAAGAGCAAACGATATGTATGTGTTGTAGATATAAGACTGACCTCGGGGAAATAGAGAGATGACAGCAACAAGAAGACGTACAATGAAATCGTGGAGCTGGGGAGGAAAGCCACTATAGTCACAGCAGATCTCTCTGACCGGTCCTCAGTAGCCAAGATCGTTCCTGACCTGGCGAAGGCTGGACATGATATGCATATCCTCCTGACATGTGCCGGCATCCAAAAGAGGCACCCTGCTCATCAGTTCCCTCTCGAAGACTGGGACTCGGTGTTACAGGTCAACCTTACGACGGTGTTCACATTATGTCGCGACTTCGGCGCATATCTCTTGACTAAGCCAGAGCCGTCATCAGGACCCAGAGGCAGTATCATCAATGTTGCTTCTCTTCTTACATTCCAAGGTGGAATCACTGTTCCAGCATACGCCGCCGCAAAAGGTGGAGTGGGACAGTTGACGAAAGCACTCAGCAACGAATGGGCCAGTAAAGGTATTCAGGTCAATGCTATTGCGCCTGGATATATCGATACCGACATGAACGAGGCTTTGATCGCGAACGAGACGAGGGCGAGGCAGATATTGGAAAGGATACCGGCAGGACGATGGGGAAAGCCTGAGGATTTTAAAGGTGCAGTTGTGTTTCTTGCCAGCAACGCAAGCGCATACGTAAGTGGTGAGGTTTTGACGGTTGATGGAGGCTGGATGGGTCGGTAAAGGTCATCATTCGTGTTCATTCAGCGGCATCTCATTGCACCGGTCTGGACTTGGTGCTCACAAGCGTCTGCATTTCGAGTGAAGAACAAGTTGACAACAATATTCAAAAACATTGCATTCAAAGCTGAGATCAAAAGACGACGTGAAATCGCAAATTTGCGTCATTTCAATCAACGTCACTCTTACTCTCAACCTCCACAGCCTCCTGGAGCTGCCTCATACGAAGCTTTACATTTCTTTCCATCGGAGGGAAAAGGTAGTCCAATCACATAAAATGCAAACCCTCATTGCTAATGATCAATCCTTCAACATGATAGCCGACAATGCGTTATGTGCGGGGATGCCAGACACATGCCCAACGACGACGTTGAAAGAGCTCTTGGAAGACCAGCCTGCTCCTAACATATCCCAGCTCCACCAGAACGGAACAAAAAGGGGGTAGAACCTTCAAGGTAAGCTACAGTAATGACCGAAACACGCATCATGGCACAAGCTGGAGTGACGACCTCGAGACCATACTGGCCGGCGATAATACTCAGAATGCTCAGGGGTACCTGGGCTCTCCGTTTGCTCATGCGTCCGAGCTGTCGTCCGTGACGCTGCTGACTGTACGCTCTCGAAGACTCTCAATAAGGTGAATATTTGGAGCGGCTTTTTTCGGCTTATCCTCGGGTTCGATTTCTGCCATGTCTTGTTATTCATGGAGTCACGCGTGTTGCATGATGTTATTGAGTGTTATTCATGCCCTTTACGGACACGGTCGGTACCTGCTGTACAGACACTATCTACGGGATACCTACTATCTCACAAGACTCACAGTGTTTCATTTTCTTTCTCATTCCCATCATCGGACAAAGAGCTCTTGGACACCGAAACAATTCTTTGTGCCGTTGTTCTTGTCAAGGGGCCTACTCGAAACAAAGCCGCCGTTTGTGCATCACCGTTGTCCTGAGACAAAGAAAATCACAACCTCTGCCTCCTCCACTGAATCATTCATCCGAAGCCAAATGCAAGCACGCGTCCAGTCGTCAGGCTTACAGAACGATTGACGCCTATCATCGAGATCAAGACCGGAAACATGGGCTCTTTTACCAACACGATCTCTGAAGCACCAGAAGATATCTTCTCTCACCACAATTCTATGAGGAATTCCTCAAATGTCGGTGTCGGGCTACCGACTTCCAATTTTCCTCTTGCAACAACTGACAACGTCACGGCTCAGAATTCTGGCTTTTCGAACATTGTCAATCCGCCCGTCACAGCTCCATTCTACACTGGACTGAACGGTGTCAACCTCATTTTGGACAACCATTTGGTGACAGTCCTCTGGGTATCGATATGTATCGCCGCCAGCATTGTGTTGATTATGCGGCTAGTACAGCGATTTGTGGCTTACATCCGGAACATCTTCTGCATGGCTACGAGACCTGCACAGCAGAGATACTATGCCATCAATCATTCGATGATCTGGGCATGTTTAAAGAAGCAGGTCGTCTATGCCCCGCTCTTCAGAAAACGACACAACCGAGAACTCCAATTATCAAGCGCTACCAATTACGGCACACTGCCAGGACGAATCCATTTCCTTCTACTAGTCATGTACGCCGTTTCCAATATGGTCTACTGCTTGCTGCTGGACTGGAAGACTCCTGAGAAAGGAGCCTTGTACGCGGAACTGCGTGGTCGTAGCGGCGTGCTGGCAACGGTCAACCTCATTCCTCTGGTGATCTTTGCTTCCAGAAACAATCTCGCCATTCCAATACTTCGGGTTAGCTTCGACACCTTCAATCTGTTTCACCGGTGGATTGGGAGAATCGTTGTGGTTGAAGCCACAGTTCATGTTCTTGCATGGATGGCTGCTTATATCGAAGCCAAAGGACAGGATGCCTCTCTGGCGGTCTTCAAAAACAACCCTTTCCTACAGTACGGTCTGGTAGGATTGATTGCTATGCTAATTATGGCCTTCCATTCGTTTTCAGCTCTCCGGCACGCCTTTTACGAGACATTTTTGCACATCCACCAAGCTTGCGCATTTCTTGCTCTGCTAGGGATCTATGTTCACCTGGACATGGCCAGACTACCTGCATACCCGTCAATACGAGCTGCAGTGATTCTATTTATGTTCGAACGGCTCGCCCGATTGAGCAGACTGATCTATCTCAACTTCTCTCGGGAGGGTGGCATCACCACCGTACTTGTCGAGGCACTCCCTGGGGATGCCTCCCGGGTCACATTTCAACTTCCAAGACACGTCAAAATCCGACCTGGAAGTCACGTCTATGCCTACCTTCCGACCGTGTCACTTTGGATGTCACATCCATTCTCGGTAGCCTGGACGAACATCGAGTCAGAACCTTGCACTACTCAGATGGTCCCATGGATGGGAAGTCCCAAAACACCCAACTCGCTGGAAAGACAGTCAATGCCTGGCAGTTTCCCGCCTTCTCGAGCACCTACGACCGTCTCTCTTGTCATGGTCGCAAGAACTGGAATGACTCGGCAGCTCTACGAGGCGGCAAAACGACAGGTGGGCGGGGAGCTGCATCTGAGAGGATTTCTCGAAGGACCTTACGCTGGCCACGAATCACTCACGAGCTACGGCACCGTCGTCATGTTTGCTGGAGGCGGAGGCATCACCCATCACCTGGTTCAGATTCGGCACCTGCTGGCGGGTGCGCAATTGCAAACCGTGGCGACGCGCAAGATTGTCCTCATCTGGTCAATCCGTGACACCGTGGCCATGGAGTGGGTCAAGCCATGGATGACAGAGATTTTGCACATGGAGGGTCGGCGGGAGATTTTGAAGATTGTCGTCTATGCCAGTAGACCCAATCAACCGATCAACGTAAACAAGAACAAGTCAACCATGCAAATCGTGGAAGGCAGAGTTGATCCAGGAACTGTCCTTGACGAAGTGATTTGTACCAGAATCGGGGCTATGATGGTCAGTGTCTGTGGGCCTGGAGCATTGGCGGATGAAGTTCGAGCAGCAGTCCGGAGTAGGATACATCTCGCAAACGTGGACATGAATGAGGAGAGCTTTACCTGGTAGAGGAACCAGGCGCAAAAAATGTACATTGTCCAGCAGTAAACTCAGCAGCGTAATAATTAGGCGGCGATGACGAATCCTGAAGTCTTGAAAGACCTTGAAGACTACTGTACACGTTGACGCATCCATCTCCACGTGCTCTACTCTGCACAGCCCCTCTTCGTAGAACGATCACGCGCAACGCTAGAAGGAGACTGTGCGACAAAGCTTCGGACGTGGCGGAGGACGAAGACCAGAAGAGTTCATGGCGTGCGCTCGGCGGCGGCAAATAGGCGAGCCGAATGGGCAACACAAGCAAGCACAACGTAACATGTGAACAGCAAACAGCAATAGATTCGACAGCCAAGCGAGAGAATGCGCGGCTGACCAGCGCTGAGTATATTATTATGGTTGGTACCTAAGGCTTAATGGATCAATTGACGCGGCATTTTGAGCTGTGCCATCAAGACAAGGAGAGGCTGAAGAAGCGACTGATAAAGACCCTTGCACCTACCACTCCAAGTCCTGCGACTGTTTCACATTTGCCATCTACTTGTATACGCATCTTTGGTTATTTTGCGGGTAAAGCGATCCCTGACCGTTCAAAGCCGCTGGGGCCTTACGATCTGAAACCCTGGTCTAGAGTCACCCAGACTTCTTAACGGCAAGATCACTGGATCCAGTCCCTGCGCCGCCTACGATCCGCTCCCCTGCGCATGTCCACAGTGTCCTTGATCCACCAGATCGGATAGCCCGCCTTACCTGGGCGTGCCTAGACGACTGTTTACCAAACTTTCCAGCAAGCTCGACGAGATCCTTACTATCTACGCTCCTGTTGAGACATTTCACACCCGTTCCTCGCGCGAATAGACAGTAAAGTCCTGCGAGATGAAAAAGTTCCTAGGCAACATCAAGAAGAAGACCGGGAGTAAGCAAACACCAAGATCATGGCTATCCTGGACGAGGCTGATCCTGAACTACAGGTCCAGAGCGCAACGGAAGCTCCCTGGTTTCTCTCCCTCAGGGTGACGCACCAGAGGCCGTCGTTGTCCGTGAAGTGGTAGGGTTCCCCAAGAGCAGCTGTATGGACTAAGTCAACTGACTGTCGCTAGACGGCATTCTGCGAATCAAGCGCACCCAACTCAGAAACCGCGGGCGAAGAATACCTCCACCTGCCTGCCATTGTCGATGCCGCAGAGTCGAGTCCTACCGCAGCGAAAGAGGCAGCTGCTACGATCCGTCGTTTCCTATCGAAAGAACATAACAGTCGAGGCTATGCCCAGTACAACGCCGTCATGCTGAGTCGCATTCTGACCGACAACCCTGGCCATGTATTCACACAGAACTTTGACGTCAAGTTCGTATCGACGGTCAAAGAACTCCTGCGCGAAGGAAGAGACACAAGTGTACAGCAGATTCTCAGAGAAACATTGGACTACTTTGAATTTCAGAAGGCGCCTGGTGACAACGGCTTGGGACCGCTAATAGAAATGTGGAGGAAAGAGAAGGGCAAGCGCAACAATGTTCGCACTTCGGTAGGTTGGAGCTCTTTGGAAGCGGTTGGCTCGGATCATCATGCTGATCACCAACAGCAATACCGTGTCCCTCCTCCACCATCCGGACAGTACACTCAGGCCTCAAGCCGAAGACGCGATACCCTCCCATCTCCGGAAGAGCTTGTTTCGAGAATTGAAGAGGCGAAGACAACCGCCCGACTTCTGGTGCAGACCGTGCAATCCACACCCAGCGCAGAGTTGTTGTCCAATGATTTGGTCCAAGAGTTCGCCGAGAGGGCAAGATCCGCTCAGAGAAGCATTCAAGGTTACCTGAATTGCCAGAATCCTGCACCGGACCCAGACACGACGCTCACCCTGATTGAGACAAACGATCATCTGAACATTGCCATGTCGAAACACCAAAGAGCTGTTCTACAAGCCCGCAAGTCGAGTGGAATGGCGACACCAAGTCCTCAGCCAGAGCAGGAACCAGCGCAAAACCCACTGTCGCTGCCGCAACACAATCTAGGTCAAAATGTCTACAGTGATAACTCCCTAACTGATCAGAGACCTTATGCGACGTCCCCTCCTCGACGACAAAATCCTGTTCCAAGTCCACCTATCAGCCCTCAAAACCAGAATACTCACGAGCAGTTTGCACCTCCACCTGGACCTCCTCCAGCTTCCCGTGGACCCACAGGAGCGCAACCAACCAGCTTCGACTATGACAATGCATATTCGGCCTCTGAATCGCATCCCCCAGTCCCAGACCGGGCTCGTCCACCTACAGATGCATACGTCTCGACGACGGCATATGGAGTGTCCGAAAACCCATTCGCAGATGATGCATATGGAGAAGGCCCAACCACTTCGAAAACGTCAAACGGCTTGATCGACTTGGGTGAAGATACACCGTCCGCTCCATCTCAGCAGTCAGGGGGCAATCAGCACATCAGCGAACTTGCTGTTGACCAGCAAGGACCGGGACCGTACAATGCCGAGTACAGACCAACTCCAAGCTACATGCATAGACAGGATTCTTCCGCAGCGCATCTGACCATGCACGGCGGAGGTCCACCTCCTGGGTTGAACGGACAGGGGCAGAATGGTTCCCACGAAACTGGGCCCGTAAGCCCGGTTTATGAAGCCGAAGGAGTCGGTCGACGAATGAATGATTTGCGTATTTAGTAGAGCGAGTGAGCGAAAGTCAGTGTTGAATATGGGTTGTTGGATCTCATTGGGAACCAGATACCCTTGACGTAGTCCCCGTAATAGAATGATGACTTGATACCGGACCGCTTGAATATCAGAATCGGGCATCATATCCGAGCTTTGCACGTGGGTTGCGATGAGGGTGATGCCCATTTCTGACAACCCAGGATGGGAAAGAACAACAACAAAACCTATGAATACAAGTACTCTGACTTTGAGATCTACTTCCTCCGACTGCCTATGATAAATCGGAGATACCTGCACTTGGTGTAGACTATGAGAAGTCCATCATGACCTCCATAGTACCCGCCCCGCCCTACACGCAGGACGAGCTCAACAAGCTCTATCCGCAAGGACTTGAGCTTCGCCTGGTCCAGGTTCTGCTGCGACATGGCGAGCGGGCTCCCGTCTCTGCTCGCTTCCAGAATGTAAGCGTCCCTACCGTCGCCTTATCTATGACAACCGGCTCACATGGTTCACCCTCTAGGCTGGCCTCCCGGCGCATTGGCCGTACTGCAATGCTGCGCAACGTCTTCGATCGGTGGTCATGACCACAAATGACGTGTCAAAATGGGACCATTTGCAATGGAGAAGAAGACTCGAAACATTCGGGGAGGATGATGGCCCTCTCATCGCCGCTGGTCCAGCCGGTGAAGTCGACGGAATCTGGTATGTACACCTGCAGTCGGGCCGGAATACAAGTACTGAGCGTCCAACAGCCAGCTGGGCGAACTCACAGACAAAGGTCGCGACACTACTTATGAGTTGGGCCGACGTTTGCGGAATCTCTACGTGGACCAGCTGAAGTTCATGCCCAAGCTCGTCTCGAACGCCGACCTGATCTACCTTCGCGCGACGCCTCTCCCTCGAGCTCTCGAGTCCGTACAACAGACCTTCTGGGGCATGTATCCCTTGACAGCACGTACAGCCTCCTTTCCTACCCCGACCATCGTCACCAGAACGCCGGCCGACGAGACCCTCTTCCCCAACGACGGCAACTGTCGACGCTTCGCTCAGTTGTCCCGTGCATTCGCGCAACGTACAGCAGACAAATGGAATGATACGGACGAGATGAAATATCTGACAAAGTTGATGGGAAAATGGATGCCAGAAACCTCGAAAGACGTCGCGGTCGACTCACATCCTCGCTTGTCCGGCATCATGGACACGATCAATTCGACCCTGGCCCATGGTCCTGAGACGCGACTGCCCAAAGAGTTCTACGATGAGAAGGGACGTGCCATCATTGACCGTATCGGCGTGGAAGAGTGGTTTTCAGGGTACAATGAAAATCGAGAATATCGCATGCTTGGGATTGGAGGTCTGATGGGTGACGTGGTAGAGCGCATGACCTCCAAGATCGAAGGCGCCGGTCTCAGTATCAATGAGATTGGTGGTGAAAACGGTCGTCTGGGTAAAGGTCGTGGAGGTGAAACGGGAATTCGTCTCGCCTTATCTGGATGCCACGACACCACACTCGCAGGAGTAATGACCAGCCTGGGTGCATTCAACGGAGAAAAGTGGCCGCCCTACACAAGTCACGTCGCGTTTGAGCTGTTCAGGAAGAAGACTGGCGACGAGAAGGCGGCACCTGCAGATGCAGACTTCCTTACACCTACGACGCCTGCATCGACGGAATCGAATGCACACCAGGACGCCACAGCGAAGCCGGGCTTCTTCGCGTCATTTCTCGGTTTGCGTTCTCCCCAGCCTTCATCACAATCTCCCCTTGGATCTGAACCTCTTTCGACACCACGACGATCGCCACCATCGTCCATAGGAACCTCTGTGCCGCCGAAAGATCTTATCGCTAGGTCTGCATGGACGAGTCTTTCAGAATCCCAGAAAGAGCGTACAGATGGATACTATGTACGCGTGCGGTACAATGACAAGCTCATGAAGATTCCAGCCTGCGCCAAACCTGGAAATAACTACGAGGGTGATGAGACTATGTGTACGTTTGAGGCGTTCAAGCGTGTGGTTGATGGGTATACGCCGAAGAACTGGAAGGTCCAGTGTGGGCAGAATCTTGATGGACCTGTTGCTGGATTGGTCTCACCAGCGCAGTGGGCTGGACATGTTGAAGAGGGGCACTGAAGGTCTGCGATGAGGATTCTTGAACAGGCGCTTTATGCCCCACTGAAGGGCAACGCACCCATTTGTGCGCTGTGGTCGGGCAAGAGCACTCGCGGGAACATGCACGCGTACATGATCGAGCAGAAATATCTTACGGTCGGATCAAGCCTCAAAACACCGACCTCTGATGGTCTGGGAGGAAGACATGGCCACGTCCCATACGCAAGCATGGGCGTAGGTAGATACTAGAAAGGGGCGGCAAAGGGTCTACTTGCGCCGCTGACTCTGTCAAACTATGGCGGACGAGAAGATCCAAAGAGTGACATCTGATTTGTGGTTCACACTTTTGACCGACAGACGTAGACGTCGCCACGAGATCATACTTATCATGAAATTTGATTATCATTAGATATCCGCTTACACGGCCGGTAGGGTACTCTTCACATTTACCTAGGTCTTATTTCCCGGCTGCCTTTCTGTCGATCGTCGTCCACCGTCTTCATCACTTCTTGTTCGCCTTGCAGATGAACATCTACCAGCGTCCCCATTTCGCCTGCGCAAACAGAGGATCGTCCTTATCCGTTCGTGGATTTGGGTCGACGGCGAACCTCGTCTGTTTCCTACTGCCATATTTAGAGCCTGGCCCTTGGCGACTCGGGGTGTCGATGTCAATTGTCATCTCATCCAGCGTTGATGTTTGGTCAGTAAGCTGATCTTGTTCTTCTTCTCCATTGAGTCGTCTCTCGCCGCGAGTGTAACTGTCAGGATTGATGATACTTTCGAACATGATCCTCCCATCCACACTTTGCAGGTATCCCACCTCAAAAGCAGTGCTGGACGTAATCAGCATGGGACATCGACGCCGTGTGTCGTCCTCGCGAATGCACTCGGGAAGCCAGGATGCCGAGTAATTTGTGCTGGTCGTGTCAATAGGGAGGAGGCCTGTTACTGGCGGGAGATGTTCTTGGTACCAGGCATATAGCAGGGGTTGTCTGCGCGTTGTGAGGATGATGAGGACGTTGGATAGTGTCGCATGCCAGTGGATTTGTCTTATGGTATGTCTGAAGATGAGGGCTGTGTGTGGATGGCCTTTAGCGTCGCGCGGTTTCCAGAGAAGTAAGGTTCTTGGGGCGGAGCGGATGCGTGTGGCGATGAATGTGTGGTCTGAGTTGAGGGATATGATGTCTATTTGCGCTGAGTTTGGAGTTTGTTTGTCGGGCTCGGTGGGATCGAACATGCCTGTCTGCCGGGTGAAGGCTGGAGTTGCATCTGTTGGGGACGTCATCTCTTGCCATACGAAGGTATGTGAACCGTCAATTGTGTCCGGGTGGGTGAAAGCTGTGACGGTTTGTGTGGACATGCTCTTCGCGGATTGGTATCGGATCAAGACTTGTTTCTGGCCGTTGGCTGCTATCTGAATTGTCCGGTTTCCGTCACGGCGCCATTGCCAGTGTGTGAGGCCTGGACCTTCAGAGTCGGCGTCCAG
The DNA here is from genome assembly GCA_000835395.1 of Exophiala sideris. NCBI lineage: Eukaryota > Fungi > Ascomycota > Eurotiomycetes > Chaetothyriales > Herpotrichiellaceae > Exophiala > Exophiala sideris. Next base: position 3,182,233 of record KN846952.1, on the reverse strand, counting down.
AGGTTTATCAATAGGGGGAAGATTTCTTGTGAATGTGCCTGCAGAGATGTCCAGCTGTTTCAGGGGGTGGCCTTGTGCGGTGAAGAAGTAGACTTTGACACCGTATGATGGCGAGTCGCACACCGCGATGACGGGATCTCCTGCCGGACACCATGTTATACTCTGAGCATCTGAGGTATTGATGTCAAAGGATCGATATGTGATGTTATTTCCTTCTTCCAGGTCGAATACTGTTACTCTGTCCTGGCCTTTCTCCCGTCGAAGAAGGGCGAATTGCCTATTATGAGGTGCGATGGCGAGACTTCTGGAGTCCGAAAACTTGACGTGCGGTATGTCTTCCCGTTGTGGCTTTGTGAGGCTGAGTATCGCAGCGGTGCCACCGTATTCGAACATGACCAGTGCCCGACGATGGTTGAAGACGAATTGGGCGAGGCTGACCTTTCCCAGCTGTCCACCCAACTCATAGTCAGCTAAGATGTTTGACGGTTTGCAATCCTCGTTGTCATCTGTTCTCGGCATCATTCTTGGACTCTTGAGGTCCGTGCTCAAGGCTATCAGGCGATGCCCGTTCGACAGGAGCAGCCATCTGAGTCCAAAGTCGCACTCCGATGTGGTGTTTGAGAGTATCTCGTCGGCGTCTGTTGGCGTTGTGATAGTCTCCGGAGACCAGTGGAGGATATGGCATTCTTGCACAAATGTCCGGGTTGATCTGGGTGTTTTGATCGCCGTAATGGATCTCCGACTGTGGACTGCTTCGACGAGGCTGATTAAGTGGACCTTTTGGTCTGGTGCAATCAGTGCGAGCAAGGTGCCGTCCGGAGACAAGACGGGCCTCTGGAGTGCTTTGCCATTACTGGGAATCAGCATGGTGTCTTCTTCGTAAACAAAGAGACGACGTGAGAAAGGGCACATTGGGGGTGTTGTTTAGGCAGGGGTTTCATGCGATGGGGTATACTCACCACTCCATGATTGTAACGTGGTTGGCATGACGGCATCCTGGTGCCCATTCGGATAATATTCCTCTTTCGTTGATTGTCTGTTTCCAGTGGGTATGCATTGAGCATGGGGGACCCTTTGTTCATCGCTGTTTCCTCTTTACGATTGAAACGGACGCGTTCCACCAACTTGAGACGCGTTAGAAGAAACGCGATATCACGTGCATTCTTGGCAGATATCTTTTTTACCTGCTAGTGGTACCTACTACGTCCGTAGGTTGCTTGCCACCTTGCCACGTCCCGCCCCTGCATATTGCTTCTCGTCCCGCATTCTCCTTCTTTGTAATGCATTACATGAGTCTCGTGGGCTGCTGCGCTCGTACGGACGTATTGTACTATGCGATTATATAATTCTTCCTCAACAGGGTTTGTCGTTGAAGATCGCTCTCCAGATTACTCATCAACTAGTAGTCGCAATGAGCTTGACTACTACGGCTTACGGCAATCGTCAGACCTTAGAGCTGGACTCCGAGAACTCGCCATCCCGGTACGGTAGTCCCCTTTTGACCCTTACGCCATCGTGATCTAGCTCTGGCGCTGCCATGATGTACCACGAGCCAACACCGCGCATTTCAAAAGCAGCCTGTTTCTTAACGTACGAGAGCTCAAGAGCATCTGCTGAATCGACGTGGAGCTTTGCAATCATGGCGATCTCCGGCCTAGACGTTGTTCGAGTACGACGAGCAGATTACTTATCATCAAGGGAGCGCGTCTTGCACTGATGTCGAAGCCCGATATGCCTCCTGGAAGTATGGTATATATTCAACACCAAGGCCGTATTGTCAGGGTACTTCTTCCAGATTAACACTTCACCAAAAGGACCAAGATCACTTGATATTCATTGACGACCACAGGAATTTCTTGCTCAAAAATGGAAACTATTGTCATTGTTGGCGGGACAGGCGCCCAAGGAAGTGCAGTTGTCCAGCACCTCTCTGACACGAACAAGTTCAAAGTGCTTGTATTGACACGCAGTACCACTTCTCCATCAGCCAAGGAGATTGCCGCCCTCCCCAACGTCGAACTGGTTGTCGGTAATGCGTCCTTCGGCTATGACCTGGAAGCTTTTTACAACGCAGCACGACAATCTCAATATGCTTTCATCAACACCGATGGCTTTGCCCTTGGTGAACAAGCCGAGACTTATTTCGGCATCAGGCTTTTCGAGCTTTCCCTCAGGGCTGGAGTGAAACACTTCATCTACAGCGGTCTTGACTACAATGGCAAGAAGTCCGGCTACGATCCAACACTCTACGTTGGCCACTATGAAGGCAAAGCTCGAGTTCAAGGTACGTGAGATCCGACCTTCCCGCGGCGTTTTTTGGTACTGATCCATATTTAGAATTCATGCGTGCTCAGCCTAACAGTTCTATGGCTTGGACTGTGATCAACAGCGGACCTTATATTGAGATGCTCCAAGAACTCCTGCTGCCAACGATTGGAGATGATGGTGTCGCACGCTTCAAATTACCGATCGGCCATGGCGCCGTTCCTTTCATTCACCTGGACGACTTCGCACGCTATGTGACATGGATTCTCGAACACCCAGAAGAGTCGAATGGAATGATTTTGGGTATAGCGACTGCCCACGTTTCAGGTCCAGAACTTGTCAGGGCCTTCACAGCTGTAACGAAAAGGCAAGCTATGTATGTCGACGAGCCGAACGACAAGTGGGTTGAAGCCAATTTTGGGTACCTTCCAAATGGGGTCAGTACAAAAGTTGGTGCACTGAGTGTCAAAGACCCCAACTCTCTGGTGATGACATATGGCGAAAACTTCTCAAACTGGTGGAACCTGTACAAAGCAAGTGCGGACAATAAAGGGCTCATCCAACGGGACTATGATTTGCTGGACCGCATCCTCCCAGACAGGGTCAAGAGTGTAGAGGACTGGATGAAAAAGGTGGATTATGATGGTACCCATCGTCCAGTTTTCAAGAGCGAAAGCAGGGCAAAGCAGTTCCCATCTGGGAATTGATTCAGGGTTCTTGATGGCCATGCCAACATCAATCATGTCTTCTCATCTACCACAAACGAGCATGCATTGTCGCAAACAAAGCATCACGATTTAGCAATCAATACCGATTGTATGCTCTCATATCTATGTCTTAGCGCTCATGCACCTGTCTGTTGGCTTATACTGGCGACGTGCCGGACCTTGACCTTCAAGTATGCCGCCTGTCCATTTTACGTTCGTTCAAGCGCCAAGGCGTGGATAGAAGGTGACAGACTTCCAAATGAGTATCTATATATCAATCGGAGGGAATGCAGTCCCGGAGCGGACGTCTAGAATCCTAAGCTTTTCCCGGAAGTGTAAGTTGTCGTTCAAACAGTCGATGCGATGAAGCTGCTGACGGACAATAGATCGACATGGCTAACAACAACCAAACAACGACGGCGCACGATCAAGGAACGCTTTCTGCTGGCCATGTCCTTGTCTTATTCTCCCGTCAAGCCATCATATTCCCTGAAGACACGGAGTCTGTGGGAGGCTGGGACATTCCAACCAGAGATGTTGACAAGATGACGGAAGTGGCAGACATTTTGGTAAAGATGAATGCTCAATTGTCAGGTAGTCTAGGCAGTACACTATCGGCGGACAGCACAATTTCCCTCAGTACCCAGCAATCTTCCGAGTCAACGTGGTTCCATAATCTGGCTCAGGAGCAGCCACTCAAAGATTTCTTCCATCTAGGCCTCAGGCCCTGCAGCCTTGACCAAGCAGCCAATCGGAAAGTGGAAGTAGTACTCCTTGTTATGACCACCCGATCGTGTGTACAGGAGGCTTGCTGGTACCTCGACGAAAACGACTGGAACGTACAGCGAGCAATTGCTCAATACCAGTCGGATGAAAAGAAACGATCAACCAATACCAGTCGACTGTATCTTCTACTCAATTGGCAAGCAACTCGAAACACCTCCCAGAACTTCAAGCGTCGCATGCTGTCAATCAAACTTCCTCCAACACGCAGCGGCAGAATTCAGGTAGTCAAATTTCCTGGCCCGTTTCACGTCAACAATCCTGAGCATCTCCGAGCCTTGAATCAATGGCATGCTGATTTGCTACGAGTGTTCCTTGCACCACCTACAACACCGGACATCGTGCGACAAGGGTACAAACCAGTTGAACAGCGGTTCATCCGAAACCGCTTCGCCGACGATATCAAGGCGTTGCAAAACGGCGGCCAACCAAGATGGAAGGCAATCGCGGTGGAGTTCAACGCTGTATTTCAAGGGCGATATCTCCCTGGCGAGACGAACCCCTGCCCAGAGCGCTCTCGAGCAAGTGTCTCGACCTACATACAGCGCCACTTCAGGCAAGGATCGGGGAAGCAGGCTTTTGCCAATTACCACGCTGCGTTGCGCATGTTGACTGTACGAGAGCAAGAGCAAAAAGAGTACGACAATTTTCGAGCTTCCTCCGCGCAGTCTGCGCCGACTGCGTCAGGATGGGATGGTGAGGATAGCAGCAGCGATTATGTTGAGGACGAAGTTGCCGAAGAACTTCCACGAGATGACAAGATGGTCGACGGACTGGACGCTGAGAGTGGATGGGAAACTGCATCGGATGATGCCATGGAGTTGGACTAGTCATAACATTGAATGAAGACCAGATAGACCTCGGGAGCATATCGGGCCCAAATGAACAAACCTGCTCAATATCCGCTGGGAGTCGTCCATACCCATAGTCGGATAATCAGCCTTTCACATTCTGAGAACTGTAAGCTTCAACGGTATAGACATATTAGTTGAAACCCAACGCACCGCCGGGTCTATCATCCGACAACCCAGGTGTTGAGGTGTATGTGCTCGCTGGGGCAGACAGGGGAGTCGATTGCAGTGTGAAAGGCTGCCGTTTCAGGGGCAAGGCTGGCGCCAAGAAACACGTGGCACATTCTTTCAACACCAGAAACTTCCACGAACAAGGGTTGTAGACCCCAAGTAATGTCTCCAGGCGTTACGGCGTGCTGAACAATGCAAACAGTTGCAGATTGAATCATCTTGGTACGGTGGATTGAGTTGCTGACCAGAAGCAGAGGGTGCACGTCCTTAGCAATCGCTCTTGCCTACGTCGTACAATCGACTTCAAACCTGCTGACGTCAAGAACATGGTGTTCGCTCGCAAAGAACAAACCATCTCAGTCAAGCTATTCTTTCAGCGCTCATGCTTGTACCTGCTTGTGTCAATGTTGACCGCTTGCTTCGTGCGACAAAATGATTCAGCAAACCCTGTCACCGTGTTTGCGACAGAATTGCGTCGCAAACTCCAAGCTCGGAATCGCGGAAGCGATCATGATCTGTCCTATAAAAAGGCCATTCCCTTTTCGTTCACATTCCAGCCTCTAATAGCGCAATTTGAAATGCAATATATGGATATATAGCAAGCATTTCCTCGTTGGAATGTACGGCGGATGTCGCTATGCTGGATTCGCAGCCTAACCTTGGTTGGTAAGACACTTCACATGTCATCTACAGCATTCCAGTTGACGACTTTATTCAGGCAGTGCGTGACAGTGACAGTGACAGAGATAGACTAGCGTACCATGTTCTCAAGAGAATGTTGGTGCCTGCGGCGAGGTTGTTTTGTTTTGGTCTGTGTCAAGCATCCTCGTCCATATCTTCAGGCTCTCCACCATTTTGTGACAGCAAATCCATCACCTGTTGTCCTGGCACAGTCTTTTGTCTGTCGAGGTGAGCAAGATGGCGAACGGAAACAAGCGACGAGCTCCAAGCAGCCCCGAAGATCAACCACCTGCAAGGAGACCGAGGGTTGGCACACGCCAGGGCAACAACAGTAATCAGGCTATTGTACCTGGTACAACTTCCGCCACTGGACATGGGGCCGCAACAGGTCAGGGAAACACCCAAAATCAGGCTGTTCGGCCCGCTGCACCCGCTGCACCCCCTGCTCCAGCCCGACGTGCTTTGAATGGACCCCTGCCAGTTGACAGACGAGCAGCATACCCTCCAAGGCCGGCACAAACCTCAGTGCCACGGACCGAAGCAGAGAGAGAAGAGCGCATAACGGCCCTCAGAAATCAGCTCCGATATCCTCACGCAATTGCGAGACTGATTCTCGTGGGGTTTTTGAGTGGTGCAGGATGGGACGTCAACCGTGCAGCGGCAGTCTTCTGGGAGGGCCACAATCGATACAATCACCGTAAGTATTCTTTTTGGCAATGTCCCTGTTACTACCGATGCAGCTTACTGACGATTCGCAGTCAACCTTCCTCTCCTCGGTGCTCCAACCCAAGCCAATAATTCTGCTGCTCTGCGTCCCGGCATCCACCATGCTCAACGAGCTGGTGGCCAGGTAAGGCGAGGTGACAACGTTGAGCAAGGAAGACTCCGCCTCCTCGTCGATGTGCAAATGGGTCTGAGAAACAGCATCTTCAACAATCGGCCAAGGTTGCGCACAACAAATGCAAACATGACTTTGTTGCTTCATGAGCAACTATGGGATAACGACGAGATCACCAAGGTGGTTAACGACCTCAACGGCGACTACAGAAGGCTTAGCGAGCGTGTTGACCGCCTGCGTCACCCGACAGAACATCAACCTTCCCGTGATGAAAGACTGGCTCTGCTTATCTCCATCACCTCGACAAACAGCTGGTACTCGGCAAGAGCGCTCCTGCAGAACCACAACTGGGATCTTGCACGTGCCATTGACGAATGGATTCGGCAGGGCGGTATCCGAGTCGTTGCTCCACCTCCTAACACTCAGGAGGAGGTCAAGCGCAAAGGGAAGAGGTCATGGAATGCAAACAAGCCTCGGGAGATTATCAATGGCAGTTTCGACGATGACGATTTCGAGGAAGAGCCGCTAGGACCTCCTGACCAGAGCATCGAAGGTGGTGACTCGGGGCCCATCAAGGGACGGCCGTCTGGCCGCAAAGGTGCCAACGCCGGACCCGGTCAGGATGACGACGGTAGCGCCACCCATAGCTCCCATCGACCTGGCTTTGTGATCGATGACGACCGCAGACAAAACACTAGAGTGCGCGCTCCGGACGCATCGAGACTGCGCATCGAATATATACGCAATGGTCGTTATGGCGTTGAACACTTCGATGGTGCCAACCCCGATGACGATCAATGGCGTGTGCGCTCCAGATTCAGCTGGGATGACGGCGATACCCGGCCGGAGTTCGACTGGAACAATCGTGCGCACATCTCGTTCCTCAGCAAGTGGAGATCTGATCGGCTCCTGAAGATCACTGGGGAAAAGAAGCGACTTGAGGTACGAACACCCTTCAACAAGTACGAGAGGGACTGGCTTCGGGAGCAGGAGGCGATCAGGACAGAAGAGAGGTTCTATGAACTTGCACAACAAGATCGCTTCCAGAGCAGAATTACCAACCCGCAAACCTGGAATGCGGCACTGACAAAAGCCCCTTTTGATGGACGTCCTTTCCCAATGCCAGCAGCGGAGCTTGATGCACTCACGGCACGCTTCAACCAGCAATTTGGTAACAGAACGATGTATACCAAGGTGCTGTGGAAAGACAACAAGTACGTCTACATTCCAAAGGATATGTCAGAGGTTGGGGAGGTGCCGCGTCCTCATCGCACGTCCTTGGTGATCGGCCAGGAGCGACGCAGGATCAGAGCGTACGCCAAACATTTCCATCTGACTTACGATGGTAATGTTCCTGGGGGAGGCTCGCCCGACAGTGAGTCGGATTCGGATTGTTATGACGAGAGGAACGCCTGATGGTCTTGGATGCTGAGGGAGGAGTATGCTGTCTTCATCGAGTTGTTGTGCTGGTTACCATTCGCATTCTGTTGTACTTTTCGTTGCTCCAGTCGTGTTGTTGTACTCATCGTGCCTCCTATGAAGAAGACGTACAGTATTTAAGTTAATCAATGCCTCCATGGTCTCTCGCGCCTTCTCCAATGTTCCACTGATCGCTGCCCGACCCGCCTAACTACCAGTGTTTCATGTCGAATGCATGAGGTCGCATCATCGCCATGGAAGAAAGTAGCCTGTACTCCCCTACGGTTTCCAACGACACTGCTCACGATTTGGAGGATCATAATCTAGCTGAATGAGTACAATCTTAACAATAGCAAGGCTTTAATACTGCCTTATCTCTAGGTCTCTTCAAAATACTGGAATCAGTCAAATTATCCATCCTATCTATAAGTCTATGATATCTACAAACTCCCTCCTTCAAGAACTAAATCTACTTAACCACGAATTTGCTGAGCGAACAGCGCAGCAACACTCCATCAATGAGCGAGGTGACAACGAACCAAAATGCATGTCTCTCAAAACGCTAACATGGGTGGCACGATGCTCTGGTCAGACACAATGCAGATCTGAGCCTCACACCTCGGCGTTGTCAGGAGAATCTGCAGCAGAATGACCGTCCTTGTCAAATGAGATCCGGCTATGTCGCACGCCACGATATTCGCTAAAGTCCAGTTGCAGTGCGGCAAAGTCCCAGCGGCTTGATAGAAGCAAGAATCCAACCGACGTCACTGGAAGGAGGAGAACGTCGAGGGCCCCGAAGAAAATGAAGCCGCTGTTGACGCCGATGACATGACTACCGTCACTCAAGCCGAAAGCAATAGGGTATAACGTCCATATCAGAGTCACCCAGCCAGCCAGAATGAGATAGTCGCGACTGATCCCAATCTTTTCAGCCGATTCGCGACTTTCGTTGATGGTGCTCATGGCAAGTATGACATAGGCGAAGGTGCCGAAAGTGAAGAAGCCCCATTTGTAGCTGGTGGTGGTGTAAGCTGCAACCAGGTAGCTGATGACCCAGAACCATGAGGAAACAATGTTCAGGATGATGGTAGTCCATGATATGCCCGAAAGGAGACCAAGGGACAAGGCTAGTGCCGGAAAAGAGACGACCCAGTTGATGTACCTGGCGTAGAAGATCTGGGTGGAGAGACCGTTGGACTGCTCGACGGCTGACCAACCCAGGTCGGAAGCTTGAGCGAAGTAAGTTGCTGCGCCGACCAGAAGGGCCATGGACAATGTGTAGTTGAAAACTCTCTTGCTTTCGGGAGCAGTGAAAGAAGGGACCAAGCAGGCAAACTGAACGTGAAGGGTCAGTAAAGGTGCGTTCTCGAGATTGCAGCGAAAGGCTTACGAAGGCGATTATGTAGATCGCTGTGACAGCCCAAAGGAAGTCAGATACGTGCTCAGAGAGAGCCAAGTCCACCCCGGTCGGGGGATTGACGTTGAGGGCTCCTCGCGGCAAGATATCCATTCTGGTTCAGAAAGTGAGCTGGTTATGAGGGGATTCTCAATAAGCGCTCTGTGCTGCTGAGAAGACAAGCAAGTCTCAATGTCAAAGTGTGTTGAAGTAGTGGGTGAGGTGGGCAAGAACTAGAAGAATCTTGAGTCGTTTATAAAGGGGATATCGATGTGGACAACTCATTATTAAGGAGGACGCGCTATGACTGTCTCAACTTTACCAGGGCCATGCATAATTGAGCAGGTGGATGATTTGCAGCGGGATATAGATCCTCCGCCGGGCCAACGTCGACAGTTATTAACAGGCGTGGACACTATAATTGTCTCAATCCTACCAAATAAGGTCCATCAAGAACTTGACCAAGTGGATGATCATTACTGGAATATCGCTTCGCCCGTGGTGTTTTGCCGAACGTAGATGTTCGGATACACAATATATCACGAAACCTGCACATTGTGGGCAACGCATGGACCCTGGTCGGACACATAGTTGCCAACGAACCAATGCCGGCTCGTACCTGCTGTCTCAAAAAGACCAGTCTCATGGTGAATATCACGACCTCGAATAGACTGAGGAATTTTGCTGGCAGTTCTGAAAGTGGGTGGGATGCAGTGATGCCTTCTCGATGCGTGTGACAACCTGGCCGAGCCGAACGCATTGGGTAATAGTGGAACCTTGATCGGCCACAAGATGCTCCGTTTGGCTCCTGGCACTTACCCATTTAGGATGTGCTCAGCCTCGCCGGATCCTCCTGTTGCATGAGAGCAGAATAGTATCATCTACGTTCTCCTTACGACCACCAACTCAAATGTATCTAGCAGTCAACGTCTCTAAGTGAATATTCATTGTCGACTCGAATCCAGACGTGCCATCCTAGAATCAATTGAGGTTCATCTTCACGATGGCTCCTCCCACAGCAATTGTCACAGGTGGTTCATCTGGTATCGGCAAGGCACTGGTACAACACCTCGTCTCTTCAAAGTGGCAGGTGGTCATCGCCGACATCAATCCGCCAAAAGAGCCCATTGCCGACACATTGTTCATCCAAACCAACATAGCCTCCTGGCAGGAGCAAGCCGACATGTTCAAACAAGCATACGAATGGAACGAACGGCTAGACTTTGTTGCGCTCAACGCGGGCGTAGATGATCGAGATAATATATTCTATACGCTCTCCAATGATGTGGACAAGTCGCCCTTCAAGCCAAACACCATTACCTTTGACGTGAACGTCACCGGAACGTAAGACTCAGCTATCCAGCACTATTTGTGATGCTGTTGCTGATCCCACCTAACGTTCAGATATTACGGCATCAAGCTTGCTGCACATTACATGACCGTCCCAAGCGCTCAAGCAGGCAAACCCAAGACTGGCGGCAAGATAGTCATCACATCATCTGGGGGAGGTATTTTTCCTATCCCAATCCTCCCGCAGTATACTGGCAGCAAGCATGCCCTCGTCGGGCTTGTTCGGGCTCTCGCAACCAATGGAGCTGCTTCCAAAGCCAATGTCCTCATCAATGCGGTCTGTCCTGCCATTGTCGACACACCAGGCCTGCCGGCGGGTCTGATAAGCAAACTTCCTCCAGACCAGGTCACACCAATGAGCACTATAATTCGAGCCTTTGAGGAATTGGCGGACCTGGCCAACGTTGGCGATGAGGACTGGGTCGAGAAGGGCAAGAATGGCGAAACAGTGGAAGGAAACGTCGACGAATTGATATGGCATCATCCACCAGAAAGACGCAGCGGCAAATTTGTGAGAGAGACCGGCGTCCTAAAAGTGGCACAGGCGTATAAGGAAGGGCCGAGGAGACTGTAGCATGAATTGAAGAGCACGTTGACACTATTAGGTGCTGTTATCTGCCTTGAACGTTCGACACTGTTTGCTTCGGGCATTTTGTGGAGGCTCGCCGTTTTGATGAGATCCCGGCTATAACTTATCACTGCCATCATCGCTTTCTTTTCTTAGCATACATAGGTACATCCGTCCGTTGCTGTTTCTATTCCTCATTGCGAACCTTTACTCACGCACGCTCCTGATGTTCCGGGCCTGTAGCTTTATCACATTGAGGGGCGGCTTCATCATCGCGACCCTGGTCATGTCTCGGGTGACGTGCAACGCTAATATTCTCAACCTCAACTGCAGTATGGTTGGTAAAGTATGGCGAAGGGTCCAAAACAAAAAGAGATGCAACACAAGCGATGACGAAGAATGGTATAGAAGCATACCAGACGTAACTGAAGGCTTCGCTGTATCCCCAGCGTATGGCTTCTCTTGCAGCAGCCACCACTTCAGCAGAGATTCCAGCCAGCTTGGAGGGCTGCTTGGATGAGATGGCTGCAATCAGCTTCCCCACGTCGGCGACAGGGTAGCCAAGCGGTACGATGGCTTCTGCAACCTTCTTTGGGACACTTTTCGATACTTTGGCAGTAAGCACCGTGTTGAATATGGTACTTCCCACAGCTCCGCCAAGGTACCGCATCGCTCCAAGCAGTCCGTATGCGAGACCGATATCGCGCTGAGGTACGTGCACGCCCACTGTGCTGTAGCCGATGACGATGACCCAGGGAAAAGAAATGTTTGCGATCCCTTGGATCACCAAGCCTCCGGGGATGCGATCTGGAGCAATAATGGCCAAGAGACCGCATCCGAGTGCTTGGACGGCATTGGCAACTAGCAGTTGCAGATGGATATGCTTGATCCTTGGAACAAGTGCGCCCAGCACAGCGCCTCCGATAAGAGCCCCTACTCCGGACGGAATATTGTACCAACCAGCCGTAATTGGGTTTGATGTAAAGACGTAAGCGATTTGCTGCGGCACAAACGTCGTCAACGCTATGTGCGCAAGACCTGAGGAAAACATGACGATCACCAGAGAAGTGAACTCCCTGAATCTTCGGAACAGCCGGAAAGGGAAAAGAGGTCGTGCTGCTCGCCCCGAGAAGTCCCAGATGAAAGTGCAGAGGAAGAGTACGCCACCGACTGTCAAAGGCGCGATGACAGCGGCGCTTCGCCAAGGATACTGAGTTCCAGGCCAGCCTAAGCCAAGCAGAAAGACTGTCACTCCAGCAGTGTAGAGGAAGATGCCCAAATAGTCCAGTTCGTATAGGACCTGACGTTTTGTGCGGTCCTGGAAGATCCGGCGTGGAGGATGGTAGAAAACGAGTGTGCCCACGATGGCGATGAGACCTGTAATCTCACCCAGGATGAAGAGCCACCGCCATGTGGCGTTTTGAGCAAGTCCGCGACCCATCAATGGGCCAAATGTACCCAAAGCGGCCAGGTTGATCTCCGTTGTGGCAATGCCGAACGATCGCCACTTGTTGGGCAGGATTTCTGAGATACCAGCGTAGATACTGCGAAAGAAAGCAACATCAGCAATTCACCTTGTTGAACACCTTTGTGCAACGGCCACGGAGAAACTTACACGAAGGTCATCCCAGTACCAACCCCCAAAATAGTCATAGCGGCGATGATTTGATTGAAACTCTGCGCCGTAGCTCCAACCAAGTGACCGATGAGCAGAACAATCTGACCGGCGACAATGACATCCTTTCGACCGAGGTAGTCACTGAATCCTCCAGCAAGGGCGAAGGCGACACTTCCGCCCAAAGAGAACCCTCCAGAAACCCAGTTCACGTTGTTGAGGTTGCCCTGGAGGTCCATCGCCACCAAGGTCGCGATTGGCGCGAAGGAATTCAACGTGAAGCTGAGCGACGCGATGTAGGTAATACCAAGGAAGAAGACGGCACCCCAAGTTTTGGCTTTGACTTTACCCGCGGCATCCACATCGTCTAGTGCCGCTCGATGAGGGTCACCGTGGTCGTCGTGGATGTGCGGGTCAAGCACCTCTTCGCCAATCTTACCCACAACTGGCTTCTGCTCAACGACTGGCGAAATGCCGTCGACGTTCTCTTGTTCAACGATGTCCCCGCGCATGATAACGAAGGGGTAAATCGCCTCTGAGATTTGATGGAGAGCTCTGAGAAAGGAAGACACATAGTGCACATATATAAGATGAAAGAGTCCCTAAGCCGAACGAATCGAGACAAACGTAAAGTCTAGTTTCCCCGGACTCCCCACGACCGCGACCCGGGGCTCCAGATTGGTGCATTCGTGCTCCTCCCCCAGGACTGGGCCAAGATGCAAGCTAACCTGCTACGAAAGCCCACACCATCGAGAATCGGAAAAGACGAGCTTTGGATAGCCGAACATTGCTTTGTGGCGGGCTCGGTATCTCTCTTTTCAGAATACGGACCCTACGGTTTCCTTTGCCTGACGGAGACCTCGTATCTGACTGATACGGAATAACGTGCCCGAGGAGAAAAGTGGCCTGTCCGCAGAGCAGAGCTGGTCCTCCTGCATCGGGTCTCCCCGTAGACAGACTTCATTAGCCTTCCTTTCGTAACACGACACCTCCGAAGTGTTAAATTCACATGGTACACTCTAGAAGAAGCTATAGGGAGACACTGAGCTGTCTGTTCTCACAACGACGTTGCGAGAACGACATCGTAACAGAAGCATTTAGAGCTGAGGTTTGACTCGAGGTATAGTATCAAAACCTCTTGGACCGCTATCAGGTCTGGATGTTAGACTCTCCCAAGACTCTCCCTTGTTGATGCGCTGAATGAATTCCTCCGGGTCGAAGTCCACACCGATGGGATTCGTTGTATAGGCTGGGGACATCATGTATGCATTGGCCTCTGCAGGGTCTTCGAAGATGTCGACCTGAGTCTCAAGGATATTTCCGTCCGGATCCGCGTAGTACAGACTGATCGTCATGCCGTGATTGACACACCAGAACGGGAGCATCCCTTGGGCTTGTCGTTGACGGTAAGCGAGAAACAGGTCCTCTAAAGTCTCGAAGGTAAAGGCAATATGCTTTGGAAAACATTATCAGCCTTGTATCTGAAGAACTCATGGGGTAAAGTCGCATTCAGGACAGGAGAGATCACAGACTCACTTCCAGTCCACAAGTTGACCGATCTTTCTTTTTCAGATCTGGTATCTCGGCTAGGGCGACTCGGTGATGTTCATCGTCATATGTGATAAACGCGAGAACATCATTCTGGTGGACAACTTCACCACCAAGAAAGTCGCAATAGAACTTGGCCATGGTTTTCTTGTCATGAGTTCTGAGGACAACATGTGCAAGCTTCGTCGGGCGAACTCGAGCCCCGGAGACGTTATCGAAATTGACGACCATGGTCACAAAAAACTTGATCAATTGTACTGTTGAAGAGTATGTAGTGCACTGTCATCAAAACCTTTGACTGTCGACCGATCAGAGACCTGGTAACTATGCGCCTCCAACGTCCATGGTGATGATTGGTTTTTATGCGTCACTGTATGGATCTCAGACTTGGAATTCAATCTGTTGGCGGCGCAACTGCCCGCCTGAATGCTTCCGTACAGCGACGGCGGAAGTTCTGCATGGACGCAACCAGTGTTGAGGCCTACCCCGCCCCCAGGTCACTGCCGGACCCGAGTCAACCATTATTACCGAACTCCGTGGAGGACCTCAGGATCAAAATGCCCGGACAGGGGCCAAGTGACCACGAGTGACCGTCATGCGATGGCAAGCTCCCCGTATGACACGGATGGGAGGGGTAACCCCTATTGCATAACCCAAAGGCTTTGTAGGCATACAAGCTTTCCGGAATTACCATTCTGGCTCGGCATCTTATAGCACGAATACACCACCCCTCGAATTGTGGATCATACATGCAACGAGTGTCACACATTGACTCCTGGCCGCGGTCGAATTATTCTCCTGGTCGGATGTCGGGCAAGACCGAGGAGACATGGGTGCAACGGTAGCGTTGTACCGGGCTTGACAGTTAAACTTGGCACCACGGAGCTCCAGCAGCCTTTCAATCATATAGGATATAGCAGTAGGGAGGTAGAAGGTCTCAAACTGATGTGAACACGACCTGGAAGCGTGGACAAAACACTGAGTTTGACTTAGTGAAGGGAAGTATAGCATCCGTTTTTCGACTCTACGCAAGATAGGAACAGGAGTGCACATCTGTATGTGTATTGATCCATAGCTTTTCTGCCGCCAACATGAATATTGAAGCCTTTGTACGATTTACGGACGTGAATGGACACGAGCATTACGGAAAGGTCTCTCGACAGCAGCTTTTAGGGGAGCTGACAGACCTTACGGTGAATATCTTGGAAGGGACGCCGTACACCGGCTTCCAAGTTCTTGATGAAAGGAAAATTATAAGCAAGGTCCGCACTGTGTGTCAATAGTCGTGACCGTACTGACGAGAAACGTTTCGAACAAGGTCCTGTGTCCACTCAAAAGCACCCCATATATCATTTGTATTGGACTCAACTATAAGAAACACGCCGAAGAGTCGAAGAGCTCTATCCCGGAATATCCTGTGGTCTTTACAAAGCCGCCTGACGCTCTCACTGGTAAGAAACCCCATGTCGTGGAATGATCATGTAGCGACGTAGACGGGCCATTGATCAACCTCTCCTTAGGTCCATATGACACGATCTCCATTCATCCTGCCGCCCAGACAACTCTCGACTATGAAGGAGAGTTGACAATCGTCATTGGCCGCGACGCCAGAAATGTATCTGCGTTGGAAGCGTTCTCGTGTATTCTTGGCTATACCAATGGCAACGACATAAGTGCCAGGATCTTTCAGCTTCCTCATACTGGTGGAGGACAATTCTGCTATGCGAAATCATTTGATGCGTTCGCTCCAATTGGACCCGCGATTGTACTTGCCAACGCGGTACCTGATCCTCAAAATCTGAATCTCTCGACCAAGGTCAATGGCGCTCTTAGACAGGAAACGAGCACGGACGATATGATCTGGTCGGTGGCTAAGATCGTGGAGCACCTGAGTCGTGGTACCACGTTGCGAAAGGGAACTATCATCATGACTGGCACGCCTAGCGGAGTAGGATGCTTCATGAAGCCTACGGGATATATTGGAGATGGGGATATCGTGGAGGTGAGAATAGAGGGATTTGGGAAGCTGGCGAATCAGTTCGTGTTCGAGAATAGGAGGGATGCTGGAAGTCTTTGATAACGGAGCAGCGATGTGTAGGCTTTTAGTGACGCAGAGGCGGGCCTGGAAAATCCAGATTCACGACTGGTGTGGGACTCAAGCCTTGCGTGAAAGCGAGTCAAGTCGCAATGCTTTGGTTAGGGTTTTTGTCGAAGACACAGGCATGAGAAGTGGAAAAGAATCTCTGTTGGATATGAAGGGCTCCTGAAAGTGAGCCAGCTATATACTACAGGAGTGCACCTAAATGTAGAGGGCTGGAAATGCCTAAGTCTGAAAGTTTTCAAGGGATACCTATCTCACTAACCAAACCGAAATGCTCATGGAGCCCCAGTAAGAGTCGAACTGTTTGCTGCTAGGGCATCACCGTCAGTCGGCGTCCCATTGGACTCGGTTCGATCATAGAACTGGGTCATGTCACAACCGATGCCCAGCTCATGCTAAACAATCGTTGTTAGGCATGTATCATATTGGCAGAACCAGAAGTTCTAGCGCCATGAGGAAGTCGACTTGCCTTTGATAAAGACGCAGCAACATTAGGATCGGTTTGCGCCTTCGCCAGAAGCTGCAATATTGGGTCCCTCCCGGCGACTCCTTCGGCACCTTGCATGATGCGTTTGAAGTTGGCCGTGGACATGACATCCGTAATATCTAAGAAAATCTGCCGACGCTTTTCGTCGTACTTGTCAAGGATGCTCAAGGAGGCCACTCCGCTGTGGATGCCGCAGAGACAGTCGATCAGGCTACCCACATCGGCAACCCCAGTTGTGAGACCTAGGCCACCCCTGAAAGTTTACCTCGTTAGAGCCAGTGCGAACAAATGTGCACTGCTGTTCGACACGCGGCGGCAGACTTCCATTGAAAGAGGACAGCTCTCGTCTGACAAGGGAAACATGATGGCACAGACGGGCACTTACATTGGGTTGTTCAGGTGTGCTGCGTCTCCTGCCAACAGGATCCTCCCAACCCGCATCTTCTGGGCACATCGCTGGTGGACCGAATACGGCGTGATGTTTTGCAATGTATAATCCTCGGGTTCTGGGTTGCCCGGAAGATGCTTGCGAAATTTCTCAGTGAGACGAGTCCCGGTCTCGTCAATCGACAGACCAGGAGTCTCACCATACACGATACGCCACAGTCCTGCTTTATCAATCCTGGCAATGACAAACCAGTGTTCTGGATCGATGACCCATTGAGCGTCGCAGAAGTCAAGCTTGTCAAAGTCGATAGATACCTGTTCAGTAGAGTTAGCGAGCCCAATCAAGCATGTATGGCTGCTAGACAACCAAGCGCCTACATTCACAGCAATCAACTGCATAGGCCAGGTGTATCCAGGAAAGCTGCCGCCGAACAATGCCTTCCTGACAGCACTGGTACCTCCGTCACAGCCAATGACAAAGTCCGCTTCCATCAAAGTAGTGGCCGTGGAGGAGCCCCCTTCGACTTGCACCCGAGCCTTCCCACTGTCCTGATCAACTCCAGTCACTCGATGTTTCCAGTGAATAGTAATGTTACGATACTTCTGGACTTCTTGGACGAGCACGCCGGACAGTGTGCCAACTGGCAAGATAACGGTATGTGGCAGACCTTCTCGACCTACGTCCAGACGGTCAAGCCCGAAAATCAATGTCCCGTCAGGCTTCCTCCATCCCACGCTACCTGCGATAAAGCCTTCCTTGATCGTCTTGTCCAGTATGCCGGCTCGATGCAGAACTCTATATGAGGATTTTAACAGGCCGGAAGAAGAGTTCAGGTATTCAACAAGCATACCTCACTGCAGCAGGTCCGTAAGCAAGGCCACGGGGAGAGTTGTTGACCTGGTCATTGGCTTCCAACACATCGACGCGGATGCCTCTTTGACCTAACATCAGGGCCGTCAGAAGTCCAACGGGACCAGCACCGACGACTATCACTCCCTGGATTTGGCTCTGACTCATGTTGAAGATCGTTGTAACTTTGCACGAGTGTTAGGACCCATTACACCAATTTGCAACTGAGGTGACATTGCTTCATTATGAAGGCTGGCCTTTTGGATGGCTTCTCACGATAGAACGTGCCGGGGCTTCACCTATGTGGCTCGGGACACGGTCACACACCTCATCCTCTATACTCAATTCTGTCACTCTGGCTCGGCTCTACTATGAAACGCCATGATCTGTGCAACAAGATGTTCCTGGCCCGATGGAGAAAACTGTCTTGTGGGGCCCCGGCTGACGAAGAAAGGCCGGGGCGACCTTTCTCTCTTGGTTCGGCAGTATCAAACATGAGAGCTGCATTCAAGCGGCTGTACATTCAGGAAATGTTACAGGACGATGTGATGACGCACGGCTGCAGGTAGATGAACTTGATATATGTGGTCCAGTTGAGGCGGCTCCAAGACGGACTAGTACATGACCCCCACCCTTGAAGGACCTTCGATGGCACTTTACCGGCAGTCCTCACGCGCTCTGTTCATTCCCCTTGCTGGATGACTCTACAAAGCCTTGAACGGGCAGCACGACGGCCGTAATCCTCGCCCAATCCGTCTCACTCGTGTTCCTCCATGCATGCTTGACAGCGCGCTGGACCAGTCCGTCTCCCCGTTTCAGAATCCTGGTCTCACCTGAGTCCAGTAAGATTTCTACCTCGCCCTCAATGATGAAGTTATAGTTGAGACTGAGGCTGCGATGCATTGGTGAAACATAAGCTGGTGGAAGGTCTACGACCCTGGCCGCAGATCCGTTGTCGACCACGATCCCCGGAGGATTCTGAACAAGATGCTCGTATGTGCGAATATCATCATCTTCAGCCACGTCGATAGGAAATCCTTTCGTCATGTAGCAATCGAAAATTTCCATGCCTTCAGGAAATCGTCTCACAGGTGGGTTGCAATCGACGTCGGTCTGGAACACGGAGGAGCCGTTGGATTTGTTGTGGCCTGTCACGAACCGAGAAATAGGGCGGAGGCGGTTTGGACTTGACATCGCTATTGAGGTTCGTCAATGTGGTAACATGAGAGAATAATAACTTCTTGCCCTGTGTTGGTTGTTTGCGCAAGCTTGAGACCTCGATGGATGAGCCTTAGATTCCGTACAGAGTATGCGGGTAACTAGCTTTTCAAGACTGAAAGGTACAAGAATGCTGCAATCAGTCTTGTGGACAACAGGGGTTTCAGAGACGACTGACCAAGTCAATCGGGGGGTTTCTTGCGCGTCGGGCGTAGAAGACCACACACATGCCTCAGAGATCGCCGAGACTCATTCGCAAGAGATTTGTAAAGGCCCAAGATCGGTCGAAGTCATAGCATCGTTGCCCGAGTATCAATAACACATCACGGGGATTGCCGAACATATTGGGATATGCTAAACATGCCGATGGAAGAACCGGTCGTAGAAGCCCGGGTCGGGGTAAGACTTCATCCCCTGACCGAGCATAGCCTGCAGAGAGGGGCTTTGTGTCATCAGATCAAGAAGATACCATCGCCGTTTCCGTTTTCGAGGTTTATGCATGAATGCTATACTTGCCCTCCTCACCCTGCTCCTCGCTGCTTGGAAAGGCCACACTCTCCTGAGTAAATCATACACGACATCATCAGCCCTCTTCGATATGACTCCGCCCCTTATCACTCTCGAGGAGCACTGGTACTCGAAGTCTGTCTTCGACTCATTCGAGAATGACATGAAAACTGGCATCACCAAGTGGCCTGGAGCACTCGATCGGCTCTTCGATGCTAGCGATCTGCGTTTGAAGGAGATGGATAGGGGCAAAGTCTCCCTCCAAGTTATCTCGCATTGTGCCGCAGACAGGCCATCGCCTGAGGTCTGCCAGGCCGGCAACGACCAGCTGGCTGATGAGATGAGCAAATCTGAAGAGACAAGAAGTCGCTTTGCTGGATTTGCCGTCTTGCCCATGGCACATCCAGAAGCAGCAGCAGAAGAGTTAGAGCGGACGGTCAATGACCATGGTTTCGTTGGTGCACTGGTGGATAATAAGGCGGGGGACAAATTCTACGATGGTGACAACTACGATGTTCTCTGGCAGAAGCTGCAGGACTTGGACGTCCCCATCTACCTCCACCCATCATGGCCAACGGCAGAACTTCTCCGGACATCGTACGCTGGGAATTATCCAACCCGTTCTTCGACCGTTATAGGTGGTGCGATGTGGGGCTGGCACAGCGAAGTTGGTCTTCATGTGCTTCGACTGCACGCTGCAGGAGTTTTTGATAGATTCCCCAGACTGAAGATCATCCTGGGCCACTTCGGAGAGATGATACCATTCATGTTGCAGAGGATCATCGATCAGGAAAGCATCATGGGCAAGCGAAATCGTCCCTTTGGACAAATGTGGAATGAGAATATTTGGATCACGACCTCGGCGGCTTACAGTCTTGATCCGATGCGCTGCATTCTGGCCAATACCAAGATTGAAAGGATCATGTACAGTGTCGACTATCCATTTACAACCAATGAACAGGGCCTCAAGTTCTTCCAAGACCTGGAGAAAAGTGGCCTGGTCACTGAGGAACACCTGGAGCTGATTGCATTCAAGAACGCAGAGAAGCTCCTGGGAGTGAAGGCATCACCCTCCAAGCAGGCCAACGGCGGTCTTAACAGCCATGCTTGACCACTTGGATCTGGGACTGGCTCTTAGTATGTCGTTAAAATTTTCCTCGGTTTCGAAGGGGAGAACTTAAAAAGTGCAAGTTGCGTGGCCAGTCGTATTAATAGCAAATATAGCTGGAAAACACAAGGCACCATTTGGCATGAGCTTAGCACCAGAGTACGTTAATGTGAGTCTAAAACACCATGTCATCAACATCATTAAGCGGTACAAGTGTACTCCACGACTCAAGATCTTCGTCCGGAAGAAATCCGAAGAAGTCGTTTTCCTGCAGATTCTGTGTCAGTGCTATGATGCGTCATGAATGATTAGACCGTGGTCCGAAGGGACAACTGACATGGAAAGGAAGAGTGCTTGTGTCGTCAAAGTCCACAGGATCAATCACTAGATCTGTAGCCGCAGGAATCAGGGGAGCACTTGTCGCCTCGCTAGACATTTGCCCAGTATTGTTGTCTTGGCCCTTTGCGTTATGCTCTACAGCCAGGCGGGCCAAGTGGCAAAGATCTCTGACGAAGATTCGCGATAACTCGAGTCCAGTGACGAACTCAAGGTTGGAGAAGTATCCAAAGGCAATATCTGAATGATCTTTCGTCAGTAACTATGGCTTCCTCATACAATCGGATGAGCATGCATGCATGACATTGAATCAAGACATACCTAAGAGCACAAGATCCGAAGAAACCGTAGGTGCGGTAGTGTCTCGTAAGATGTGAATGAAGAGATTCATAAAACAGTACACGGGAGTATATTTTGCGATTCTGCGTAAGAGTAAGCAAATCATTGACACCACCTTCGGTCAACAAACAAGACAAATGGCAAGGGAAGCATTACAAGTTAGAGCAACCACCGTCGACATGTACTTGTCTAGTTGCCAGGATACCTGAACGCGAAGCCTGGGCAACTGCGTTACACGAGGCCTCAACGTGGGAAGCAGCAGCCGTATCATCTGCTGAATAAGTGGATATGCCTAACCAAGGATAGGTCAGAGGGGTGTTGATGTCCAGCACCAGACAGAAGTAGTGCGACTGAAGTGATTGAGCCTGGCGTAAAGTGAGACCTGCTGGTAGTTGAGATGTATCAAGCGGGTCGTCGAGAGAGATGTCTTGCTGCACCGAGCACTGGAAGTCTGAGAGGTCTTTCCTCAACTTGCGAACGGTCTTGATCAGCTGTTCGGTCGTTTGTCTAAGAGCGCGGGCGCTTGAGAGGCGCTTTCTAGCAGCGGAAGCCAGTTGCATCATTTTGATGAGCGTGTGACAGTAAAAGGTATCGCTTGGTCGCCCACTGGGCGCGCTTGGGGGTACTTGACAACTTATCTCGTCATCGTCCATAATCTAGTGAGGTTAGAGTTACGAATGTAAATATTGCGTTCGAAGGACATACCGAAGGACGACCCGATCGGGAGCAAATGTGTTTTTCCAGACAGTAAATAGCCCAGAACATCCAGTTCCTGTGAGTAACTTCTGGCGGCGAGATCTTCCAGGAGTGGGAAGGTTGTCGGTGTAATCCTTTGGAACAGGCGAGGCGCATCGCGTCCGTGCAGAGAGTGTATTGTAAAGATTCCTTACCTATGCCTTCACTGAAGTACGCCTGTGAGAAAAGTCAGAATCACGACTCAAGGACTAAATTGAACGATGCATACCATCAATATCAGGGCCTGTACGCTCATCAAGGATGTATGCAAGAACAAGTTTTCGGTATGCACGGAAAGCGCATTCTCAAAGAAGCCCCATGAGGCTTGTAAGGTTTCACGGAAGGTTCTCTTTCTTGAAAGGACAATGCGGCACCCGTGAGCCCAAACGACGTTCCGTAATGCGTACCACGCCTTATCGTCGGTGATAGGGTTTCGCATCCCACTGAGATGTGCACGTAACCGAGATTCAAACAAACTACGCTCAACCACGCCGAAAGCCTGGTCTAGGCCTTCTTCAAAGTATGCTAAAACAAAACGTTATCTTTCAACTCAGTAGGCCTGACGATGCTGGGAGAGGACTTGCCGCTGGCGTATTGCCATGCAACCTCGAGAGGAGGGTCGGGTGCTCGGGAGGACGACAGGCTGTCGCTCATTTTGAGCATGCGAGCCGAGTTGTGGACAACGCGCTTCACTATGTTGGCATAATCTGGCGAGTTCGCCTTGGAGATCACCCAATCGACCGCAGGCTGAGAGCAAACAGATAGCATACAGCGTGGGCCTGTAAAACATTAGGCCTATGGTCTGCATTGGCGCAAGATGACTCACCATAATACTCAAGGCTGAGCTTGGTGAATAAGTCAGTCTCGTGGCAGAACATATGAGCGATGAGCACACCGTGTCCGTGGCATAAAGACTGTTATCCTCCCCAACATCTTGATCATTAAAGACATCGATCGAGGGTTCACAATCCTCTTGTGGGGTTTCTGCCTGTCCTTCAGACTGCTGAGGGATGAAGGTGAGTGGCTGCAATGGTGCGTTGCTGTAGTTTGCTTGGACTGGACGAGGCTCGTTGTTCTGGTGCAAAATTATGCGCTCATCCTGGTTGTGATGTTGCTGGATGCGTGGACGACGTCTAGGTGTGACGACGCATTCTTCGGCACGATCCAGGCAGTTAGCGCATGGAATGTTCCCGTTGCCTGGCCGGGTAGTAAGCAACTTCGAGTCCTCGGAGACTGCACTCTGTGGGCTTACATCGGATTTTCTTTGCCCTACAATGATTGCATGCGACGGAGCGCCGGTTCTTAGCCGGTACCTGGACAAGATCAAACCGAGTTGAGAGCTCCGATGCCATGGCGCAAGCATCTGTGAATGAATCTCGTCCTTCGCCTCGGCGGATGGATCAAGCCAAATGTCCGGGATAGTTGCACCGGCGAACGATGAACAGTAGCAAGCCTGGCTGGCTAAATGCTGAAGAGCCGAGTGGTTGGACCGAAATTACTTGTAGGTGTTGTTCGGAGTGCTTTTGCGCTATGCCTAATCAATTCGGCAATGCGGATGAGTGCCGAACGCAAGAAGTAATTTGGACTTCGTCGCTTGCGACCTCGGAGGAATTCTTCGCCCGCTGGGCAGGACATGCGATGCACCTTATTTTCGTGACAGAGGTTGAGATTTGAAGACACTTCGACGTGAGAAAGGTCAAGACGGTTGGAGTTGAGTGCCACAATCTCGAGGCGGAAGAGGCTCGCAGTCAATCAAATGACACCGTGCTTTCAGCTCAAATGACGAGATCTCAGTTTGCATCGTTTGCGATCTTTGTTTGCTTTGTTGGACCCCGATACTCAAGTCCATCTCATGTATCGATTCTTCCTCTTTGACAGTGTCACCCAGGCATACCATAGAACAACGATTCGATGTTCCCTTGGAAGCCTGCGAAAAAGTCCTCGAAGAGATTGTCGCCCATCTCGGACGATGAGAACAAAGTCAAGCCAGGAAAGTCCCATTCAAAGACAAATTGCTCGGGTATGAAAAAGTCGATCTCATGGCCTCCATTGTGGCTGGAGGTCCAGAAGAAGTCAAGGGGAGATTGTGAATCTTGTGCAGCACTGGCTGGGTTGACGCCTTGGTAATTCGAGGGACTGAACTGCTCGCCCGAGATGGCTTTTCCATATTTCTGGACGCTCGATTGAAGCACTTGAAGATACATTCGACTAGAGTGGCTTCTACCGCCACCTGTTGTCGAACCACCACCAGCTTTGTTCAGTTCGTGCAGCAGCGCATACCCATCACTCAGCAAATGTTGGGATGAGTCGTCCACCTCGGGCAATAGTCGTGTCAATTTGAGAAGCAGTAAGAAGCAGAAGGCACACTTCGCCCAAACGAAATCCATTGCAAAACGGAAGTGGGCAAGGTAGTTATGTGGCTGGTCGAGGATGACTCGGAGGTGTTTCTTGAGCGCGCTCTTAGCCACAGAGAGCAGCTTTTTTTGTGCGGCAGACATCTCGGTAATATTGTCGTTGCCAATGACGCGTACGGCCCGACATGCGACCACTGCTTGCGACCAGTATTTCTGAACTTCAAGATTGAGGAGAAGCACTGACGTCTCGGTCGTCACGGAGCGCTTCATGATGCCTTCCCAGTCATTGTACCAGATGTCGAGGTCGATTTGAGCATCACGAACTATTGACACAATCTCTTCGTCGTCCACATGATCACGGGCTGATAATGCATCATGAGCCTTTGCACGCAAAGGGTTCAACTCAACTTGTGATAGCAGGCGGAGATCCAAGACTGTCGAATATGGCCTATCGAGCAGGATGCGGCACCGTCGTGCCTCACCTCGTAGCTGGAAGCTTCTTAGCTCCCCAGCGTCAACCCGAAGGATTTGTTCGAGCACCATCAGCTGGAACCAAGCCCGCGTCCGTCTCATCAGTGTTGCCTCCTCTTCGTTGTATGTCTGAGCGGTGGAGGGTGTGCCTTGAGCAACGAGGCTCTTGGTCAGCTCTTCGTAGGCGCTGGGCAGCCCGATGTCAAGTGCCATCCTCGTTGCAAAGGCCAAAATAAGCGAGCGCTCGGAGGAATAGCAAGCCATTACCAGGAGAGCCTGCACAGTTTCAAGAGACGCGTATTCAAGATTGATGATGACAAGGTTGAGCATCTTTTTCAGGTGGAAATTGAGCATATTGGAGGTCTGTGGATCTGCCTCACTCAGTACACCACACCCGACTGTGACAATAGTATTGGCCAGCAGGGTACTTCGGGCATTGATAGATTCGAAAGAGTCATGAAGTGGATCGAAGATGGGTACGTAACGATCGCATCCTTGGAAAAAAGCGTTGAAGAACAGTTCGGCCTGCTCCGTGCTGATCAAGCCATTGGCCACGAAGTTGGGGATGGAGGAAGGCTCGACTTCAAACTGAGTCCGTGTCCGTTTGCGAGAAGGTACATTCACCTGATGCTGCGTCTGGAGATTTCTGGTATGTGTGTGGCTCGCTTGATCCTGCATGCTTGAGGGTGATGTATCTGTGGCAGTCGTAGGCGAGGTCTGGGTCGCGGTGAAGAGGTCATTTTGCTGAGAATCCACTTTTTGTCTTAGTTGCTGAAGTTCTCTTTCAAGATTCTGGATTTTCCTGGAACGACTGGTCAACCTCGGGGTAAGTTGAGCTGGGGATGAAATATACACTTCTTGAGGGTCTGGAGGTCTTTCGACGAATAGGCAGACCTTTCTCAAATTTTGACACCTGCATATGGTGAGAGAATGTACCTTTCAATCGCGCAGGGTTCATCTCACCGAGAGCATGGCCTCTGACCATCGCACCTGACCTTGGAGGCGCGGCAGGAGCCGCAAGCTTTCTACAGTAAGTGGGACATGGTTGAGCGAGTGTTTTCTGCGAACGAGAAGTTCTGGAGGTCGTGTGCTTACTGGGATCCTCCTCTTACCACTGCTGATCGATGGAGGTGCAGGCTCATCGGCCATCGTAACGAGTGCTCTCTAGCCTCGTCAACGTGGGCATTTTGGGGGTGTGGAAAGCGCGCGAGCGAAGCGTTTCCAAGAAGAATGGATCCAGGTGAAGTTATGAAGCAAAAATCAGCAAGCTGGTCTTCGGCGCTTGTCACCCCGGAGTGCGAGGAGTAATTACTTAATGAGGCCGCATTTCAGTTGCCGATTCGGCGGAATGGAGGTTTCAGGGCAACCTGCCCCGCAAATGGGTGCTTGGCTTGGACAATTCCGGGGCTCCCTAGGCTTACTCGAAATGCCTAGCAATTCAAAAGTCCCTCAGTCTGACCTCAGAAGCCTATCGGCTGAAATGCACGCCTTTACTCAGGAGTAGTTAGGCGTTCAATCAGCTAAACTTTTCATTCTAATGCAGCAACACTCTTTCTTCAGCAGACTAGAGTACCGGCAACCTCCAATCACAGCAGTATCCTCAGTATACAAAGATGAAGTCCTCATTATCCCAATCAGTCTTGTCATCAAAGGCATGCTGCCCAACTCCGTCATCTTCGATTTCATCTTCCGCACCCGCATTGCCAGCTTTGATCCGTTTCATTGACTTGTCGACCAGAACAGCCATCTTGCCCAATGCCTCCCTTCTCTTTTGATGCTTCTTATTCAGAGTCATAAGGTAGAATACCTGCACAGCATACAGCCCGATCAAAACGACGAAGAGGGCAAGGCTGATGATGTTAGTAAGTGAAAAGAGTCCTTTCATGTTTGACATACTTTGACAGCAGTCCTCTGTGGTAAAGAGGCGCCTCGCCCGTAGTATAGAGCGTGGCCCAACGACATTACCTGCGCATTGGAATACGAAGAGCACGCCGGTCGTGATCTGTCTTCCCGTCAGTGTCCTCCTGTACCACTACTCTCGAATCTTACCTTCTTCTTCGTTTCTCCAGCAGTATTACCTGCGCTCCAGGAATAGATCAAAGGTGCTGGTCAGGTTAGTATCTTGAACAACAAGTGGTCATGAAAGAGGTCCTACTGATGCCAGGATAGACAGATATCTACACACATTAGATTCGACCGGGAAATATGTTTCGGGGGGGCTTACCAAGTAATAAGCAACGAGCAACGGTCCTTTGGCGTTTGCAGTTCGGGGAAGATGAAGTAACATCACACAGCCAACAATCGGCGGCAGACTGAGGAAAGCCAGCACCGGAGATTTCTTCTTCAAAGCGGTCGCCGCCCATGCACCGCCCATCGTAGCAATGAGCTGCACTGCACCAAAAGGCATGTTGAGGAGGATCGTCTGAAATTTGTTGAAGCCAAAAGCCTTGATTATCAGTGGTCCAAAGGTCGAGACTCCGCCGCTGGGGACGCTTTTCGATGTCAGAAAGCCCGTCACTGTCCTATGTTCATTCGACTTACGAGATTGAGAACATCATTGCGCCCCAAAGCCACGTCTTGATGTCCAGGGCTGCTTCTCTCACATGGGACCATTTCCACTGGTTGCCCTCAATACCTTGATTGTTGGCCCTCAGCCTGCGCAAGTCAGTGGAACGGCCCGTCAGCGACAAGTCCTCCTTACCGCTCAATTGCAACGAGCTTATCTTCATCGTTGAGGAACCGTGCGGACACGGGTGAATCTGGCAGCAGCCAGTAAACGAAAAAGGAGTAGACGACAGTTATCAGGCCAAAGAATAGGAATATGATCTAAATGTCCTCGTCAGAGCATGTCTTGACGTCGTCTGGAGGCCACACACCTGGTATGAATTGAGGACGGTGGAATGGATGTGGCCGATGCCATACGTCAACAGTGACCCGAAAATGTTCGTGATCCCATTCATGGCATACCAAGCACCAAGCCTGACAGGTTGTTCTCGTCGACGCCACCACATTTGAGTCAAAGCGATGAAAGCAGGTGCTGCCAAAAGACATTAGCAGCATCACTGTTTGGTGAGATTTGTGTTCCTTACCGACTCCGGCTTCAAACAAACCCAGCACCAGCCGACAAGCTAGCAGACCTCCGAAGTTGTGCGCCGCCGGCATCGTGGACAACGCAATTCCCCACAAAAGGACTATTACGCCCAAGAATTTTCCAAGGGGCAGTTTGACCAGCATATATGCAATCAGAGGCTGCGCGACGAGCTGCGCAAGATAAACAACGGACCCAAGCCATGAATATTGTTGACCGTGAAGATGTGCATCATCAACCAAGCCAAACACCGAGGCATACGCCAGGGTAGCCTTATCCAAGGCTTGAAGAAGATATATGCCAAGGACGATGGGCAGGACGTGGAGGTCGATCTTTTTCAGAACTCGGGCATTATTTTCAGGGTTCAAGACGACGCGGTGGGATGACTGAATGAGGATTTCATTGGCCTTGTCATTCTTCGTTTGAGCTTCCAGCTGAGACTCGACATGGTCGATCGGGGCTTTGATGGCAGACTCGTCCATTGCAGATTATTTCTCTCGAATTTTGAGAAACTGAGGCGGAAAATGGAATGGAGTGTTTGCAATCAGGAGTGGTGAAAGATGCCCCGTGGAGTGCCATCATTGAAGGAATTGGGTCTACCAATATATACTCACAAAGCGAAGCGATGCAATCAGCCAGGATCGGGAGTGTCAGCCGACAGTCATGTTGGCACCTATTCGGCCAGAGATGCTCCAGTCCTAACGCCAGAGATTGAAGCGTTTTCCGCTGGAGAATAGTCTGGGGACAAGTCTTGGGCGGGGAACGTAACATTGTGGGGATCGGTCTTCGGCCTTTATGGGCGACAACGAATGCGGCAAGTGACCCTTTTCATTGGTTTCGTGCAGCAAGGATCGGATTTCATGACCGAATTCCGATCCCTACCATTATGGTGATTCTCTTCCTGTTTACGCTCCTCGCAGAGTTACTCCGAACATCCCAGGTGTGACCGGTGATTCCGACGGTCAATAGCGCGACAAGCCGAGGAAGACCAGGGTACCTTTCTCATAAGTCCTTCCACGCACCAACGGACTTACATATTCAATCCGACGTTGAGGACTCGAAGCTGTCAAGATGCCTCAACTGGAAAGGATACCAAAGCACTATAAATCAGCTCCTTACACGGGGGAGTCGGCTGCAGCAGTTCAATTGAGATCGAATGATGACGAAACACGATTTTATTTCACATTCGATGCTGTCCAACCGCACATCTTCCGGACAACGTTCACGTCAGATACTCACCCACTGCCTCCATACCCATCAATACCACAACAGGACACGAAGCTTGGTGGCGCACGACTTACCACCCTAGAATCAGATGGATTCCATCACTCTTTCCAGGTTGACAATATCAAGGCCTCGGTCGATTGGAAGCATGCCCCAGTCGTGTCACTGAGCTGGATCGACTCTGCCGAAGTGCTCCATGCCGACCTTGAGTTTCGATCATACATCGTTGATGGCCCGGGCATCACGCACTATACCCGTCATGACCGAAAGGCTCTGCACGTGGGTCTGGGCGAGAAGGCCGCCCCCATGGACCTCACGGCTCGACACTTTCAGATCTCCGCTACCGACTGCTTTGGCTACGAAGCATACGCCACAGACCCAATGTACAAACATATGCCGCTGCTTATCAAAGCCACTCCCAACGGCTGCGTCGGCATAGTCTCGACAAGCCACAGTCGTGGGTCCTGGTCTGTGGGATCGGAGATCGATGGTCTTTGGGGTCACTTTAAAGTGTACCGACAAGACTATGGTGGCCTGGAAGAGTACATCATTGTTGGCCGAACGTTGAAAGACGTGGTTCGAAGCTATGCGGAGCTGGTTGGTTTTCCATTGCTAGCACCACGTTGGGCGTACGGATACCTCTCGGGAGGGTATAAATACACCATGGGTGATGACCCTCCAGCATACCAGCAGCTCCTTGACTTCGCTGATAAGTTGAAGGAACATGATATACCGTGCTCAGCACATCAGATGAGTTCTGGCTACTCAATCGCCGAGACTGAGCCCAAAGTCAGGAACGTGTTCACCTGGAACAGGCATCGCTTTCCAGACCCAGAAGGATGGATCAGGAAGTACCACGCACTGGGGATCCGTCTTCTGACCAACATCAAACCATTCGTACTCGCCTCACATCCAGACTATAAGTATCTGGCCGAGAATAAAGGCTTGTTCACGGACCAAAGAACCAAAACAACAGCCGAAATGCGTCTCTGGAGTGCAGGAGGTGGCGAAAGTGGTCTTGGAAGTCACATCGATTTCACGTCATCCGCTGCATACGAATGGTGGGTGCGTGGTGTGCAGAAGCTGAAGGAACAGGGCGTGGATGCCATGTGGAACGACAACAACGAATATACCCTTCCCAATGACAGCTGGGAAATGGCCCTCCAAGCAGTGCCCAGAGCTCGCGACAAAGCTGGCAAAGAGGTCGGTCTCTGGGGACGTGCCATGCACACCGAGCTCATGGCGAAAGCATCGTATGATGGACTTTTGCGCGCAGAACCTCATGTACGGCCATTTGTGCTGACCCGTAGTGCGAGCATCGGCACCCTGAGGTATGCCTGCAGTTCGTGGAGCGGCGACAATATGACCAGCTGGGAGAGCATGAAAGCCGCGAATGCATTGTCACTCAATGCAGGAGTGAGTTTGATGCACTGCTATGGTCACGACATTGGAGGGTTTGAGGGCCCACAGCCATCACCTGAATTGCTGCTTCGCTGGGTACAGCTCGGATGCCATCAGATTCGATTCGCCATCAACTGCTTCAAAACTTCTCCTCAAGACAACCAGGCCGGCGAAGTCATCGAGCCGTGGATGTATCCTGAGATTACACCGATGATCCGCAAAGCCATCAAAAGACGGTACGAAATCATGCCGTACATATATTCTCTGGGCTTGGAAAGCCACCTGACAGCCAGTCCTTCACAGCGGTGGATAGGATGGGGCTATGAATCAGACCCAGAAGTGTGGACAAAACTTCTGAAGAACGGTGAAGAGCAATACTGGTTTGGAGATACATTACTGGTCGGAGGCGTGTATCAGCCCGGAGTCGACAGAGCAAGAGTTTATCTTCCACGTTCTTCCGATGGATTCGATTTCGGGTACATCAATCTCAACGCGCCGTACGAGTACCTGGCGTCCGGGCAGTGGGTGACCATCCCCTCCCCATGGAGGGAAAGCATCCCATTGCTCGCAAAAGTTGGTGGAGCAATTCCGGTGGGGAAGAGTGTTCACACACGCATGCCAGGTGATAAGAAGAGTCCAGAAAGCAGAACTCTTCCTGCAGATGATTGGCGTGGGATTGAGATCTTCCCACCAAAGGGGAACTCACATGGACACACTTTCTCCACGACGTGGTACGAAGACGACGGATTGTCGCAGAAACCGAACATTTCTTCGTTCACGGTCTCCTATGTCTCCACCGAGGAGAAAGTCACGGTATCACTGACGCCGCACGCTGACAATGTGTTTGTGCCGGATTGGAAGGACGTGGTTCTCATCCTGCCGCATGGTGATAAGAGACATATAGAATCGGCCAGAGGCTTCAACATGGTGCGTCTAGAAAGAGACGATGCCGGAAGGGTATGCTACAAAATGGCATTGCCGAGATAGACTGGCCAGACCCGGGAGAACAAAAATATACCGTGAGTAGATAGATATGCAACGTTCTTCATCAATATAAAGTATTCGACTATTACCTTGGCAAGCCTTGAAGAAAAGAGCCCCTTTATCTCGATGGCAGTCATCGTCAAAGCGACGCTAAGATAAGCTGGTCGGATTCATCTCCGCAAGTCAGTTTGATGTCATCATCGACTTTCGACTCAGCCTCGCGTGCTTCCAATAAGTCGTATATCGAACCGTATTGTATACTCAACCTACCAAACACCTACACCTTCCCTCCACCCATCCAGATATACTCAGACATGGCCCTCCAAGACTCCTGCTGCACCTGCGCCACGCTCCTCACCGACGTCAAAGTCCCCTACGATCCCGCCTCCGAGAAACCACTCCTCCACAACCGCCGCCTCGAATGCTGCAATCGACAAATCTGCGCCCTCTGCCAACACAAGAACCCGCGCTTCCAATCATACTGTCCCTTCTGCCAGATCTCCTCCGGCCCGTCAGCCCTACCGAAAGAAGGCCTACGGTTACCACCGTCATACACGAGAACTCCATACTCTAGAACAGCAGATTCGCCTTCGCCACCACCCAGCTACGACGAGATCACAGCCCACGCACCACAGCGGCGGGTGCGAGACGAAGATAGAGGACCACCAGAAGACACAGAAGATACGATACATCACGTCAGTTCCGAGGACAGTTTAGCCTCACTGAGTCTGGCGTATAAAGTCCCCGTCCCCATATTGAGGCAATACAACAATCTATACTCCGATCAACTTCTCGTGGCGCGGAAATGGATCCTCATCCCACGGTCTCATTACGACGGTCCCGCGTTATCAACGCCGCCTGATCCCGAGGAGGAAGAGCGCAAGACCAAGTTGAGGCGGTGGATGGTCGCGACAAAGTGTGCCGACTATAACGTCGCCACGCTATATCTCAAGGGCAGTGATTTTAATCTCGACATAGCGGTCGAGGCGTATAAAGCGGACGAGGAATGGGAGCGAAATCATCCTTTGAAGGGCAAGGGAAAGGATGTCGGACGGAGGCAGTTGGGCACCGGTGGTAGTATATCGGGACAATTGTCATGATGGTACGTGTGGCGGCTGTAAGCTATACAGGGACTGACGAAGAAATGACAAGTCATGTTGACACGAGCCGTTGAAGGGACCTTCTAGCTCTTCATGCATGCATTCTATGGCTGCTTTCATCCTACGGTCCAGACCTGGGGAACACGGCCAGGACATCATGTCGTCCTATTTCGCAACTCCCCAGCTTCTGCACCAGGGTCATTCACTTGGACCGATGTCGACGTACTTGGCTCTTCTGGCTGATCCGCCTTCAGTTCGGTATCAGAAGTTGACGAAGGCTCAGCAGTACCTTCGCCGGGGTGATTGGTATCTGCTGCAACAGCTCGTACTTGTTCAAGTGCTTCTTGCTGAGCCCGTCTTCTTTCCTCTTCGACGCGTTGCGCCTCTCTCCTCACTTCCTCTCGTGCCTGGATATGCCGTTCACCAACACCAGGAACCAAGCTTGCCAGGAAAAGTGCGATACTCTGCTCAACGCGATAGAATGTGTCCCGCCAGAAGCTAGGGTTCTGCTCCCGATGCTCCCGAACCAAACGTGCAGCAGCCTCTTCTGGCGTCATTTGTACGGCTCCACGAACATTAGCCGGTCGATGTCCAGCTCGATTGTTCTCGGCATTGCCAGTGTTGTCCGCAGGACGCTGCCTCGCAGCCGCCGGTTGTGCTTGGGGCCGGGCTGGGGGACCGATGAGGTTGTCAAGATGACGGCGAGCGACCCTTATGGCACGGACGAAAGGACCATGTCTTGGCTGTAGACAAACGATGGCTGCAATAAGTATCATTGCCCATCTCTTCCACGTCCCTGGTTCTGAGAATACAAACATAAACAGATAGAGTCGTAGGAATAGCCATCCTCGATGGATCAAGAAGTTGAACAGATCATTATTCTCCGCGTTTTGTTGTATCTGTGCGACAGGTGCTTGACCTGGCTGCTGTGCTGGTCCAATCAATGCGTTTTGGACGTTGCCATTCTGGTTGACAGGAGCTGGCGGCTGTTGCTGGTTGGTTGGAGGTGGTGAGGTCAAAGTGGGGGCAGCATCTGGTAGTGCATGCCGTGTCGCGGATTGTGTAGGCTGGCCATTGGAGAATAAGCCGTGGCCTGGAGCGAACAAGAATGCTTGAGGACCACCGGGTGATGAGAGTATCCAGGCTGTGGGCGTGGAAGTGAACGTCCGTGCTTGTAATGGTCTGGCTTGTGGGAAAGGAAGAGGAAGATGTGGTGGAGCAGGAAGTTGAAAAGGCATCGGGATGTTTCTGGGGAATGTTGGAGGTAAGTGTTGAGAGGCGATATTCTGCGGCGCTGCTGTCGGAGGTGCCTGCGGTTGACCCGGTGTAGAAGCAGGCCGTTGTAGAGGAAGTGGTACATTCATATGGTTTCTGATCACCGTTACACGCTCTCCATGCGGTCCTTGAAAGGCCTGAATATTCGGCTGGGACGGACCGGTCGAGGGGGTAGCAGTATCCGGATTCTGCTGGCTCGCTTGAGCAGAAGTAGGAGGGACATTCTGTGACTGAGACGGGGTGCTCGCGTTCGGAGGTTGCATCCACACTGGTGCTGGTGGTGCGTGATGCTGGCCGTGAGGAAGATGCATGGGTACGGGTCCTGGGAATGGTTGGCCATTCAGTGCTGCCTGTAACGCACTAGCAGGTTGATGGTTCATGCTTATTCTTTGTTGCACAGAAAGGAGATCAGCTCTATTGGTCTCAATTTGTTGTTGGATGCGAGACAGCGATTCCTGAAGTATCGTTGCCGATGCTTCCACTGCTCTCAGATGGTCGATATGGTGGTTGGGGTGCACAGTAGGCACAGGCGGAGGAGGAGGTCGGTTTGTGACGGTGTTCGGTCCATTGGTACTCGCAGGCGGTTGCACACCGGGTTGTATCACGATGTGTATCGTATATGGAAGAGGGCCAGGTGCAGACCCGACCTAGACCACTGTTAGAACACGTAGAGCATTCGATAACTTCTTCACCATACCTCAATCCTCAGAATGTCCCGCAGTGTGGCATCAGTGCGCAGCAACGGTCTCCCTTGGTAGATGAGACGTTGTTCTGCTGGCGTGGGGTGCTCAGGGAGCTCGTCTTTGATTTTGTCTTTGAGAGTCGCTATTGACGTGCTCAACGGCAAGATTCCCAAAGAGTGAGGTGGCCTCGGGTTGCCAGTGACCATATATGTAACTCGCAAAGCGACATGATCGGGAGGTATCGAGGCGGATTCGGAGAAGGGCTGTTGAGCGGGCGCAGCTGAGGTAGTACTGTTGTCGTCCATAGCCGCGGAGTGGAATCTAGATGTCAGGATTCCATTGGGAATGAATGTCGGGTGGTGTTGAACCAACGTGGTGTTTAGAAGACCGACTTTCTAGCCGCAGTTTACGCGGTGGAAGGGTTCATGTGTACAGTAAGCGTGGAGCAGCCAATCATGAAAGCCATCAAAGCAAACCCCAAATACCATCGAAGTTCGTCATTGTGCAGCAACACCACAGACACTTAAGTTAGCCGGCGACATTGCTATCTTCACAAATTGTTCGAGCTCTCAAATCCACCGATCTTACAACACCAACCCCTCACGACTCCTGGCAGATGAAGCAATAAAACTCAGCGTCGCTCTTCGTCCGTCATGTCGGCCACCAGCGTGGGCAGGTCATGCCTCTATCGCAGGTCACTCGTACCCATCCAGACCACACGACCCATCTTTGAGTCCATCCTCTCTCGGCGCGTGCCACGAGTCGGTCGCATACAACTACAAACACAGAGGAGACCCTTCACATCCACTCAAAGGCGATGCAAGCAAGATGAAGAAAGCTTCTCCTCAAGGTTAGGAAAAGCATGGCGCTCGACGAGAATAGAGTGGAAACCCATCCCCATCGGCCTTGGTATTGGATTTCTAGGCCTAATCCAATTCATGCGCATCCGTTCAAGAGAGGGAGGCGCACAAGAAGGCGACAGCGGCACAGATGGCGGACGCCCGCCGAAGAGACAGAAGATATACCCAAGCGGAGGAGGATGGCAGGTCCAAATCATGTCCACACTTCCATTGAAAGCCATTTCTCGCATATGGGGACGTTTCAACGAAATGACAATCCCCTACTACTTGCGCGTCCCAGGCTTCAAGCTCTACGGCTGGGTCTTCGGCGTCAACTTCGAAGAAGTCGGTGACCCAGACCTTCACACCTACCCAAATCTAGCATCCTTCTTCTACCGCGAACTCAAGCCGGGCATCCGTCCCCTCGACGCAAATCCCAATGCGATCCTCTCACCAGCCGACGCCAAAGTCCTGCAGTTCGGCACAATTGAGAACGGTGAGGTAGAGCAAGTCAAGGGCATGACATACAGCGTCGACGCACTTCTAGGCAAGATTTCGCCCCAGACATCCCCGAACCCTCAAGCGCCAGCCAACATATTCTCCAAGAAAGACCAAGAAACCTCTCCAGCACATCTAGACGACCCAGAAGCCAAATCTATTTCCGCCGACCAAGAATTCGCCAACATGAATGGCATATCCTATACCCTTCCCAACCTCTTCTCCGGCGGCGCACAATCACCCAATACACACGCACAAGACGCATCTACCAAATCGTCCGCATCCTCCGAGGCCCAAGTCAGCGCCGATCTAGCAACCACACAACCATGGTGGTCCCCTTTCTCACAACCATCCACAAACAACAAACTCTACTATGTAGTAGTCTACCTCGCGCCAGGTGATTACCACCGCTTCCACTCTCCAGCAAACTGGGTCTGCAGTGCCCGCCGGCACTTCGCAGGCGAGCTGTACTCCGTGTCACCCTACGTCCAACGTATTTTGCCGGGCTTGTTCACATTGAACGAACGAGTTGTCCTTCTTGGCCGTTGGAAATACGGCTTCTTCAGCTACACTGCCGTCGGCGCAACGAACGTTGGCTCGGTGGTCATCAACTTTGACAAAGAACTCCGCACAAACTCTCTGACTACGGACACAGAAGCAGACCGACAAGCTGCCGCGGCTGCCGAGAGGGGTGAACCGTACTCCGGTTTCAGCGAGGCGCATTACCACAGTGCGAGTAAAGTCCTGGGCGGCCACGCTTTGCGCAGAGGCGAAGAGATGGGCGGTTTCAAACTCGGCTCTAGTATTGTTTTGGTCTTTGAAGCCCCTGCTGGTCGCAAGGTATCTAGTCTAGACGAAATTGGCGCCGAAGCTGGA
Source organism: Exophiala sideris (assembly GCA_000835395.1). Lineage (NCBI taxonomy): Eukaryota > Fungi > Ascomycota > Eurotiomycetes > Chaetothyriales > Herpotrichiellaceae > Exophiala > Exophiala sideris. Next base: position 3,145,180 of record KN846952.1, on the reverse strand, counting down.
GAGCTGAAAGGTGGATTCAAGTGGGCTGTCGAAAGAGATCAGAAAGTCCAGTTTGGGCAGGCTTTGGGATATGTGGTGGATGAAGATTAGAGTAGGAGTTCCACGCTCGCACAACGTGCATCATGACCTGATTGGACACCGGGAGTACTCTGTACGATATACAATACCACTTCGTCAATGTTCACGACGTTCTCCGTAAGCTCCATCGACAACCCTATGCTGTTGTTACGAAGGGTCACCACGAGCACAATCATAATTAAAAACAAGTTGCGCATGATGGATATCATTATTCATATTGTGATAAGGGCTTTCGCCCGCCCCAACGCTGCCATCTACATGATGGCCGACCAGGCCAAAACACCCACACAACCCGCCAGCACACAGACCACCACCACCAAACCACCCTTCTCAATGGCTTGCGCCCATTGAGTGTCCACTGGGTGGACGCACGAAACAACACCGCCGGTCAACTCGGCCATTGCCACGGAGGACAAGGCACCCCCCTTGCCCATATCGTGGGCCAGAACGAAGCCACCGACAAAGTATGTGGCCACGGAGACCACCAACAACAACCGGCCGGCCTCACGCTGGGTGGAGAGGAGAGAGGCGGAGGTATCGACACGCGACGAGCCACCAAAGAGCGGGAGACTGCTGTGCGTAATACGAGTGTCTCGCAGAAATCGAGAGATGTCGCTGTCATCCATCACAGCCGTACCAGAACCTCCAGGCAACAGGGTGCTCGATGGAAGCGCTGAGTTGTCTTTCAGAGTGATCGGTGTTGAGTCAGACAGCGTCGAGGCGCGTGCAGGCAATTGTGAAGTTTGCGGCATGAGACCGGGGGCGCTGGCGGAGTTCAATTTAGAGACCGCTCCATTTACCTGCAGTTGGGTTTCGCGAATTTCGGTGATCCTTTGTTTTTGAGCCCTCAGGATTAGGCCATGGTTCGTTTTGCTTGGCCGATGTGTTGGAGACATGTATTGATCTTGATGATCGTGCTGCAAACGGCCTCGTCGCTGCAAGCCAGGTCTTTGGTTTGTTATGTTTGAAAGCGGGTCCCACGGCGTTGCAGGACTGTTTCCTTCACCCGTGTTCAATTGAGACGAATCTCCAGTGTCCCTGCTCGTCAAACGGAAGCGCGATCGAGAAGGATTTAGGAAGCCTCGGCGGCTGGTATCCGGCGGTGTTTCCCACTCTTCATCGTCATCTCCTGTGTCCACAGATTCATCAAACTGCGCGACAATCGAAGCGTTCCCTCGCCCATGGCATGGGCTGGAAGCATGATTTTGTGGCAAAAGACATTCTGTACTATTCGGCAGACGACCGACAGAAGCATCTTCCCTGCATGTGCCGTCCTCCTCCTGGCTGCGATATAGAAACTGCTGCTGAGGCGTCGAGACATAAGACTGATTGTGATGACTATGTGCGAGTGGCGAATCTGCTGGTGTAATGTCTGCATATTGCGCAACGATTTCGTCCAAAGTAAGTGATTGACGGCCAGAACGATCGACTTGTGCAGCATCAAGTGTATCGTCGAATATTGCGCTGGACTCTTGATGGTCGCCGGCTTCATGAAGGATGCCCAGTGCGGAAGGAACACGTCGACAAGGCAAGTCCTGCAACGGTATGGCATCGTTCCCGAGTGTCAAAGGATTGAGATCATCGTCGTCATCTTCTGATGAAGAGCTCGACGCGCTCAATGGGAATCGAGTCTCAAGTCCACTTGACCGTGTCCTATGGGAGCTCGCAACCCTTCGGCCTTGTATTTGTGCGTACGCAGATCGCAGATCGGGGTACAGAGTCCGAGCTGTGTGTCTCAGAGCGTCGTCCGAATCGTCCATAGTGTCCGTGTTGAACCTCTGCAGCAGGTAAGAATCGGAGTGATGTCTCGATTCAGCCGAAGACCAACGTGTGCTTGGAGATAGCGAGCGGCACCTGCTTGAAGGACGAGACCTGCTCCAATTCGAGCAAGGTCCTGGCCAGGTACGACTATCGTCTGTTCGTAAGTCCTCGCCAGCATAGAAGTGAAGGCCAAAGCTGGGTGACAAGGGAAAATCGATAAGTGCTGATATGACAAGATCAGGGTGATATTCATAGGATGTTGTAAAACTCCGTGTACGTAGCCAATACTCAGTGGGCATGAGTATCTCTGACGCGAAAGAAGAGGATCTGAGCAGGTGATTTGGAATGTGTGATTGATATTCGGGAACTATCACTGGTCAGCAGAGTCAACTGCGTGTCATTGTTGAGAGGCATACAAAGTGTGCGTTTCAGCGATACATGCGCCAAAGCAGATCCAGTGGACGCAGTCGTGTCTTCAGATGTTGCCGCTGAGTCAAGCGGTGGTTCTTGTTGTGCAGAGGCTGACCCTGGTAATGATCTTGTCAGAACAATGGAAAGGTATACGTTGGGTTCACTAACTTTGAACAGATAGGGAGCTTTTCTCATGAAAACCTGCCTGCGCTTGCGGAGACGACGCGCTGCTTTCATGCGAAGGGGAAACACTGCGTTTTGGCCAGACCTGAGACTTCTGGTCGTGAGCCTCTAGATGGCTGTCGTCGACGTCGACATGGCTAGAGTTCCAAGATAACGCGTCTGATTTTGGTTGAGTGAATCTGAGCAGAGGAGTTGTCGATGAGGCCGAGACTGGAGAGAGAGCAAGTGTTTCTGGGTGCGGTCGAATGCCTTCGGAGTATAGTTGAGGCGAAGCCGATGATTCCAGGGTGATGGAAGCTGATATTTCCTTAGAGTTTCCACGCGATGGCGTTGTGTGAGAACGTCGGCGTCCAGTGATCGTCGGCGTGCAAACTGGTCCCTCTGGCACGTTTCTGTTGTATAAGATCTTGTTGTTCCTTTCCCAACAAGTCTCCTGCAGCCCAACATCTTGACGCCATCTTAATTCTGCCAACTTCCAGGACATGCTGTCTTGCTGTGGCCGCTTGCTTGGTGGATGAGTCGGGGTGATTGCTGATTAGACAAGGCTGTTTGTGAAAGCAGTTGCTTGGTCGAACACAAAGGCTATTCAGGTGGGCAACTTCAAAGACGCCTATAACCTTGCTGAAACGCCTACATGCAAGACAAGAGGTAGGCCGAGGAATATTTGTCGTGACTCGTCGAGATTGCAGAACAGAGAACGCTCCTTGTCGTCCAAGAAGCCCAAAAGAGTCCAAGGTGGCTGCAAACAAGTGAGGATGAGGTTGGACAGCATGGGAAGAGTCGTATTGCTTTCAGGATGGTGCATTTCCTGGTACCTCCACCATGCTCCTTCCTCAGACCATGTAGAAGCATCAACTCATCATCACCCGTGATGGCAATAATGTTCCACAGCGGGCAAGCACGAAGTTGATGCATTGTGGCGCCGCTTTCAGTGATGACTGTATCGGCATTTCCTAAGCAAGCGTAAAACAAGCCTGCCATAGACTTTGGGAGAAGGACATCTATGCCGGGTGTGGCTGAGAAGCCTATGTTGGTGACGGTCGTCAATGTGTGTCGAAAGACAAAGGATTATCGAGGGAGTCGTTTTCAGAAGGTACGTCGTACATGAAGGCACTTCAAGGAAATACCGCCATGCTAAGCACTATGTACCTCCTGTTGGAGGTGGTTGACGCTGGTCTGCTTTCGCAGATTGAGTTCCCGTCATGGACACTGGTTGAAGGCGGACAGTGCCTTCGATCTTCCAGGCCATCGTTCTCGGTTTCTCAAAGAGTGTGGGTGTCAGCAGAATGTGCGAGGGTAGTTACACTTGAGCAAGACTCCAAAGTACAAAAGGGGGAAACAATCTCGAAGTGTCAATATCTACAGTACCTAGGTCTTGGAGTTGGAATAACTTGAAGATGCCCACCGGAAGATCGGAGAAACTCATGCCGATGCCGATCGACAATCTCACGCAACGATGCACTTTATCTTCCTTCAGTTCCTGGGATCTTTCTCTTTCCAACCTCTTACTGACTTCGAGTCTCTAGAGACCCCCAATCCGACAACCTCTGCTTCACTCCATCGACGAACGTCCCTTTGATCTCCCTCTCATGAATTCAAAGTTTGGACAGGATCCCATTGGTTTCCAAGATTGACAAGTGTCCCCGATTGATTTCTGCAATACTCTTGCACCTAGAAAACAAGTCAGCAATACTTTCTGGCCAATGCAGATGAGGCGCGCCAAACCCTGTGAGCCCCATTGCCAACTTGAACTCTTCATATAGCAGTTGGATCGCCAGCTCTACTCCTTTCGTCCCATTGTACTGCCCATGGTTCAGCTTCTGTCAACACTACAAGGTTCAGCACTTACAGCCAAGCCCCAAATGGGCACTCTTCCTGCAAAGCAGAAATCTGCTCCCAGCGCAAGAGCTTTGAAGATATCCGTTCCTCGTCGGATCCCTCCATCGATGCCGATTTTGATCTTGCCTTTGGCCACAGGAGCGCATTCTCGAAGTGCATCTAAAGTCGCAGGTACGCTATCGAGCTGTCGTCCACCATGATTTGAGATCACCACTCCGTCAAGACCGTATGAAATGGCAGTTGCGACATCTTCGGCGGTATACACTGAGGTCGTCAGAGGGATGAAACAACATACATGAGAGAATGACTCACATCCCTTAACCCAGATTTGCAGGTTGCAGTTGGACTTCACGTAAGAGATGGCCTCATCCCAATCCAAATCATCCTCTATCACGGCACTCTGTATCAGTTACAGGATCGAGATCAGGTGACTCTGGACAACCTACCGTATGCGTACTTGCTGGCATCCTCCAGATTGCTCATGTCGACACCGGGCGCAATGTTTGGGTAGGCCGTCCCCTTGGGCATTCCGAAACTGTTGCGGTATTCATTCAGTCGCCGACCCAGTATCGGAGCATCAACAGTCAGCAGTATGGCTTTGTATCCAGCTTCTGCAATCCCGCCGTTTGTGAGCTTATGGTTCTTTCAATCAGGGCTGCCTTCGAGACAGGATCGAAAAGGTCATTCACTCACTTTCGGCTCTTTGCAAGAGCTGCAAATTGATGTCCTTGTTTTTCAGCAAGCTAACTTGCATAGCATAAGGGTTAGTTTTCCCTTTCCCCTGTGCAATTACATCCTCTAGAGAGTCCATCGCATATGCCGAGAGGCCCATGGCGACATTCAATGCTGCACAAGCTTTTGAGGTCCCAATCTCACCATCAGGATGAGCCAGTCGATGCATTGCAGCCGGAGAGAAACCAAATGGGAAAAGGACTCGTTCTCCCCAGATCTCAGTCGTCGTGTCGATCTTCGAGATATTTTTCAGTATCCGAGGCCGAATCCGGTATCTATCAAAAGCCGCTTCATTGTCATGAAGACTATTCCACATTTTTCGTCAATAAACGTCCGTCATGCAAGATGTTCCGCAGCCTACGTTATCATGTCCATGGCACCTTCGTTGAAGTATTCCCTGTACATCTTGGGCATCTTCTTCGATGCCTTTTCCTTGAGATCTTTTATGCAAAAGACCTCAGGGTCAAGTGTTTTCCCCCGGTTGGCCATTCTAACAGATGTTGCTTTTGGTCACAGTGGTATGGGCGGGTACGAATTCTTTCTTGTTTGCGTTCCAGTCCAATATCTTCACGAGCATGGAGCACTGCTAAATATCAGATTGTTCCTTTCCTGATCGTCTGGAATTTAGTTGACGCCCTTGTATCTGGAATTGAGTTGACGCCCTTGTACCTGGAGTTGAGACTGACGCCCTTGCACAATTCGAGTCTAAGTATCAAGATGTGCCTTTCCTTATCGCCTGGAAGCTTGAGACTCACTCCTTTTACATTACCCGAGTCTAATCATCATTGATATGCCTTCCCTTATCGTGTGAAACCTGGAAGTCACGCCCTTTTACATCACCAAAGTTGAAGCGTATCAAAATGGATGGATATCACCGCAGCTGGGCCGCTTGTAACACCGTCCCGCGTCTGTGGGAGAAGTCCGTCTCCTGCGATAAGGAAGCCTACGGCGTTGCCTACCAATTTGATTTGACACCACACCAAAGTTCATCTTCGGCATAAAAGGCGCCGCCTACCTCCATATTTCTTGGAGCACCCTCTATCTCAGTCATGCTAGATAACGCTATTTATCACTGGCTCTGTCGGGACTTCAGTACCGCTTCTGTGTGATGTGGTCAGGTTATTGTGCCAGATCTAGAAGAATGGCTCAATTGGCCATTGTCCGAGCAGATAAGTACTCGATCTTGTACCACGATGCCGAAAGATTGGAAAGATCCTTCTTCTCGGCGCCGCCGACCAAGTCCGCACTTTCGACATCAAAACCACCGGATCATTCTCAGACCTCACACCAAGCCGCCTCGTATCACAAACCGCCCACCCAGATCTTTTGTGGCAACACGCAGCCTCACAGCAATAGCTGGACGTTTGTAAGCAATTTACGCATCTCTGACAATGGCCCCTGTTACCCACGGATCGCAACATGGGTATCGTTTGGTAAGCGACTGCAGACCTTCCACGTGACCAAAACAATATTTCCTGATCAGGATACTGGTACCAACCACTTCCTGCATGGAAAGCGACATCTTTATCTCAACAAGCTCGTATGATTTGGCGTCCTGGATAGAAACACGGTTAGTAAGCCGGTTTACTAATTCATCATCATGCATGGGAGGTTACGCTAAGGTCAACGTCGGTGCGAAAACGATCAATACCTCAGGTACAAGTATTCACAGTTTTGACACCCTTTTCACCTGGACAGCTCACATTTTTCGCGCTCGATTTGCTCAGCTCCATCATGTCTCAAACCGTCGTCTCCAAGGGCATCTTCTATGGGCTTCCCACTTTTCCACATTTTCAGGGCCAGAAGCTTCGCATCATAGTGTGTGGTGCCAATGGTATCTCGGGATCCGCCATGGTCAAGGTGCTCTCCGAAGCCCCAGAGCGGTGGGGAAAGATTTACGCACTGTCACGACGTCCGCCGCAAAGTGAAAATCCCAGCAACGTCGTCCCAATCGCTGTGGACTTTTTGCATAATAGCCCCAACGAGATAGCAAAAGTTCTGGCAGAAAACCATGTCGAAGCGTGAGAATGTCTGAGGTTGCCCAAGGGTTGTGCTGACGTGTACAGCGACTATGTCTACTTCGCCAGCTATGTACAGCCGCCTCCAGTCGAGGGGAAAGGCCTGTGGAGTGATGTTGATGCTACCACAACGCAAAATGTGGCATTGCTGACGAATTTCCTGCAAGCTTTGCCGCTCGCCAATATCAAACCAAAGCGCATTTTGCTGCAGACTGGTGGAAAGCACTACGGCTTGCACCTAGGACCGACTGCGCTTCCTATGGAAGAAGATGACCCGAGACATGGTATTGAGGGCAACTTCTACTTTCCGCAAGTCGATCTTCTGAAGGAGTACTGCAAACAGCACGTCGCCACCTGGGTTGAGACTCGCCCCTGCTTCATCCTTGGCGCAGTTGAGAACGCCGCGATGAACATCGTTTGGCCTTTGTCCACCTACGCTGCCATTCAAGCACACCTCGGGAAGCCATTGGATTTTCCTGGGGATGTGGCAGCATGGGACGCTGAGAAGGCTCAGTCCATGTCAACCTTGCTCGGGTATCATGCTGAATGGGCTCTTCTGACCCCTGAAGCAGGAAATCAAGCACTCAATCAGTCCGACTCGAGTGCTTTTGCTTGGGGCAAGTTCTGGCCTACACTTGCGGAATGGTACCACATACCCTCGGGCCAGCCTGCCAACGATCTTGATGCATATGTAACAATCACGATGCCGTACCCCGTGCCGCCTCGCGGCTTCGGTGGCCCAGGTATCATCAGGGCATCTTTCAGCTTTCTTGAGTGGAGCAAGAGACCGGAGGTCCTAAATGCTTGGGATGAGGTCAGAAACAAACATGGTCTGAAGTACAGTCCATTTGGGGACAAGGCGATGGATACGTTTGGCCTTCTCGATGCCGAGGTTCTTGGAGGCTGGGGTAGAGTCATGTCGATGGATAAGAATCGTAAGCTGGGCTGGCATGGCTATGTTGACACGAAGGCCGCCATCAAGCAGGTGATCCAGGAGATGGCCGACCTTCATATGGTACCACCTCTAAAATAGCCTGGATATCTTACTCGTGTTGGTCGTACTGTTGTCAGCACCCACCAGCATCACGATCACCACATTGAACTTGCCCAGTGGTAGTAAGGTTGACTGAATAATAGACTACGACTTCCTTGCCTGCAGTTGAGGTTGCATGACATCATTCAACCTCAGATATGCCTTTGGGTGACTGCGCATTCTCCCCTTCTGCTCAGGAGGTCGTCCTTCCTCGGTTGAGATTGTTCACGCTGCTGCACCTTCTTACTGTAATTAACTGTCAAGCCACGGACGGGCACGCCGAAATGTCGACCTCACCAATATCTACGGGTGGTTGACCCCAAAGAAGTACCTCAAGAAAAGAACGCTGCTTAAAATATTCTTCTGGTTATCCGCATTGCTCTGGATCTTTCAACGTGTGGCATGATTGTCTTCGGTCGAAATATCCTAGAGATATATGTCAAACATCTGTTATGGATCTTGAGGCTGAGTTGCCGAGCTTTTTGACCTGCATCCGCTTCGAATCACGCTTGGCAGAAAACGTTCCTCATCTCCTCTTTCGTCCTGACAAATCTTTGAACTTTCGGAGCCTTAATTTACTGCTCCAAAAATGGAATTGATATCATCATCGCAAACCCGCAGACATATATGTTTTTGCTGCAACAGCACCGACGCAGTACACCTCACCCATGTCCTATATGGTTCCAGAACGACATCTCACTCGGTAGACGCACGGATATCGCGCCAGTGCGGCTCGGCAAAACAATGCTGTGGGCGATCCGTGTACCTACACAGTATACCTAAGCAACTAGCGAGCAACTAGCGGCAAAGTCAAACACTCGCGGCTGGCCTTAAGAATAGTAACACGGCGCGCATGGCCCCAATGGGTACCCTCGAAGGGCAAATCAAGCCGTTCATCTGGGCACTTTGGGTTAACTTTTCATCGGAAGCAGATGGCTACGGAGCTTGGGTCAATGCGACCCCAGGCACATCTCTTGGAGTTTATTACTTCAATCCTGGATGCGAACCCAGAATTTATAATGCCCTTTACACCTGTTGCCGCACCTGGCATTATTGGAGCTCTCAAGAAGGCGTCAAGTTTTGAAACAGAACTCGCTATGAAGGAGTGTTTAGACAAGTCAACATCCTGGACTTTTTGAGTGCAAGCGCGTTTCATGTATGGCGTATGGTTTCTTGAAGATTGGGGCGACTAATCTATACATCTTATCGGCCTTCCTACGTCGATTCTCTCCAACAATGAGTCGCTTCCGCGAGCATGACTACCTCAGCTTGAGTTCGAGCAATACGAACATCCACGAGGAGCCAATCGAGATGGAAACGAAGGGGCCATACGTATCACGGGAGCGGACTTCAGGGGACAATCCTCCGAATGCTGTCTTGGTCTACAAGCACGATATCGAGCAGCCTTCGCAGAGGCGGACAGGTCGACTGGATACCCACTGGGATCCTCCTTTTCTGCGCCGTTGGGTCATTCTTCTCTTTGCGATCTTCTTCGTCGCCATCATCGTCGGCTTACAGGCTGTCTACAGCGTTTCAGTCAAAAACCAGGGGATTGCTAACAGTAACGACAACAAACACTATCTGTGGACATACGGGCCGACTGCAGTTTTTGTCGTTTTTACCGTGCTCTGGCGACAAGTCGACTATGCGGCAAAATCGATTCAGCCTTGGGCGGAGATGGCCAAGGGGCCCCAGCCCGTTCAGGACAGCCTTTTGCTCGACTATGTGACACCTTTTCAGCTTGTCTCACTTTGGAAATCATTACGAAAGGGGCATATCGCGGTCGCGTCATCGATCGCCGTGTTCTTCATGATCAAGATCATCACGATCGTGTCAACGAGTACTTTCGAACTGATATCCATCCAACGAGACGGCGTGGCGACAACCATGTCCCTGAACACCACCTTTGACGGATCCAGCTTTAACCACGCAGCCTCGGTGGACTCGCGAGCTGTCATCTCCGTATACGCTGCAAACCAATACAACGTATCTTTGCCGGTGGGTACCACGGACGCATATGCTGTCCAGACATTCGGCCCGGCGACTGGATTCATCAACGGGAGTTTGACGTACACTGCAACGGTTGATGTCTTCAGCGCTGATCTGGCCAATTGTACGACGGGGAAGATTAATTACACTATTGGTTTTGACAGGAGCTATAACACTCCTGTGTCGGGATACTACAACACGTCTGTATCTCTGCCTGGCTGTGAAATTCACAATGCAAATCTTCGTGCGCCGTCATGGTATTGGCAGACAAATGATACTGTGCACAGGTTCGGGTACGTAGGTTCTCTCCAGAATGTATCCTGCTCGAACCTGGCGGAAGACGATCCTACTCGAGACCGATACATGCTTTCCGTGGCGTATTCTGAAGGTTTCAGTCAGGACAACTTCACCATGCTCAACTCATCCAATGTCGTCTGCACACCAACCTATTCAATCCAATCTGGTGTGGTCACTGTAGACACGAACGGAAATATTCAGTCTGTCGACCTGACCGGGAAACCTCGTACGCTGGACGATGTCAGCGGTGTGGACATTGCAAAAGGCGTCTTGACTTCAGCCAAGAACAGCTACTCGATCGTAACGACATCTAACACATTAGTACTCGATCCTTTCATGACACTGATGCAGGAGGCTTCGGACGATTTTCATATCACGCAGCTCCTGGACCCTGCCTACTTGACCAGCGTTGGCAACAAAGCCTTCGGTCAAGCGTCGGCACAGCTTGCGCGGATCTACTTGCTTACAACGCCGTCGGCAGACTCTGCCTCGGCGATTGATGGCACTGTCTCCGAATTTCAGAACCGCCTGATGGCACGAGCTGCCCCTGTGCACGCCATGCAAGGCATTGCTGGGGGTATGCTTGTGCTCACTTTGGTCATGCTGTTCTGCACTCCTCGAGGCGTCGTCCCTCGAGCTATTGATTCGATCGCCGCGGTCGCGGCCATCTTAGCCCGCAGTCCTGCTCTCGAGGCTCGGTTGAGAGGCACGGGCCACATGAGCCTGGAACAACTCAGCAATCTCCTTTCGCCGTACCGCTTCATGACGTCTGTCGGGTACGAAGACGGAGCCAGATCATTCTCGATTCGGATGTCCACCGCTTCGGAAGTCCACGAGCTGACTAACGAGGAGAACAGTATGTTCCACAATGTGAAATGGATCCAACCGTTCATTCTGCGCAGGATCGCGATTGCGCTCACGATGCTTGCCTCCATAGCCGCCATAGTTGTACTCGAAGTCCTCCTCTCACAGTCTCGAGCGCACGATGGTCTTGGCAATGTCCCAGGCCAGAACGATGCCACACGCTACAGCTGGCTCTACGTGCCTGTCCTGGTCTTCGTCCTTCTCGGCGCACTCTTCAACATTATGGACTTTGAGATCGAGTTCGCCGAGTCGTACCACGCAATGGCCAAGGGCTTCTGCAACGCCAGTTCCAGCATGCTGTGGTACCCTCTTCGCCACATATCGCTGCATGCGACTTGGAACGGTTTACGGCACAGCAGGTTCGCACTGACTGCGGCATCCACCTCGGCGATTCTGGCGCCTTTCCTCACAATTGTCGTGTCGGGTCTTTTCATCGCCCAACCGACCGTCAAAACCACACTCTTGCAAGCCACGGCTCTGACTTGGTTCAACACGACGAACCCTTCGTACAGCACTTCTACTAATATTCCATCTCTTGTCATCGAGGGAAATATGTCCTACCCTCAATGGACATACGACGAACTGGCCATCCCCCGAATCAAGGTCAATCAACCCATTGAACATACTTTACTTCAGAACACGTCTATCTCGGTCTCAACACCTGCGATCAGGGCGGCTGTAAGCTGCTATGTCGTCCCGCAGGACAGACTTTTGAATATCACAATACCGGACAAAGGAGGGAATGCAATCAACATCTCCATGGCTGCCGGCTGCGGCAACTCAGGTTTCGCAGACCGACCTTTTGAATATCTCATTGCAAACCCGTCGATACCCGTCAATAAGTCAGGCTATTTCGGCGCATCAGCCGCAATATCAGGTCAATACGATTATTGTCCAACGATGGCACTATTCTACGGACACATGACGGAGAACAACGTACTGGACAACTTCACTGCCTACCTATGCACGCAAGGCCTCGAACGTGTCAATGCAAATGTAACCTTCGACCTTCCAGACATGACCGTCTCCACGGCACCTGTTGTGGATCCAGGGTCGGCCGTCAACTTCTCAAGTTACCGTGCGACATCTCTAACCTTGTTGTCCTTGAATCTCACCGCGGTAGACGTCCTCGATAGCGTATTCGAGGCCATGGTCTATGGTCGTGAGGGTGTCCCAATGAATAAGTTGGCGAACCAGACCAAACTTATGAACACCTTCACTCATTTCTATCGTCAGTATATGGCGCAAGTTGTCAACGAGTATCTACGTGCCGACTTCAGCACACTGTCCAACAATGCGACGGAGACTGTTGCCAACCCGCTCCAAGCCACCTATACAAACGCCCAAAATATGCGGGTGGTCCAATCGTTGCTGTCGACACAGCTTCTTGTCGGCGTTCTCGTAGCACTCTTGATATGTGCCGCCACGATATTCGTGACGATTGATATGCGACATGTTCTTCCCAAGCCGATGGGTAGCGTGGCGGCAGTCGCCAGTCTATTGGCGGGAAGTCGGATTGTCGACGAGACTTCCGGTCTGATCCCAAAGGGTTCTGAGTTCTGGAGTGACAAGGACTGGGAGAAGAGTGGTATCTGGCAGGGTGAGATGTTCAGAATGGGATGGTGGGGCAAATTCGACGAGCCAGTGAACTCGTGGAAGGGACAACGAGATATGATGACGGGGACATACCTCGTTGGCGGGGATGAGAGCCAGAATCCTTTGAGTGCGAGTGATACTAGTAGTGTCCGATCGTTCAGGATTGACGCCCGGCCAAGAAACATCATATAGTGTGTACGATACTGTTGAGAGTGTAACCTTATCAACGAGACAATGAATATAGATTTCAATTCACCATCATGCTCGATCTCAAGTGGCACGGTTGAAGCTCAGCAGGTCCTCGAGTAGAAAGCGGTTACAAAAGCCCACTTGTGGAGGGAATAGATCTGGGAGTGAGTGCTGTTCATCTTGGTTTGCGGCACCTGTAGGCGAGTTTGTCCCCGTCATGAGTGACTTGAAGATGTCTGATGTCTTGATAGTCTCGGGCGGCCAAGTCAAGTTCGATCTGAGCCGGTCTCGTTCCGCAATGAGCGCACTCAACAGGCTCGATCCTCGGACGGCGACGATGCTGGTGTCGAATGTTCGTAGTAGGTCGATACAGTCGGTCACCAAGGTTTTGTGGGAATTGAACTCTACGTCGGACTCGGGCCGATGAAAGATATCCAGGCAAAGAATGACTGCGGCGGCGACGCAGAAGGCTTTGTCGATCCATATGATCGGACCATCCAGATCTTTGGTCGGTTTGGCTTCGTTGAGGATGGTTTTGGCCGCAGCCAGACATGTCATGCGCGTGATGGAGTATGCTGGGTTGATGAAGCTCTGCCTTATAAAGGCACGGTGTATCATGATGATTTTGTGAGCAAAGCAAATTGTTAGGCTGCGACGCGCCCATGGCACCCACTCTGGCCAGGAGGGATCGATGGGCTCCACAACATGAAAGTACCGTGGCATGCCTTGGGTTGCTAATGTGCGCATTCGGGCGTCGTACTCCAGAACGTGCTCGTACCTGGTGAATTGCGTTGTGGAGCCTAGCATCGCATCGTGGTGGCTGACCATGAGCTTGGCTATTTCGAACAGGTAGTTGCCGTAGCTGATGTACGTGGGGAAGGTTGGCGGGATCGGATTCATCGTCAGATGATCGCGGCTGGATGGCTTGGTGGTTGTGAAGTGGAGTGGGTTGATGTTGTTGCTGTCGTGGAATGGTAGAGACATCCAGTCTTGGACACATAGTTGGGACCATAGCCTCCGGCCTATCTCTTGCTGCAGTAGCTTGTGTCGTTGTTCTTCGCTTGATGTACTTGTGATCTTTTCAAGGGTCGGATTGTGATCGAGTCTGTCGAGTCCCAGGCTTTGCGCGATCTTTAGAGCTGCCCCGAGGAGCACGGAGAGCTCGGCCGACTGGCCTAGAGGGTGGGCGGACATCGTCAAGGTGGCTATGGCGTGAACAGCGTAGATGCTGTGGTTGGAGGTATATTCTGCTTGGTTCAGACATGAGATGCTAGCTTTGTACCACTGCATTGACAATTTGACCACTTCTTGTCTTGAAAAGCCCCATCGCTCAAGTGTTCGTTTCGGCGCACACGTGATGCTTCCTGCCATGATGGCGAAGAGAAGGGCGAGCCACTGCAGGTCCAAGTCTTTGATGATCAAGGTCTCGTCTTGTTCCTGACCAGCAAGGACGCTTTGCAACTCCCATCGAAGTGTCGGGCCATGATAACAGCCATGGTACCAAAGAAGAGCCAGTTCATGATAGTTTACGAGGCTCCAAATGTGGTCGACGCTAGGCAGGAGCATTTGAAGAAATGCTGCCTGCGCATCTGCTGTGGAGTTGAAGCCAAAGACTCCTGGTGGAAGCCATGGATGCAGCACGTTCCGAGACGCCGCAGCATCTCTTCGAATCTGTGGAGGTTTATGAGGTTTGAAAGCGTATTGCAGGCGTGGTTCGTGTGCCCATCTCAGCTGCTGAGCCTCGAAATGAGCGGCGTGTGCATGCAACCCTTCAAGCAGTGTAGATTCGGCGTCGGAGTCTCCCTGTATGGTAGGTTGTCGACCAGGCGTGTCTGATGTTGATGAATGCTGCTTAGATCTGGGGCGTGTACTTGGGTAGACCCGATGGAGGGCTGGATCGTACTGGCCAGCCCAATGAAGCTGGCATTTGTCGGGGATGCCTCGCTTCACGCAACGACCGCATGGGCGCTGGCGGTCACACTTCTGCCGACGCAAAGAGCATTCTGTACAGGTCTCTCGTTGGCGTCCTTTGGTCATCGGACTTCGGGGTCTGCAATTGTGGGATTTGCAAAGGATGGTCGAATTGTCGGGTGCGACTTTCGGGGAGAAGAAGTTTTCGTACTGGCAAATCCGGAATCAATCGCGATCAGATTGGTACGATAAGGACTTCCCTGTAGGCACTTTAGGCGGCCGGGGCGGAAACCTTCGCCAATGATACGTGGCTGATATGATACGGTAATGCCCGAAGACGCCCAAACTGTGCAACCTCCAAAGCCTTCATCTCGTCCATCTCGACGGCGACCTCCGCGATTGATCCAGGCCATCCAACTTCCAAGCCTGCGTGCAGCTTGCTCTCAATCATGGTAAGTAACCTTGACCTTTGTATTAGATCCTCTGCGACGCTCTATCATAGCGAAGTACTAACGCTGAGCTCTTTGTACGTGACAGAAAAACCAAACTCACACCTGGCTCACTCTACAGTACGAGCACAATGGCCATCACTTACGAGACCAAACCAGCTTTTACCATCCCAACTGTCAATATAGCCGACTATCTCCGAGATCCTCAGTCTTCTCAAGCCGATCACATCGTTGAACAAATTCGCAACGCTTGTGCAACAAGTGGATTTTTCCAAATCGTCGGTCATGGCGTCCCAGAATCTCTGCAACAACGCGTCTTTTCCGCGGCAAAGACATTCTTTGCTCTACCCGAGGATGAAAAAGTGAACTTGAAGGGCAAACCTGGCCGAGGCTACGAAGTCATCGGTGGCCAAATCTTGGAGGTTGGTAAAAAGCCGGATCTCAAAGAGGTGAGACTTTTTACCTGTGAAGTAGTCGTCCTGCCACTGACAATGGGCAGGGTTACATGATCGGCCGAGAGGTCCCAGGCAGCAAGCCACCTTACAAGCCATTCCAAGACCCCAACGTCTGGCCAGATCCAGCTCAGCTCCCGGAGTCACAGTTCAAAGAGCCCTTGCTTCAGTACCAGAAAGCTTTGACGGAGCTCTCAATCATCATGATGCACATACTTGCAAGAGGATTGAAAGGCTTTGACACAAGTGTGTTCGAGGACTACTGCAAGGACCCGATTGCCAACGTGAGACTACTGCATTATCCTCCACACCCGAAGACGGACGATGCCAGTCTGGTAGGTGCCGGTGCTCACACAGATTTCGGCGCGATTACTCTGCTCTTGCAAGATGGACATTCCGGTCTTCAGGTATTGAATAACGATACCAAGGAATGGATCGACGTGACCCCAACAGAGGGTGCCTATGTGGTCAACATCGGTGACATGCTTGAGGTTTGGGTCTCTGGAGCCTACAGAAGCAATCTTCATCGTGTCGTCAACACCAGCGGCGTTGATCGTTACTCGATTCCATTTTTCTGGGATGGCAATCCTGACTGCGTGATCAAACCTCTAGACGGCAAGGAGGGCAAACAATTCACGGTGACAGAGCATATGCTTTCGAGATACCAAGCTACATATGGTTGAAACGAAGTCGGCGTGAAGACTACAATCAATTTCTGCTTTTCTCCATGATATTTCAATGCTATGCAAGCAATGGTTCTCAAAAATAGGCTAAGTTATCAGCTCCTTGTCAACGGAAATTCCGTTTCAGGTGAGATTGGACCCTAGATCTCTCTCGTATCCTCTTGACGGTCTGACGAGCTCTCTGCATGATCTGCTGTTCATCAGCAGAAGTGAGCTTCCGTTGCTCTACGACCATCTGACCATCAACAACCACCATCTCCACATCCGCACCGCTACACGAATAGACAACAGTTGTGACCGGATCTAGCCCGCCGTCGAGAATTTGATCTTGGTCGAAGGGTGCACAGTGGAGGCCCGAAGGATCAAGCACTATCAAGTCTGCCTTCTTTCCAACTTCGAGACTTCCGATATCTTTTTCGAGACCGAGAGCTTGAGCCCCCTTGATTGTGGCCATGGCAAGAACGTCTTCCGCCTCAAGGAGTTTGGCATCCTTTCGCGTCCCCTTCTGAATCAACGCAGCCACTCGCATCTCTTGGATCAGATCATATGTGTTGGCACACGGTGCACCGTCCGTGCCGAGACTGACATTCACTCCGGAATCCTTCAACTCTGGAACAGCTGCAATCCCAGATGCCAGCTTGCAATTGCTACTGGGGTTATGTGCCACCGTGACCTCCGCCTGTTGCAGGAGCGGCAAATCCTTCTCAAGATTCAGGTTGACCATGTGAGCAAGAACAGTTTTTCTTTGCCGTCCGATCAAGTTGTTCCTCTGGCAGAATTCGACCGGGCTGCAATCATAACAGTCACGGTAGATGGCAAGATCTTTTGGTGCTTCAGCACAGTGCATAGTCAGGCCAATCCCATGCTCAGCACACGCGTCTCCAATGGCCCTGTGTGAAGATTCAGATGAGCCCCGGGGAGTCCCAGCAGCCATCCAAACGTGAATCCTGCCACCGCAGGCGCCATGGTACTTGCGGTGAGCATGAAGAGCGCTGTCAATAGACATGCTAGACACGTCTCGATCCCGAGCGTCGGTCATGCCGGTCTTGGTGTTGGTTTCTTCGACTTTGACGAGCTTGCCCTAAGGATGGTCAGCATAACTGTTAAGGTTTTGGACTGGGTTTCATACCAAGCATGCTCTGATGCCCATTTCCTCGACAGCGCGAGCCACGTTCTCGAATCCACTTCGATAGGTCAACATTGCTTCGAGGAAGCACGTCGTACCACTGCGCAGCATTTCCGCAATTGTCAGTCTCGCCGCAACGTAGCCGTCATCACCTTCATAATTTGCTTCCATTGGCCATATTGAGTCGCAAAGCCAAGAGTGCAAAGGCACATCCTCAGCAAGGCCTCTCAGCAGTGATTGTGCAAGATGTGCGTGGGTGTTGATGAGCCCTGGGAGGATGATACCACCAGAGCAATTGACAACTTTGGTCCCAGCAGGCAAAAGGGGATCGTGCAACAACTCTGCTGTCTTGCCGATGGCAACAATGCGATCAAGATTGACCAGGATTGCCCCATCCAGCCATATCGTTCGCTCATTGTCGACTGTGATGATTGTCGCATGGATGAAAATTGTGGAGGTGCTCTTCATCGTGTGCAATTACTGGGAAAGGAAAACCTACCTTGACCCTGAGCGTTGAAGGGCAAAGCTACAATTTATTTCAGCTGATGTTGGACGACATTTTCAAATCAGGAAACTCCATAACGAGATCCGTGTTGACTATCTTCGTACTGCAGGTATTGTTTACAGTGGTTGACGGTTGTTTGCTATCGGAGAAAGAGAATGGGAGACAGTACGAGGGCTGTGAGACCCTTCTCGTACGGCTGGATCAGGTAGCCCTTACCTAGGTAACAAGCCCGGAAAAAGAATGCCTGGCCCCAGGAATTCCGAGGGTCAAGCCGCGTAAAATGTAGCCAATCAAGCGCCGGGAGGATGGTACGACAGCGCCTATCGCCGACAAAGTTCGGGCCACATTTGGAGCCTATCGTCGACCAGACATCGCATCATCCAGCATATCTCGACATCGTATCTCGCACGAAGAGGATATATGTCTTCCCATGGCGATAACTCACAAAAACACCTGCACACACTCGGTGAGCAATCCCAGCTTGTCTAGCTATCACAATGGCATATAAGGCCAGGGTCCCTTCGACCCAGTTACCACATTGACAGTTGAGCACTGCCATCTTCTCATCCTTGATCCTGAAATTTGGCCCCTTTCGATAGACATTCCCCCGAAAGAATGGAAGACAAGACCGTCTTTACCGAGGGTTCGGTAACCTCCACTTATGAGGCTGCTGCGCCAGGCGCCACATCTCGACTTACCTGGGGCCAAAAAGCTAGCCAACTCAAAGCATACCTCACCTCGAGGGAAGCATGGCTAGGTGATTACGACTATTGGTATCTGGTCACTCCAAATATACCGCCGTTCAATCGGAGGTACAGAGACAAGGCCATCCCGTTTTACGGGCTCAATGACCAAGTCCCAATACTTCTTACCATCATCCTCGGGCTGCAGCATGCCCTGACGATGATCGGATCTGTCGTCTCACCACCTTTGGCGATTGCATCGGGTGCCTTCAATCTGCCGTCTGAGCAGGTGTCGTACCTGGTGTCAGCTGCATTCATCACGACTGGCATTGCAACTGCGCTTCAGGTCACTCGCGTACATCTCAGAGGCACACCGTTCTTCATTGGTACTGGGCTCTTGTCAGTCGTTGGCCCGACTTTCGATATCCTCCCCATTGCATTTTCATACACCAGCATGCGATATAAGAACGGAACCTGTCCGACCGCTGCAGATGGAACTCAGCTCCCATGCCCAGACGCCTGGGGTGCGATCCTTGGTACCATGCTTTGTACCGTATTGATTCAGCTGCTGATGTCAATGGTACCTCCAAGACTGTTGAACAAGATCTTCCCAAAGATTGTTACGGGTGCGCTTCTTCTTCTTGTAGGAGTGTACCTGATCGGCAATGGAATGCAGAATTTCGGTGGATCATCCAACTGCAATGGTGGTACCGGCTTCTATGCTTTGTGCCCCAATATCGATGCACCAAAGCCACTGCCTTGGGCTCATCCAAAACTCATAGGTCTGGGATTCAGCGTCTTTCTCAGCATCATCGTCGTCGAGCAGTTCGGCTCACCTCTTATGAAGTCGGCTGCCGTCTTGATCGGCTTGGCTGTAGGCTGCACCATCTCTGGAGCTACTGGATACTGGTCACGCGAAAACATTGACGCAGCTCCCGTGGTCACGTTCCTCTGGGTACATACTTTCAAGCTTTCAGTCGATGGAGCTTTGGTCCTTCCCTTGCTCATCATGTTTGTCTGTGAAGCCGTGAGCTGTATGCCCGACATACTTGCAACAGCGGAGATCTCTGGAGTTGAGGTTGAGGGCACACAATTCAATAGTCGCATTCAAGGAGGTATTCTCTGCGACGGGCTCGGAAGTTTGATCAGTGCACTGGGAACAGGATTGCCTATGGTCTCTCAAGCTGGCAACAACGGAACAATTGTGCTTACGGGTTGTGCGGTAAGTCTTCATGGTACTTTCTTAGGCGAGATTTTTCTGACAGGGAAGCAGTCTCGACGTGCTGGCTGGGCGGCTTCTGTGTTTCTGATACTCATGGGATTCTTCGCTAAATTCGGTGCCGTCTTCTCCGCGATGCCTCCGTCCGTTTTGGGCGGCATGCAGTGCTTTCTCTACAGCACCATCGCGGTGGCAGGTATTCGCGTGCTCGGATTAATTGATTTCACCCGGCGCAATCGCTTCATCTTGACCGTGTCTCTGGGCATCGGCTTTATTGACATTGTGCAACCTACGTGGTTTGATCAGGTGCTGGACTACAGTGGCAACAATGTCCATCTTCAGGGGTTCGAGCAAGGCATCAATCTCATTGTCGAGACGCCCTTCATCATCGCAGCCCTTGTCGGGGTTTTTCTCAACCTAGTATTGCCGAACGATAGGAGCATGATGGACGACATGATGCTTGCTCGGAATTCGAAAGGGGAGGTCACAAGTCTGCCACACAATGAGGAATGAAACAGTGGGAATTTGGAGATAGCATGCAAGAGGGCGGCACTTTGACATCCGAGGTGCCTCGTTCAGTAGTCTTGGTGCACGTCAAGGAAAAGTCCGCGTAAGAATGTCAGGACTGACATCCGTCATCCGGTCTGCAAAGTAAGCATTTAGTTAGACTTTGAAACGTTCAATGAATTTGATTATGCACTGGTGACCGGAGGCGAACATTCGCCATGACAAGCGATACGTTGGAGGTGTTTCCCAGCGCAGTAGTACTGTACCAGGTATGGTATTCTCATTTCTGACCCGGGGATTGCGTGACGGATTGTACGGAGTACTTTGCTGGATGTTGCCGTAGTCAATGCTACAATCCAGGGACCGGGTTGGAGACAAGCGACATTATCAATATCACGTTTGTGTGCTACTGTGCCAAGGGTCTGTCAACACTGGCACAGTGACAGTCATTGTGGAGAGGTGTCAAGTATTAAGGGGCTGCATTTTGGCTGGAACCGAAATGGCGGCTTTTTGTCGGTTTCGGACACATGGATTGATGGAAATTTTTCCTTTTCCCCAAAAGCACTGAATGATCGCCACAATGCAAAGAACAGGGTGAATTCTACAGAATGATTCCCATATTCAACAAGGTTCTGCTCTGAAACAAACGATATAGCAACATATGCAGTGTGGTTGGTGCACCGCGACAGCGGTTTGTTCCTTCGCGCGAGGCCGGCCATCTCCTACGGTTCCTGTTCCTGACGAGAACCCTTGCATGTGCAGAACGCCTTTGCAGATCTTCGATAAGCCTGGAGTCGATTTGGGACTAACATTGACTACATCGTCGAC
This sequence comes from Exophiala sideris, assembly GCA_000835395.1. Lineage (NCBI taxonomy): Eukaryota > Fungi > Ascomycota > Eurotiomycetes > Chaetothyriales > Herpotrichiellaceae > Exophiala > Exophiala sideris. The sequence goes on along the minus strand of KN846952.1, from coordinate 3,123,827 downwards.
GGTTCAGGCAGGTGGCTCTATTAGCGTCATTCTTGATGCAGGAACTGCTTGGGTGACTTCCTCGAACAGGCTGGACCATATGTGGAAACCTCCTCCGATGCAGGGGTGTAAGGGAACCACATTTGTCTAAAATGTCGATCTGTCAGCTTGCGTTTTTCGGAGGGCGAAACTTGATTGTTCCAAGTCTCACTCCCTTTGCCCACTTCTTCTGGAAGACATTGAAGAGCTGAACACAATCAACGGTTCTCAAGTGGCTTGTGGAGATTGACGCCAGGCCCGTCACTCGTGCTCACTCAAAGAAAGGCTGCTGGCAGCTCCCGAGCTGTGCCCTGTGCGCCGCAAACTCTCTCATCTCCAGACTAAATGAACAGCTCGCTTCGAATGTACCGACTAACTTACTTCTTCCAATCGAATCGTCAATGGCTGCCGATCGCCTGTTCGATATCTCGCCAGTGCTCGCCGTGCCGTGCTTGGAAAGACCCCATGGTCGACGTACCCGCAAAACCCAACGGCGGCCCCAGTAGCCGTGTCGTTTAAACCCTTGATGGGAGCCTCACCATTGCCATGGCGGCACGACCAGCAGCCCCATCCACCTTCCCCCACCGAAATGCCCAGGATATGGTTCCTGAAGGAAGACACCCTAGCTTCGGTTATGGAACACTTTTTTGACAGGATGAAAACCATATCAAGACTTGACTTCCCACTCCAGGTCCCTTTCTCGATCATGACAAGACTTTGATCGGACGTCAAGTACCATATTTTTGAGTTTGTCCGGCTTCTGCTGGAACGATATCATCGCCCAAGATGCTCAAGATATTCCTCTCCGTTTTCTTCTTGTTACGACTCTTCGCCATGGCGAATGCACAAACAGCGGCGGAGATGGAGCTGCTGGCAGCCCTCCCCCAGTGCGCGGTAAGTAGTCCCCCCGTGAGTTCTGCTGAACAATGACTGATATGATCGTCCACAGGCTCTCTGCGCTGAGACCATCCTTCCCACCTCAAAATGTGCTTTGACCGATATTCCGTGCATGTGCGAAGATACCGCCACATTGGCCAAAGTAGCTGCATGCAGCCAGGCCAACTGCACCGTCGTCGAAGCCCTGAGTAAGGTCCCTGACTTCGAAGATCAGGTCCTCTGTCTAACGCCCACCAGATGCACAGAACATCACCCTGTCTACCTGTGGTGTCACACCGCACAATGACTCGCATACTTATGTCGTGGTTGTATCGATATTTCTGGCGGTCGCCATCATTTTCTACCTTATCCGACTCTACGTCCGGCCACCTTTTACACCTCTCTTCCGTATCGATGATGCTATCATGTTGGTTGCAACAGTACGTATATACTTGCCATCGACGTGCAAGACTCTCACTAACATCCCAAAGCTTTCCGTCATCGTCTTCACTGGTTTCAACTTGGAAGCCGCCCATCTGGGCTTGGGCCAGGACCTTTGGAATGTCCCACCTGACAACATCGACACCGTCTTGAAGGTATTGCAACTCGTCGTCTGCCCTATTGGATAACATCACTGACCTGCTCACCAGAATTTCTTTATTGGCGAGTTCCTGTACATCTTCATTGGTGTCCTGACGAAACTGGCCGTCTTGGTCTTTGAGCTGAAGGTCTTCGCCCAACCTCTCTTCCAAAAGATGGGTTATATCGTCATGGCGGGCTGCATTTGCTACTTTGTTGCATTCATGTTCATCCTCGGCTTCGAGTGCACGCCCGTCTCATTCTTTTGGACACAATGGCGGGATCCCTCGGCTGGTAAATGTATCGACATCAACGCTGGAGGATGGGCAGCAGCGGCGATCAACATTGCGCTTGACCTTTGCATCCTCATCATACCAATCCCGGTGATTATGAAGCTCCAAATTTCCAGACAGCAAAAGCTTCAAATATTGAGCATGTTTGGCGTCGGATCTTTGTAAGTCCTTGACAGTAATCAAAGCGAATACCTACTGACTCTCTTGATTCAGCATCACCGTTATCAGCATCATCAGACTTCAGGCACTCATCTCATTTGCAACTGAGACAAATTTGACCTGTAAGTGGTGCTTTGCCTAGCATGTGCAACAACAGCTGACTCTTTTGATAGACAATTTGCTGCAGACATCGATCTGGAGTTCGATCGAGTTGTATGTCAGCGTCATCTGTGCATGCATGCCTGCAACACGTCTTTTCCTACAAAGAATCTGGCCTTCCAAGTTTGCGTCAACCGGCAAGGGATCTTACGGAAACTCTTACGTCAGACAACCTAACGTCGTTGACCCAGCACCACCTCAACAGACAACTGCTGGCATGCCTCGAAATCACATTACGAAGTCAATGGATGTGAATGTGTCGGATGTCCGACGGAACACGGATGAAATGGAGCTGAGGGAGCAATCTGAGTGGGATGTGCAACCAAAGACGACCACTTCTTTCATTGGGCACGCAGTGTGATGTACCCTTACACGATCAGGCGCACTTATATATAAAAATTAAATTATAAACTGTTCTGACTTTGACGGACGCCACATACGTCGTTGTCGTCGCGTGAACGAGGCTGGCGGTCGTACCAGATTCATCATGGAATTACCTAAGGTTGGCAAAAGGCTGCGAAAGACAACAAGGAGCCCTGTACGGAGTATTTGTTTGGTGGACTTGCGTCCCCAAATAGCGCCCACCAGTCCTTACCATGTCTACGCTTCTGCGAGCCTTGCAGCAACACGCGAGTCAAACCAAACAGAGGATGCGAGTAGCAATGCGTATCATTCATTCATAATGCTCATTGGTGCCACGAATCCCCCTTTACAACTGTCTACCGAGCAATATACCACGACAAATCATTCGCCTCATCCAACTCATACTCCGTAAACCCATTGCCCATGAACTTGAACCGATTCGGGCTCCGATACTCGACATTCCAGTCCTCCCCTCGAATGTCTGCAATCATCCTCTTGTACAACAACGCACTGCCAGGAAACGTCGCCGTCACTCGTCCATCAACACGGTTCTTCTTGTACCAACTCCGACAAGCCCCTGTCCACGTCAATGTCTTCATGACTTGGTCACCGTACCTCACGAAATCGTCAACGGCAGCCTGCTTTGGCTCCACAGACTTGAGATCTTCGGCGACGATCTTCTTGAACCATTTTACCATATAGTCACCCGTCCAATTCAGCCCCTCGACCAGCGAGCCGTGGCCGACGACCGCGTTAGGGCCCGTGAATATGAAGTAATTGGGGAAATCGGGGCAGGCAACTGAGAGGTATGACTCAGGTTCATCTGCCCATTTGTCTGCCAGGCTTACCGAGTTGCGACCAATGACGGGATAATGAGGACAATGGGAGACGTCAAAGCCCGTTGCACAAACGACTTATCATCATCAGCTTGCGAATTTCAAGAGGGTGGCCAGAGTGATACTTACGAACGTCAACTTGCGTCGTCTCCCCGTCATCGGTCACCACTGAATCTTCTGTGACCTCCTTGATGGAGCTCTGGATCAAGTGCACGTTCGGCCGCAGGAATGATTCCAAGTACCCTGAGCCTGGCGTTATTCTTCGACAACCGAGTTCCCAGTTTGGTATAAGCTTTTCACAGAGTTCTGGGTCGTTGCCCAACTTGTCTGCCATTTGTTTCGCGGCGAACTTTTGATTCTCGATGTTCTCTGGGGAATCTTTGACGAACTGAATACAACGTCAAACCATCAGCCGATGTCCATGCAGACGACATAAAGTAAAGACTCACCATCTTGAACGCCTTGTTGATCGAATGAATCAAGTTCTTCCGGTACTGGTGATGCGCCTCTTTGTCTTCGCGAAACCGGCTCTTATCTTCCTCGGTATACTCAGGATTGTCACCTAACCCAGGCTTGCCCAGCAGTTTCCCGGGGTCCATCCTTGCGACGATCCAGCTCGGACCTCTCTGAAAACTCGTTACATCAGTACCGTCGAGTTTCGCGAGCTGCGGTAGGATCTGTATTCCTGACGAACCGTTGCCGATGATGCCGATCTTCTTGTGGGAATAATCATATTCATGATCCCACGACGCTGAATGGACTTTGCGTCCCTTGAACTTCTGCAGGCCGGCAATGTCAGGCCACTTCCACGTACTTAGGAACCCTTGCGCCGCCACGATGATGTCGGCATATTCATCACGGTGCTGCCCGTCATGTTCGACCGTCAGTTTCCACTGGCCAAGATCTTCTTGCCAGTACGCGCCAGTGACTTTGGTGTTGAGCTGCATGTCGCGATCGAGGTTCCACTTCTTGACCGTGTGCTTGATGTACGCCTGAATCTCCTCGCCAGTGGAATAGAAATGGCCCCAGTCTGGGTTCGGGTCGAATGGGAAGGCGTAGATGTGGGAAGGGACGTCGCAGCGTACGCCGGGGTACGAGTTCGCCAGCCAAGTGCCACCGACTTCTGACCGGGCCTCGAAGATCGTGTTTGTCACGATGTCTTCCATCTCCGAATGTTCATAGCGAAGCTTGTGTGCGAGCATCAGGCCTGAGAAGCCAGCGCCGATGGTGATGATGCGAAGTTTCCGCTGAGTGCTGTATGCGGGTACAGTTGATAGTGGGATTTCATTGCCGCTGATCTTATCATGGCTCGCATGAGCGCCATTTGTCAACTCAGCATGGCCATTTGTGCCATTTGTACCATTTGTCTGATGAGACTGCTTGGTCTCGCCATTCATGCCGGAGGAAGGCGTGCCAATATCCCGTGATGCGGTAAAAGGCACGCCGTCACTGACGGCAACTGGGGTGTCTTCCATTGCTGGTATTACTCTGGCTCAATGGCGCAACTTAAACCACCGTCTCCTGGAGACAATATGATTATGACGAAACTTACATCTTGAACGGCCGGTTTTGAGTACGGGCACAAGCCTATTGCCACATCTATCAACCCTCGGCAGGATGCCATGAAGATTGTTTACCGACAGCCTCGTAGCCTTACCCCTCATCGGCTTCAAAAGGAGGAGTATGCAGGGAGAAACTTGGAGAAACTGCATGACGACAATCCGTGCAAACTTATCGAGCGAACGAATGACACTCCGTGCTCTTTGCATCTGCATACTTCACAGAAGCGCAGAAGCATTTGGGTCCGTGGCCGTCGAGACCGGAGCCTAGACAGAACACGCAATGAGTTCAAGAACGCGGGCCAAGTCAATTTTGCGATACCAATGGTTCTGCGCGACACGACACGCCTTCCTGACCGACAAGGCTGAAAGTCACAATGTGACCATGTGCTGAAGTCCGCCAGCTTCAACATCAGTAGTGTACCTGTGTACTCTTGGGTCCGCCTCCTGTGCAACCGCAAAGGTCAGCATGCCTAACATGTGAAGGCCGTTACAAGGGACGAGACCTCAGGTGTGGTAGTATAAGTACCTCTTCTTTGTTGTTCACTTCGCTCTCACTTACCATTCATCATCACCACCTTGGAAGATACGTTCTGTGCACCTCTTCACCTCTTCCGTCTCCCTGCACCTCTTCACCTCCCTCGTCATTGAGCTCTCCCTACGAGCCTTCGACCATATTCCCAGCTCAACTTTGTGCGTTTTTCAAGCTTCGATCAGTTCGCTTTTCCACATCTTATCCTCCTCTCTCCAGGCCCTCTTTCAAACGACTTCCTCTCTCCACCTCTTCACCTCTCCGGGTCTCCAGCTCTCGAACCGAGATCAAAATGGACAGGTAAGTGGATCTCAACTCTTCATCTGCTCTTGAGTCCGTGGCCTGTCTAACACTCTGAGCAGCACCGATGGCAATGGCCCCGAGAAGCGATCAGCACCTGAGAGCGCTGACTTCAAAAGCCTCCCACTGAGAAAGAAGCTCAAGGATCTTGAGCATGCTACTCAACACCACAAAGCCGAAGCTCGTCAATCTCCAACCGATCGTGCAAAGGGATCGGGTTGGTACCAAGTCCTACGGTATTTTTCCTTTTGTAAATACGACGCCGTGGACGAAAAACTGGCAACAGACGTCGCAAGTATCACCTCTGCATTGCGTGGGACCACAATCCATCCTTACGACGTGTTGGAGCCGAAACGCTGTAATCATGTCACAGATTCTCTCCTGGAAATCTTTGGCGAACCCATCACGGCCTGGTGGCGAGACGAAAGCATAGATATCACCCAATTAGGGATATTCCTGAAGCCAGGCGCGGAGGAAGACTTGGATCAGGAATTAGAGCGACGCGGCATCACCATCAAACCCAGATACCGGGTTCCCGGCCCGACAGAGGGTGAGTACGACCCAGTCAGAAATCCAGACAAACCCTGGCGTCTCAAGGAAGGTACATTTTCGAAATTACAAGAACGGGAAGGAAGTGACGACAGGTTGACCAGTGTTCTCTATGAGCTCCTGTTGGATTTGACGTCCGAGAGCGGAAAATTGTGGGCGGAGAAAGAGGAGAAGGATGCCCTTGAGAGACTTCGGCGACGATTTGACCGGGAGTGAGAGAAGCCAGCTCTGGGCCCGAGCTCGTCTACTTGCGGTGATTTTCGACGGTGACGCCTTTGGTGTCGGGTTGGGGATAGTAGCCCACGATTGGTGTCGAACGTACTTTTGGTGATGTTCACCATGCGGCAGCACACTATGGGCGTGGACCTCGGGAGTTTCATCTGACTGAAGGCCAAAGAGCGAACACATATTGATTGAGGGCCATGGGCCATACATGTATCAGAAAGCTACCATCAAAAGTCTTCATCGATAGCCTTGTGGCCCAACATCGCCTCCCGCGCTCTTGCCGTGGTCGAGGTGAGTGTGGCCGTGACAATTGGAATCGAGACTTTCAATGCAGTATTAAATTCTGCGAGCAAGGGCATCAGCCCGGCTGTTGCTCCCGAGAGCGGCAAGCAGTTTGACACTATCGTTCCGACCCTGCACGCCCTGTATGCTTTCACCTTGGTTTCAATGGGTTGAAGAACTTCTGCGCGATCGTAGCTCGCCAGCTAATTCATCGGAACATGTGAAGTTGAAATCACCATCCGGCTTTTTCTTGTTTCCTTCACTGAGAATGTGCTCTGCGTTTGAAATGTCGACAGGCTTGACCGCGTATCCAGTGATTAGGTTGCGAACTCTGGTCTCATCACGTTTGTCATGCGAATTGCATTCTTTTGCCATGTCTTACCACTTCTGCGTTGACGCCACTGCATGATTCGTTCGCCCCATGGCCTTGCGAAGCTGTCCAACTAAACAACTTGTGTATCTTCGTCTGCTGCTTACTCGGATCTTTTCCGATGTTGCCAACTTGCGCTGAAATATGGTGTGTCGTCATAATCGAGGAAGCACCAAAGTAGTAGCATTGCTGGTTTGAATTCCAACTGTTTGAGATCTGCCGAATGCTTGCTCCTCGATATGAACAAGCTCTGACGGTGACCTCCCAACAAGGCGATATTGACCAGAATGCTCGCAGCTTTGTCCCTGGAAATGAGTTAGGAACATGTCCAGCCATTGTGGCTTCTGACCCACTCCAGTGCTGCCGAAATATTGTGGTAGGAGATATATAGAGAGAGAGAGAGAGAGAGAGAGAGAGAGAGAGAGAGAGAGAGAGAG